>CM062805.1:856283503-856883503 GCA_031772625.1 Pinus tabuliformis | reverse complement strand
TGACATAAATTCCACCAGAGATAGGACGTACATATGGAGGAGTAGGTTGTTACCCCCATGCGATGGGATAGGTGGCGGAACATATTTCCCACTCAATGGAGGAGGAATTTTCCCTCAAGTGATGGGATAGGTGGTGGCACATATTTTCCACTTGACGGAGGAGATGAGGAACCTATAGAGACATTAATGGTCCTCACCGTAACTATGGGTTGAACTAGAACTAAAGAAACTGTAGTTTTCACAGTAATTGGAGAGGTTGCACTTGAAACAAATGGACCAGAGGTAGACATAGCACTTGATGACCGAATGGGATTATGGTAAAGTGAAGATGCACTTGGAGTGCCTGAAACTAGTTGAGCCAAAGTAATGTAACCAGGTGGAAATAAAGGTTCACTGCTTTCAGGTGGTGGTGGAGTTGGTATACATCCCACATACGGAAAGCCTTCAGGTGGAAAGTTATATTTAGATCCATTGTCAATAGAAAGAGTGTTAGTTACTGAGACTTCTGAAGGAGTATCCTATGGAGGAATTTGAATCTCAACTTTTGAAGCCATAAGTGGAAACAATTGGTGAGGAGGAATCCACGTTGTAGCAGAAGAATGTTCCAAAGGTACGTTGGGGTTATCAAATAGACTATATGGTCATTGAGGAGATATGACCAATGGATCAAAAATTAGATTCAAAGGAAATAATAAATACTTCCATGGCTCCTCAGGAGTTTTAGGATCAGATTCCTGAGATGATGACTCTCAAGGTGGAGGAAGAGAAGCAAGGGGTTGAATACTTGGGACAATTCCAAGTTTAAAACCTTGGGCTTCAAGTGACTATGGCATCTCAAGATGGACTCCTTTTGGTGATCCTTCAGTTTCATATTGTGAAGGGGATATATATGGTGAACATAATGGTTCAACCACAATGACCTTCTCTCAAAAACAAAAGGATAAAAGGTGATTAATTTTAGCTTCAATTAATAGGTACCATTAATCATGCATGATGATGTCAAGGAGAACTACATAAGTAAGTCATGTTATCATGGAAAATTGATTTTAAAACTCAAAATAAGAAATAAATAAAAAAGGGTAATACTAGGAAAGAAGGTTTACCAAGTATTCGTGAACTGCATATACACCTTAGCTGAAACTAAGGACTTAATGTATGGTGGTCAATCTCCCTGAATGTTTTGTTTGGTGTATCATGTTTACAAGGCCGCTGACTCAGTTACCTGTGGCTAAAGGATATCAACCTAATGGGGTCTCCCAATATATATGCAATGGTACGAGGGGCACAATTCCATATTAGCGTTTTCTAACGCATAACCGTTCGATGAGAGCGTTCCCATATACTTTCCATAGTGGAGTGCCTCCGATATAGCTAATAGTATTGGAGAACCTCCTATATACTTCCATATGTGGAATAGGATTTCACCCCTAGGATACAATGCAAGCAGTCAACGACAACTAATAGGTTTATAGATGTCAGAACACGTCTCTAGCCTAGACCTCTAAATGTTTGCCTTAATGACAAATGCTCCTTAGGTTCACTCAATAAATTTTAATGTTCATCTTGGATTAAGTTTCAATTTTTTGGCTCAAACGACATCACCTGAATGCTAAAATGAAACTAAATGAGAAAAGGAAAATTTCACTTCAATAAATTATATACTTGTAAAGGAAGAGAATTGAATCAATCTATGCATCAAATAAGAGAATGCATCAAAGAACATGATTCCACTAACTTTTCTTTTCCAAATACAATATGCAAAAGAAATAAAATTAGCTTCACTTTCACTATACAATATGCAATCTATTGAAAGAAAAAATCACTTTTACTTTACTAAGATTCACTTAATGTAAATGATGTTCTCTTTGATTTCCGATGCTCTAATGCAATTAAGCTTCAACTAAAGCAAAAATATATATATATTTTCCAAATTCTCCTAATGCAAACGATCCACCAATCAAAGAAACACCAATATCAAATCTAAAAGCACTTAATGAAAATGTCTTTCACTTTGTATTTTAAATAGATAAATAACCACACTCTTTTCATTTTGTAAGCCAAGAAATGTAATCTATACTTGACAAGTAACAAAGATGATCCTCAAATGAAAGATGACCTAATACAATTTGAAAAGAAACTTTGTAAAAGGAAAACCAAAACTAATGCAAAGAAATGTTTTGAATGATTTCAACAATTAACCAGATCTAATCAATCAACAAACCACAAACTTAGTGACACTTACAAGCGGCAAGTGACAATCAAATGACCTATAAACCTAAAATATTTCCAATTTCACTCAAACACTTGAAAGCCCAAAAAGACAATAATTTTCCAATCAAACAAGGTAATTAGACAAAACATCAATAAATCCAATCACATAGGACAAAGCAAAGAATGTAGAGGCTCAAACACATTGGATTTGATAGAGAAACCCTATATTGTAGCCAATCTTAGAGATCAATGTAGTTGTTAAGGCCAAACTCATGCTGAAAAGGGGATCAACATGACTATTTTTAATAAAAGCGTGCTACCAACGCGACTATCAGAGTGAAAAATGCGTTGGGCGAGGAATGAGGCAAAAAATAAATATATTTCAAAAATCGAACTAGACTTAGCACTCTAAGGTAGTAACCAATGATTTTGTAGACCTATATTGTCTCAAACTAATTGAGAACTTGATGGTTGGTCAAACTGATTAAGAGATCAGATGGAAAAACTGATTGAAGAGGTTATAGCTTCCCCATTGGAGTCTCCATCTTTTTGTGAAGGCAAATCCCCTCAGTGGACAAAGGCGATCTCTCTAGCCCAATGAGTGGGTATAGAAACAAACAAAACAAACTAACATATGTTTTCCTAGATTATGTTCAATAAATTCGGAGGAAGAATGACCTAGCTCTAACTGATGCTAACTGCTCAATCCTTTTGGAGATGGATTTGCTTCTTTCACTCTAGGCCTCGTTCCTTACTCGTTCTTCACATCCGGACACTTGCAAGGAAGATCAAAGAACAGTACAAAGTACAAGATAATATATGGCATACATCAAACATAAACTACCTAAAAGATCAAGGAGTATTAGGCTAAAAGCATACACGTTTATATAATTATGGAAAGTGAACATCAAATGTATATTTTATTAAGTTGGAAAGGGAAGCACATAACCTAGGCCTTGATGTTGGAGATCTCCTTTTGGTATATGTCCAAGTCCAAGAAAATACTCCTCAAACACTCCTTCTCCAATTTAGAATGGACAACATTTAGGCATAATATTAGTATTGGAATGGAGTAATCAATGACAAACCATTTGGGGATGGAAGGGAGTTGATGTATAGGAAGGGAGAGAGAGTTAGGTATCCACAAATGAGGGAGGAAGGTCCACATCTCAAGGGGAAGGCCCATAATGATAGGATCAAGAGCTCCAAATGGAAGAGCTCGACTGTATCTGCAACAACCAATATCCAGATCGTTGTTCTCGAAGCTTCCAGCATATGGAGCTTCTCCTCCATTTTAGGAAATCCTACCATAAGAGGTTCAATGTGAATTTCCATATGAAAAATGGATGAGCCTTGGTATTGCAACAAGAATGCTGCAACTCCCAAGGCTACCGAATTTAATTATCAACTCGGGGTTCATACAAACTTAAGAGATATCAACACTATATTTTTAGCATACAATGTGTCCTTCCTTTTCCATCATAATGTAATGGAGTGCATATACTGAAGTCAAATCCTAAATGAATTGCAGAAAATGAAATGTTCAAAATGGAACCTTAACCTATTGAAAGAAAGAAAGTAGAAGGAAAGAGACTGAAATCAAATGCTAAAACACACCATTTATAATTAAATTCTAAGAGGATTTGCTTAAAAATAATTCTAATTTAACATGTACGCAATCCTACAGTCCTAAGCATGCAAATTTAAACCATCAAACCTTCTACTGATGTGCATGTAAATGAATAAAATAAATATGTTTTTCTTTTTGTCTTTTTTCATGTGAGAGTGAAAGCTAATCTCTTTCGGTGATTTGGTAGGTGCCTTGGAGATCATGGTGGATGGTTGGAAGGCTTGGGATACCCTTATGTGACCTTGTGTGGTTTCTTGTAAGTTTTCCCTCAATTCGGCCTCAAAACAGACCACTACAAGAAAACCTACAAGATCCCCTGAAAACCTACAGGATACAGCCGAGAGAAAAATGATGGGTGCTGGAGGTGATGTAAGGCTTAGGGAAGGTGTTTGGTGGATGGAATGGAGTGATAAAATTCCTAGGATCACTCATAACTCAAAACCCAAGTTGGGAGATGGATGGATTTGTTCAAAAAGCTTGGAGAAGTTTCCTTCTGAAATGATGAAATTCGTGATGGGTTAATGACCAAACAAATCAAATCCGAATTGGATGGGAAATTTTTTTTTATCAACTAGGATGTCTTAGGTCGCTATTCCAAGTGGAATCACTTAAAAATACCTCTATTAACTAATGCAAAAAAAAAAAAAAAAAAAAAAAATTACTAGTCGAAAATCTAGAAATTCGAGAACTAGTGAGCTAGTAAATCTAAAAAATTCCTAACCAAATCAAGTGAAAATGCAATGGGGTGATTTTTTTTTATGAAAAATAATGTTTTTTTGAGCTAATTCAATTGGAATGAATTCAATTGAAGCTCATTATAATTCTCTAAAAAATAGCAGAAATTTACTGTTCTTTGCTAAAAAGGAGGTCCAACAATCTAGATTTGCGAATAAGAAGACCAATCCAAGGAGCTCAATGATTAATATGAACTTCCAAAGCTTTTCGAAGGATGAAATAATTCTTGGGATCCTACAAAAGAACTTACATCCACCATTTAACTCAATCCTACAACACGAAATCATTAATACTAAATGCAGAAATCGAAAGAAAGAAAAACAAGAGATGCATGTGAGTAAGTAGTGAAAATAAGGAAAGAAAATGATAAAAAAGGGCTCTGAGGCTCCTGGGATGGCCAAACCCAAGGAAAATCAGAGACCTATGGAGGAGAACAAGATTTATAAGTTTAACATGACACCACTCTTCATTATTTTCATCAATAGAATTACATCCCCGCAAGAAAATACAATGGAGCTGCAAAAATACATGTTCTCTCCCCAATAACACTAATGAAAATCTCCTCCTAGAGGAAAATTCGACTTGGTACTTATACAAAATGATTAGGAATCATTACCCATGAATGGAGGAAGCTTTCCCCACCAAAATCCCTTGATTAGTGAATCTGGTCCCCAATACTAGGAATTTGCATTAAATGGTAGGGAACACATTCCTAGATTTTCTCAATCACTCCCTAGAGGCAAATTTGATTTGGTACTTACAAAAAATTATTAGGAATCATTCCCCATGAATGGAGGAAGCTTTCCCCACAAAAATCCCTTGATTAGTGGAACACATTCGTAGATTTTCTCAATCATTGGAGTTCCACAATTTGTTCCATAATTCCATAATATCTTGTTGATTTATTATTTATTATTGATCCTCCTATAGTAGGGAACAAGTACCTAAATTATCTCCTCCTCCAAATCTTCATAATTTGCTGAATATTCTCATAATATTCCACAAAAATACATAATATTAGGCACAAATATCCAATTATTCATAAACCTTCCTAATGAATATATTAAAATTAAAAATAAATTATCTAATGCAAAAGGAGAGGTTTAATGTGCTGAAGGATGGTCATAGGCCTTAATTGATGTTTAATTTAGAATCATGGGCCTTAATTTATGTCTAATTTAGAGGCCCATCATACCCCCTTGCTGAAAGTGTTGTTCATCCTCTGAGCAACTTAGTGACCTCATTGTTCCTCATTCATGGCCCTGGTGGCCTCTCTCTTGTGCATTAAGAATCTTGGTTGTAAGTTCTACAAGGACAAGCCCAAAAACATATTTGTGCAAAGAAAAATCACTATTTCTTGAGACCATTAGCTTCCCTTCTTCCCCTTATTCAAGATGGGTTCTTTCAGTTTGGAAAGGTCTTACACACCCTTATCAACCTTCTGCTACCTTGTTCCGCCATTTGGACACCTCTAACACCTTCAAAATGCATTTAGATGAGAACTAGGACATCCTTTAGTAATTCCTATCAAACCTATAGGAAACCCTGTTAAAACTATAGGAAATCCTTTTTTAGCATAAATGATATTCTAAGCCTAGGATAGACCTTCGACTTGACTCCCATGCCTTTTTCCCATTTTTAGGCCTTGGGCAAAAGCTAGAAAGTGATTGGAGACCTCTTAGAAAACATCTTTTCATTAATGGAGTTTGAGTTTTGTTTTGATGGTGAATGCCTCATTTCCTTTTGTTGCCTTCTTCTTCTCTCTTGTGGCCTAGATGACTACTAATGCCCTTGGAGTTCTCTAAAAAAGCTCTGCCATCTTGGGGTTTAGAATAATTTGTTCATTTCTTCCTTCTTCTTGCCACATTCTGCCTTCCTGTAGTAGTCATTCTTCCTCTTTCAATGTTTTCTAACTGTATGGGAGTGATGAGAAATGATGAAGAGGGATTGGATGATGATGCTAGGGCTCAAAGGGAGTAGTGTAGGTTTGTGAAAATGGAGAGGATGCTCTGTTTGTTTTTTTTTTTCAAGAATGAAAGGGGATGGATGAATGATGAATAGAGAGTGAATATGAACTGGATGGAGGGCTTGGAGTGTTGTGGTGACTTGGCCTTTGCGAAAATTTATTCTTTTAACTGCTGTCCTCATTCCTTGAAATCATCAACCTTCATAATTTGACTTTTCAATATTGCATGAGTGAAGGAGTGAGCTGCAAGTAACTAGTTGAAGGCGGCTGAGACTGGTGACCCATCCTTAGCTTATAAAACCTCATCTCTCATGCATTGACAAAAAATTTCTAACTATAATATACTCAAGATAAGAGTTCAAGAATATTTCATACCTGTACGTACCTGATGACCTTCCTATAGATGTTGTTTGTTGGAGAGTGAAATCCTTGCTTGTATTTACTGCATGTGTTTTCATCTTTCTTCTCTGATGTTGTTCCTTCATGTGCAGGTACTGGATGGTGATGCTGATGCATCCTCATTGTGCTGATGGGTTCCCTTTGATCAAATCCCCCTCCTTATCGCACTCTGAGCCAACCTTTGTTTTTTCCCTTTAAAACTACTCACTGCCAATCTTGTAGGTTTTGTTCTATATCATGTAGGATTTTAGGGAATCCTGTAGGTTTACAGGACAATATTTTTTTTTTCATATCTCCCAAACAATAGACTGGATTGACCTAAAACTTTCTGATCATGTTTCCATCATCATTATGCACCTCCCCATAGAAACATTTTGGTCAATGGATGCACGGATTGCAAGAAAAACAAACAATTGCTGAACGTGATGGGGGCCAATTTCTTGGAAACTATGCACTAGAATTTGCTGAAATTTCTTGGGCATGTTACCATCATCCATATGCATCTCCCCATGAAACATATTTTTAAATGGATGCCTGGATATTGATAAAATGGAAAAATGGTTGTAGTTGATGGAGGTCGATTTCTCGAAAATTGTGCACTAAAATTTGTTGTAATTGCTTGAGCATGTTACCATCATCCATATGCATCCCCCCCTGAAACATCTTGGCAAATGGATGTATGGTTTTCAAGTTATTGCATAAAAAAATTTATGCTCTATGTATTTTTGTATCCTGTAGTAAAACAGAGCATCATATAGTTTTTTAGGACAACAAGGAAATTGAATGGTAGAAGCTTGAGAATGATGGATGGATGGTGGAAATAGATGAGGGTGATGGATTGGCATGGCCTTGGCCTTGTTGGAGGATTTGAGAGAAGTAGGAGGAAGTCACAATTTGACTTCTTTTGACTAGGCTTGACCAATTTTCCTTTTGGTACCGACTTGTTCTTATTGCTTGCAGATGTTGGAGAGTACATGCATGCATGGAGCAAGGAATATTATTTTTTTTTCTCTTTTTTTTTTCTTCTAGGCCTACTAGGTGCCTCAATGAGCTTTCAACTAGTAGGTCTGCCTAGGCACCTAAAAGGAAGTTTTCACCTAAGATATTTTTTTTCTCTTTTTTCTTTTTTCCAATCCATTAACCACCTCATGGAGGTTTTCAATCAATGAGCCAATCTGAGGCACCTCCACGGAGGTTTTCACCTTATATTTTTTTTATTTTTTTTCTTTCTCTACCCTACCCTACTTGAAAAATAAAATCACTTTCAAGTATAATAATACTTCCAATGGATCCATGTGCACATCAAGATGACAGACAAAATGATGTGGATGCTTGAAATGTATGCTTTGACATGTACCTAGATTTTAGAGACCAAATGATTTGACTTTGAAAGGATCAAGCATAGTTGAGGAAGAGATTGATGCTGCAACTTAGTGACTATATGGAACCATATTTCAATGTAGTTGTGATGTCCCTAGTCCTTTTTCTGATCTAGATCATTCTTCATGTATTCTTCTACCATGACCTTCAAATCTTCCTCTTTTTGTTGATTTTTCTTGAATACATGGAGGATTTGGTGGCAACCATGAGGGATATTTCTTGATATTTGATTTGTTGTCTACCCTTCATCAAATGCAACCCATGATTCTGTGGTCTTATCATTTGAATCTTCTTCTTCTTGATGTTGTCCTTCAATGATATCAAGATAATATATTTTTTGCAATACTCTTCCTGAGGTATGGTGAATACCATTGACCTCAAGTGGAAATGTTTGGAAGTGTTGTACCTCAGCATTGTAAGTGGGCTAAGCTATTTCAATGTGTGGGTTTGGAAATGGTGGTATAGGTAGTTGAGTGGGAGTGGATATTTGACATGGATGTCATTGGGGTTGTGGTTGTGGTGGAGATGAATGGTAGGGATAACATGGAGTTGGCTATGGAGGATATTGAGGAAAACACTAAGGATATTGTGGATGTCTCCCATAAGTTCCTTGCCAACCTTGTTGCCAAGATTGGTTTTGGGGTTGAGATGGCCAATGTTTGCAAGGAAATGGTGTGTTCCAATTACTTTGAGGTGGATGTGTATAAGCTTGAAATTGTGAATTAGGCTCTTGCATCATATCAGACTAAATGGGCTACCATGGCCCTCTTGGAGCTACATAACATTGTTGTGTTGGCAATTGACTTACTCCATTGCCCTCTTGGTGAACTTCCTTCAACCTTGGTAATGAGGAGCAACATTTAACAGCATGTGATTATGCATGGAGAACACAAACATATTATTTTTTCTCATTTTTTATTCTTAACATTTCTACTTGTTTGGTTAGATTGCTAAGAATTTATGTTTTAAGTCATCAAACCAATTTCCAAGTTTAGCTTGACTTACTAATGTTGATGTTGATTGACTTACTCTTGCTTTTCCTCTTGATAGTGTTTGCATGTTTCACAAATTTCATCAAATGATAATTGGTATACATCACCTCTACTCATGAGATTAAGGAGGTTAATCCATTCATCCTTGATTGTTCTAAGTAAGAGGGTTTTTAGTGTGTCGGACTCTAATGGTGTATTTTTTCCCTCTTAACATTATACATGAACCTCTATATTAGATCCTCAAGGATTTAATCTTCTCTTTGATTCATTCTAAATATTTCTTCCTTAAGATCATGATCTTTATATTTTTCTATAAATATATTTTTCATATCATTCCATGATCTTATTGAATTAGTCCATAAACTCATGAACCATTTAAGAGATCTATCCTTCAATGTTGCCAGAAAAAATATTAGTTTTTGAGTTTGTAATAACCATAATATCTACAAACAATTTCAAATTCAAAGAGAAAGGTTTCCGGATCCTTTGACCTTAGACCATGAAATTTTTGAAGAAAATATGGAGGGATGTTCTTCATGTGCACACTTCCATCAATTTCTTGAATGGGAAATTCAAGAGGATCTTCTCATTGTCATCATCTCCATCAATTTCTTCTACATTCTTCATCGTCTTCTTCTTATACCTGCGAAATCGAATGGTGATTTGGCTCTTACTGCACCATGTGATCAAATGGGGGTGGGTTAGTGTTGGAGAGTTTTTTTGTTTTTATGATTAAATGAAAGCACTAATGCAATGCACTTTTCTATTTTTGAAATGAAATATGCCTAATGCAATTACTTTTTTGTTTTTACAAAAAGTAAAATGAAATTAATCAAATAGGGAAGAAAACAATGCACACTTTGACACCTCCCCGGCAATGACACCAAAATGTGATGAGCCTTGGTATGCAACAAGAATGTTGCAATTCCCAAGGTTACCAACATTAATTATCAACCCGGGATTCGTACAAATTTAAGATGTATTGGCACTATATGTGAAACATACAATGTGTCCTTCCTTTGCCATCATGATGTAATGGAGTGCATGTACTGAAGTCAAATCCTAAACTAATTGCAGAAAATGAAATGTTTGAAATGGAACCTTAACCTATTGAAAAAAAGAAAGTACAAGGAAAGAGGTTGAAATCAAATGATAAAACACACCATTTTCTAAATAACTTATAAGAGGCTTTGCTTCAAAAATTCCAAGTTAACATGTATGCAACCCTATTATCCTAAGCATCTAGATTCAAACCATCAAAGCTTTTACTGTTGTGCATGTAAATGGATAAAATAAATCTATTTTTCTTTTTGTCTTTTTTCATGTGAGAGTGAAAGCTAATCACTTTTGGTGATGTGGTAGTTGGCTTAGATATGATGGTGGATGGTTGGAAGTCTTGGGAGACCCTTAGGTGACCTTGTGTGTCTTGCTAGAGATTTTCCCTCAATTCGGCCTCAAAACAGGCCACTACCTGAAAACCTACAGGATGTACTAAAAACCTATAGGATCCCCTGAAAACCTACAGGGTACAGCTGAGACCAAAACAATGGGTGGTGGAGGTGATAGAAGGCTTAGGGAAGGTCGTTGGTGGATGGAATGGAGTGAGAAAATTCCTAGGATCACTCAAAACTCAAAACCAAAGTTGGGAGATGGATAGATTTGCTCAAAAAGTTGGAGAAGTTTCCTTGTGCAATGATGAAATTGGTGATGGGTTAATGACCAAGCAAATCAAATACGAATTGGATGGGACAAGCTTTTTTATCTACTACGATGTATTAGGTCCCTATTCCAAGTGGAATCACTCAAAAAAATCTCTATTAACCCATGCAAAAAAAATAAAAAACATTACCAGTCGAAAATCTAGAAATTCGAGAACTAGCGAGATAGTAAACCTAAAAAATACCTAACCAAATCAAGTGAAAATGCAATGGGGTAAATTTTTTTTTATGAACTAGAATGTTTTTTTGATCTAATGAAAGTGGAATAAATTCAATTGAAGCTCGTTAGCATGCTCTAAAAAATAGCAAAAAATTTCTTGTTCTTTGTTAAAAGGGAGGTCCATCAATCTAGATTTGGGAATAAGAAGACTAATCCAAGAAGCTAAATGACTACTATGAACTTCCAAAGCTTTTCCAAGGATGAAATAATTATTTTTATCTTACAAAAGAGCTTACATCCACCATTTAACTCAATCCTACAACAAGAAATCATTAATACTAAATGCAAAAATACAAAGAAATAAAAACAAGAGATGCATGTGAATAAGCAGTGAAAAGAAGGAAAGAAAATGATACAAAAGGGATCTGAGGCTCATGGGATGGCCAAACCAAAGGAAACTTAGAGACCTATGGAGGATAAAAATAAGTTAGAAGTTGAACATGACACCAATCTTCATTATTTTCATCAATAGATTTACATCCCTACAAGAAAATACAATGGAGATGCAGAAGTACAATCTCTCTCTAGAATAACACTAATGAAAATCTCCTCCTAGAGGAAAATTTGACTTGGTACTTATAAAAAATGATTAGGAATCATTCCCCATGAATGTAGGAAGCTTTACCCACCAAAATCCCTTGACTAGTGGATCTGGTCCCCAATACTAGGAATTTGCATTAAATGGCAGGGAACACATTCTTAGATTTTCTCAATCATTCCCTAGAGGCAAATTTGACTTGGTACTTACACAAAATGATTAAGAATCATTCCCCATGAATGGAGGAAGCTTTCCCCACCAAAATCCCTTTAATTAGTGGAACAAATTCCTAGATTTTCTCAATCATTGGAGTTCCACAATCTATGCCATAATTCCATAATATCTTATTGATTTATTATTTATTATTGAACCTCCTGTAGTAGGGAACAAGTACCTAAATTATCTCCTCCTCCAAATATTCATAGTTTTCCCAATATTCTCATAACATTCCACAAAAGTAAATAATATTAGGCACAAATATCCAATTATTCATAAATCTTCCTAATGAATATATTAAAGTTAAAAATAAATTATCTAATGAAAAAAGAGAGGTTTAATGTGTTGAAGGATGGTCATAGGCCTTAATTGTTGTTTAATTTAGAAGAATTGGCCTTAATTTATCTCTAATTTAGAGGCCTATCAAAAACCACATTGGCAACGCCAGGGTAAAGCAATGCAACATGCCATCAGCACGTATAGGTAGTGGAGAAAATTGCGCTAGCCCTAAATAGGGTTTTTGTTAACCTTCTTCAGAATTGACTTAGGGTAGTTCTTCTTTGTTTCTTTAGGGAGGTTCTAGTCTGTATATCATGATGGATATGCTGCACTACTGTCAATGTTTTGGCACTTCGGGATATGGTATGGGAATTGAACAAGAAGTGTGACAAAATACCAGGTAACAAGCAGGAATACTTGTAGGTGACCTTTTTCATGTGTGATTTCCTAGTTGGTTTGGACATGCATGACCTTTCATGTTAGTGTATGGTTCTCTTATTATCGGTGGCATGTTTTTCATAGGTTATGACAGTGGTTTTCAGCCTAGCCTTTCCTTTTTCCAAATGCCATGGTATGTTGGGATGTTTATCTTGGTTTTGAGCTTTGGTTTTTTAGATGGATTTTGGAATCTGGGGCTGAGATGGTCAAAAGTTCCATTCCCAAAGGCCTAGGAATCCCTTGACTGGTTTTGGTAGGATACACGGTAAAGCCTGAGGGAGAAGTCTTGGTTTAGGGCCTAGTGATCCAGGTTTGGATTGCGGTAAATCCTGAGAGACCGGTCTTAGTTTAGGGCCTAATGATCTGGTTTGAATTGTGGTAAAGCCTGAAAGACAAGGAGACAAAAAAATTCGTCAAGGATAGTGATGGATTCCAGATGGAATTCAAAGTTCAGTTCAGTTGTGATCGGAGCACCAATTTTGGTGTGATCGTGATTTGATGAGGGTGAAGGTGGTTTAACCTCAGGATTCCCTTGGTTTTTCTTGGATTGGTTGTTCTATGAGATCCCACATTCATTCTTGGAATATGGCATGGGGGTGACTGGTTGAAAGAGAGATTTGGCTCAACCATGTCTATGGTTGGGTGGTATGTGGAAGTCCTGAACCTAGTCATATTTTCTTATGATAATAAAAGCTAAGTTCTCTTACTTTTTCACTGGTTTATATGTTGATTTACCGGTTGTCATATCTTTGATATTTATATGGTTTTATGCTAGTTATAATTAAGGTTGAATGACTAGTCTATGTCATGGTTATTTCATGTATTTACTTGTAACTGTCAAATGGATGGATGCAAGACCTAATTGATGCTATAACAATTTAATGGAGAAGGTGGTGACCCTTCTTGTTATGTTACACAAGTCCTTTTAGTAATTTATGCTTTGTCTTGTATCCTAGACCTTTAGATTACATTGATGCCAAGTGTTTGACATAATGTGAATCCTAGTTGGGGATGCTCAGGGCTAGTCCTGAGGTTGATTTTGATTTATCATCATTGTTATCATGTCCTTAATGAATTCTGAAGGTTGTAGAAAGTTTTGGGCAGAGGTCGGGATTCTAGGCTAGAAAAGTGGCTTAAATCCCGGGGTCACTAGCACGTATTTGGAAATTTTGGTCCATAGTCATTGGCAAGTAGGCTTGTGAGGGTGACTTTAGGTCGCTCCCTTACCCACAGCATGAGAAATACTATGGGCTAAGAGTTCCATAATAGCAGAGGGACCCAGGGACAGGTTGTCTGAGTGGGTGACTTGTCTCTTGAGGTTTACGTTGATGATGTTTGATGATTTTATGTGATTTTTTGTCGATTCCACTTCCTTAAGGTCACATAGGAGGTCGAATCTAATCATAGTAGCCTCTCTTATCATGTTTACCCCAGTTGGTATGGTTACTTTGGGTAGAACTAGGAGGGGGTGTTACAAACTCCTTGATCAATGACCAACTCCCTTAGAAATCCAAACTTATAAAATATATTTTCCCTTAGAAATTTTGCCACCTTCTTCTTTGTTTTTGCCTTTACTTTTTTCTTCCACCTAGTTTTTCAAGTAACTAGTGCACATAATGATGTATCTCTATTGTCCATTGGGGGGATTAATGGAACCAATAAAATACATGCGCCATTTCTCAAATGGCTCAAGAGTCACTTGAGGTTGCAGGGGCATCTCATCCTTGGGTGTAGTAATTCCCATCCTTTGGCACTCATCACATCTAGTAGTGTATCCTCTAGCATCTTGGTGTAGAGTATGCCAATAGTAGCAAACTTGGAGGATTTTGAAGGCTTTCCTTTTAGCAGAAAACAAGACCCCACAGGATCCATCAAGACATGTTGAGAGGATGTTAAATACCTATTCCTCCCTCACACATCTCCTCAAGATTTGATCTAGTCCCAATTTGAAGACATTTTCCCCAATCTAGGTGACTGGGGCAATTTTTCTATCAATATTTCTCTTCTCCTTGAAGGATAGATTAGGAGGGAACCTCCTAGAAACCAAGAAATTTTTCTATATCAAAAAACCAAGGATACAATAGTAAAATGAAAAAGGTGCTCATTTGGAAGTTGGCCACCTATCATCTCCTCAATTTTTGTAGGCAATGTCAGTCTAGACAAAAAATATGCAACCACATTTTCTTTCCATGGCTTATCAACAATGGTTAGATCAAATTTCTACAACAATGAGAATCATCTAATGATCCTGACATTGCCATTAGGTTTATTCTCTAAGTATTTAATGGAT
Organism: Pinus tabuliformis; assembly: GCA_031772625.1. NCBI lineage: Eukaryota > Viridiplantae > Streptophyta > Pinopsida > Pinales > Pinaceae > Pinus > Pinus tabuliformis. The sequence continues at coordinate 856,868,491 of CM062805.1, read as the reverse complement.
GCATGATCAGTATGAATAAAGACTTGGTAGTCAGTGATATAATGTCGAAACTTGTTCAAGGAGTGAACAACAAGTAAGAGTTATTTTTTAGTAACCTTCTAATTAATTTTAGTTGTGAATAAATTGTTAGTAATGAAATATATGGCATCATTCAATTTGTCTTCCACTTGTCCCAAATATGTTGCTACAACCTTGTTTGATGCATTTGTGTGGATGTGGAAAGTCAATTCCCAATTGGGACCTCTAAGAATTTGTGCAATGGTTAATCTGTCTTTAAACTCTTCAAATGCCTCTTGACATTTATCCATCCAACAAAATTCTGAATCCTTGGTCAACGATCCAAACAATGGTGAAGCCAACTTTCTAAAGTCAGTAATAAATCTTTTGCAATATACAAATATCCTAAGAAAACTTCTAATGTCCCTTTATTTTTTAGGGACATGGACCCTTTTCATAATGGAAATGTTATTAGGTTCAACTTAGATCCCTACCTTAGAAAGGAAGTGACCTAGGACAATCCCTGCATTTATAAAAAAATCACAATTTTTGGGACTCAGTGAAAGTTCATTTCAATGCATTTCTTTAAAACTTTACGCAAATTGGAAAGAGATTCCTAGAAATGATTTCCATGAGGGGTGAAGTTATCCATGTAGATTTCAACTGTGTCATGAAAAACATCAAGAAAAAGACTCAAAATTGTCCTCTGGAAAGTAGCAGGGGCATTGCAAAAACAAAATGGAAGGACTTTATAGGAAATTTTACCCCACAGGCAGTAAAGGTGGTCTTTTCCTGATCCTCTACTTTGATATGGATTTGTTATATCCACTAAATCCGTCCAGGAATGAAAATAACTTCTTCTATGCAAGTCCATCCAAAACTTGATCAATGAAAGGTAAAGGGAAATAATATTTCTTTTTAGCCTTGTTGAGTTCCCTATAGTCAACATATATCCTCCACTTCCCTTTTTTCTTTGGTACAATGAAAAGAGGGGATACCCACTAACTATCTGAAATGGGGTAGATGAATCCTACATCCATTAGTTTTTGCAATTATTCTTTATCAATATACATAAGGGAAGGGTTCATTCACCTATAGGGTTGACACACAATTTTACATCCCTCCTTAATGTAAATATTATGGGTACAAACCAAGGGCTGCACACCTTTCATTTCCTTATTGTCCCAAGTGAAGGTATCAAGATGTTATCTCAATATAGGGCATAGTTTCTCCTCATTCTCTACTGAGAGGGAAGGGCAAATTTTTATAGTTTTGGATGGGATGATTTCCATATGCTTAGCACGTTCTAGATCATAATTAATATTAAATAGTTCAACCCATGGATTGTCCTCAGGTATCCCTAAGGATTCTTCAACTAGCTCATCAATTGGAATGGTAGAAGGAGGCTGATTCTGCAAGATGTGATCAATAAGGTCATCCTCATCTAGCTTCCTACTTCCTACATTAGTGTCTAACATAAAAAATGGGTAGAGGGATGACTGATAACAATATTCCTCTTGCCCTTACTCTACCTACCAAGGTAATTTTTTCTCACTTGAGGGTTGAGAAAGAGGATATAATACAAGCTACTTTATGAGATGCCCATTTTTAATGGTCATGTTTCTAGCCTTGCAGTTAATGTAAGCATCAACAGTGGCTAACCAATGTCTCCCTAGAACAAGAGGGTACCAATTAAGCTTGGTTTTGGGTTGGAGGACAAGGAAATTTGTGGGATATTCCCAAGATTCAATGGAGATCATCACATCCTAAATAACTTTGTCGGGGATACTGTGGATCTATCTACAAGCTGCAACATTGTAGTGGTGTTTCTCAAGGCTCCTTGGAGGTCGAGCTTCAACATGGTTTCATTGGTAGTGACATTGATTTCAGCCCTAAGTTCAATCAGGGTGTTGGGAACTACAATACTATTAACGTGGACATCCACTACTAGGATATTGGGATCCAAGTACTTCGGGGAGAAAACCCTCCCAAGCATTAGATCATACAACTTACCAATAACATTAATAGTGGGGTCATATCTTTTTCTTCTCCTATGCCTCTTGAAACACACTTCCTTGATGATCTTAATATAAATGGGAACATCTTAGATGGCCTACAGAAGGAGTATATTAACACACAAGTTCTTCAATTCTCCTAGAAGTTCAGCCTCTTATGGGGTGTGAAGTTGAGGATAGACAAACCTTTCAGGGTAGGGAGGTATATTTGCTTAAGGGGTATTTTCTTCCTTTTCTTTTTCAAGATATTCAGGTGGAGAAGGTGGGTGAGAATCTAGAAGCTCCTTCCTAGACCTAAGGTTGATCTCCTAGATTTCCACAACATAAGTAGGATAACATGTTTCCCCACTATAGACTTGCTATGTCTACTTGTTGTTCGGGTTCAGATTGGATTGGGTAGAATTTAAGGTTGCTTCGGTGGGTTACTATGGGAAAAATTTGGTTGATATGGAGGAGGAGGCAACAAGGTAGGAGGTTAGGCTTCCTAGGGTCTGCATCCTTATGAAGGGTTGCCCCATAGAGGAGTTTGAAGTTGGTATGGTAGGAAGGGTAGATTAAAAAGATGAGGAGGATACTGAGGAGTATATGACCACAGAGAAGGCATGGACCAAGATGAGTGAGTTAGAGGATACAAAAGGCTGGAAGAGTGCATTCTAATGTGGATTGAAAGAAGGTTAAGTTGCATCCTCCATGCCTTGCTGGTATTGTCGAGGGCCTTACAACCTCCTTTGATTGATGAATCAAAGATACTCCAAACCATTCTATGCACCTTGGTATACAAACTTCAATCTAAGAAGAGAGGAAAATTTATCTGTTACATGGTTCTCCTCACAAACAGAGGAGACCTCTATGACATTCACTGGACATTCATTTCTAGGGTGATTCTTGGCACATATAGGGAAAAAGATAGCTAGTGCCCTTTTTGCCTCCTCTCTCCTCCTCTTAATTTTCATAATATCAATATGTAAGGAAAAAGTGTACAACATATCACTCTTAAAGTATTATAGCATACTCTCTATATCATGTTTAATCATTTAGGTGGTGGGAGAAGAGTTGATCAAGCCTTGACTAGACCTACCCCTCTTTCTTGTAGCCCTAGAATGATTTGTGAATATTGTCTTGATGTCTTCATAGGTTAGCTGGTAAATATATCCACCATAAAGCATATTAAGAGTCTCCATTACATCCTCCGTAGTCCCTCAGAGGAGTACACACTTCAGTGACTCAGGGTCAAGGGTACAATTAGCCCTTCTATAATTGAGTTGGAACCCTTCCTCATAATATTCTAAGGACTCATCTCACCCTAGGGTCATCCTAAATATCTCCTCTTTTGTCTCCCTAGACCTACAATAATCATTGTATTTCTGATTAAAGGCTTACTGCATTTGTGCCCAGGTAGTGATGTTGCCTTTAGGTAGGCATATGAACTAGTGCATGGATACATACTTGAGGGTGGAAGGGAACAACTTCAACTTATGTTCATCAGAAGTATAATCATAGTTTATATAGACTACAAAAAACTTGAAGATGAATGTGTCAAGGCATTTGAAAGCTAGGCCATGGAATTGAGGGAGAGGAGTGGGGCTTATGTTCTTCATTCTAGCCTCCTCATTGGTTTTTGAGATAGGAAAGAGCTCAATCCATCTATTTTCACCATATTTTGGGTAGGCGATATAGGTCCTTCCTCCCCTATGGGTTCTTCAAATATTTGTGGCTGCTCACCTAAGGCATTCTCCACTTATTCTATGGCCAGAGCAAGATATTCATAGTCACCAAATAAGGATGATGGTTGACTACTAGAAGGGGTGGGGATTTTTGGTAGGAATTTCCCTTGATTTTCCCTACTCCTACGAGGCATAATTTTTTTCTTGTTTTTTGTGTTTTCTCTTTTTATTTTTATTTTTTTTCAAATCAAAAAATGTTGATGCAAACAAATAGAATGATGAAAAATAAAGACAACTTCTAAGTAGAAACAAGACCTACTTGGACACCTCCTTGACAATGGTTCCAGAAAGTGATAACCCTCAGTATTGTAACAAGAGTGTTGCAACTCCAAAGGATACCAACTTTAATTATAGACCCAGGGTTTGTACAGACTTAAGAGGTGACAGTGCTATATGCACAATAGGATAAGTTATACCCATGTCACTTTCAAGCAACATACCAGACCAAGGAACAAAAAGACCACTCTATCAACTGATCCTAGATTAACAAGGAAAGAAATTACATGAAAGGAAAGTTATTTTCTATTTGAAGAAATGGAAATATTACTCTATTTGCAAAATAATGGAAATGGTACTTTCTCAAAAGTAAATTCTAACCCTATTCACAAGAATGTAAAGGCTACACTACTTGTAGAAATATAAACATTAACCTATTTGCAGAATGTAAATGTTGCATAGAAAAGAAACCTAGTCTATGAAATGGAATAACAAATTAAATTTGAAACCCTAGATTAAGATGTTGTTGTAGCGGCTACAACCAACCTCCAAATGTTTTCCTACGCTTCGATTGAGACTTATCTTTTCATTTGTACTTGTGTTTGCTTGTTTTCACACTTAGCTTATCTTTCTAGGTCACAAGCTGATCTCCAAACTTGGTCTCATAATAGTTCTAGGCCTGCCTCTACAAACTGCACAATTCTTGAGGAAAAGCAACCTTAATGATAATAATTTCACATTGCTGACTGGAAGTCAGCCTTGAACTTAGAAACTGTGCAGTCATGGAAGAAAACCCTCACTAAGCTCAGAAACTATGTAGTGCACACTGAGCTAGAAATTTCCCATTTCCCTAGAACTACACAACCTTTCCTGACAATGTGCATGGCAAGTTCCACCTCAAAAAATAAATAAAACTAAAGGTAAAAATAATCCCTAGGAAATAGGGATCTATTATTAGTTTCCTGGAGATGACACATTGCTATTTTTAGAAGATTTCTCTAAGTGTCCCCTTTGTCCTTGATCTCAGGCATGCACGTCATAAAACCTCATTTGCTCAAATCTAGTTAATTGATGCATCTAGAGCTCATTCAAGTATTCAATCTTGGATATCTATCATTCTCGAAGAGATCAAGGAACCTTCGGTGGGGTCATCATTGCTTTTCCGGGTGAGTTTTTCTTTTATCGCCTTTTTCCACCTTTTCTGTCACTTTTTATTGTTTCATTTGTGTGATTGTTGTTTTGATTGTTTCTCTTCATGATTGCTGGTGTTTCAACTAGTTGTATCTTGTAGAGGTGTTGTTTTAATTTATTTTTTTCCTTTCACAAATGTCGAATCAATTTTCTCGTTTTTGGACTAATGGTTTCTGTTGTGATGACTCTCCTCAAATACTTGATTTTCCTTTTGTTTGATCAGTTTCCCCACTTTATCCACATTGATTCATTCACACTTAGCCAGTTTTTCTCTCAAGCTCACATTTTCATTCACTGATGCTCATTTTTTGTACTTCCAACGAGAAGATCTGTACTTCCCTTCGAAAAAAATTTCCTTGCCTAGCTGGCACTACACAATCCTAAGTCTCAAGCCATAGGATTGGCCTCTAGAACTACACAGTGTGCAATACAGGTTGGCTCCAACTACACACTACACAATTCTAGGGGTCCACCTATTATCTTGACCATTGAGACTATAATTCATAGTCTCTACCTAGGTTGGGACTGCGCATTGCACAGTCTCAATCCACAAGCTTCATCCCTGGCTACTGGGACTGTACAGTGCATAGTTCCCATAGGCAGCCAATCCCTCTTGATAATGAAAATTGTGCTATCCTTCCCATCATATGCCATATTTGCTACTTGATCAAGCCTTGAAAGTTGATTTGTTGAAGCCAATGTTTTTTTTCCATGAGTTTCCTTTTCATCCCACAGGTACCACACTTATGAAGCACTTCTCTCTAGCATTCATTGTTATCATGGCACCAAAGGGAGCTGCTTCAAGAGAGACCACTAAAATAAGTATTGGGGAAGCATTTGAGCAAATGCTAGTTAACTCGCCAATATATGCAGACACTCAACTATTTATAGAAAAGGAGTCAACACTAACATGGAAGAATTCCAACAACAGTAATAGAAGACAACAATCCACTACAATATTAGGGAAAGTGAAAGGTTGTTGAAAGAATAAAGGGAGAGAAAAGATGTAGAGTGAAAGTAGATTCAATCCTTATGCAAGCATCTTTACTAGAGGAAGTAGAGGAGACAGAAAGCAGAGTGGAGGAAGAGAGAAAAGCAGAGCTTGTAGGAAACCTAACTGAGGGTGTAGAAAGAAGAACAAGATATAAGGGAAGAATGAGAAAAAAGGAGGAAAGAACAAGAGGGGAAGCAAAAGTAGGAGGAAGAAGAAAGGGAAGCCACAATTTTAGGAGAAACAACATCAATTCAAGTTGAAGGGCAAGGACAGAACCAATTAGCATCAGAGGGGGGTGATCTAGGTGGCTCTAGAAATAGAAGTGGCCTTGAAAAATATCTAAAATAAAATTCATCGGATTCAAGTGAAACAAGGACCAGATCGTAGTGCTCATTTTCCTAATTACAATGACGTGAACAACACTCAAATACGAGTTTATATGCTCAAACTATTCATGGTCAAAGCTCTGGTCAAATTAATTCTAGTGGCAATCACTGACAAGGCATCAATTTGGAAAAGGGTTGGTGCATAGAATCCAACATCGGAATGGGCGAATTTTTCACCTCTTTAATTTTTTCAGTGACCCTTAAAAACTGGCATCGAAGGTTTTACTATTATTATTATAAAAATAAAATAAAATTGGAGTGGTGGGGTGCCACCCCCACCACCCTCCAATGACATTGGTTCAATTATATACAAGATATATAATATTTATGGGTCGGGCCACTAGAGACCCGGGCCTACCCAATCATATAATGACACACAATGAAGGAGTCGGTGGGGATCGAACCCGCTTGAACCAGGTGGGCCAGCCCACCAATGGGCGGCCCCAATTCAAAACAAATGACAAACTCAAACAACATAATGTGGATTAAAAAAACCCACACTTAACGTGGAGGCACCATAACAAGGTTCCCGCGGAGTTGGACCCTAGGACCTCCCAAACTAACGCCTTAATACATCACCGCCAATGAACAGGTCGTTGGCTCACCCTTTGTGAACTCCTCCATAAAAATATATTTAAACTGACCCTTTCCATTTGAATGGGGAGCAATGGAACTGAGTTGCAGGTGGAACTAGGAGCATGCCGAGGCTGGAACCAGGCCCAAACAAGCACAAATTTCGAGAAATATTCTTAGGGAATCTTGGGAGAACCTTTTTACAGAGAATCTTGAGGGAATCTAAAGATTCCTTAGACCTCTAGAGGTCACTTTCTCATAATAGTGACACGCTTATAGTCATTTGACATGATTTCATGCAACGAATCCAATGGTGATTTCTATTTCTACATCTAAGCATTTCATTTTCAGTCCATGCTAGAAAATGGAGGTATAAGGGTCATTTATGTAAATTTGATTTTAAATCATTTCTATTTCCATTTAATGAAAGAGGCCTCCCCACATTGAGTAGGGCTTGAAGACATAGCCCACACTAGGTGAAATCCATAATAAAATTATTTTATGCCTTTGATATCATGTTTTCTTTTGATTTCCACTTGTTTTCATATGTTTAAGTTAATTGGTTACATGCTCTTTTATATGAAATTGTGTATGCATCCTTAAAGTAAAATATCTAGATCAATTTTGGTAGTAGAATAGGCCTTCTTGATGTGAGTTACATGAGTGAATGCTAACCATTAACAAGCTCCAAAGAGGAGAAGGAAAACTCAAATCCTTAGATCCCGAAGCAGGGCGTGCACCAAAAAGATAGAACATGGAAGATGAGGAATATCAAATGGAGGAAGGGATAAATTATCACAAGATCTTCTTCACCATGGCAGAGAAAGTTGACAAGTTTTTTTCAAAATATGAGAAGACAATCAAGCCTGAGAAGAAAGAACCTAATGATCATGCCTTAGTAAATAATGAAGGTGGAAGAGGAGAGCCTCCCAAATTTCCCTCTCCATATTCTAATGACAATTCTTCTTCTTCTTCTTCTTCTCATCACTCTAACATGCATCATATGAATACATCTAAGAAGACATTTTTTAAGCTACATGTAAAGTTTGATTTTCCCACATTTAATGAAGAATGTCATGCAGAGAAGCTAAATAATTGGATTAGATAGATCGAGTTTTATTTCTAGATTTAGCAAGTTGAGGAGGATGAGGTCAATATCTAATTATTCTCTTTGGCTGAGTGGCACAACACTCATCTGGTGGGAGAGAAATTTGTAGAAAGGCATCAAAAACTTGTGTAATCTCCTTTCTTCTTGGTCCAATTATGTTTCTACATTAAAAGATCAATTATATCCTTTGGGTTATCGAAAAAAGGATTTAATGGAATGGAAATATTTGAGAAAAGGAAAGGCTCAAAATGTACAAAGCTTCATAGAGGAGTTTAGAAAACAAGCTTTCAATTTAGACATTTCACTTGATTCACTAGAAACTGTAACAAATTGTATTAGTGATTTACATAGTTACAACATGCATTCTTTGTTGTTATTTTAGCCTACTACTATTGGTGCGGCTAGTGTGAAGGCCATTCACCTTGAAAGCAGGGAGAAACATGATAAATACGAGCAACCAAAGAAATCACCTTTCAAATATCATAATGGAAATTTTAAAAGAAAAGGAAAGGGAAAGGACAAGAATCCAGTTACAACCAAGAAGGAGGAAGGAGCAAAGGCATCTTGACACATTACAAGAAGGAAGGCCGTGATGATGAACATTGTTTGAAGTTGCATTTGGAGTTGAAACCAAAGATATTTGGTGGGAAGAATAAGCAAAAGGCAATGGAAATCATACAACAAGACCTTGGATCTAATTCCAGTGACGAGAGACAGATCAAAGAAGTGTGCATACAAGGTACTCTTTCTCTTCATGCTAATGAAAATTTTGAATTGAATAAAAGTACAAGTTATTCAAATGAATCTCTTGGTAATGAACGAAAGAGGATTGAATTTTTCCACATTAGAGTCACAATGAAACATACTAAAGTGTAAACCTTGTTTGATCTAGGCTCACAAGAAAATTTGATTTTAGAATCCTTGGTTAAGAAGTTAAGGTTAGATACCAAGCCTCATCCGAAACCCTACCCTCTTGGTTGGGTGTGTGATAAAGCCAAATTACATGTAACCAAGTAGTTTAGAGATAGATTTGTGATTTCATCCAAACTAATAGATGAGGTTGACATTAATGTTATACCCTTGGATATATGTGGTATTGTATTGGGGAGTCCATATTTGAATTTACAGGAAAGCAATTTTTTTTTTCCATGAAAGAAAGTATTATCTCATGAAAGATGAGGTGGAATACATTGTTAGAGCTCATAATACCAAAATGAATGCCAGTCTTGTAAGTGTAGGTCAGATGAAGATATCGATGAATTCCTGCAAAGGGTGCATGCTCATGGTTGTGGGATCAAAAGATGTAGAGACATTTCAAGCTTTCCAAGTTTGTGATCCCATTGATAAAAAGAATTGTATGAAATTGTTTCTAACCATAATGGATTTCTTAGGAACCAAGTGGGTTTCCTCCAAATCATGAGATCCAACATGAGATTCAGTTGGTGTACCCAACATTGGTATGTATAGGTTGTCAGCCATTGAGATGGAGAAGATAAAGAAGCAGATGCAGGAAATGCTAAACCAAGGGGTCATATGACCAAGTTCTTCTCCATGTGGCTCACCCATCGTGTTGGTGCCAAAGAAGGATGGCACATGGAGGATGTGTGTAGACTACAGGGCACTCAACAAAATAATGGTGAAGAATCAATACCCTCTCCCTTGCATTGATGATTTGTTAGATTAATTAAAAAATGTCTATTTCACAAAACTAGACTTGCGTAGTGCTATCAGTAGGTTAGGATTGAAGAACAAGATGTATGGAAGATAACATTCAAGACAAAATATGGGTTGTTTGAATGGATGGTGATTCCATTCAAACTATGCAATGCTCTAGACGTATTCATGAGGGTGATGAATGATATTTTTAAACATTTTCTTGATGATTTTGTACTTTTGTATCTTGATGACATTCTTGTTTTCAGTAAGACATGAGAAGATCATGTGAGTCTTCTTAAAAAGGTTCTTTAAAAAAAGAACATTGTATGTCAAAATGTCTAAGTGTGAATTTGGTAAGACCTCTTTGCTTTACTTGGGTCACATTGTCAGAGGTGGACAATTAAAAATAGATCCTTCTAAAATTAATGTAATTGTAAAGTGGCCTAAACCCACAAATGTTGCAAATGTTCATAGCCTTTTGGGTGTAGTAAAATATTGGAGGAGGTCCATTGCCAACTTCTCCGTCATTGCATCCCCCTAACACGCATTGACAAGTGTGAAGAAAATCATTCAGTGGGGAGGAAAGCAATAGAAAACCTTTGATACAATGAAAGAGAAGATCAATACCGCACTAGTTTTGGCCTTACCTAACCTCCAACAACCTTTTGAGATCGAGAAAGATGCAAAATGTTGATGCATCAAAGGAATCCTATATGTTACCATTCAAAGACATTCTCCCAAGCTGTTGTGAAATATCCCACATATGATAAGGAGTTGCATGTCTTGTTCAAAGCATGAAGAAGTGGAAGCACTATTTGATTGGCAAGGATACCATCATTCACACAAATCACCGGCCCTTGCAGTGTCTCTAGTCACAAACCAAGCTTCAACAAGCATGTCATTTCAGATGGATGAGATTCCTTTAGTAGTTTCACTTGGTAACAAAATACATGAAGGAAACCAGCAACACAATGGCAAATATGCTTTCTCTCCATCCTATTTTTGCATCTATAGTTTTGCACAATGCTTCTTTTTATTTTAAAAGTTATGTTGAACAATATGTTGATGATGATGATTTTAAGGAGATTTATGCAAAGCTAAAACATGGATCACAAGTGAATAATTAACATTTGTAGGGGAAATTGTTGTATCACCTTAGCAAAATTTGCATTAGGAAATTTTAGCCTAAAAGTGGGCTCCTAAGGAAAAATAGTAAATAATAGTTAAAATAATAAAATCAGAGTTATGAATTTTGAAGGAAAAAGAAGAAAACTACTTTTTTTGTTTGTATTTTTGCCTTAACTCCTTATAGTTTTACTCAAATTTAAAGTGTATACATTCATTAGATGCGAATTAAATTCCACATCCAATGAGTACCCATTATGCATATTTTTTATAAGACCCACATTGATAAAAATTGAAGATACATTTAAAAATGGTGTTCAACACGCTTTTTTAATGTATCTTCAATTTTATCAATGTGGGTCTTCTCAAAAGTATGCATAATGGGTACTCATTAGATGTGGAATTTAGTTCCACATCCAATGAGCCTCTACACTTGAAATTTGAGTAAACCTATAAAGAGAGAAGCCAAAAATAGAATTTAAAAAAAAGGTTTTCTTATTTTCCCTCCAAAATATTTACATGTACCTCTTTTGAAATTTAAAGGATTTTAATTGGTTTACATATTATGACATGGAAATTACATGAAAATTTCATGGGAACTTTTAGGTTGAAATTTCCTTTAATGCATCCTCACCAATGAAAAAATACATGTAATCAGAGAGGCATATAACTCTCTTGTGTCAGATCATTTTGGTGTAGGGAAAAATTTGTGTCATTTGTACAGGTTTTGTTATTGGCCTTACATGAAAAATAATGTAACTCGATATGTAAAGGGATGTGTGTTGTGTTTAGTTAGCAAGCCCACTAATAGAAAATTGGGGCTCTACACACATCTCCCTATTTCAAATTGTCCTTGGAAAAATGTGTTAATGGATTTTGTTGGCAGTTTTCCTTTGTCTAGGAGAGGTCATGACTATTTGTATGTCATTGTGGATCGATTTAGAAAAATGTGTCTTCATGCCTTATAAAAATTAGTTCACTATAGAGAAGATTGCTCATCTCTTCTTCCAATTTATATGGTTCCACTTTGGGTTGCCCACATCCATTGTGTCAAACCCAGACTATCGCTTTCTTGGATAGTTTTAGATGAGTTTGTGGAGAATGATGGACACCAAGATAAAGTGGAACATGAAATTTCATCAAGAAACTGACATAAAAACAAATGTTATCAACCACACAATGATACATTTACTTGAAGGCTATTGTAGCAAGCAACCCAAGTTGTGGGACAAGCAAATTCCCTATGTACAACATGCATACAACAATGTAGTGCATTCATCCACTTAGAGCTCACTATTCAAGACATGCTTTGGATATTTTCCAAAGGATTACTTAGACATGGTATTTGGGAGAGATGAATATTCCAGTGGGAAAGATGAAAGGGACAAGGTACGAAAGTTCATTCAACGAATTCAGATGATTCACCAGGTAGTGTAGGAATAGTTGGAGAAAAGTCAAGCTCAATACAGATCTTGACATGAAAAGGACTGAGTCGATCACCAATTCTAGGTTGGAGACAAAGTGTGGCTCGACATTAACAAAGACAGAATGAAAGTGGAAGGAAATAATTTGATACCAATCTTATATGGCCCATTCACCATATTAGAAAAGATTGGAGACAATGTTTTTTGTCTCGATTTACCAACATACATGAAAATGGACTCAGTGGTGAAAATTGAAAACTTGAAGCGCTATGAGCCTCCTTTTATTATGGACACTAAAGAGGTTGGACATATTCCTACAGTGGATGAATATGCACCTAAATACTTGGACAAGCTACCTGAGGATATCATTCTCGATAGGAGGACTAGGACTTCACAATGGGGAGACGTGGACTACCTTCATATTGGTTTCAAGGGAATGCATCGGAGTAAGGCCTAAAGGATTGAAAAAGAGAAATTGAGGGAACAATTGTCTCACTTTCCAATTGACTGATAAATATTTTGGCAACCCAAAATCTCATTAGTGGGGAGGAATGATCCAGGTGGCTCTAGAAATAGAAGTGGTCTTGAAAAGCTCAAAAATAAATTTCATCATATTGAAGTGAAACTAGGACCAAATTGTAGTGCTCTTCATCCTGATTCCAATGGTGTGAATGACACTAAAATCTGAGTTCGTATGCTCAAAATATTCATAGTCAAATCTTTGGTCAAAGTATGCCTAGTGATAGTCACTAACAAGGCAACAATTTGGTAAAGAGTCGGCACATAGATTCTAGCAGTCGGAATGGGAAAAATTTTCACCTCTTTAATTTTTCCAGTGGCACTTAAAATCCTCTACTAAAATTTTGACTATTATTATTATAAAAAAATAAAATCAAATAAAATAAATGGGGTGGTGGGCTTCCACCCCCCAACGACATTGGTTAAATTATATACAAACCATATAGTATTTATGGGTCAGGACATCGAAGACTCGAGCCCGCCCAACAATATAACAAAATGCAACAGAGGAGCTGGCAGGGGTCGAACCCACCCGACCCAAGTGGGTTGGCTCGCCAACAGGCAACTCCAATTCAAAACAAACGAACTCAAACAACATGGCATAGATTAAAAAAAAACACCCCACTAAATTTATAATGAGGAGGTGCCATAACATGGGTCCTGCAAGGTTGGACCCTAGTACCTCTCGAACCAACACCTTAATACAACACCGCCAACCAATGGGTCATTGGCCCGACCTTTGTGGACTCCGTCACACAAATATATTTGAACTGACCTTTTCCATTTGTCAGAGAGATGAGTGGCAAACTGGAGCAGTAGAACTGAGTTACCATGGGGAACCAGGAGTGTGCCCAGGATAAAACCATGCCTAGGAAGGGACAAATTTCGAGAAAGATTCCTAGGGAATCTTGGGAGAATATTTTTGCAGGTAATATTGAGGGAATGTAAATATTTCTTAGAGCTCTAGAGGCCACTTTCTCATAATAGGATCAAGCTTATAGTCATTTGACATGATTTCGCACCACAAATCTAATGGTGATGTTTGTTTCTGCATCTGAGCATTGCATTTTCAGTCCATGCTGAAAAATGGAGGTATAAAGGACATTTATGTAAATTTGATTATAATTCATTTATGCTTCCATTTAATGAAAGATGGATCCCCACATTGAGCAAGGACCATACGCATAACCTAAAATAGGTGAACTCCGTAATAAAATATTCTTATGCCTTTGATCTCACGTTTGATTTTGACTTCCACTTCATTTCACATGTTTAAGTTACTTGGTTACATGATCTCTTATATGAAATATGTATGCATCCTTGAAGTAAAATATCTGGATCAAGGAGACTGAATAGATGTAGGATCAGGAGCTTGCTCAGTGGATTAAAGACTTGATTAAAGTTGCAGACATGTATTTGGAACCAAAATTGCGGGATGAATATGTTGACCTGATGCCCAGTGCACCACATGTCATTGTTCAGTGTCGACCACCTCCAGCTATAGAATTAGCCACGAGCAAGGAAGGACAATGATGATTTAGTAATGGATGTGTACAATTTGTCACATAATGAACTTCATAGGATGATTGTACAAACACAGAGAGAGTATTTTCTGGATGTTTATGCATCACCTACATTCATTAGAGAAAGGGTGATAGTGGAAGACACCAGTAAGAATATAAATGCCATTACCAGAGCCAACTTGGCCTTTGCAGGTGCAACAAGATCAAACACTTAATATTTGATGGCCAAAAATAAGCAATTGGCACAAAACCTATAGGTTTCCTGACAAGAGATAGAACAACTCTACGAAAAAACACAAAACACAGTCTCTGCAGAGGTCTACTTGGGGAAAATGAGAGCAATGATAACTAGTGAAGTATCAACACTTGGAGAGACCATGCAGGACCTCAATGAGGAGCTAATGACCACACATAAAGCAGTTGTCTGCTTGCATAGCTTGCAGTAGTAGAGCAAGGAATTTTTCAAGACTCTTAGGAAAGTGCAAAATTCCATCACCGTCGTGCAAGAATGGACAATGATATAAAAATGGGAACCACTTACTTTGGTAAAGAAGATGAAGCTGTAGACAGAGTTGGAGAAATAAAGAGTTCGAATGTTGATTCATAATAACAAGAAACTCACCGTGTTCATTGGAAACATTCAAGCCTTATATGTATAGTTGTACAACAGTTTGTACTTCATGGTGAGAACCCACAAATTCTCATTAGTCAGCTCACTTACCAAATCTAATTGCAAACACCAAGTTAGAGATGATATTTAAGAGTACTTGGAGTAGCTACGACAGGTTGCCACCAAGGAGGATATATAGTCGAATAAAAGAAATTGCAGAACTACATTGGCGCTCATGTCTAGATTAGAACCATGTTTCCCCTGATTGAGAAAGAAGTTAAGACTGGTTCTAAATCATTGTACTTGGATGCTATGGAGGCTAGAGTCCACTTCTAGCATGACATCATCATGCATTTTGGAGATGTCATCACATAATACCAAGCTTGGCATCGATACGTGACCAACAAGCATCAAGTGGAAGTTATCGAGCTAGAGTCTTCCCAAACTCAAGCATCATAGTGTCTTGTCTTGTTAGGTTGTCGAGTTGTCTCTACCTTATTTTTTCCTATATCGGTATGAGTGTAAAATGTAATATTATTTGTAATTATGTTGTAAGTGAAATTCCAAGTGCCAATATTGGAATATGAAGAGTCATCATGTAATGTATTGTGTCATTTTGGAAAGAAGTTGCAGAGTCATGAGGGTAATCCAAAGGTCACAAATGGGAGTTGAAGAGTCACCCCCTCTTATTATAAATAGAACCTAATAACTCATGTAACAATAATTTGGGAGCCAAGATTTTGGCTAGGCTTAGACTTAGAAAACAACTTGGGAGTATTGTGAAGAGCCTTGGCTTCTCTGTAGCGTAGAGCAAGTATACTTCTTTGGAGGAGCAGGTGCTCTTAACTATACTGTTCCACTATTGGGGTTAGTGGTTGTCAATGGTGTATGTATTAATGGAACTTTCACTTATAATAATAAAATTAGAGATAACATTCTCTCATACATATGTTGTTAATATAGTAGGATTATTCTTGTTGTACTTGTTGTAGGAATTTACAGGGTAAGTTCCTCAGAAAGAATACCAAAAGGACACCGCTCACAACCAGATCACAGATCAATACACCAGTATTTTTGACGTGGTTAAAACCCTCAAAGAGGGAAACAGTCCACGGCCTATCCCAACGTGGGTACTACAGGCAATTTATTAATCAAAGAATGAAAATTTACATAAGCTTCTCTCATGCACGGATTACCCGAACAATGACCCTCCATGTGCTTTAAATAGAACTCATGGACCAATCGGGTGTCAAGCCACGGATCAAGTGTCGGTAATACCGAGGAGAGAATGAACCGTCGGATCACTACATATCGTGACCGTCGGATTGTAAGTTACAAAATGTACAACGGTAAAGAAACACACTTTACCTAACTCTATACCTAACTCTACACTAGACCAAGTTGAACTTAACTATATCCTATGTGTCGGAATATCCTAACATCCCCCCTTAAGAACAACTTGGGATAGGATTGAAGGATTTACAAATATGACACAATAGGAGAAGGAAGGAGGCACTAGAGCCTATCCCCCCTTAGTGACAACTTCCTGAACTCCAAGCATATATCGAAGTTTAGTGAACTTCGCCTCTGTGAGAGCCTTTGTGAAGATGTCTGCAACCTGATCATCTGTTGGACAATATTGCACTTCAAGAACATGGTCATGAATGAGCTTTCTGATGAAGTGCATGTGTAGTTCAATGTGTTTGTTGCGCTGATGCTGGACTGGATCTTTGCATAGCTGAATGGCACTTTGATTATCACACCAAAGTGTGGTTGGATGCTACTGCTCAAAGCCAAACTCTGATAGGATCTGACGAAGCCACAAGGCTTCCTTACTAGCTTCCACGGCACCACGATACTCTGCTTCTGCTGACGAAAGAGAAATGGCAGCCTGTTTCTTACAAGCCCATGTAATAGGTCCTGAACCAAGAGTGAAGACATAACCGGCAGTAGACTTCCGATCATCAGGGTCACCAGCCCAATCAGAATCAGTGAAACCAACTAACAGAGGAGCTGCTTTGGCACTGTAATGAATCCCAAACTGTACTGTACCTCGAACATAATGAAGTATTCTTTTAGCTGCTTTCCAATGACTTTCACGGGGGTTTTGCATAAAACGAGCAACAACGCCAACAGCAAAGGAAAGATCAGGACGAGTATGGGTTAAATACAAGAGTTTTCCTACAAGTTGACGGTATAAGGTAGCATCAACTTCAGGAGAAGTACAAGAGACTGAAAGTTTGACTCCAGACTGAAAAGGAGAAGGGGCTGGCTTACAGTCTTCCATGTGAAAATGACGAAGAATATCACAAGCATACTTGGACTGGGAAAGGAAAATACCCTCCTTGGATTGCAAGACTTGAAGACCGAGAAAATAGTGTAAGTGTCCTAAGTCTGTCATTTCAAATTTATTTTTAAGGCTGGACTTCACATGGTTTATAAGGTTGGGATCACTACCAGTAAGAATAAGATCATCAACATAAAGAACAAGGATGATAAGAGAGTTGCCCACTTTCTTGGTGTAGACAGTATTGTCAGAATGACACCTAGAAAAGCCAGATTCTAAAAGAAAGCTATCCATTTTGGCATACCAAGCCCGAGGAGCTTGCTTGAGGCCATAAAGGGATTTCTTAAGTCGACAAACAAGGCTGGAGTCTGTTTGTATGAAGCCAATGGGTTGTTCCATATAGATTTCTTCCTGCAAGTCCCCATGCAAGAAGGCAGATTTAACATCCATCTGATGGACTTCCCATTTTAAAGAGGCAGCAAGGGAAAGAACAAGGCGGATAGAGTTCATTTTGGCAACAGGGGAGAAGGTTTCAGTGTAGTCAATGCCTTCAACCTGTGAAAATCCCTTAGCAACGAGACGAGCTTTATGTTTATCAACTTTCCCATCTGGTCCATACTTGGTTCTGTAAACCCATTTACATCTAACAAGTTTGCGTCCCTTTGGTAGAGGAACAAGATCCCATGTATCATTTGTCATCAATGAATGATATTCTTCATTAATAGCTGCTTCCCAATGTGGATGGCCTGAAGCTTCTGCAAAAGTGTCAGGATCATGATTTATTGGAGCTTGAGCCAGTAAAGAAGAGGCTCTTTCAAACTGAGAACGTGTACGTCGCTGATCTATAGGATCACCGGCAAGATGACCTGCTGCATCCCGAGTAGCACAGACCCATCTTGGAAGTTGAGGATCCTGAGAAGGTGGGGGAGGATTATCATCCTCGCTTTCATCATCTGAAGAAGAAATGTTTTCAAAAGTAGAAGAGATAGGAAGAGGTGGCACATCCGCCAGACTAGGCTCGCAGGCCGATTTATTTTCATCAAATTTTACATCTCTTCTAATGATAACATTTTTGGACTTAAATGGAATAAGTCTATAACCTTTTACATCTTCAGAATATCCAACAAAAGTACATTTCTCACTCTTAGGTTCTAAAGCTTTATGCTTTTCATCTGGAATATGGGCCCATGCTTCACTTCCAAACACACGAAAGCGACTTACATCTGGTTTAATGGAACTCCAAGCTTCTTCTGGAGTGATATTCTCGAGAACCTTAGTAGGAGTGCGATTGATTATATAATTTGCACAATTAATTGCTTCGGCCCAAAAACTAAGACTGAGTCCTTTAGATTGCAGCATACAATTAGCCATTTCCTTTAAGGTGCGATTTTTCCTTTCAGCTACACCATTTTGTTGTGGAGTGTATGGAACAGTATGTTGCATTTGAATTCCATTTTCGGTGCAAAAGTTGATGAATGTGTTTTTTAACATATTCTCCACCATTATCAGTTCTTAGCTTAAGAATTTGATGTCCAGATTGTTTTTCAACAAAGGCTTTGAAGGCCAAAAATGTGTTAAATACTTCGCTCTTGAGTTTTAAGAAGTATACCCAAGTGCGTCTGGAGAAATCATCAATGAAAGTTAAGAAGTACTTGCAGCCAGAGAATGAATCAACAGGAAGAGGACCACATAAATCACTGTGCACAAGCTGTAAAGGGGCTGAGGCGTGCCAAGAGGCACGTTTGTCAAAACTGTCCCGATGATGTTTTCCGAGTACACATCCGGAACAAACACCATCTCTGCAAGATACCATAGGAAGACCTGTCACCATATTTTCTTTACATAGATGCTGAAGGGAGCGATAGTTTAAGTGACCAAATCGCTCATGCCAAAGTTTTCTCACTTCATCATTATGAGCAACAAATACTGAGGGAAGATTTGATGACCCAAAGTTGTGAAACTTATACAACCTTGTGGAATCATGAGCAAGACCAGTAGCTAGAATCTGTTTAGGATCTTTTAGATCCTTGATTACAACATCATGAGGTGAAAATTCAACAATTTTACCTTCACCTGAATGAGTTATCTGATAGACAGATAGAAGGTTGCAGGATAAGGTTGGAACACATAATACATCATTAAACTGACCATTGTCTAGATGAACAGTTCCAGTCCCTACAACATTAAGAGATCTATCATCACCAACATATATATTTTTGGTGTTACAATCATTTAAAGAAGAAAACATGGCTTGGTTTTTGGCCATGTGATAAGAGGCTCCAGAATCAATGAGCCACTCATGAGAATGAGAAGAAGAAGAAGATACATTTAATGCATAACCAGACTGAGATGATTGACAACGACATGCAGAAAGTGCCATTCCGGAAGTTGAAGTTGAAGTAGGCTCCACATAGATGTTATGTTTCTTCATTGCGGCTTCCAAGGCTTCCATCTTCTTAAAGCATTTAGATTCTAAGTGGCCATCTCGATTACAAAAGTTACAATGTCTATCAGTCTTCTTCCATTTGTTTTTATTGGTCTTATCATTTTGCTGAAATGATCTTTCATTTTGAGGCTGAGTTGGTTTAGGAACATTCTTTTGAGGATATGACTTCTTAGGATTCTTTGAATTTGGTTGCTGCTGGGCGGCTAACGCTTTCGTGGAAGAGTTTCCAAGATTAAGAAGACCAAGGTGTAAGAGTTTTTCTTGTTCTCTTATTAAGGAATCACAAAAGGAGTCAAAGGAAGGGGCCTTGTAGTCTTTTCCTTGACAAATGAAAGCTTCCCTTGTAGAATGGAAAGTGGAAACAAATACAGAGTAGGCTGGTCCCAACTTAGTAAGGATGGAATAAATAAGGTTACTATCTTCTTTCTTAACTTTAACACCTTTCAAGAGATATCTAAGGGTCTTGAATTTGGACAAGAAATCTTCAATGCAAGAAAAATTATTAGGATCCAAAGTAAGCAACTCATTTTCAAGTTGATGGGCTCTAATTTCATTTTTAATCCCAAAAACTTTAGCGAGTTTTTCTAATGCTTCATGAGGAGTCTCAAGTTCCGCAATGTGGAATCTAAGATCAGGAGAAATAGACATCCCTATCAAATCACGTGCTTGATCTTGTATATTTTCCCATTTTGCAGCCTTGTCTTCATCTTTTGGTTTCTTCTCTTGGTCTGTGGCTATTCTGAAGAGACCTTTACTTCTAAGTAAATCTTCCATGTAGGCTACCCATTGGAAGTAGTTAGTGCTGTCAAGAATGACTTGGCATGGACTTTCCATTTTTTTTTAAAAACTGAAGCTAAAGATGCTGAAAGTAAGTGTTCCAATGGATAGATCTCGAAAAAATAGGCGGTTTTAAAAAAAACGGCTCTGAAAAAGGCTTCCGGATGAAGAAGTTATGGCTTTTTGAAAAAAAATTGTTGACGTTGTCGGCAAAGTGCGCGAATGTGCAAGAATGAAAAAATCCGCCCCCACAAAATGTAAACTTGAACCCAAGACCTCTACTCTCTTAAAATAGCTTTGAACCAATTGATCTATACAAAAAATTTGAGAGAGAGAGAGAGAGAGAGAGAGAGGGGGGGGGGGGGGGGGGGGGGGCCTTGGTTTGCGTGCTTGCCTTGAGAAAGCTCTTTTTCCCTACAAAACACAAAACAAAAGACCCAACACGAATATGCAAAGAAAAACGAACCTTGCGGCTCGAAGTTAGCTTTAGCCAAAAAAACTAGATATTTTAAAAAAAAATCTCAAAGTTAGCTTTAGCCGAAAAACTAAATATTTTTCTCAATGTTTCTGATTTTCCGAGATCACACTAAGGTGCAGGGAAAAGAGCATACGCATGAGAAAAATCCTTCCTTTCTGTTTCTGATTTGCCCAGATCGCACAGAGTCGTAGGGAAAAGAGCATACGCAGAAATGAAAGGTATATATCCAGTTTAAAAAAAAGGCTAAACAAACCGAAACCGAAATAAGCAGAGAGAAAATAAGAGTAAACTGCAAAAAACACTGTATACCTCCCGATCTGAAAAATGACGCAGCTAGGGCTACCGGAAACCTTTTCGCGTGAAACGAAAGGGGTTCCTCACTGGAACAGATGCTCCGAACGCAACAGAGCAGTCCTCTCGGCCCGAAAGTAGTCAGAAACAGCAGATCTAGGAAACGACAGCCGCATGCAGTTCTGCCGGCTTCAGATTTGGATCACCAACGGACGCGGCCCTCAAATAGCTCTGATACCATGTAGGAATTTACAGGGTAAGTTCCTCAGAAAGAATACCAAAAGGACACCGCTCACAACTAGATCACAGATCAATACACCAGTATTTTTGACGTGGTTAAAACCCTCAAAGAGGGAAACAGTCCACGGCCTGTCCCAACGTGGGTACTACAGGCAATTTATTAATCAAAGAATGAAAATATACATAAGCTTCTCTCATGGACGGATTACTCGAACAATGACCCTCCATGCGCTTTAAATAGAACTCATTGACCAATCGGGTGTCAAGCCACGGATCAAGTGTCGGTAATACCGAGGAGAGAATGAACCGTCGGATCACTACATATCGTGACCGTCGGATTGTAAGTTACAAAATGTACAATGGTAAAGAAACACACTTTACCTAACTCTATACCTAACTCTACACTAGACCAAGTTGAACTTAACTATATCCTATGTGTCAGAATCTCCTAACACTTGTAATGTATGTTAGTTAACTTATGCTTGTGCTTATGAACTGTTTCTTTTGCATTTGTATTAATCTTGTTGAATGTGTGATGTTGTGTTAATTCATCACTTTAAATTGAGGAATATCCTACATCTTAGCTTGTGATGTCATTCTTCTCATGTGTTCCTTTCAAGTTGTGTACTATTACAGGCTCTCAAGGGGCACACTTCCTTTTCCCTTCATGTGTTCGAACCTTCATGCATCACAATTGAATCTCTGTAGGGTCACACACTTTATCTCACCCAAAGTTATCAAACTTCCCTCTACATGTTTCCGCAATCAAGGCATAACATTACCACCCATTGCTGGGACCCCTACTCAAAATGGTGTGAGGTCTAGTTGGGACTTCATATCGGGGAGATCCCCTGGATGTTGGCAGGTTCAACACCATCAACAGAAGCATAAATCTAAGTAACCAATCCTAATCTACCTTGTGTAAGGGAAAAACATGTAATCAACCTTTAATCATTGTTTTCCAAAGAGAGTATACTTAGTGAAAGAATCCATTTGACATGTCATGAGATAATCAAGAAATTCATCACTTCATTGCCAAATTCATAAATCTATCCACTAGCCCTAATCACAAAAATGTGTTACAATGGGAAAAGGAAAGTCCTATGTGGTATTTGGTATCCCTTGATCATGTTTTCAAAACTTAGGGGAAATTATTCAAGTTTAGGAGGAAAATTCAAGATTTAGGAGAAATTATCACCAAGCTTACACAGTGCTACAAGATTCTACATGATTTCTACAGGATTTTTCCAGGGTGCTACAATATTTCTATGTTTTTCTCTAGGATTGGATCTGTGAGAATTGTGAGTGTGGTAAAGGTGGTATACAGGTAAGTAAAGGTAGTGGAGGGTATATGAAGGTTGTGTGATTCATTTTCCAAGCTTAGTACCCTTAGGGGGGCCATCTTGCATAAAAAACCTATGCACATGGTGGCCTTAAATAACTCAAAATTGTGTCCTTGGT
The DNA here is from genome assembly GCA_031772625.1 of Pinus tabuliformis. Taxonomy (NCBI): domain Eukaryota; kingdom Viridiplantae; phylum Streptophyta; class Pinopsida; order Pinales; family Pinaceae; genus Pinus; species Pinus tabuliformis. The sequence goes on along the minus strand of CM062805.1, from coordinate 856,845,450 downwards.
GGGAAACGTTTTGGGAGAGTTGTGAGGTGAGAAGGAAAAGGATGATAGTGGGATGAGGAGTGTGGAATGAAAATGGAAACCATGAAAAATAATAGTAGTACCTACACACCAAAAATATTATTCTTTTTCAACTTGAAATGAGTGCCAAACTAATAGCTAAAATAGAAAAACATGGAAATAACCAAGAAAGGATGAGTTCAATTATATTTGAAATATATCTATTGAATCAAAATACAATCTGACTTATAGCATGCACAAGACATACATCAATATGCTATTATTCTTTCCAAGCTCAAAGAAGACTATTATTCAATCACTAGATGTGTAGAAAATAGAGTATGTGGAAAGAGGAAAATCAAATGACCTAACTTTTACAAGAGAGAGAAACTATATATTTTTTTCTTACCAATTCTATATCCCCAACTTGAATCCTATTATGGTTCCTAGATACAACCTCCAGGTTGAGGATAAGGTCAGTGCCTAGGACGTTTTAATGTGTCTTGAAGTTAAATCCGTTTTTCTCAAGAGTTAGATTTAAAATGACTAAATCTAGTTCAATTACCCTACTCAAAGGAAAATTCAATTTAGACACAGACAATGTGTAATCCCAAAGATTTAATGCTTAGATATGGTGGCTTACACATAGATAATTTAGTTTCATTGATTGTTGTAGTAAGGGTGAAAGTGGAAATACAAGAAAAGAAGCTAAATGTAGAGGGTTTAAAACAAAATTATATGCACTAAATTCTAGTAGAATAATGGATTAAACTGAAAATATGAAATGCATATATCATGGAGTGGATTTTAAGGCCTTCAATACCACACATTACATGTACCATTTTTCATTACCTAAATTAGGTAAATTTGTAACTTAAGGTTGAATCCAACAACTATAATTACACAATTTATGAGAGGAAATAATCACATATGAAATAATAAACAATGAAAGAAACACATATTGCACATCTTAATTCTTGGAATCACCATGAAAATTATTCATTAATCTTCAAAATTATATACATTTCATAGATCCAAAACCTACAAAATTTTTAGTGTTTACAACCTCTAGAACAAAAAAATTGAACCCTTACTCATGAGTTTTCATTCCCTTTTATAAGGAGAATAAAAACAAGAACAATTACAAAATATCCTAGAAAACAATAGCTATCTAACTATTTAGCTGTGCAAGCATCGAACTTGTATAGTTTTCCTAATTATTATATAACCAACTAGATTATCTTCTTGAAACTAAAATATTTACAAGACTGCAAAAATGGCATGAACTTGGCATGATTCCCAAATCAAAAATATCTTCATTGCTGACTCCTTTGATCTATTAACGTGGACCCATGTTCCACTATTTAGACTCATGGTGGGTTAATGAACTGGTCACCTTTTTTCCATAATGTTGGCTCTGTTGAAGGGGTGTGAATGAGTGCTTTGTAGGCCAACCTCGGATTTGTAAGCTCAATGTAGTTAGGTCTGGTAACAAATAGGGTTTTCACCAACCAAAGCAATTGAAAATCCATTTGCAAATAGTTATTTATAGTCTCCTTTGAGAGTGGAAGCATTTTCATGTGAGGAATAAACCTTGATTTTGGCCTCAACTAAAAATTACTCATAATGCTCCCATGGTAGTAGGTTCCCTTGAAAGTCTCAACAACTAGGAAACCCTACCCTAGTTCTCTAATCAAAATTTGAATTGAATGTACTTACCATCTTAGCCAAATCATTCACACATTCCTCATAACTATCCCTTGCTTCCTTTATCTATATCATTTTGGTAATTTCAATAACCACCCCTGTCATATCAGTGATATCCATTGATCTCAGGTAATCAGTTGATTTCCCATTGAGGTACCTGATGAATTTCTCTACAGTCCTGGCATTTTCAGCATCCTCATCCTTGGTTGATAGGATAAAGAATTCAATGGTCTTAACTACAAATTTTTGTTCAACAAATAACTTCATGTGCTCCCTATCTTCTTCACATCAAAAATGATATCATCCCATATTAGTTGCCTATCTTCAATGAGGGACATTCTACCTTTTAACATGTTTTTCAGCGCTTTGATTTGATCCCATGCCACCTAATATTTATTATTGATTTGATCCAAACTTTCTTGGGTGGACTCGATTTATTTCTTGTTGTTTGCAAGCATGTACTTGGTGTTTTCCAAGTCAATATATAATTTATTGGGCTTTCTCTATGATAGCTGCAAATCAGTGAGAGCCTTGGTCAACTGCTCAGTAGGATTCTGTGGATTTTCTGGCACAATCACAACATATATTTGAGAATCAATCCTCTGCTACAACTCTGTAACATTTAGTCTAAGAGCCACCACTTCATTATTTATCTCTATCATCTCCTTGATCATTATATCCTTCTCACTTTCTATTTGGACCAACACCTTCATCTACACATGTTTTGATATAAGTATTTTAAGTAGTTTCCTCAATGACTGGATCTCAGATTGAAAGCCTTGAATGATGGCATTTGTGGAAGCTTTATCATTTGGGTGTACACCCAATTTTATAATATGATTATTGAATCCTTCATTTTGCAAATTAAGGGCTCTTTAATTAGCCTTTTCCTATTTTACTTTAGCGACAACTTTCTCCAACAAATTCTTAACCTTGCAAATAGTTAAGGCTCCTGTTATTACTCAGATTTTCCTTAGAAGTTATGGGAAGAAGGAAAGGGATCTGAGGTAACCACAAACCAATCTTGTAAGTACAGAATCTAGCCAATTTGTACTTAGAGAGGGCTCTCTCTTTATGATTTAGATATATTTGAAAAGATTTTAGGCTAGTTATAAAGGTTCGGGGTTGTTTTGTTTGAGAGGGGTGGAATTCTGAAACAAATGGGCAAACTACTCTTTAGGCCATTGGGATATGGAGTCAATCAGGGATAATTCATTGGATTAAGTTAAATTTTTGAGGTATGAGTTCAACAGGTATGATAATAGAGTAAAAACAAACTTTCGGGCTTGAATGAATGTTATTTCTTCTCAAAACAAGAGGGCAATAAAGAATCCTCAAGTTAGGATTAGAAAGAAGAATGGAAGATAGGTCAACCAGCATAAGGCATTTAAGAATCCTATACCAGGGACTTATTAGAGAAAACTACAGGGATAGAGGAGCAATTAAGAATTCCTTTATCGAGATAGTTTAGAAGAAAACATATAAATGGTAGACTATTGATAGCAGAGAGAAATAAAGCTAATTATGATATACTTTGACTATTTTACCATTTAGTTTTAAGATGCATGAAACATTGAAACATGTAGAAAACACATAAATCACAAGGATAGAATACTTATTTGCAATTAGACTACACATGAATCTGATGAAATGTCCTCAACTTTTATTCCTTTTCCAGCAAAAATCCAGACTTGAGTACAAAACCTTTCTCTGCTTGATAGTATAGAGTTACAGAAATGTTATAGAATCCACCCTCAACACTTCGGATGGAGAAGTATTTATACAAAAATTATATCAAAATATCTCATAACTAAATGAGATTTATTCTAGGAAATACAAATATCTTTTACAATAATATAGAGACAGATGGTAAACAGATTGTTGTTGTCCCTTGATTTATTGAAGGAGCTGGAGGTTGAAACTCGATTTTAGCTCTCGTTGTTGTTCTGGTAATTGTGTGTTGGATCTTGAGTGACTTTTCCTTACTGATACTCTTTACCTGTTCCTGATACCCTTTACCTATTTACTAGACTTTACCTCAGTGAATATTTTTTCTTTTTCTTCAGAGTTACCATAGTAAATTACAGAATTACGAGTATATCATTCCACCAATCTTCACTGGGTACCTTCATTCTAATTAATTTTCTGTATATTTCATCAGCCTCAGTGTGCTTTGCAAAATTGGGTTGAGCTATGAACAAGTGCTTCACTTCATGCTCAATATAGAAAAGGTTTTCTAAGCCATCATATAGCACTTTTCCTGTGGGCAGTGCTTTTACTGTTGAAGAGTTGGCTTGATTTCTAGCCTGTTGGTGCAATATATCAATATAGTTGCCATGCTTCATTAGCTTGTCATTTATGACCAATAAACTTGGGAGTCCCTTTTCTCTTAGAATGTTGTATTTTACCATAAAATCATCTATTTCTTCTTGGATGCTTTGACACCTTCTTTCCAAGTTAAGCATCAAATTCTTTTTGTTCAGAACTCTCTTGATTTCTAGGATAGTACCAATCTGGTCTTCTATATCTTTTAGTTCCAGTTCTTCCCTGCTTTGGCTTTTCAATAAGTTGATTAGTTGGATTGCCTCTTCAGGCCTTTCCCCTAATTCTTCTTTGGCTTTTTGTATATGCTCTGTAGCTTGTTTCATTAGATCAATCTGCTCAAATATAATATGAATGGAAGAACAAATATCATTAATGGAATTAATGATATTGGTCCACAAAATCTCTTTGATATCTCTTAAGTTCCTTTCAAATGTCAGGGTCCTTTTCTAGAGTTTTAATTCTATTAGTCATCCTCCTGTTCTTCCTCTCCTCTTCGGTGTAGTTCATCTGTGATATCTCATAATTATACTCCAAGTTAGTAATTTTTTCCTTTAATTTTTGTATCTCAGTTGCTTGGAGTTTCATTTATTCCAGGGACTTGACTAAGTCCTTTGTCTGCTGTGTTGAAATTGCTGCTCTTTCATAAATACCCACTGATGCTGCCATTGGGAGAGCTATTGTTAGGGGAAAATTGGGTGCCAAAGCTGATGCAATAGTAGATGGCACTATTGTAGAAACTATTGGTACTACAGTTTGAGGCACGGTGGTCAACTACCATGTTTGGACTACAACGCTCTTTCCAACTATTGTTATGTTTCTTTGAGTTGTTCATTTAACTTAAGGACCAAGTCGATAAGTTCCTCCTCATTCTGTTTTTCAATGACTTCTACAGTTTTTGGATGTATGAGGGGAGGAAGTTTGAGCTGTTTCCTGAGTGCAACAATATCTTCATTCTTCTTTTTTATCAAACTCTCTACTGCCTTAATATCTTTGGGATTGTGACCCAACTCAATCACTAGGTCTGCTAATGATTTTATTCTTGTGTCCTTAGCTTGAGAGGAGGCTTTCTCCAATTGTAACTGTGTTGTAGTATTGCTAAAGAATTTTGCAATTGATGTGCAATGTGGCTTTACTAGTTAAAGTTGAATAGACCTTCTCACCCGTTTGCTTGTGAAGCTCAATTTGATTAATTGGGTGGATGTCTTTAGCTAGAAATTCAAAATTTTTCTTCAAGTAATCAGCCATGGACTTTGGTTGTTGCATTGTTGGCTTCAAGAAACTCATATGAATTTTTACCTCTTTGATGTCAAAAGCTGACATCGACCTTGTCTAATTTGTTGGAGCCATTTTCATATATTTGGCATAGGTTTGAGCTTTGAGCTATTCATTCCTAGTCTTGATTTCTTTGTATCTTTCCTTCAAATCCTGGCTTTGCTCTGATGCTGCTTTGAATGATGACACTTCCACACTTGGTTTCCTGCTTAGTATCTGAGTTTGAGAAGCAGATGGTGTCTCTCCTGCTGCTATGGTCTATACTGTGTCACTTCTAGTTTCTTCATACTCCTGCTCGGATAGAGGATTCAATCTTTTCCTTTTAACATATACCTGGTCTAGTGGCACCGTTGAGGGACTAGCCTCACTCCTGCTTCTTTTTTTATTTCGTTCCTCATTGAGAGGAGTCTGCAATACTAGAGGATTGCCCATGTTTGTTTTAGTTTGGGTCAATTCCTCAGAAATGCTCTGTTGTGACCCTGAATCTTTCCTTAGTTCTGAAGTCTCTGGTTGTCCTGATGACTGTGCACTTGGCTCCTGTGTTAGTCTCTGTGAGGATTTTGTAGGCACCTGTCCAAACGAATCCAGTTCAAGTATTTTTTCTAAATCCTTCATAACATTATATACTTTAGCTTGTGTGCTATCTGGTTCTATAAGTGTTCCCTCAACCCATTCATTTTGATTTGCATACTGATCTATTTCTGGAATTCTATGATGGAAGTAGGGGGATAGCTTATACTTTTGCCTCATTTCACAGATGAAGCTATGAGGATCATAAGGCCAAATGAAACTCTTTTTCAATTTCATTCTCTCAAGGATTTCTTCTGCCTCTTTCCCTACTTTTCTGTTGTTACAAAAAATGGTCCTAGGTGATCCTTTATCCTTAACTGAGCTTTCTTCTTAGCTTTCATGAAGTGGATTTCATCAGAGTTTATCATTTGCCTATAGTACTCCAAGGCAAATAATCTCATGGGGACATATTTGGGCAATTTGTAGGGAGGAAATTCACACCCATAAACTCTAATCTCAGTACGGTTCTTGTATAAGTACCAATCACCAACCCTGTATTTCTTGGATAATTGAAGGATTATTTTGATGTCATCACTGATCCTAGGAGGGGGACATCCTATCAGCATGGTAGTTACAGGATGGACAAACTGATCAATAAACTGTATATAGGAATAGGGAGAAGAAGCTGAATAATGGAAAATTGAAGTCTAGAAGGCAACAGACCTGGGATTCCCTTTGGTGTCATTTTTTTGGACAGAGAAAGGGAATTTATCATATTGGTAGTAAAGGAAGAGGAGATATAGGACTGTAGAATATTTGATCACTCTCTCATTCTCTGGCCTCATGAATTGGTCATGTATTTTGTCTGCAATGAAGGTGGAATAGTCAAATTTGGTTGCAGGAGGCTGACTAGGGGTAAAAATAGTCATGAAGGCTAAGGTCAATTCATCTACATACTCATTGGTAGTGAAACCCATAATGCAGGCAATCATGGTAACAATATCTTTTTCCTAATTCAGTAAAAAAGCATGACATGTAGGGAGGGGGGTCTTTTGGCATGTGATTCTTATCAATGAAAGTCTAACAAACTCTGCTAATTTTAGAGCTAGGCATCTTGGTAGATTTCTCAAGTAATTCTGTAATGGAAAGGGGAGTGAGGTTTTGATCAGGCTATAATTGCAACATTTCGTTAATAGACTCAGCTGCAATGGTGAAAAGGAATTTTTGGTCAGGAGACATCATAGCTCTCAAATTGGGATTATAGTTTGCATGGCATTGATGGACAATATCTGGGAAAATGTGAACATAATGGAATTGGTACTTTGGTAGATTTGATTCCCAAAGACCTATGTTATTAGAATGGTTTAGGTAACTGTCTCAATATCTGTAGTATAATTTTAGGGGGCTATCATCAAATGTAAGGTCTTTAATTTGGAAGTATTTATCGGCCAAGGGAAGGTAGTCTAAGTCTTTGTGGGGAGCATTGACTGGAGTGATGTTTAGAGAAACTGGGGTTTCCATCCCTGGTTCTTGTGTTTTCATGGAAGAAAGTTGGGGGTTTTCAAGGTTTTTCAGTACTTGGGATAATCTCAGAGTCAAGGAACAGTTCAATTGCACCAATTTGCTTAAATTAAGAGCAATTAAATGAAAATTTTAGTTTGAAACAGGGATTTTGAGATTGGAATGTGGTAAATACCTTTTCGAATGGTCAAAGGGTCAATTAGCTATGGTGACGGCTCTGCGGGTGCACACAGTAGACTGGAGTAGCTTGGAGTTTAGCAACTAATAGTGGTTGACAATTGAAAATCAGTTTCTGGACTGGGATGTGCTCTGTGCGTGCATGGGAGGTAGAATTTGTTTTCTCGAAAAAAAGAGAAACACAATTAACTTTTTGTTTTTATATATAAGTCAATGATTTTGGTGGGTGAATGAAAATTACAGTTGGCTGCAACTGATATATGGGATAGCTTTGTCATTTAGTGGAGGCGGTAAGCTGGAGCAATAATGGTTTTTATCGCACCACTGTTATGTGGGTGGTGGTTTTGGCAGAGGGTCACGTGATGCCACACAATGAACGACACATCGCACCAGCGAAAAGTCAAAACCGCTCATATCGTGTAGTTGATGTTTGACCAAAAGACCCGTGCAATATGAGCGAGGGATGTTGGATGTGGGTAGGCCGATCGGATGGTAGTCGGCAACGGGAAGTGGCAGAGAATTTAAATGGAGGGGCCTGACTATAATTAAAGTGTCTTAATCATATCAGAGGTGATGTGATTGGATGGGGAGGTTATTAATTAATCCAAGTGGTTAATTAATCCCTTTTAATATAGCGGGGGGTTTGGTTTTTAATTAATCACGGGTTGATTAATTAATCCCATATAATTAACTTTATTTTGGTTTATGTCAGAAACCATGGGTGGGATATTTATTTACTATGGGGTTTTATTAATAATATAGGGAAGGGTAACTTATTTTTGGGAGTTAAATAATAATAAATATTAACAGTTAATATGACTATGGGAAAAATGAAAGCGCTAAGTAAATGTTTTTGAATATTAATCATACAACATAATAACTTAGGCTAAAACATATTTGGGGGGTTTTGTAAGAAACCATTAATTTTTCCTAAGTAAAATAGTGATTTTACTTAGGAAAGGGATTTGAAGTGGATGAATGAATTATGGAGGGGTCTTATCACTTAGGCATTACAAGTTATTTGGCTGAGGGTCTGGTTCCTCCAGAAGTCATAGAAATGCTCTCAGCCACTTTAACTTTGGTAGGTGCCTTTAGCACTTACGGGAAATTAATAAAGTTTTTTTAGGAAAAATGAGTGAGGAAGTTAATTAGTTTGACTTTGATTCCTGATGTGGTTGTCTTCACTGTCATCCATGCTTTGTCCAAGTGATGAAAGCAAAAGATTTAAGCTTTTAACTTAATCATTCATCATACATAATTCTGCACCCATCATCTACTTACCCTATCTACACATCCTGCCATTTTTACTTCTTTTATTAGGGTGCACTTAAGCTGACAAAGCCTTATCAAACTTTTCTTTTCTTTTGCATATAGCAATATATCTAAGTCTATAATTATTACATCCAAGGGCTCAGATTAAACTATTGAGCTCCTTTTATTCACTCTACCTATCTACTTATCTACCAAGATTAAACATTTTGGTCAGATTTTATTATCTATCTCTATAAACATGAAATTAAAAAAATGGAATAACCAAGATTAAACTATTTGGTTACCATGGATTGTGGCATAAGAAACAAGTTGCACACCATCTTATTCAAAAAGTAAAATAGTAGTGGCATTTGGGCTTGCACACTTTCATGATCTTTTTTATCTTTTCTTGGGGTTCATTTTCTTTCTTTTTTTTTTGATCTTTTTCATTCTTTTTTCCCTTTGATTTTCCTTTTAGGGAATTCCCTCTTTACATTTTTTGATTTTTTGATTTTTTTTACAAATATGGAAAACATTTGAAACAAGCAAATGTATGTACATATTTCAGAGCTAAACCAAGTCAATCATGATATATGGCACCTATTGGTATAGGAACATAACAACTCCCTTGCTCAGTTTACTTTAAATCATCTCTCCTTCCTGCCTATGCAAGTTGATTTTGTCCTATAATGGAATACTATCCATATTCAATGAAATATTCATTGTCCTGAATTGTGGTCTAGATGGGATGGACTATATTGAAGGATGACATAAATGATTTTCTATTTCATTCCTCTCTAAGTCCATAGAAACCAAAAGTCTAGTTTGATATGGGACTGAATGAGATGTTTTCTATGCTAGCAATTCCTCCTAAACTTCTTGTTTCTCTCTTCTACCATTTCCCCCTCCTCCCATTTAGGTCATGCTTCTAATGAACTCCCTATTGAGCCTAGGATTGATACCTTAATTGAGCTAGAGGTGGAAGCTTTCTAAGGATCCTCTAAGAACACTTGGAAACCTAGATAATCTAGCTTCCTCTCAGTTAATTTGACCTCAATATATTCATCATTTGTCTCCTGCAGTTTGGCTTTATTGTTTGATGATGCATCCTCCATCATTGTATCTCCTACCTCATCAATACTCCTTTTCTGGGTTTTCTCCTTTATGCTTGGTGTCTTGACCTCCATATATGTATTAATAGGCCAAGAATATATATTAGCCTTCCATTCCAATTCAGGTATATATTCATGTTCATAAGAAGAGGCATTTATTTCTTTCCTCCTTTTTGATATAACACCATGAGGATCATAGTGCCAAAATTCCCCTTTTCTACTTGTTGGAAAGATTGCTTGGACTTGACAATGAAAGGACCTACAGTTCTTGTAAACTTAAACATATAAAATTTCTTGGAAGGGACAAAGTGGATTTGGTCAACATTTAAGCTCTGCCTAATAAACTCCAGGGAAATGGTCCTCATGGGCATAAACATAGGAAATTGATAATGAGGTAGCTCAAACCCATATATCTTTATTTCAATGTAATATTCAAATAGGTACAAATCACCTACCCAGGTGTCCTTTCTAGGTTGAAGAATATCTCTCTACTTGGGAAGGACTCTAGGATGGGATACATTTTTGATAATTTTGTATGAAGTAGACATGAAAGTGGAAATGAACTGGGAAAACACATCATTGTTGGGTTTCTTCCTTAGATAACTATCCCAATGAACTAGTTTCTTGCAGGCCCAACACCAATGCTTCATGTTATACAATATTATTTGTAATATCAAATTCTAATTTATATGAGAGAGGGATGAGGCTAACTTCTAGAGATATCAACAACACATCTACTATGTTTCCTTCCTTAGACTAGGCCCCATCAAACTATAATTTCCAAATATGGTCAAATTTTGTTTGTTGTTTATTCATTTGTGAGGGAATTTCCACTTGGGTATCCTCCATGATTCTATTATCCATTTCCAACAACAAAAACGAAAGATCCTTTTCTCAACCATGTATTGGAGAATCAATGGAATTATTTTCCCTAGAGACAATTTTTACATGTATGGATTCCTTGTACAACCCACACTCTTCTCCACCAAATACTGAAATAGTGGAATATGTGAGATCAAGTTTGATCGATCCACCAAGTTTCATTCCCCATAATTTGGAAAGAAGCATACCAAATCTTACAGGAATATCTACAACCACAATATCCATTACCACAATTTTCACAAGGATTTGAGCCAAATTAACCACCAAGTCCTTGATCATCCCAAGGCATTTTACTTTTTTGGAATCAAAGGAATATAAATATTTATATGGATTTGTTATTCACAAGCCTAATTATTATATGGCAAACAATGACATTAGATTATGAGAAGCCCCCGAATCAAGCATACAATTATACAACAACAGGTGATGAATCACCAAAGTAACATAGAATGAGGGGTGGAGGGGTATTTCTCTTCTACTTGTAGGCTAAACATAAACACATGCCTCTCTTATTGAAAATTCAAACTATCTTGTGCTAGGGTTGCATGAGACACATTTGTAAAGTTATAAATTTGTATTTTATAAGAAATTTGTTTCAGTCGTTCAGTTAAGGGAACATATACTTTCACATTCTCCAACTCCTTTTGTAAACTAAAGACATGGGAATTCATTTCCATTTTTTTTGGTCAACTATTTCTTTATCTCCTTGATGCATTGGCTACATTTGTACAAGTTGTTTCTTTGTATTTGTAGATTCGGTCTTAGAATGAGTCAGATGGGAGGTTTCTCCTTTGGTTGTTGGATTAGACCTAATCGGTTATTTCCCTTTATCAGTTTGTTTGGGGGTGGTAGGTTGTGAAGCTTCTTCATTTTGGTCTTAGGTCAAAGATATTTTTCTAGACCTCAAGTCATATCTCTTATGCAACTCTCCTTGCATGAAATCTGCAAACTTCTTGGAGTAAAAATCCATTTCTTCTTTATCCAAAGGAACATATGGATCATCCTCCTCTCCTCCCTATGCTTCTATTTCATGCTCCTCTTCTGACAGAGTTGAATATTGATTTTCCTAAATATCAAGTGCATCTTCAATTCCTTCCTTAGGGTCATCTTCTATATACATGGGAGTTTGTATTTGGTCTTGTTGGCCCTTTCTTTCTCTATGCAGGAGTTACAATGGAGATCTCTTGTATTAGGGATTAAAGTTTCTATTGGGACCTTGTTTTATTTGTTTAGGAGTGTTTTTGTTTTCCAATTTAAACTTTACTAGATTGCTTGATAGATTTCTAATCCGCTTATTCATCTCAACCAACTTCTTGTCTTGAATATTGTAACAAACCTAGTGAAAATTTCATGTAATAAAAGTTAATAAAGGAAAATAAGACCACAGTTAATGGACACTTATTCCAAGCTGAAAGTTGGGAAAATATATCCTAGTGGGAATCACTGGATGTGTCTTTTGGATAAGGAAAATTGACAAAGGCATTAAAAGGAAAAAAGGCATTTTGGCACATTTATTTATGAAAATAAAGGAAACTAGGAGAAAAGTAAGGTGAAAGGTCATAGGCTGCATGTGAGGAGGAAAATGAAGAAAATAGAGGCCTCATTCATAAAAAGGATTTTGAGGATCAGTTGGTAACCTTTTGTTAGTCTTATATTGGGAGCTCTCTCATTATTCACTCTCTCTCTCACTCTTGGTCACTTAAGAGTTTTCATGGTGCACTCTATTCTTGGAGAAAAGGAAAGGAAAAGAAAGAAAGGATCAAGGAAGGAAAGCAGGACTCAAGTAGCTTCAGTAGGAATACTTGCAAGTAACCTTTTTCATGTGTGATTTCCTAGCTAGTTTGGACATGCATGGATTTACATGTTGGCGTATGGTTCTCTTTCTATCAGTGGCATGGTTTTGTTGATTCATGACAGTGGATTTCATTTTAGCCTAGACTTTTTCCAGATGTGATGGTATGTTGGGATGTTTATCTCAAATTTTGAGCTTTGGTTTGCTGAATGGATTTTGGAATCCAGGGTGGTGGTGGTCTATTTTTGGGAAAACTAGTGTCTTTTCGATCTACTAGCCCTCTAGGATTGGCAGCTATCCTAGCAAACAAATAATCAAAGAAATTTGGGGTTTCCTCTATGTATGATAGATAAGAGAGAAGCAAAGGAACCAACCTGGATCTTCCTCTTGATTCCTTGCTTGATTTCCCTCCCCCTTGATAGAGCTTGCAACTCCTCTCCTATTTATCCCACTTAGAGAATACCTGTAGAAACAAAGTAACAAAACACCATCAAAGCATCTTGCTCTATTATATCATAAGCAATGCAGAATCAGAAATACATTGAACATACAATGGCATTCACAAATAACAAGATTCACAAATACAAGATTGTATGGAGGAAAACTCAAAGAACTTTATTAAATATGAAGGGAGAATTACAACCTAGTTGTCTGATCTAGCATCATCATCCCTGCATCAAAGCCCTCTTCACCTCATGAAAAGCAAGATCACCCAACATTACAATGCTCTTTCTCAAAGACAAACTATCAGCACTTCCTTACAAATTACAAAATTCCAGCCTCCAGATCTCTCAGATGAGGGATCCATTTATAGATGTATGCAAGGGTGTGAGTCATCTCTGGGTTTTTGATTATTGTTATTCCACTTGTTGTTTTTGGTTCCACTTGGAGATTTCATGGATCTCTTACTCATCCCTGGGCAAATTCAGAGAGGCAAGTGTCATAGGAGAAGTTTCTAGAAGATTCCATGTGTTACACTAAAAAATGTCACCATGACCATTTACAGTTAGGATGACTCTATCAACAGTCATGCTACCCTCTTAGGCAAGTCTTATGCCTCTGCTTTCCATGTCAAACTCCAAAAAAGAGAGAAAGTCTTTCTAAATGTATTTATCTCTGGGGACGCAGGTTCTCTCAACCTTACCTGCGGGGACGCACCGAATGTTCACAAAAACTGCGTCTTTGGACGCTCTGTATGTAAAGGTGCAGGTGCGTCCCCCTGAAAAGGTTAAAATGCGCAAGTTTCATCTTTAAAAAGTCACTTGTGGTCATTTCTAGAGCATTCTAGAAGGTTGTTCGACGTGTATTGAGCGCCTCCAGATGGTTCATGCACTCCTATCAAAGAGGAACTTATCCCATCAATAAGGGAGCTATCCCACCCAAAGAGGGGATTATCCCATTGATGGTGGACCTGATTGACCTCCTCTTGAGCACTATAAATACAGGCATTGGGCCAGAAGGAGGAGAGGTTGGAAGCTATACATTTCTAAGGGTAAATGCTGCAGGAATTAGGACTCCCATTTAGAAGCTTGTGAGGAGAGATTGCCATCTTTGCTTGTTCTATTTGGAAGTGGGTGAGCTTTGTCAAAGTAGAGGAAGACTCTTGTGGACCCTGGAAGGAGCTTGCACAACACCAAGGCTCAGGTTGTAATGGTTCCTTTTGATTACCTTTAATGCAAATTGGTCCATTCTTCTCAATAACTTGTTGTTTATGGGTTATTTCATGTACTCCTTGGTCTATATGTTGAATATGCTTTGTTTTATGTTATAATCAGGTGCTATTTAATTGTTTGACTGTTGGTGATTGCAGGTTTTGGAGAAAAGGAGGAGCTCATCCAGATCAACAAAGCTTGGACTTCTACAACAGCGTTTGGACAAAGGTAAGAACGAAACACTTGATTTCTCATATCATAATGCATGTTTAGAGAAGGATAGCTCCAGTTTGTTTTGTTTGTCATTAGAATGTCTTAGACTTCTAGGAAGGTCGGTTGTGTCCGCACTTTTGACTGATTCCGTGTGACACCATGAGCATCTACTTAGCAAATTGTCTCGGACATTTGTCCATTCTCTCTCATCACATCCCATAGAAGGCCTCTTCAGTATGCATCGCACCTGGATAGTGTAGGAGTCAGTATGCATTGCACCCTGACAGTGGAGTAGTCAGTATGGTCTAGTTTTGGTTAGTTCTGAGTGGTTTTTCAGGTGGAACTTTTGGGGAATGATGTAATTAGTTGACTATGATCCTTTACGGTATGAAACAACACTTTTAGGGGTTAAATAGATCTAGTTTATCGACATATAATATTGGGGTTGAAGTGCCAAAATATGTCTATAACAGTTGCCCCCTAAAGCATGAAGTCGTAAATCTTTTGATGTCGGGTGAAATGCTTTATCATGAGGATCCAAGATATTCGAACTGGAAGGTGAACTGTATAAGATACAATAAAATACATCATCATCATTATTTTCATGATCTAGCTAAGTTGGGCATTCCCATGCTCAGCTTTATAAATTCATTTTCATGTACATAGAACAGATAACTGTCTGTGGTTGTAGACTGGTGATTCTTTATATGTAGAGTCATCATTCCTAGCTTGGATGATCATCCGTGCAGCTTCTGTGTACATTTGATCTCTTTATATTCCTAGATATATCGTAGCCCAGATGGATGAAACTAGATCTGGAGTCTTCAAACTCATTCAATCTTCACCCAATGTACAAGTCGATCCATGTGAAAAGATGTCCTAAAGTTGAACATGGAATGACATCGCCTGATTACCAGCCAATAATGTAAGCTATTAACAGATGCGAGAGGAATCATCGATAATGATAATGACCCTCAAGGTAATAAGTACAATTCACGTGGTGTGAATATATGATCCGATGTTGAACACCACACAAAATCTTTCAGTCGAAGACCATTGATGTCAACCTGTCACCAGAAGTGAGAAACTTTCCATTGAGGCATGCAAGCTTCAAAGTACTAAAAGGGTTGTTTCTAAGTCAACTTCTTGGATAGTGAGTTGATGTCGACAAGAAGTGACCCGTCGTAGGAGGGCCTTAATGTATCCCACATCTACAACTTGAAATGAAGGAAATGATTTTCTGGAGATGAAAACGATATGATGACACAAGATTCAGGAATGGCAGTCATGAAAAATGGAGGGTGAACATATTGTAGTGGATGAGGAATTAATTGGATGACGAATTCTCAACTAAATGACTTCTCTTGAACATATCGGCAACACTGGGATGGATTGGTAGCGTTAAATCCAAAATATGGATGGTGTGGAGGACCAATGGTGAAATGACCGTGAATGAAATAACCCAACCCGACTCAATCATGGTGACGAAGTGAAAGTATCATGTTCAAGAGCGACCTGCTACCATAAAATTCTTCAAGTTTTCTTCCCTTTTTACCCAGTTATTGGTGACCAGTACCTCTTTATTTTTGTCAAGCTTGAGGAGGATAACATATGCTTGTTCTATAATTTTCCCTTCAGGAAAACTTTTTGCTATGTTTTAGCGAGCCTAGCAAGAGTGAAACTCGTTCTTGTATGGGTGGACAAGTTTGTCGCTATTGTTTTAATGAGTTTAACAACAAGGATAACTTGGTCCTTTTCGTGTTTAGAGAGTTTTGAAAGGGATGAAAAGGAAACTCCAGCAGTTATTTTTCATAGCATAATCCCTTAAGTCCAAGAAAGGATAAAATAATACAAAAGGGATGACTTTTTGATCACTTTAGCAAGCCGAAAAGACAAGCGGTCAAACTTTTTCATGAGATAATCCCTCAGGTTGGAAAAAGATTAAAATATACAAGAGGGATGGCACTTCTCATTACTTTAACGAGCTGGAAAGGCCAATAGCTCGACAATCTTTTCATATTTAACGAGTTTGAAAAGAGTTTAAAGGAGACTCACTTTTGAGGAACGAGTGGCGTTTAGGGTAGCAAACTGGATCCAGGCAAGATTAGAATTTCTCGAAACATGGTGATGTGAAGAGGTTGGCTAACAGGGTCACTCATCGCAGTTGTTCCTCAAAATGGTAAACAATCAAGTGGAAGCATATGATCGGCCAAAAGAATGGAGGTTATGGTAGGAACACAACCAAGGCTCAAAAGGTTGATAGCAAGGCAATCACAAAGGTTATTTATAGAAGGCAGGTTCATTTTTTAACGAGCTTGAACTGTTGGGGAACTATGCTCAGTGGTAGGTTTATTTTTTAACAAGCCTAAACCATGCGACAACATGCTCAGGGGTAGGTTTATTTTTTAATGAGCTTGAACCACGTGATAACATTTCTCAGTGTTTCTTTTTATGTAAGCTAGAAACAACATAACTAAAAAGCTAAAAAAGCTAGAAAAACTAGAAAGCTAAGGAACAACTGAGGCCAAGTAGGATAGTTTCATCACCGTTTAGACAAAACACTTCCTTTGCTTTGTCCGCGGAGTAGACAAAGGTGAATGGTGTGTTAGAACAATCACCTAACCTAAGAAGTTAAAAGCTAAAAAGCTAAAAAGCTAAAAAATGAAATTATTTGTTTTTAGCTTGCATAAAAAGGTTTGCATGCCCCCAGGCATCGAGAGAAGGAGGGAGTCCAATAACCATATGGAAATCATTGTGGTTAAGCAGGATGATTTTTGTCTATGATTAGAAAAAACACTTCCTGGGATTCATCCACATAGTGGAAAAAGGTGAATGGTGTCGGACGACACTTCCAATCAAATAACCTACAAGGAAACCTATCTTTTCAGTTGGGTTCCTCTCAAAATAGACAAGGGTGCATGCCCCCTAAGCTTCATTGCATTCACTAGACTACTCCCAGCAATCAAGTGGATGGAATGAAGGTTGAAGAGACACTCTTGATGAAAAAAGACCATTTAGGGATGGTGATCGACTTAGAGCTATGCTTGAGCCCGGAAATGAAAGCTCGTCAACAGTGACAATTTTGCCTTCATGTGGGAAACACGTCACTCAAAAGAGTGTAGAAACAATAGCCTCCATGTTTTAAACATAGTCACACCCAAGGAGTAGATTGTAATCTAATGGCCGTTGGACTACCATCACATTCGAGTGAACGATTTTCCTTCCCAAAGTAATTGGTAACTTAGGAAGGATCCCTAACGGTCGACTGGTTCCTTTCTTAAAGCCTGGAAAATTCTTTGTAACAGGCATAAGTGATGGTGAACCAAGCGCTTTCCAAGTAGTTAAGGAAAGGACACTCACTAAAACCCCCTCATCTATGATAGTGCTAGACACGATCATTTTGTAAATTTGTACTATGATCTGGAATGGTACATTAGAAGGAAGGCGGGATCTTGCTAGTTGATTCCAATCAATGGAGGTGACTAGACTACTTGGAGGGGGTATCGAATAAATGGTTGAATTAGCCCCTTGAGTAGCAAGAACTGGAGGATTCTCTTCCTGTTGTGAAGGAATGGGTGGAATTCCCTCAAGTTTGTCAAACTATGAAGTAATAAAAAGAATTTGAACAGTATCGCTCTCACTCTTTTCGGGAATTGTATGATCTTCTGAAGGTAAAACTGGGTCGACTGCCATCTCAACTTGTTGACTTTGATCCGGTATGGACTCAGAAGATTCACTTTCAATGATAGGTGTTTCGACTGATGGTTGAGTTATGTTAGTCGGATTTTTAACTAGTAAAAGACTTGGGGAGAGCTTCTTGTATCCAGATGGAAGTCGTTGCAGTGAAGCAGAACGGTTATGCAAGACTTCTTTGGCTTCACCCAAAAAAGGACAACAGGGAAGGGTATGATACCCTTCATATAACTTACATGGAATTTGGACTCTTCTTTTCTACCCATTATTACTAGTTGATGGTGTGTTGTCAACATGATCACCAAAGGTTGATGACACTGGTTGGTGTGAACAGGGGGATCATTCTCTCAAGATCCAAGGAATGCATGGACATTATCGATGAAGATGGTCTCCTCTACAAATTATGTATGGATCTTTGGGTTTGAAAATCTTAGTGTGGGGATTTTCACCAGATGCTGCATGGTTTCCCCCTTGCTTAACTGACTTCTTCTTCTTCTCCTTCCCTTTCTTCTTCTTCTCAGTCACCTGGTTACTAGCATCACTATTTTCACCAAGTGAAGAGGAAGAAGGGGAGGGAGAAACAAGCGAAGTAGAAGGTGAAGGGTCAACTTCAGTATCAACTGGTTGCTGATTCAATTGCTGAGGAATCATGGTATTTTGAACTACAGAAGTTGAGAATAGACAAACTGGCAGACTAATTGTGATTCCTGGAAGGGAAAATGTGGCCATATACGGAGCACCAATATTTCCCCAAGAAGAAAATGGACTAGGATTCCCCTCAAGGGGTATTCCATGATTGGTGGACTCCATTATCTCAACCTAAGATCAACGAAGGAATAGGGATGTTATTCCGAATTTAATAAATTTTAAAGACGCTTTGACACAACTTTTCTTTTTAAATTTTTAAGAGTTGAGAAAAAGCTAAAGATGAATATAGTCCCCTTCAATTTTTAATGAGCCTGAAGTGACAAGTGCTCAAATGGACCTTTTCTTTTAAGGAGTCGAAAAGGAATGAAAGTGACTACTCTAGAAATCTAGATAGAGAGATTACCAAATCAATCACAAAACTCCAATATACACCTTGGTGGTAAATCAAAAAGAAATTACCAAGGACTTATGTACGACAGTCAATCTTCTCGAATGTTGTGTTCAGTGCATTGCAATCGATAGGGCGGTAGACACGACTTCCTATGGATAAAGGATATAAGCCTATTGTGGTCTCCCAATATATACTCGACGGTACGGGGAGCACAAGTCCATGCTAGCACTTGTCGTATCAAAGAGGAGGAATCACCCAACCTTTGATGAAAACGATAGTTACTAGTTTTTACGACGCTGGAACACGTCACTAGCCCATACCTCTAGATGTGTTGCATTAGGTTCCAAAGTGTTCTTAAGTTCATTGAAATTTATTTTAGAGTTGATCTTATTTAAAAGTTTTCCTTTCAATGGTTCACCGCGTGATGTAGATTTAATACTCCTAAATATGCCGTCTACAATGATAAACAATCATCGTTTATTTTGCAATGAAAATCCTAGCTACTAAGGAAAGAAGATTATGATTCTTTCAAACAAAGAGCAAAGAGCACAGACTAGATGCACTTTTCCTAAATAATTTTTCACACACAGTCTAAATGCAAATGTAAATGCATGTATTTTTTTTTTCATTTCCCTTAATGTGAAAAATGCCAAAAAGGAAAACTAAGTAGAGCAAAGATCTGAAATATTTTTACTCAAAGTGACATTTCGACAATTTTTTTTTCAAAATAGAAAGGAAGACTTAAACAACATTTTTCAATTTCGAATAGAAAATGCTTTTGATGCTTCAAATATCAACAAATCAAATCAAATACATGACAAAAAGTTCAATCGACTATCTAGAGAAGGAAGACTTTACGACACTTCTCTTTTTGACACAAAATGACAGTTATGACACTTTTTGCACCAAAACGACAGATCAATTTAAGCAACTTTTTGACAAAAGATTGTAAATGATGGAAAAATACATAAAAAAAATTTACTAATCCTAATCAATGGAGGTTGAACTATGTAATGCGAGCAGGCTTCAACAATGAGATACTGTTCAGAAGCAGCAAAACAACTAAACAAAGCTGAAACAAGGAAAAAAAGCCCCAAATTTCAAGGAGAGAAATAGGCTCAGTCAGTCATCACACCTAGGCTTCACAGAAACAGGGATGCATCACACTTTTCAGGCTCTGGAGGTGCAATGCATACTAGTAGACAGTGACAGAAAGTGCAATGGGCCAGGGAGCACAACTGAGATGGGTTTTGGCTCAAATTTGCAGCTGATTTCAGGGAGTTAAGCTGAGCTATGATGGACAGTAAAGATCAAAGTACAGATGTATGATCTTGAGAGGTTACTGAGCTACCAAAAGGGCATCTAGAATGCATGTAAGTCAAATGTCCAATTCATAAACTAAACTGGAGATTGACTGAAGCAGCATTCATCTACTTTGCAATTGCACAACAAAAGCAATTCAAAGGCTATCTAGCTAACTTTAGGCTCTGTCTATAGTTTATAAAGCAAACAACAACAACAAACAAAACATCTATTCGATCCCTTGTGGAGTCGCCATTTTATTTCTAGGAAAACTAGTGTCTTTTTGATCTGCTAGCCCTCTAGGATTGGCAATTATCCTAGCAAACAAACAATCAAAGCAATTTGGGATTTCCTCTATGTATGATAGATAAGAGAGAAGCAAAAGAACCAACCTGGATCTTTTGATTGACTGCTTGCTTGATTTCCCTCCCCCTTGACAGAGCTTGTAACTCCCCTCCTACTTATCCCACTTAGAGAATACCTGTAGAAACAAAGTAACAAAACACCATCAAAGCATCTTGATCTATTATATCATAAGA
Source organism: Pinus tabuliformis (assembly GCA_031772625.1). Classification (NCBI taxonomy): domain Eukaryota; kingdom Viridiplantae; phylum Streptophyta; class Pinopsida; order Pinales; family Pinaceae; genus Pinus; species Pinus tabuliformis. The sequence goes on along the minus strand of CM062805.1, from coordinate 856,824,466 downwards.
AATGCAGAATCATAAATACATTGAACATATAATGGCATTCACAAATACACGATTGTATGGAGGAAAACTCAAAGAAAATTATTAAATATGAAGGGAGAATTACAACCCAGTTGTCTGATCCAACATCATCCTCCCAACATTAAAGCCCTCTTCACCTCATGAAAAGCAAGATCACCCAACAATACAATGCTCTTTCTCAAAGACAAACTATCAACACTTCCTTACAAATTACAAAATTCCAGCCTTCAGATCTCTCAAATGAGGGATCCACTTATAGATGTCTGCAAGGGTGTTAGTCATCTCTGGGTTTTTATTACTGTCATTCCACTTGTTGTTTTTGGTTCCACTTGGAGATTTCTTGGATCTCTTACTCATCTCTAGGAGAATTTAGAGAGGCAAGTGTCATAGGAGAAGTTTCTAAAAGATTCCATGAGCATCCACTTAGCAAACTGTCTCGGACATTTGTCCATTCTTGCTCATCGCACCCCACATAAGGCCTCTTCAATGTGCATCGCAACTGGCTAGTGTAGGAGTCAATATGCATCGCACCCTGACAGTGGAGTAGTCAGTATGGTCTAGTTTTGGCCAATTCTGAGTGGTTTTTTAGGTGGAACTTTTGGGGAATGATGTAATTAGTTGACCATGATCCTTTAGGGTATGAAACAACACTTTTAGGTGTTAAAGAGCCCTAGTTTATCGACGTATAAGATTGGGGTTTAAGTGCCCAAATATATCTATAACATGGTCTCAAGGTTCATTCCCAAAGGCATAGGAATCCCTTGACTCGTTTTGGCAGGATACACGGTAAATCCTGAGGGATAAGTCTTAGTTTAAGGCCTACTGATTCAGGTTTGGATTGCGGTAAGCCTGAGAGACAAGGATACAAAAAATTCCTCAACAATAGTGATGGATTCCAGATGGAATTTCAAGTTATGTTGGTTTGTGATCGGAGCACCAATTTTGGTGTGATCATGGTTTGATGAGGGTGGAGGTGGTTTAACCTCTTGATTCCCTTGGTTTTTCTTGGATTAGTCATTCTATGAGATCCCACATTCATGCTTAGAATATGGCATGGGGGTGACTGGCTATAAGAGAGAATTGGTTCAGCTATGTCTATGGTCGGGTGGTACGTGGAAGTCTCGAACCTGGTCCAATTTTACTATGATTAATAAAAGATAAGTTCTCTTACTTTTGCATTGATTTATATGTGGATTTAATGGTTGTCTTATCTTTTTTATTTACATGGTTTAATTATGGTTATAAGCATGGTTATGTGACTAGTTTATGTCATGGTTATTTCTTGTATTTTATGGTAATTGTTAATTGGATGGATGCAAGAACTAATTGATGATTTAGTAGTTCAATGGAAAAGGAGGTAATCCTTATGATGATGTTTCATAAGTTGTTTCAATCATTCATGCTCTATCTTGTATTCTAGACCTGTAGGTTGCATTGATGCCAAGTATTTGATAGAATGTCAATCTCGGTAGGGGATACCCAAGCCTAGTACTGAGGTTTATTTTTGATTGATCAATATTTTTTTCATGTTTTTAATGAATTATGGAAGTTACAATAATTTCTAGGCTTGGCAGAGAACAACAAAATTTGGACCATAGTCACTGGCAAGCAAGCCTGTGAGAGTGAATTTAGGTTGCTAGTCTCTCCCTTAACCATAGCATGAGAGAGACTGTCTTAAGAGGTTCAGAATAGCAATGGGAGCTAGGGATAGACTATCTGAGTGGTTGTCTTGCCTCCTAAGGGGTATATTAATGATGTTGGATGATTGTATGTGATGTTCTATCGATTCCACTTCCTTAAGGTGTCATAGGAGGTCAAATCTAATCATAGTAGCATCTATCCTCATGTTTACCCTGGTTGGCATGGTTACTTTGGGTAGACTTGGGAGGGGGGGTTACAAATTTGTATCAAAGCATGGTTGTGCTCTCTTTGGGTAATATTTTGTGCTACAAATATGGGTGAATGTGTTGGTCATGCATGCATGTTAGTTGCATGTGTGGCTCTTATGCTTGCATTCCATGTTCTTGTTTCGATGCATCATATTGATCATGGTAAAAGTAAGGTTATCATGAGGAACTTGATTTTGGTTTTATGGAATGCATCATCATGAGTATATGATTGGTTATACAATTACGTGTAGCTTGATTACATCCTTGTACGTTGTGTTGCATTATTGGTTATTTGGTTACATGCATCAGTCTTGTAAGTTGATTACAAGAATTGATTGCTTATGCTTGACTAAATGTTGTTATGCATATGAGTAGTTGATTAGGCATTTCTTATGCAAGTTGATAGTTGCATGAGGTAATGTGTATACTAGAGTAATGGTTGTTGTCATGCATGAGGTCATAGCATGAATTGTTGATGTGGCCTTGCATTGATGACTGGACCCTAGTTAGTATGATGGTTATGTGTTGATGCACTTACTGATATATGTCTATACATTATTATGGTTATGGCTGTACATGCATCACGTTGATATGATGATCTTTTAGAAAAGGTATCCTCCTCGAATTATGCTAAGGTATGTTCATTTATGGTGATTTGGTTTAGCTGACATAGTATACTTGAAGGAAAGAGATCAGATGGCCAACAAGGTGGTAGACTACATAGAATATCCCTATGAATCATATGGGCAACATGGTGTGGGGAAATATTTTGACTTGGTAGACACATTGAGAAGCCTGAAGGAAGAAATAAGGAGTTTTAAAGAAAACAATGAAAAAATAATGCAAGCACAAGATAAAATGTTGGGTCCCTATAATACTAGTGATTACCCCATTACTATTGTAGTTATACCCCTTATTTATATTGATGTACCCATGTAGTGCCCATATTGTTACTATTGTGCCACATAGAAGCCCACTATTGTTATTGTTGTGCCCTACAATATTATTGTTATGTAGGCTTTGATTGTATTGGGACCACTTAGACTCCTATATATAGAAAGGAGGTATTTCCATTTGTATCATCCAAGAATTGTTCATTTATGTAATGTAAAGGAGGTTTCCCCCTCGAAGAGGCTGAATTCTAAGGCGTGGATCTCTCTTTTCTATCTTTTTGTGAGCTGGTTTCATAACATTTGGTATCAGAGCTTTGGATTCTAGGGTTTCGCTGCTCCAAACAGGTCATCGTGGCATTTTCGCTATAACTTTTTTTCTGTGACGTTTCAGAAGTCGTAAAAAAAACCCATTTGAGAAGAAATCGCGTTGAACCTTGGGTCCAAATTTCAGAGCTTTTTGCGCGATATTTGCGGAGATATGATCTGAGGAAGTTGGTCTTTTTGTAGACTCCTGAATTACATTCAAAACAGGTGACCTGGGGAAAATCGTCATAACTTTCTCTCTGGGGATTGGATTGAAATTTCGTAAGAAGGTACAGAAAGAGGACGGACTGTAGTTTTTTTTTATGTGTGTTTCAGATTCAAAGGTTGAAACAGGGACTCGTGGCAAGTCGTACAAGTTCGTTGTACTGAACCAGTCTAAAAGCTAGTCACTGTGGGAGATTTCACATAACTCTTCCTTGGAGAATCCAATTTGGCTCAGACTTGTGGCATTGGAAAGAGGACACAGAAGGCTACTACAGGTAGCAATTTCAGAATTGGAGGATCCGAAATTACAGAGATACATCAGATTCAATATCAGGCTTCTATAAAGTGAAAAAAGGTGTGTAGTTTTTTTTTTTAATTTTTGTGTAAGCTTGGTTTAACGGAATTCAAAGGGCATAGTAAAACATTATTATTGGTAACTAATGCCCCGAGGAAAGAAAATGCAAACACCTAGTAAAGAACCTGAAAGCTCTAGCATGACTCATGAAGAAGAGGAAGAAATGCTACATGATATATCAAAATTACAAGAGCAAGTGCAACAAATGTCACGCTCACAAAAGCTAACAGAAGCTAAGATAAGTGGCGTGGAATCTAAGATAAATGGCGTGGAATCTAAGGTAAATGGCGTGGAATCTAAGATAAAGGGCATGGAAGCTAAGATGGATGGCATGGAAGCTAAGATGGATGGCATGGAAGCTAAGGTGAATGGCATGGACGCTAAAATTGATGGCATGGATGATAAGATGGATGAATTGAAGAAGTTGCTACAAGAAAGGGTCACTAATGGTGAAAAGGTAGTAAAGGAAACTCATGATGAGAACAAAAGAAATGTTAATCATGATTCCATAGACTCTAATGTTGGATCGAAGACTCACCATGTTCCAAAAATCGATATGAGGAAGTTTGATGGCAAGGATCCCGCCACATGGATATTACAGATGGAGCAATTCTTCGATCTCAATAATGTGCAAAACACACAAAAGGTACGTATGGCAACTTTATATTTGGAACCAAATCAGTTTGTATGGTATCAATGGCTTTGTTCTCGTAAACAATTTATCACTTGGGCAATTTTTACGGAAGAATTGATAGCACATTATGAGGATACAAAAAGCAACACTTTTTTTAGCCAATTGATAAGTCTCAAACAAAAGGGTTCAATAATGGAGCACATTGAGGAGTTCCAAAAATTGAACATAAGGGTAAAAGATATTCCAGAGGATCATAGGATTGATGTGTTCATAGGGTCCTTAAAGGATAATATCCAACATGATGTGCGCCTTTGGGAACCTGATTCATTAGAGAAGGCATTCAGGTTAGCAAGAAAAATGGAAAGCAAAATTATGGCAACTAGGAAGCATACCGTTCACAACTATAAAGACGGAAGTGTTGTTGCCCATAGTCTTCCACAACCTACAAGGTTGACACCACAACAATTGGAAGAAAAAAGAGCAAAAGGGCTTTGTTACAATTGTGATAGCAAATACACAAAAGGTCATAAGTGTGTTGAGAAGAAATTATTCTACATAAATTGTGAAGAGGAAGAAGAAAAGGAGCAAGAAAGGTCAAAAGAAGAGGATATATTCCAGGAACAAAGCCTAGATGAAGAACAAATAAATCCGACCATATCTTGTAATGCATTGGCGGGAATTACCACTCCTCAAACCATCAAGATAGAAGGACAAATCAAGAAGAAAAAGGTAATAGTGTTGATTGATTCAGGAAGCACCCACAATTTTATTCATTGTAGGGTAGAAAAAGAATTGAATTGCTTCCTATATCCAGCACCAGAGTGTCAAGTGATGATTGCAAATGGAGGAACAATAAATTGTTCTAGAAAGTGCCATAATATCAAGCTATCCATGGGAGAATATGTATTGACTAGCCCAATGCTTTCCATTCCAATGGGAGGTGCTGATGTTGTACTAGGAGTCCAATGGCTACAATCCTTGGGTACAATAGCTTTTAATTTTCAAGAACTTTTCATGAAATTTTCTGTGGAAGGAAAGGAAGTTGAATTAAGGGGTATTGCAGGGAAACCAGGAAAGATAATCAGCTCTAATGGCATGACAAAGCTTCTAAAAAAGGAGCAAAGAGGTGTAATTGCACAACTATGTTCGCTAGATGTTTCCACATTGGAATCATCTATTTCTCCAGATCTCCAAAAAGTCCTGGACAATCATTCCAAGGTATTTGAGACTCCCAAAGGTCTCCCACCTATACGTAATCATGATCATGCTATTCATCTGATTCCAGGAAGTGTTCCTCCAAACATCAGGCCGTACAGATATCCATATGTCCAAAAAAGTGAAATTGAACGTATGGTTGCAGAAATGCTAGAGGCTGGTATAATTCAACCGAGTCAAAGTTCTTTCTCAGCTCCAGTAGTATTGGTGCACAAGAAGGATGGATCATGGCGCATGTGTCCAGATTATAGGGAGCTCAACAAGCTCACTATTAAAGATAAGTTCCCCATTCCTGTTATTGATGTGTTACTGGATGAATTGCATGGATCAATTTACTTCACCAAGTTGGATCTTCGTTCGGGATATCATCAAATTAGAATGAAGATTGAAGACATTCCGAAAACAGCATTTAGAACTCATGAGGGTCATTATGAATTTTTGGTCATGCCTTTTGGCCTTACCAATGCACCTTCAACATTTCAAGGTTTGATGAATTCAATTTTCAAACCATTTCTTAGAAAATTTGTGTTAGTATTTTTTGATGATATACTAATCTACAGCAAGACTTGGAAGGATCATGTTGAACATGTTGACAAGGTGTTACAACTATTGGAGGAGAAACAATTATATGCAAAAAGATCCAAATGTTTCTTTGGAGTCCAGGAAGTGGAATATTTGGGTCATATTGTATCTCATGAAGGAGTTAAGGTAGACCCTAGCAAAATTAAAGCCATTAAGGAATGGAAAATCCCCACATCCATAAAGCATCTGCGAGGATTTCTTGGGTTGACAGGGTATTATCGCAAGTTTGTTAAGAATTATGGGAGAATAGCAGCACCTCTAACAACATTATTGAAGAAAGATTCATTTTCATGGACTTCGCAAGCAACAAAGGCCTTTGAACATCTTAAAGAGGCAATGTGCCAAGCACCGGTCTTAGCTACGCCGGACTTCACAAAAACCTTTATTGTGGAATGTGATGCTTCAGGAAATGGAATTGGTGCTGTTCTAATGCAAGATGAAAGACCCATTGCTTTTGAAAGTCGTCCAATCAAGGGAAAGTTTTTAAACAAAGCTATTTATGAGAAGGAAATGTTGGCAATACTCCATGCACTGAAGAAATGGCGACCCTACCTAATGGGAAGACACTTCAAGGTAAAAACGGATCATGATAGCCTTAAATACTTTTTAGAACAAAGATTATCCTCTGAAGAGCAACAAAAGTGGGTCACAAAGATGTTGGGTTATGACTTTGAAATCATCTACAAAAAAGGGAAGCAAAATGTGGTGGCAGATGCACTCTCAAGAAAGGATGAGGATGTGGAAGCATTGTTGTGTGCCATTTCTATTATCCAACCAGATTGGATAAACGAAGCAAGGGAGGAATGGAAGAACGACGAAGAAGTGTGGGCACTTATTCAAAAGCTACAACAAGATTCCAGTACTTCTGATACATTTAGCTGGAAAAATGATTCGTTATGGTACAAAGATCGCTTATACCTCTGTAAGAATTCCCAGCTAAAACAAAAGATTCTTATGGAATTGCACACTTCTCCCTTAGGAGGGCACTCAGGATTTTTAAAAACTTACCACAGGGTTAAGAAGGAATTTTTTTGGGATGGCCTTAAATCAGATATTCAAAAGTTTGTGGCGGAATGTTTGGTTTGCCAGCAAAATAAAGTTGAAACAATTAAGACACCAGGTCTATTACAACCTTTATCCATTCCAAGCCAACGTTGGGAGGAGGTTTCAATGGATTTTATCACAGGTTTACCCAAGTCTGAAGGAAAGAGTGTCATCATGGTGGTAGTTGACAGACTTACCAAGTATGCACACTTTTGTGCATTATCACATCCATTTAAAGCCAGTACAGTTTCTACTGCATTTATGGAAACAGTTCAAAAGCTACATGGAAACCCAAAGATTATTGTAAGTGACAGAGATCCCATTTTCACTGGAAATTTTTGGACAGAATTATTTTCTTGTCTTGGTACTCAGTTAGCTCATAGCTCATCTTATCATCCTCAATCTGATGGGCAAACTGAGATAGTAAACAAATGTTTGGAAGGATATCTTCGTTGCTTTGTATCTGATAAACAGACACAATGGGTCAAATGGTTGCCTCTAGCTGAATGGTGGTATAACACTTCCTTCCATACATCAACAAAAATGACCCCATTTATGGCACTTTATGGGTATCAACCACCATCCATCACATCATGTTTAAGAGAAAATTCTAAGGTTCAGGCAGTGGAACATCACATCGAACATCAACAACAAGTCCTCCAACTCTTAAAGGATAACCTTGTGTTGGCACAGAATAGAATGAAACAACAGGCAGATCAGCATCGCAGTGAAAGAAGTTTTGATGTAGGTGATTGGGTATTCCTACGGCTACAACCATATAAGCAAATGTCCCTCAAGCAAGCTAAGAAGGATAATAAATTATCACCAAAGTATTATGGTCCGTACAAGGTGTTGCAAAAGATTGGTACAATGGCATACAAATTGGAGCTTCCTGCAGCTTCTCGATTGCACCCAGTTTTCCATGTTTCATGCTTAAAGAAGGTTATAGGCGACAAGCTCCCAGTTCAAACAATATTGCCAGAACTTGACGAAGAAGGAAAAATTATATTGGAACCGGAAGCAGTTATAGAAACAAGAACTCGACAGCTACGAAATCGATCAATTTCAGAGTACCTTATCAAGTGGAAGAACTTATCCGCTAAAGATTCCACATGGGAGGATGAGAATTTTATGCAGAAGTATCCTGAACTACTCAAGCGTTGAGGACAACACTTTTTTTGAAGGAGAGGGGCATGTTGGGTCCCTATAATACTAGTGATTACCCCATTACTATTGTAGTTATACCCCTTATTTATATTGATGTACCCATGTAGTGCCCATATTGTTACTATTGTGCCACATAGAAGCCCACTATTGTTATTGTTGTGCCCTACAATATTATTGTTATGTAGGCTTTGATTGTATTGGGACCACTTAGACTCCTATATATAGAAAGGAGGTATTTTCATTTGTATCATCCAAGAATTGTTCATTTATGTAATGTAAAGGAGGTTGCCCCCTCGAAGAGGCTGAATTCTAAGGCGTGGATCTCTCTTTTCTATCTTTTTGTGAGCTGGTTTCATAACATAAAATAGTAGACGTGAATGCGATATTACTTCAGAGTTTTTTAGATTTGCAATGACAGGGACCTCTTCGGATCAGTTGTGGACATGAGGAAAAAAATAATGGGGCATATGGCAGTAGGTCTCATAGTAGAAATAGGTTATATAGATCTAACATTATCAGAGATGGTAGGATGTTGGACACTTCAGATAGGAGTGGCGACAAATGCATGTATTATTCTAGTTCTAGTTCAAACAGGCGTCATGATCATGATCATTATCATCCATACAGGAGGAAAGAAATGGGATACTTTCCGGATGATTTCAAGAAGAAAAATTCACCTAGCTTTGATGGAGAAATGAAGAAATCGCAAGATGTCGAGGCTTGTTTCTTGGCATGCAGAAATTCTTTAGATTTCATGATTACTCAGAAAACATGAAAGCAAGGATAGCCCTTTTAAGTCTCAAAGGTAAAGTAGATATTTGGTGGGAACACGTGAAGAATGTTAGGGACATACATGAGCATTATTTGACTTGGCATGCATTTGAAAGGATCTCCAAGAAGAAGTACTTGTCTAAGAGGTATTATGATGATAGAACTAAGGAGTTTTATGAGTGGCGAATAGGTTCTATGAAAGATGAGGAGTATACTAGTAGATTTTTGGAGCTGTTGAGATATGTTCCTTACCTCATAGAGGAGAATGCCAAGGTTCAGAGATTCATCAATGGATTTCTAGTTGCATACAAAGACCGGATAGAGTTTGATGAACCTAGATTGTAGGAGGAGGCCATCGAAAAGTTGAAGCATTGTTATGAGAAGTTGAAGTGAAAAGTTCAGTCACCAAAGGAACATGGTCACCATAGCAAGGAACACCTCAAGATGCAAGTGAGAAAGATAATGCAATTCCTTATAAGAGATACAATACAATTGAGAAGGGACATGGAGAGCAGCAAACTAGAGGTGGTGGTAGGGAACCATTGAAGTGTTGGATATGTGGTAAGGGTTATTGTAAGAGGTATTGTTCACAGTATTAGAGTGGTGGTAGACCCTAGATCTACAGTGCTCAAGAGGCACATACAGTTGGTGATGTTGGTCATATCATTCCTCATATTTATGTAGTTATGGACAACAGGCAAGCAGATAATTAGGCATTGATCATTAAGATGAACGGTAAGATTTATGATCAAGTTGTTTCTATTTTGATTGATCCTGGATCTAAAGATAGTTATATTAGTCCTAACCTAATGGACAAGTGTGGTTTGAGAAAATAATTGCATGCATAATCTTGGTTGGTATAGTTGGCTATAGGTACAAAGAAGTGAGTTCACCATTGGGTAAGAGTTTGTGCATTTGAGTTAAATGGTATACCTACAACAACAAATTTGATTGTATTTCCATTAGGATCCTAAAGTATGCTTTTGGGTATGGATTGGTTATACCTTCATATAACCAAAGTATATTTCTTTGACAAGACCATTGAGTCTGTGGATGATAGCAGCAGTGAAAGAAGAAGCCTACAACAGTGAGGATGGTTACCGCTATGCAGGCTAAGCGTAGTTGCAGAAAAGGTTTGTGATGTTTTCCGTACACATTTCTAGTGAAAAGCGTAAGGAGGTTGAGGATGCATATGTGTTAAGAAGGTACCCAATTTTGCAACAGTTTGAGGATGTATTCCCTGAGGACATTACAGAGTTTCCACCTCACAGGGAGGTAGAATTTTCTATTGAATTAGTGTCAGGGGCAGCTCCAGCATCAAAATCACCTTATAGGATGAGTACACTTGAGTTGGTAGAGTTGAAGTTGCAACTAAAGAAATTTTTTGACAAAGGATACATCAAACCCAGTGTATCACCTTGGGGCACATCAGTGTTGTTTGTAAAGAATAAAGATGGTACTCTTAGATTGTGCATAGATTGCAGGTAGTTGAATAAGGTAACAATCTAGAACAGGTACTCTTTGCCGATGATTGATGATTTGTTTGATGAGCTAAATGGAGTGGAAGGTTCTCTATGTCGGCTTGAGATCGGGATACCATAAGGTCGCATCAGGGAAAAGGATATCTTCAAGACTACGTTCAGGACTAGGTATGGGCATTATGAGTTTTTTGTTGTTCCATTCAGTTTGGCTAATGATCCATCTACATTCATGTGTTTGATGAATAGTGTGTTACATTCTTATTTGGACAAGCTTCTTATTGTATCCTTTGATGACATACTGGTATATTCTAAGAATGAAGAGGAGCATGCCAAACATCTAGTAGCAATGTTGATATTACTAAGAGAGCATCAGTTGTATGATAAACATAGAAAATACATCTTCTTTAAAAATGAGGTACACTACTTGGGGCATGTTGTCTCCAAGGAAGGAATATAAGTAGATCTAGAAATGATAAAGGCCATTATGGAATGGGTAGCTCCTAATCATGTAGATGAGGTGAGATAATTCATGGGATTAGCAGGTTACTACAGGAGTTTCATCAAGAACTTCCCATGCATTTCATATCCTATCACAAATTTCAGTGGAAAGGTAATAGGTTTGAATGGATGGTGGAATGTGGATATAGTTTTGAGCAGCTTAAGTAGTTGTTCACACATGCACTAGTGCTAAAGATTGTCGATCCAAAATAGGTGTTTTTTTTGCGTACAGAGGCTTGCAAGAGGGTACTTGGTGGAGTTCTCATGCAAGAAGGATAGGTAGTGTGTTATGAGTCATGGAAATTGAATGAGCATGAGAAGAACTGTCCATGCATGATCTTGATCTAGCAGTGATTATACATGCATTGAATATGTGTTATCTTCTGGGAAGGAGGTTTACATTGATGAGCAATCATAGTGGTTTGAGGTATTTTCTTGACCAACCGAATCTAAATTCGAGGCAAGCTAGATGGTTGGCCACCCTTAGTGAGTTTGACTTTGAGATCAGATACATTAAGGAGAAGGAGAGACGGGTTTCACATGCTCTTAGTAGGAAGGTACACATAAATCATATAGCATCCATAAGCTCATATGGGATAGAGTTACAAGATATGATCTTGTAGGCAGGATAGTGGGATGAAAAATACATGGAGATCATGCAAATGTTACAACAGAGTATAGGAATAGGTACAGATGTAGGTGTAGGTATAGGTACATTAGGGGGTCAGGATGCAGACTATCGTCTCACGATAGATGGCTTGGTGAGGTTTTGAGATAGGATCTATGTGCTGAATTTCAGTGAGCTCAAGAAGCTTATATTGAGGGAGTTTCATGTGAAACTGTATTGGGTTCATCTAAGATATCAGAAGACATTGATGGTGGTGAAGAACTTTTATTATTGTCCAAATCTGAAGAAGGAAGTGGCCGAGTTTGTGGGTATATGCTTATATTTTTCAGCAAGTTAAGGCAGAGTGCAAGAATCTAGGTGGTTTACTACAACCTATAGTGATTCCAGAATGGAAATGGGAGGTCATTTCCATGGATTTCATTACAGGTATTCCGAGGACAATGAAGATACATGATTCTATTATGGTCATGGTTGACAGATTGAGCAAGGTAGCTCACTTCATTCTGGTAAAGACTAAACATTCAACCAGTGAGGTAGCACATGTGTTCATTAGAGAGATGGTGAGACTAAATGGTGTTCCAAATAAAATTTTGTCAGACAAGGAGGTAATGTTCACTTCCAAGTTTTGGAAGGAGCTATTTGTAGGCTTGGGTACAAAATTAGCCTTGAGTACAACTTCTTTTTTTCAGAAAGATGGTCAGGCAGAGAGGGTCAATAGGATCTTAGATGATATGCTCAGGATGTACATAATCCACCAGAAGAGGAAATGGGAAGAGTATCTACCATTGGTTGAGTTCGAATACAACAATGGTTATCAAGAGTCCTTGAGGATGAGTCCTTTCAAGGCATTGTATGGGTGGAGTTGTAACACTCCCATCAACTGGAGTGATCCAGCGAACATGGTGCTTATTGGATCAGATATGTTGACGGACATGGAGCAGGAAATGTAGGTTATAGAGAATAATATAAAGGAAACATAGGATATACAAAAGAGTTATGCATATTAGCATAGGGTGTTCAAAAGTTTTAGATTAGGGAGAATGTGTATCTGTGCATCAAGCCCAAGAAAATCTCTTTGAGGATTGGTTCATGTGCCAAGTTGGCACTATGGTATTGCAAGACTTTTGAAATCCTTGAGAGGATTGGACCAGTGGCATATCAACCTACACTACCTCCAATAGTGAAATTCCATGATTTTTTCCATATTCATTAATTAAGAAGTATATAAATGATGTTGATCAGGTTATTGATTGGTCTATATTGTAGGTGGTGCAAGAAGGAGAGCTCCATCTAGAGCCTTAGTGAATATTGCAGCAGAGACATCTCATGCTAAGGAACATATCCACAGAGAAAGTTAAAGTGTAGTGGAAGCACTTTAGGCCTCAAAAAGCTACATAGGAGATGGAAGATCATATGCGGGCCCTTTATCTTTCATTGTTTACCAGTTGAGGCAAAGAAGTATTGGTTTGATATTGGTTTATGTTTGTCATATGTTTTGTTGATGTTTTTGTATATATATATATGTATATGGATGTAAATATCGTAATAAGCTGTGTTATAAAGCTCTAATATGTGGTATGGTTATTATATTGTCATGTTATCATGATTTTTTTCTTTTCAGCAAGTCTTTCATTGTAAATATTGCAACGAGATGTGTTATAAAGTTCCATAGGAAATATGCTATCTTTTCAGCTGTTTTGCCAAGGTCATGGTGTGGTTTAACACTGAGGATGGTGTTCCCCAAGGGAGAGGGTTATGTAACAACCTTGATGAAAAGTTCATGTAATAAAATTTAATAAAGGAAAAATAAGACCACAGTTAAGGGACACTTATTCCAAGTTCAATGTTGGGAAAATATATTCTTATGGGCATCATTGGATGTGTGTTTTAGCTAAGGAAAATTGGAAAAGGCACAAAGGCATTAAAAAGAAAAAAGGCATTTTGGCACATTTATTTATGAAAATAAAGGAAATTAGTAGAAAAGTAAGGTCAAATGTCACAAGTTGCATGTGAGGAAGAAAATGAAGGGAAATAATGGAAAATGAAGAAAATAGAGGCCTCATTTATAAAAAGGCTTCTAAGGATTTGTTGGTAACCTTTTGTCAGTCTTAACTTGGGAGCTCTCTCATTATTCACTCTCTCTCTCACTCTTGGTCACTTAGAGCTTTCTTGGTGCACTCTAGTCTTGGAGAAAAGGAAAGGAAAATAATGCAAGGATTAAGGAAGGAAAGCAGGACTCAAGTAGCTTCAGCAAGAATACTTGTAAGTAACCTTTTGCATGTGTGATTTCCTAGTTGGTTTTGACATGAATGGATTTTCATGCTGGTGTATGGTTATCTTATTGTCGGTGGCATGGTTTTGTCGGGTTATGACAATGATTTCACCCTAGCCTAACCTTTTTTCAGATGCCATGGGTTGTTGGGATGTTTATCTCAGCTTTTGAGCTTTTGTTTTCTAGATGGATTTCGAAATCCTAGGCGGAGGTAGTCTCAAGGTTCATTCCCAAAGTCCTAGGAATCCCTTGACCAGTTTTGGCGAGATACATGGTAAACCCTGAGGGATTAGTCTCATATTATGGCCTAGTGATCCGGGTTTGGATTACGGTAAATCCTGAGAGGCTAGGAGACACAAAATTCCTCAACGATAGTGATGGATTCTGGAGGGCATTCCAAGTTCTATTAGGTTATGATTAGAGCATCAGTTTTGGTGTGATCATGGTTTGATGAGGGTAGGGGTGGTTTAACCTCTGGATTCCCTTGGTTGTTATATGAGATCCCACATTCATGTTTGGAATATGGCATGGGGGTGATTGGTTGAAAGAGAGATTTGGTTCAACCATGTCTATGGTCGGGTGGTACATGGAAGTCTTGAACTTGGTCAAATTTTCCTATGATTAATAAAATCTAAGTTCTCTTACTTTTGCACTGATTTATATGTGGATTTAATGGTTGTCGCATCTCTAATATTTACATGGTTTAATGCTAGTTATAAGCATGGTTATGTGACTAGTTTATGTCATGGTTATTTCATGTATTTACTTGTAAATGTTAATTGAATGGATGCAAGACCTAATTGATGATTTAGTAGTTCAATGGAGAAGGAGGTGATCCTTTTGATGATGTTTCACAAGTTTTTTCGGTAATTTATGCTATGTCTTGTATCCCATACCTATAGGTTGCATCAATTCCAAGTGTTTGACAAAATGTTAGTCCCGATTGGAGATGCTCAGGCCTAGTCCTGAGGATGAATTTTGATTTATCAAAATTGTTATCATGTTTTTAATGAATTATGGAAGTTACAAGAAGTTCTCAGCAGAGGCTAGGATTTTAGGCTAGAAAAGTGGCTAAAATCCCGGGGTCGATGGCACAAAACTATAAATTTTGGATGATAGTCACTGCAAGAAGGCTTGTGAGAGAAAATTTAGGTTGTTTATTGCTCCCTTTCCCATAGCATGAGAGCAACTGTGGCTTACAATCTACAAAATAACAGTGGGACCCAGGGATAGATTGTATCAGTGATTGACTTGTCTCCTGAAGGGTCTGTTGATGATGTTGGATGACTGTGTTTGATGTTCCCTCGATTCCACTTCCTTAAGGTCACATAGGAGGTCGAATCTTATTATAGTAGCATCTCTCATGTTTACCCCAGTTGACATGGTTACTTTGGGTAGACCTGGGAGGGGATGTTACAAATGTTGTTTTCTTGACCAGAGAAATTGGCTTCTGCCTTCCTCTTTCTCTTATCACTATGCTCTAATTTGAGAGAGACTTTAGGTTTTTGATTGCCCACTTGCCCATAGCATGAGAGAGATTGTGGCTTAAGATCTACAAAATAACAGTGGGACCCAGGGATAGATTGTATGAGTGGCTGACTTGTCTTCTGAGGGGTTTATTGATGATGTTGGATTACTGTGTTTGATTTTCCCTCGATTCCACTTCCTTAAGGTCACATAGGAGGTTGAATCTGATTATAGTAGCATCTCTCATGTTTACCCCCGTTGGAATAGTTACTTTGGGTAGACTTGGGAGGGGGTGTTACAAATGTTGTTTGCTTGACCAGAGAAATTGGCTTCCTCCTTCCGCTTTCTCTTATCACTATGCTCTAATTTAGCCTTCAACTTTCATGTTGATGAAAATTTTGCTTCTACCTCTATAGCACCAGTCTGTATATGGTCTAGTGAGAGGGATTTCCTTTCTCTTAGAGTAAACCCAGATTATGATTCAAAGGCTCCAGAAAACACTATATTTACTGCTATATCTAGGGGTTTAATATTACTAGGGAAGATGTTGAACAAGTTGTTAAATATTTTTCTAAATTTGGCGACATATTCATTTGGTCTTTTTTTTATTGCATTAAATTCAGTCAAAAAGTACCCATGGTGTCTCTTCTCACCCCATTTTTGCATAAATGTGTTCTCCAATTCCTCCCAGGTGTTGATTAAGTTATTATGCAAGGTCTTGAACCATTTCCTAGCCTCCCTATATAAATAATGAACAAGTAATCTCAACACCACATCTAGATGTTCAACATTCAATTTTTCTACAAATGCGCAAAATATTTAAATGTGTTTCTGGGCTATGATATTATCTTCCCCACTGAATCTAGGTGGGAGCTTGAGATAGTCTTGAGGAATTGCATTCATAGGTTGTTGCATATTCAAGGGGGCATATCTGTTGAGAAAAAATCTAGGGACAACCATATTTTGTAAGGGATGTTGAAAAATATTTGCTACAGTACCTGGGTGAGGGGAAAAATGAACAACAAAATTTGATATTGGGTGTGAAATAAAAATGGAAGTTTGAGATGTTCTAGACATGAAAATATCTTTAACTTCTTCAACTTCATGGAAAATATTAAATGTGAAAGGATCATAACTGATAGAGACCCCTTCGGACTTAGGTTCTAAAAAACTAAAACTAGATGGGGGAAAACATTCCTCTGATAAGTTCAAAACCCTAGATGAGGTTTCAGGAGAATTTATCTTAGCTCTTTGAGAACTAGTAGCTGAAATCTACGGGGCAAAAAGAACTGGATTTAGATTTCTGGGGGTTCTTTCTTTGTATATTCTCTTGGAGACAATTATTTCTAGGTCAAAGACAAGAGGATTTTTTTGTTGTGATGTATCTGAATGTGCGTGGCATCCTAAAATCCATGATTACATTCTGAAGACTCTTTTAAGCGAGAAATTTCAACCCACACTTCCTTCACTCACCATATAAAGGAATTCAAAAATTTATACCCAAGGAAATATATTTTGATTCATTCCCTAACAATGGTGCTATAATATGTTTTGGTTCCTAGAGACAACCTCCAGGTTGAGGAGAAGGTCAATTCCTAGGACATCTTAATGTGTCTTGAAGATAAATATTCTTTACTCAAGAGTTAGATATAAAATGACTAAATATAGTTAAATTACCCTACTATTTATGCTTTTGGACCCACCAACATGTCAGGGGATATCCTCCGTAAGAAGTCCCAATTAGACCTCAGACTGTTTGGTGTAGGAGTCTGTGCAGTGGGTCATATGGTAATGCCTTGAATGTAATTTCACACAGAGGCAAGTAAGATAACTCTGTTGGTAGCAAGGGTGTTCCAGATGCAGTGAGCCAAGGAAGTTGCATGAGAGGTTCTAACACAAGGAGTTGAGATGAGTGTGTCCCTTGGAAACCCGTGATAGAATGGATTTAAGAAGGGAACACATGAGAAAAGATATATCACAACATGGAAGGCAAGTTAGCTAGCAATCCAAAGTGATGGTTAAACCAACAACAAATTTCAAAAATATTCATACATACATACATAGAAAGCTATACATGCATGAGTAATCAAACATATACATATATCATCTAGAGTAAACTAGATAACATAGAATACAATACAACATATGCATGAAATATGTTGGCTCTTGTTATATTAAGAAGTGTAAGTTCCAATCATATAATACATCCATGTCCAACTACTAGTTCTAATAGCAAAACATTACAACCACAACTATCTGCTCCTCCAAAGAGATGTATTAGCTCTACGTAGTGGAGAAGCCAAGGCTCATTATAATATTGTCCAAGCTCTCTCCAAGATAGTCTTATCAGAAGATTGGCTGACCAAAAGCCTATACAATGAGTAATGAGGGACTATTTATAGCAAAGAGTGGGGTGACCCTTCACATTCCCCTTTGTGACAGTTCATCTACCCTCATGACTCTTCATCTACTCTATGACCATTACATCAAACTATCAACACTTGAACTTACACTTGATAAGACTTACAATTCACATGTACCCATGTGAGACAAAATGGCTTGAGTAAGATATGTTAGATATCACTATAAATGAGACAACTATTGGAAGACCAAATCTTTGACATCATCATTATGGTTGACAATAGCATACTAATGCCAAGAACGGTAGTCCATGCTGGTGTCTATGTGCTCCAAGGTGACATCTTTCTGGAACCTGACTCTTGCCTCCATAGCATCTGGGTACACTACTCGAGGTCCTCTATCCAACTCGTCTAAAAGCATGTGCATCATTGTCTTCAATGCGGTTGGACCAACAACATACTTGCGCATGATGTCTGCACTGATGGCCAAGTCTGGGCTAGTGGCAATGTGCATCAACTCGTCAAAGTATGAGTCAAGATCTAGTCAGACCTGTGTCTTTGTCTTCACCTGGGTGACAGTCCCAGTAGATGTGATCGCATGTGTGCACACCACAACATCCATACTTCTGAATACAGATGCATGGGAAGCCTGTACGCTAGTTAGAGCTGCAGGATCTCTTCATAGTTTTGGTTCTGACTCCAGATACGTGCCTTCAGCTTGACCACTCTATGCTTCATCATCTTAGGCAAGTAAAGTGGGTCTCCCTTGTATCTCATCATCCATTTTTTCATGTAATCAATAGCAGCATGCACGTTCGCCAAGATATGTGCTCTTCTAACACATCACTACTACCATCCGTTAAGATGGATGACTGCCTTGTGCATAGTACAAAACTTGGAATACAACACCCGCATGGCTAGGTCAAGGGACAACACTTCATCTAGTATTGCCTTCTTCAATTATGCTCGAGCAGATGTTGTAACCAAATCTCCTCCTTGCTTGGTCGCCTATAGTTCCTTAGTCATTCGCACATTCTTAGCTATCAAAAAGTGAACACTTGAGCTAGTGGCTTTGGCATATACTATCGTAGCATCGACTAAGGCTAGTAGATGTTTGCACACGTCAAACACGATCACTCATTCCTCAACTTGCGCAGGAGATGTATGATCATCCGGAGTTGACACTCTACGAGACTACATAACTCTATGTTGAGACTCATCGAATGAGATGTTGTGCATCTCTCCTTCCGGCTGATCTCCAAGGATCTCAGTTCCTCCTTGGTAGCTTGAGACTTGCTCATCTTCTAGATGCAGTGAAGTGGGTAAGTTGACCTCTTGGTGATGAGGCATGCAGTTGATGTCTTGTTCCAATTCCTGTTGCTCCATATCGGTATCCAACTATTGAAGTGCTTGCTCTATCTCAAAAAAGATGTCTTGCACCTACAATGGTTTAGCCTGTCTACTTGATTACAGCTATTCTGATGAGTCTAATACCTGTGTGAGTGAACCCCCTACTATACTTGTTGCTACTATGTTTCCCTCTCCTGTTTGCGCAACTCTTGTTATTTTCGGAGTTGCTCCTTCAACTCATACAACTCCTTCTCTATTTCTTCCATCCTTCATTTGTCCCTCTGCCTTTGCGCTATTTTCTTATAACAAGTGGATCTTTGCCTCTATAGCCATAGCTAATTTCTCTACAAGTGGATCTGCTCGAAACTTGCAACTTTTCTCTTCCTCCATGCAATCGATAATCTTCCTCTTTCCCTTGTCAAGCATTAGTATGTTCACCTCTACTACTACTGCTTCTTCTAGTGCTCTTTGGGATACTGCTTCACTAACCACTCCATAGGGAAGCCAACATGTTCATTGGGTCTTGAGAAGCTATAGCAATATCTCCATGGGTTCTCCTCTGCCCAATGAAATGCCTCGTGGATCCAATTGAACTGTACTCTTGTGCAGTGATCTTTCAAAAAATAGTGTGGGTCATACGGATTGTAACTTTGAAGGTTGAATAAATACTTCTTCATCTACTCTACTTTGACATCTGTATGCTTGAAAATCTAGATTTCGTATAACCAAATACGCAACAGAAGAGTGGGCCAATGTTTCTTCTTATTTTGGTGCAGTTTTGTTGTCAATCCTATTGAGATGTGATATGATACCTCCTGCATGACGAGTATGTCCTAGGAAAATTTTGTTATAACATGTGGAGGCTTATCTGCAATTTACATTCATAAGAAGGTGCCAGATGATGACGCATAACAGTCAACAATGTCTATCAGTGCCTCCATTACTACCTTTGACATGCAGGGTGGATCCTGTTTGAATATCATCTTGTAGACTGGGGTGACAAAATGATCAGTAAGTCATGTGATAACTCCTCTGAAGTTGCATTCGGATAACAACTTACAATAAGTGTTCACAATAGTCTCCACTGGTGACCATGCCCACTTCAAACCCAACAACTCCTGTTGGACACAGATTGCATCCAAGATATAGGTGGACATGTAGATTTCTTCTTACATACCTTTGGGCAATTTTCAAGCCCTCATTACCTATTCCTTCAGCTGATGAGCCAACATGTTGGACCAGTTACATGGATTTCCCTCTCTGGCCAAGTGGTCCAATGAAATCAACCAATTCTGTGGGAAGGTTTCCATGCTTTCTTGGCCACATAGTCGACATGTGAAAATCACCAAGTATTGATATGTCTTCCGTAGTATCTTCATCTTGTAGATTTTGTTGGGTGTCATCCTCAATCTAGCCAGCTCCTTAACCCAGTTCTTCATAATGTCTCTGGAGTTGGCATTATTGTTGGGTAAGTTGAAGGGGGTATCCATGATAGTCACGGGCTCTGACATATGATACATCTCATCATAATCCTCTTCCTTGAAGGTTGCAATCTTCGTCCCGCTGAAACTGCTCAAATTCATCATCTTAGGATTAGTGTGGGAGATGATGTAGTGTATCATGTCTGTGCATGGGAACGTGGGGTAGTTGCATGCAATCTAGTACAAGCCGGATTTGTGAACGTTCATGTATAGCTGGCGGTCTTCGAGGTCTTCCCAAAATGTGCCTGTAAATGCATCATTGACATCTTGCCACTTCAACTTGATGTCCTTGTCTAGAATGAGCTTGGTATCTTCATAGATTGGTAGACTTGAGGACACTCACTCAGTTGCTGATCCAGTTTCACTTTTGTTAGTGTCTTTTGATCCTTCTCTCTTAGAGGCCATTGATACTGTACTACTAAGAGGCGGATGAACACTTGAAAGGTCTGGAGACAAAGCGACATGCATGGAAAGAAATATGTCAGCAAAAACCAAAGAAAATTTGAGGAATGACAAAACACATACTTAGGGATTGATAGGCAAAGATTGCACAATTTCTTTTGGGAGGTTGGGTGACTAGCTGCCAGAATTGCACAAAAGGTAGTCTGGACATTTCTGGTCTTTAATGGAAGGAACCCAATATGGTGCTCAGTCCTGACAGATCCTCTCAGGGATGGCTTGAATCTCTCAAGCTCTCTAGTGCTCGACGCTGCCTTTGGTCAGCTCGTCCCTCCGTCTTCCTTCTTCTTTTTGCTTCACTGTCTTTTCTTTGTTTTCTCTGTCTTCTTCGTTTTCCTCTCCTTCCCATCTTCAGTGTTCAGTGTCTTCTGCTTTGTTTGTTTATGGCTTTAAGGCCATTCAATCTCATATTGTCCGATTCCCCTTCCACTTCTATCAGATCGCCTACTGCAGCTTCACTTGGAGTTCCTTGTTTCGGTGTCATCATCAGGCTAACAGGGAGTGGCCACTTGTCCTACTGAAAATTGCGCCATCTTGCTTCGTCAGTTCGGTTTTTTAGTTACGTCGTGGAATGAGTCATCCACCACCTTGGTAGCCAAATCAGAATTCAAATCCTTGTGGATCTCGGCTTAATCCTCTATTAATTCTAGCTTTCCCATTGAACGCGATCTCAGCCGTTAGATCTGGGGCCTCCAGATCTGACGCTATTCACACATTTCGCGCGGTTGACTTGCACGACTATTAGTGTGTGATGAGTTGTGGTTTTCTCTCTCCTCCGCTGGCCACACGTTGGGTGCTGAGTGGAATTGTTTCGTTTTCACCAAATCTTCTTACCACCCAAGGGTGCCCCAGATAAATACCACTGATTTTTGGAGCGCGAGTCTTGCCTTAGCCTTTAGCCTTTTCCCCATATTTTTCACAGCTCCCATGAGACCGAGCGCTCAGGGCCTCTCCTCGAGGATTTTTTCCCAGCGATGCGCATCAAAAACTACCTCCTTTTCCTGATCTGGGCTTCCCAGGGGCTAGTTTCACCTCCTACAGAGTCTCCATGGGCCTCAATCAACGCGCTTTGATCGAGGTCCTCGTCTTTCCACGCTAGCTACCAACTGCCACTGTTTAGAGGTGTTTCTGATCACTGCTCTTAATTATTTGAAGTCTGTCCTGACCTGATACAGTCATGGTTCTTTTGATTATTCTTCATGGATCCAATTCAGATCACGACCTTCCCATTGAAAAGCTTTTGGACCACCAAAAGTTGGTTTTCAAGCATCGACTAAGTGAGGGTATTGTTGTCTCACTTGTCCAATCTCAATCCACTTTGCACTGATCGGCTTTGAACCTTTGAGCCCTACTCTAAGGTATTCGACATCTCCTTTACACATTGTCCTCACCTTCTTGTCTAGCATTGTGTCTTCCTACAATTCATTAATATATTTAGGTAGCAAGTCATCAATAGAAGGCAATTGACTCTGCTCTTCAGGATCCTCAATTAGAGAAGGTTCAAAAAATCTCAAGCAATCTGCATTTATGACTGAGTAGATGTGCATGTAAGCTGGTAGATCAAGGTGAAAAGAATTCTCACCAATCTTCTCAAGTATCCTAAAAGGTCCATACCTGATAGGCTTTAGCTTTTTACCTTCACCTTGCATCCTATCCTTGCTGATATACAGCCAGACCTGGTCACAAACTTGAAAACTATGCTCTATCCGATGCTTGTCATGCCTAGCCTTGTATTTGGCTTGGTTCTTTTCCAGCTGTTCCTGTACTGCCTAGTGGATCTCCTAGATTTGTTCAATGAACCTAGTTTCCTTGTCCACATCACTGTGTCCATCAACTGTGGTATCTTTACCAATGACAAAATCCAAAGGAGACCTTGGTGTGAAACCAAAATAGGTCTCAAAAGGAGATCTCTGTGTAGAAGATTGTTTTTCTCTATTGTAAGCATGCTGCACATAACACAAATGTTCATCCAAAAGCTTAGGATGTTTACTACAATATCCTCTAAGTAACTGGATCATTGTCCTATTAACTACTTCTATCTGGCCATCAGTTTGTGGATGGAAAGTTGTGCTCTTCTTCAGTTTGGTGTCCATCAGTTCCCATAGACTTGACCAAAACTTCCCCACAAATCGGGTGTCTCGATCAGATACAATAGAAGTGGGTAATCTAAAATGAACCCATACATGTTCAAAGAACAATTTTTTAGTTTGTTCAACTGTAATCTGTTTATTACAAGGTATCAAAATACACATTTTGCTGAACCTATCCACAATAACATATAGATAGTCATGACCTTTCTTAGATTTAGGCAGCCCTCCAACAAAATCCATGGAAACACTTTCCCAAGGGTGAGAAGGAACTAGTAATGGAGTGTACAAGCCTAGTTTTCTGTTGCTGGGCTTGCTTTTAGCACACATAGTACACCCTCTTACATATCTAGAAACTATCTCATTCCTTTTTAGCCAATAACAAAATCTTTTCAGTTGTGCAACTATTTTACTTACCCCAAAGTGACTTGATATCAGAGAAGTGTGTGCTTCTCTAATTATCTTTACTCTCTCAGTTTGTGGAATGCAGAGTTTCCCACAATGATATAAGAGTCGGTCCTTCACATGATAATCCAATTCTTCTACTCTTTTGCCTTGACTTAAAGTTGCATATACATCTTTAAAGTCTATATCTTGAGCATATTGTTCAATGTAGCTTTCGTGTAGCACAGAATTATGCTTAAGTATAGTAGATGCATTTATAATGGGTCTAGATAACATGTCTGCAACTTCGTTATGTATGCCCTTTTTATATCTGATGACTAAATGAAACTGTTGTAGAAAACCCATCCATCTGTAGTGTCTTGATTGTTGCAAATTAGTTTGGGAGTGCAGATATTGAAGTGGTTGATGATCAGTATGTATTACTGTCTCTTTTCCCATTAAGTAATGTTTCCACTTTTTCACACTCTGTACTAATGCATACAATTCTTTATCATATGTAGGATAGTTAACTACTGCATGATTAAAAGTCTCAGAATGATAACATATGGGTTTGTCGTGCTGTGTCAACACTGCTCCCATGGCATAGTCACTGGCATCTGTTTGGATCTCAAATGGTCTTTGCAGATCAGGCAGTGCTAGTACAGGTGTTGTACTAATATTTTATTTCAAGGTGTTGAAGGCCATTTGATGTTTTCTTCCCCACTGAAACACCTTGTTCAATCCTATTAAAGCATGTAAGGGAGCTGTACTTGAGGAAAAGTTAGAAATGAACTTCCTACAATATTGTGATGCTCCTAAGAAGCTTCTCACTTCTGTAGTAGACTTGGGTTTAGGCCAGTTCACAATGACGGCCACTTTATAGGGATCTATTTTCAATTCACCACCCCCTACTATATGACCCAAATAATTTAGAGATGTTTTACCAAATTCACATTTTGAGAGTTTAACATGAATTTTTTCTCTTTTCAAAACATCTAGTGTCTACTTAACATGATTTAAGTTTTCTTCCCACGTTTTACTAAAAATGAGAATGTCATCCAGATATACAATAACAAAATCATCAAGAAAAGGTCTGAGCACATCATTCTTTAATCTCATGAAAGTAGCAGGACCATTAGTTAAGCCAAAAGGCATAACCAGCCACTCATCAATCCCTGCTTTGTTTTGAAATCAGTCTTCCATGCATCTTGCTCTGCAACTCTGACCTGATGGTATCCACTATGCAAGTCCAGCTTGGTGAAATAAACATCTTCCTTCAATTGATCCAAAAGATCATCTATGCGAGGAAGGGGATAACAATTTTTTATCGTTATCTTATTCAGTGCTAGGTAGTCAATGCACATTCTCCAGAAGCCATCTTTGTTTCTCACCAAAATGATTGGTGACCCACATGGTGATGTGTTAGGCCTGATGAACCCCTTCTCGAGCAACTCCTGCACTTGCTTCTTGATTTCAGTATTCTCTAAAGAAGACAACCTGTACATTCCAATGTTAGCCAATGGAGCATCTTGCTGCAAAATAATATCATGTAATATTTCCTTTTTGGGTGGAAAACCTTTAGGTTCTTGAAACAAGATATCATACTCTGAAACAACCTTTTCTATATCAGCTTGCTGTTTAGCATTACAACCCTCAAATACATTGGTTTTATCAGGTTTCTTTTCCTTTACAACCATCAGTAAGAATTGTTTGCATGAATTTATCATTCTTTTCATATGCCCTGAGTTTATGAGAGTATAATTATTCTTGATCTTATGAGCTCTTACAAAGTATTCGATTACATCTTTAACAAGCAGATACTTGTTCTCAGCTCTATAGTAAATAGCCTTTCTATCATACAAGTAAGGACTTCCTAAAACAATTCCACATATATCCAAAGGAATTATGTCTAGCTCAACCTCATATACAAATGCTAACCTAAAAGAAAACTTGAGTTTGCACTGTCTAGTCACTTGTAGTTGTGCTTTATCATTCAACCATCCTAATGGGTATGGTTTCTTGTGAGGTGTAGTTGCTAATCCCAATTTATTTACAATTACTTCAAAAATCAAATTTACTTGTGAGCCACTATCAAACAAAGTATCAATATTTTGATATTTGGAAACAACTCGAATATGGAAAAGCTCACATCTTTTTCTCTCATTCTCTTCACCAATAATAGATTGAGCAGAATTACTAGTAGATGCTTCAAAATTCTTAGCTTTTATACTTTTGGTTGCAATGGTTGTTTCATCTCTTGAGTTTGACCCCAAATCTTTCTAAATAGCTGTAGCAGTCTTCTTCTTCTTGCCCTTGAACTTCTTAGGTCTCAGCTCTGGACACAGAATCCAACAATGCTCATCATTATGCCCGTCCTTTTTACAGTGAGTGCATGAAGCTTTGCTTTTCTGTGCAGTGTTAGCCTTCCTTGCTTTCCACTTCTGCTTTCTTTTCTCCTTGCTTTTGCTTGAAATGGGTTGGGATGGTCCCCCAACTTTTGGATTTCCATTCTTTTCTCTAGCTTCTAGATGAGTAGCTTGTACAGATACCTCATCTATACTAGTGGGATTAAACATGAGGATGGTATGCCTCATGTAGCTGTGTAGACCACCAATGTACTTCAAAAGATTCTCTAGTGAGTCTAATGAGATTCCTAGAATCAATGCTCTCTTTCTAAATTCGTGAGTGTACCCTTGCACACTTTGCCCTTTCAACTGCCGAAGGGTTTTCCAGTTCATCATGGCTTGTTGCATGTAGGCCAATGGATAGAACTGCTTTTTGATTGCAGAAACAAATTCACTCCAGACAGAGATGGTCTTACCATGCCTTTTCATATCAGCTTGAGTTCTACCTTCCCACTAAACCAAGGAAGTGCCTTCTAGGCATAGGCTTGCTAGCTGAATTTTTCTCTTGTCTGAGTCGATGTTCTGTACTCTGCAATAAACATCAATTTGTCTAATCCAATTGTCCAACTTTTTAGCATTTAGCTCTCCATCATATATAGGCAAGTCAAATTTAACATCTAGTTTGATCAAAGATGCTTTCTTGTTATGCACAGGGCTTTTAGGAGGTGTGAGAAAGTTTTCCTCTTTCCCTTTCCCTTTTGAGTGCTCATGGAAGTGAGACTCATCTTCTTCTTTGTCTTTTTAAGAACTTGATATATCTTCATCGTTATGCTTTCTAAAGTCCCTATACATTTCTTCTACCATGGACTTTATAGCTAAGAAACTTTCTATGAATAAAAGGGTCTGGTCCCATGAAACCTTCCTCTGTCATTGTCTTCCAAGGATAGACTCTCCCAATTTCAGGATTAGTTTCGACCAACTCTCCTTCTCCTAATTTGAGCTTTGATCTAGTGAGTATTCAAAAGCTAAACCAACACAAGCTTGTCTAACCTTACAGCCTAGAGCTCTGATACCACTTGATCTGAAAATCACCCTATGAGTGATCTCAGTTAAGAATTATTAAGTGAAGGTATTATAGACTCGTGTGCTGGTGTGTGTCTATGTTATTTAGGTAACGGATCGATTAGATTGTAGATACATAGAAACTTGAAATGGAAAACAACATAGAAACACAGTAGGAAAATACAAGAACAATAAGGAGTACACCCTATCCTCCAGGGCTATTTCTCCGGTCCAGCTTTTAGTGGTGGCCTTCTTTTATTGTTTCTTAAAGTAGAGAATTACAATGAAGGAGCTTAATATCAGTCTCCTAAATAGAATTTGCTTGGCAAGGTGGTTCTTGGATTCCCCAAGCCACTAGAGTGCACAAACTCTTTTCCTTACCAGCTCTTGACCTTTCTGGTCTTTAATGGAAGGAGACCAATGTGATGCTCAGTCCTAACAGATCCTCTCAGGGATGGCTTGAATCTCTCAAGCTCTTTGGTGCTCGATGCTGCCTTTAGTCAGCTCGACCCTCCATCTTCCTTCTGCTTTTTGCTTCACTGTCTTTTCTTCATTTTCCCTGTCTTCTTCCTTTTCCTCTCTTTCCCATCTTCGGTGTTTGGTGTCTTCTACTTTGTTTGTTCATGGCTTTAAGGCCATTTGATCTCATGGCTATTCTATTTCCCTTCCACTTCCATCAGATTGCCTACTGCAGCTTCGCTTGGAGTTCCCTATTTCGGCATCATCATCAGGCTCACAGGGAGTGGCCACTTGTCCTCCTGCAAACTACACCAGTTTGCTTCGTTGGTTTAGTTTTCCAGTTACATCATGAAATGAGTCATCTGCCACCTTGGCGGTCAAATCGGACTTCAAATCCTTGTGGATCTCAGCTTAATCCCCTGTCAATTCTGTCTCTCCCATCGGACGCGATCTTAGTCGTTAGATCTGGGGCCTCCAGATCCAATGCCATTTTCACATTTCGTGTGGTTTACTTGCTCGATTGTTAGAACACAATGAGCAGCGTTTTTCTATCTCCTCTACTTGCCATGCGTCAGGCACTGAGTGGAATCGCTCCATTTTTGCCAAATCTGCTTACTGCCTAAGGGTGCCCCCAATAAATGCCTCCGGTTTTTGGAGCGTGGGTCCCGCCTTAGCCTTTAGCCTTTTCCCCATGATTTTCCCAGCTCCCATGTGATTGAGCACTCGGGGCCTCTCCTTCTTGAGGGATTTTGCCCAGTCACGCATCAAAAACTACCTGCTTTTCCTGATCCGAGCTTCCTAGGGGCTAGTTTTGCCTCCTGCGCAGTCTCCATGGGCCTCGGTCAATGCACTTTAACCAAGGTCTTCGTCATTCCACGTTGGTTGCCAACTGCCACTGTTTAGAGGTGTTTTGGATCACTACTCTTAATTCTTTGAAGTCTATCCTGACCTGATCTAGTCATGGTTCTTTTGATTATTCTTCATGAAAGAGTCCTAGATTTGTTGTTCAACGCTAGAGCTCCAAGTTTGATGTGAAAGAATGAGCTTTGATGCGTCGAATAAATAAGTTTGAATCTTATGATGTGCATGCCACAAATCTTGGAAAAAGTGACACTTGGAGGAAATATTCCAAAAAACTCTTGCATGTAACCGCTAGCTGCTAAAGATAGCTCCCTGAATCAAGAGATGCTTTTTGTATGTTGCATTTTTACATTCTAAGAAAAGCAAGTCGTGCATGCAACTCAAGTTCCCTTGGTCCCAAGTGGAACTGGTCAACCCAAATGCAAACATAAGAGGCTGCTCAACTGCTGGGAGAAAATGTGCATTTCTGGATGGGAGCTGGGCTAGCTTCCCAGAAGCTTTGCAGCTGACTTCTACCCATGATTGCAGAATTCCTGGGGTGAGTAGCCCTGCTAGGAATAATTTTGCAAATTTCTAGAGGAAGTCTGATAGGAAGAATTGTGCAATTCTAGAGCCCAATAGGCTGCTAGACTGAATTGCGCAATTTCTAGAGGGAAGGTTGGTTTCCCTCTAGAATTGTGCAATTTCTTGAGGGAGCTACTTAGCCTGAAGCTAGACCAAGTCCGAAGAAACAACCTGTGAGGGGAATGCATCAAGCTCTATTAGACCGGCTACCTTTCTACAAGAAAAACATTGAAGCTTGTGTACTTGATGAAGAAAGACATGCTGCTGTGAAAGGTTGGTAGGAAGGCTCCAAAAAGAAGCTAAGGAAAATTTTTGGATGGTGGTTGTAGCCACTACAACACTTGTGACACATTGGTAGAACTCTGGCTCTCTCAATGGACCTTGTTTGTGAAAAAAAAGCTAACACCTCTCGAAGTAATGTTCAGTTCTTAGTTTGTCTTGGCTTCACACTAGCCTGATTGTAATATGTAGCATCTTCGAAACTATTGGTCGATTGAAACACATTACAAGACAAGGAAAAACATTTGTTTTGATTGGGGTTGAGGGGTATATTGGTGCACAAGCAATATAATCATCAAAGTCTTAGTTTCATATTTGGCATTGCTCCACTGCCAACAGGCCTAGACAATACCCTGGCAAAGTCAGGCAGGAACACAAGAATCTCTCCACTGCCAGCGAGCCTAGTCAGTACCCCGGTGGAGTTATTTTCATCACCTATCTATGCAAGAAGCCTTTATCTTCTTTCACCTATTTATTTTTCATTGTTGAAACTTTTCACATTCATTTTTTCATTTTCATTTTCACAACTATGCATAACACTTATTCATTTCAGAGACGGAAGAGGGATCCCGACTTATTGAGAGTAGAAGAGGTTTTTCCTTCAGAGAAGTAGTTTATTATATACCTCGGATGTGCTTTTTAAGGTTTTCCCCGTCACCTTACTCTACATGACTGAGCTGACAAGGGTTAACCAAAAAACAACCAACTAGATTAGGTGACACTAGTTAGCGCACAAGTGTTGTGTTTTCACCAAGATTCACCTTGAATAGTACGTATTTTACTTTGACATATCATGGAATAAAGGTAACAAGTTCTTCATATAGAGGCAAGATGACATATAACCCAGAAGGGATAGTTGTACATGGCCTCTTGTACTTTACCCAGCTTGTTTCAAGAGTCATACATGGTTTCATGTGAAACTAACCTACGAAAAAAATAGGCAAACAAACAACAAATCAAAGAAGAAGCATAAGCAAATGTGAAAGCAAAGCGAGTAAGAAAAAAAGCAAGCAGACAAACAAACAAACAAAGCAAGTAATAAAACAAGCATGCAAGCAAACAGACTAAAAGAAAACATGGCTCCTACTCCTAAGCTAACGACATGGGCCCAATCAAGTAAAGTGTATATCGCCAATGCAGCCACTGGCGCATTAGTTAACCCATGTTGGTGAAGGCTTGGTCGACGAGCAACCCAGTTGTGCGAACCAACAAACAAGAAATATATAAAAATGAAGACAAACACACTTCATGTTTAAAAGTTCCCATAGAACATAAGTAAGTACAAGTACATGACAAGTAGTTCGTGGACTTATCAGGGTACTATGTGACATAGTGTGCAGTTGTGAAGCATACGCACATTCTTGAATGTGACATGCAAGAAAACAAAAGAAACAATGACAACTTGCATCTTGCACGGGTGCTTGCAATGTAAGATTCCTCCAATGCATGAGCAATGGGATTGTGCAGTTTGAGTGGATGAAGCATGATCTGCATGTGAGATTAATCTTCAATGCATACGGATGAGTGATGAGGGGCCTTGGGTGATTGAACAATTTCCTGATCGGAAGTGAAACTAACCCCAAGAGAGTGAGGGCCTAACATAAGCATCAGCTCGGGCTAATGTGCCTCGACAGTCTTGGGTGTTTTGACTTCATCGTCAGATAGATCATCATAAACCGGTGGCTTTGAGAATTCAACTGTGATATAATCATGATCGTGATTGAGTATGGGAGTAAATGGATCATGATAGCCACGATAAAAAAATTCAATGATTTCATCGGCATCCTCGTGATCTAATAAATCAAACAAAGGGGTAGATGAGAAGCGAACAAATTCATGCTCTATGTTTCTCGAAAAGGCAGATGAAAAATCAAGTGGATTTTCATTGAATAACTTATCCTCTCTATTGTTGGATGATGGGCTGACATCCTGTGTGTTGTGTGAATGATGAACGATGGGTGCATTTGTGGATGAAGGTACACATGCGAAATCATGGATGGTAGGTTCACCAAAAATGTCAGGAAAGAACGAATGAGGCTCAAACGAAACAGAGTCATCCTTCGCTGAGTTTTTACAATCAGGCTCCCAGTCATATTCTTCATGAATGATAGTGCATGTTGGTTGTGCAACAACAACTCTGTCAGTGGCTTGATCCTCATTCAAAACAAGTGTAGAGTCTGGAATGGAAGAAAACAAGATAGTATCATGCTGAGGATTAGCTGAGTACGAAGACGGATGTTGTGGAACAAAATGCATGTGACAACTCGATGGACTCACAACCAATTCTACATGAAAATTAAGTGAAGTGATGTTGGGAGGATGTGGCAGCTAAACAAATGTGTGAGCATGATCTTCAACATCACTCTGCGGTGGTGGAGTTGTTTGATGATGGGACATTGGACAATCATTTGTGATAGTGACCGCTTCCATCTATGATTCCGTAGCTCCATCACTGAAGAATTTTGAGCGAGGCTTGATTTAAAACTTCTTCTTGGGATGAGAGGGTTTCATCACAGTACTCGAATTGGTCCCAAAGATAGAAAAATTTCATCTGGCTCTTTGAAGCTTGAAACTACAAATCACAGAAGCGCTACCAAAAATCCATAGTTGATTCATGTAGAGCCTTCTGTTGTTGTAATAGTTTTTGGTCACGATGGTCTGGATCAAAATGATAGAAAGTGTCTTCAATGAAATCATAAGTGCTCAAGTGAGTGCACTATGTCAACTGGTAGGTTGCACAACCATCGATGTGGAGATTTGTGAAGTGTGTATGCAAGAAATGAGATGGCCTATTCATTAGAACATCCATCTTCCTCATGAAGCATGGAAAGAAATTCATGTAAGAACTTAGGCCAAGCCACTTTGCCTTCACCATCATATGTGTAAGTGGTAAAGAGATCAAAGAAATCCCTCATAATGGTGACATCTTCGTGATTCGAAAAACATCGCAGAGGGAGAACAGTGCAAGAATCCATGATAGATATGAAAAGGTTCAAAACAGGATGAGAGGGCACAACTTGTCATCTAGCCCTCCTTCTAGCGCCAGAAATGTTGATGGTGCTGGACCCACCAACATGTCAGGGATCTCCCCAGTAAGAAGTTCCAATTAGACCTCAAACCCATTTGGTCTAGGAGTCCCAGCAGTGGGTCGTATGGTAATGAATTTACCACGATTTTGTACAGAGGCAAGTAAGATAACTCTGTTGGTAGAAAGGGTGTGATAGATGTAGTGAGAAAAGAAATGTGCATGAGAGGTTCTAACACACGGGGGTTTAGATGAGTGTGCCCCTTAGAAAACTATGATAGCAGGTAGTTAAGAAGGGAACAAACGAGTAAATATACATCACAACATGGAAGGAAAATTAGCTAGCAATCCAAAGTGATGGTTAAAACAACAACACATTTTAGAAAGATTCATACATACATACATATAAAGCTATACATGAATGCATAAGCAAACAGATACATATATCATTTAGAGTAAACCAGCTAGCGTAGAATACAATAAAACATATGCATGAAATGTGTTGTCTCTTCTTATATTAAGAAGTGTAAGTTCTAGTCATACAATACATCCATGTCTGACCACTAATTCCGATAGCGGAATGTTACAACCACAACCCCTTGATCCTCTAAAGAGATGTACTAGCTTTGCGTAGTGGAGAAGCCAAGGATCGTTACAATAATGTCCAAGCTCTCTCCAAGATAGTCTTATCAGAAGCTTGGCTGACCAAAAACCTATATAATGAGTTGTCGGGGAATATTTATAGAAAAGGGTGGGTTGACCCTTGGCATTCCCCTTTGTGACAGTTCATCTACCCTCATGAATCTTCATCTACTCTATGACTGTTACATCCAACTAATGACACTTGAACTTACAATTGACAAGACGTTACATTACAATGCACATGTACCCATGAGAGACAAAATGGCTTGACCAAGCCATGCTAGACATCGCTATAGCTTAGACAACTGTTGGAAGACCAACTCTTCGAAACCTTTATTTTGGTTGACAGTAGCGTAATGATGCCAAGACCAGTAGTGTGTGATGGTGTCTGTGTGCTCCAAGGTGACATCTTTCTGGAACCTAATTCTTTCCTCCATAGCATCCAGGTACACTACTCGGGCTCCTCTGTCCAACTCATCTGAAAGCATGTGCATCATTGTCTTCAATGCGGACATACCAACAACATACTTGTGCATGATGTCTGCATTGATGGGCAAGTCTGGGCTAGTGGCAATGCGCATCAACTCGTCAAAGTACCAGTCAAGCTCTAGTTGGACCTGTGCCTTTATCTTCGCCTGGGTAAGAGTCCTAATAGATGGGATTGCATTTTCACACACCAAAACATCCATACTCTTGAATACATGTGCATGGGAAGCTTATATAATAGTGATGAGCTGCGGGAGCTCTTCAGAGTTCCAGATTTGACTCTAGATATGTGCCTTCAGCTTAACCACTCTAGGCTTCATCATCTTAGGCAAGTGTAGTGGGGCTCCCTTGTATCTCATCATCCAACAACAACATGCACATTCGCCATGATACGTGCTCTTCTAACACATCTCTGCAGCCATTTGTTAAGATGGACGAATTCCTTGTGCACAATACCAAACTTGGAATACAATGCCCGTGTGACTATGCCAAGGGACAACACTTCATCTAGTATTGCCTTCTTCAGTTCTTCTCAGGTAGATGTTGTAACCAACTCTCTTCCTTGCTTGATCGTTTGTAGTTCCGTAGTCATTCACTCATTTTTAGCTATCAAAACATGAGCACTTGAGCTAGTGGCTTCGACATACACTCTGGTAGCGTCAGCAAAGGCTACTGGATGTTTGCGCATGTCAAACACAATTCCTCAATTTGTGCAGGAGATTTATGATCATCCAAATTCGACACTCTGTGAGACTACACAATTCTATGTTGAGACTCATTGAATGAGATGTTGTGCATCTCTCCTTCTGACTGATCTCCAAGGATCTCAGTGCCTACTTAGTTGCTTGAGACTTGCTCATCTTTTGGATGCGGTGAAGGAGGTAAGTGGACCTCTTGGTGATGAGGCATGAGGTCGATGTCTTGTTCCAATTCCTATTTCTCCACATCTGTATCCAACTGTTGAAGTGCTTTCTCTATCTCATGAGCAAAGTCTTGCTCCTACAATGGTTCACCCTTTCTTCTTGATGCCAGCTATTCTGATGAGTCCACTACCTATATAGGCATTGTTTCATCTATTTTCACATGTTGCGCCCCCTGCTTTACCTATTTTTGTTGCGCCTCCCTCTCCTATTTGCAAAGCTCTTATTTTTTTTGGATTTTCTC
Organism: Pinus tabuliformis; assembly: GCA_031772625.1. NCBI lineage: Eukaryota > Viridiplantae > Streptophyta > Pinopsida > Pinales > Pinaceae > Pinus > Pinus tabuliformis. Next base: position 856,790,016 of record CM062805.1, on the reverse strand, counting down.
CTTCAACTCATGCAACTCCTTCTCTTTTTCTTCCATCCTTTGCTTCTATGTCTGCCTTTGCAAAATTTTCTTATCACAATGTTGCCTCTTCCCCTTTATAGCCATAGCTTTTTTCTTTACAAGTGGATCTTCTTGGAACTTGCAGATTTTCTCTTCCTCCATGCGATCAACAATCTTCCTCTTTCTCTTGTTGCACACTGGTATATTCACCTCTACTTCTATCGCTGCTTCTAGTGCTCTCAGGATGTTGCTTCACACTGCTTCGCTATGATTGGGTCTGGAGAAGTTGTAGCAATATCTCCATGGGTCCTCCTCTACCTAATGAAATGCCTCATGGATCCAATTGAACTGTACTCAATCAAGCTTCAAAACATCCATCACATAGGGAATAACAAATAGCTTCTCCATACGAAAAGAGACCCCCTGAACAAGCATCACGAGCATACATGCATCACTAGCGGGAATAATAACTAGCAAGAACAACCAGCACGAGAGCATCACTAGCGTACAAGAATGCAAGCCCCTACATGCCTTTAACCAGCATACGACACCCCCGTCAATAACACATTGAAATGTCTGGTGCCCCGATGTAATGATATTTCACCAAAACAGTGTAGGTCATACGGATTGTATCTTCAAAGGTTGAACAGATACTTCTTCATCTCCTCTTCTTCGACATCCACATGCTTGAAACTCCAGATTTCATATAAGCCAATCCACAATGGAAGAGTGGGCCAAGGTGCCTTCTTCTTCTGGTGCAGTCTAGCTATCAATGTTGCCGAGATGTGATATGATACTTCTTGCATGACGAGTATGTCCGAGGAAAACTTTGGTAGAACATGCAGAGGCTTCTCCATACTGTAAATTTGTATTAAGGTGTTGGACGGTGAGGCATACCAATCACCAATGTTCAACGCCTCCATTATTGCCTTCGACATGAGGGGTGGATCCTGTTTGAATATTATCTTGTAAACCGAAGTGACAAAATTATTGAACAACTATGTGATAACTCCTCTAAAGTTGCATTTGAATAACAACTTATAATAAGTGTTCACAGCAGTCACTGCCGATGGCCATGCCCACTTCAAACCCAAGAACTCCTGTAGGGTACAATTACATTCAAGATATAGGTGAACATAGATTTATGCTTGCATACCTTTAGCCCTCATTAGATGTTCCTTCAGCTGATGAGCCAACATGCTGGACTAGTTACATGGCTTGCCCTCTTTGGCCAGTTGGTCTAGCACAATCACCAAACTCTGTGGGAAGGTTTCTGTGCTTTCTTGGCCACATAATAGACATGAGAAAATGACCAAGTATTGATATGCCTTTTGTAGTATCTTCATCTTGTAGATTTGGTTGGGTGTCATCTTGAATCTAGCTGGCTCCTTAATCCAGTTCTTCAGAATGTCTCTAGAGTTGCCATTGTTGCTGGGTAGGCTGAAGGGGATCTCCATGATAGCCACAGGCTCTGACATCTGATACATCTCATCATAATCCTATGCCCTAAATGTTGCAATATTCGATATCATTTTTGGGATTCAACTGCGTTAAGTAAGTCATTCACGTATGACCATTTCCATGAGAGGTAGTCGTAACTGACTAATTTCTCATGATTTTTGAATAGTTCACTTAGCACTCATTGCATTGGGTGATGCTCACAGGGGTGAAGAAGTGGGATTGAAACTAGTGAAATGAATCACATAGCATCAATCATCACTTCCGGGGCTTGCACCCGGTAACCAGGACTTCCCAGGAGGTCACCCATCCCAGATCGCCTCTGGCTCAAGCACGCTTAACTGTGGAGTTTTCCCCACAATTAAGCCCACTTAGCTTGCTACCCCATTTGTAAAACCTTAGCAAGTATTGTGCCTCATGAACCATTCAAGTAGAGAACCCTTCACTCTTTTTGAATTGAAGTATTAGGGGGTTTACGCGGTGGATTATATTAGATATCATTTTTTGGATTCAACTGCGTTAAGTAAGTCATTCACGTATGACCATTTCCATGAGAGGTAGTCGTAACTAACTAATTTCTCATGATTTTTGAATAGTTCACTTAGCACTCATTGCATCGGGTGATGCTCACAGGGGTGAAGAAGTGGGATTGAAACTAGTGAAATGAATCACATAGCATCAATCATCACTTCCGGGGCTTGCACCCGGTAACCAGGACTTCCCAGGAGGTCACCCATCCCAGATCGCCTCTGGCTCAAGCGCGCTTAACTGTGGAGTTTTCCCCACAATCAAGCCCACTTAGCTTGCTACCCCATTTGCAAAACCTTAGCAAGTATTGTGCCTCATGAACCATTCAAGTTCCTACTGACACTACTCAAAGTCATCAAGTTGGGATCAGTGTGTGAGGCGATCCAGTGTATCATGCCTGCACATGGGAACGTGGGGTATCTGCATGCAATACGGTACAAGCCAAACTTGTGAATGTTCAGTATACCTAGCAGTCTTTGAGGTCTTCCAAAAATGTGCCTGTAAATGTATCATTGACCTCTTGCAAATTCAGTTTGATTTCCTTTTCTAGAATCAGCTTGGTATCTTCATAGATCGGTAGACTTGAGGACACTCACTCAACTCTTGCTCCAGTTTCACATCCGTCAGTGTATTTTCATCTTACTCTCTTGGAGGCCATTGATCCTGTACTGATAAGAGGTGGATGAAAACCTGAAAGGTCTGGAGACAAAGCGACATGCATGGCAAGAAATATTTTAGCGAAAACCAAAGAAAATTGGAGGAACGACATAACACATAACTAGGGATTGATAGGCAAAGATTGCATAATTTCTACTGGGAGGCTGGGTGACTGGTTTCTAGAACTACACAAAAGGTAGTCTAGGTTGTCTGGGAGGCATGATTGGCTACTTGGAATTGGACAATGTGTAATCCAGGCTAACTGTTGACTGCTTGAATTTCACAATGTGAAATTCCAGCTAGAAATGACTGTAGGCTCAGTAACTGCATTGCACAATTTTCTAGGTCAGCAGTCATTGTCCCTAAAGATTGCATAAAGTAGGTATGGGGAATAGTTTCTGGGTAGAAATGCACATTTTTGGAGAGGAAGGCAGAGACTTCCCTCTTAGGATTGGGCAATGTTGTCTTGGTGAGGTAGAGTCCAGGCCAAGGCTGCCTAGACCCACTGATGGGAAACTGAATGCAAATGTGATAGTGAATGCATGGCGATTCTAAGTGTAAGAAAAATAAATTGATCATGCATGCAAATAGTGAATGAAATATTCAGAAATAGGACAACATGCATGTGGTTGAAGCGAGTTGCCGAAAAGACGACTGTTCATGCAAAACAATTTCATGCATGCAACAGTAGCGATATAGCAACAAAAACTGAAACAGTTCTAGTACAAGGTATCATGCATGTAGACTATAGCAAGCATTCAAAGAAATCAAGCAAACATTTCTCACACAAGTGAAAAGACAAAAAGTGAAGAAAATGATGGAAAAGATAAGACCAGACCACTTACTCGTGAATAATTGAGCTGGATGTATCGAAGAGTCCTGGATGTGTTGTGGGGTGTCAGAGCTCCAATATCGATGTGAAATAATGAGCTCTGATGCATTGAATAAATAAGTTTATAGCTCGTGATGCGCATGCCACAAATATAGGAAAAAGAGACACTTGGAGGAAACATTCTAAAATGATCTTTGCATGTAACCTCGAGCTGCTAAAGATAGCTCCCTGAATCAAGGGATGCTTTTCGCATATTGCATTTTACTATTTTGAGAAAAGAAATCCATGCATGCAAGTCAAGTTCCCTTGGTCCTGGGTGGAATTGGTCAACCCAACTACACATGCAAGAGGCTGCTCAATTGCAGGGAGAAAGGTGCATTTTTGGATGGGAGTTGGGTTGGTTGCCCAGGAGATTTGCGCAATTTATGGGGAGAGCAGTTCATAGCAGCCCAGGGCTGCACAATTCCTGGGGTGAGAAGCCCTGCTGGGAAGAATTGCGCAATTTTATCGATGAAGCCTGACTGGAAAAATTGCGCAATTTTAGAGGCCAACAAGCTACGAGATTGAATTTCACAATTTTTGGAGGAAAGGCTAGTTGCCCTCGAGAATTGCACAATTTCCTGAGGGAACTTCTTAGTCGGAAACTAGACCAAGTCTGGAGAAATAGCCTGTGAGGGGAATCCATCAAGCTCTATTAGATAGGTTGACTTTTTGCAATAAAAACACTGGAGATTATGTACTTGACAAATCAAGACATGTTGTTGTGAAAGGTTGGTAGGGAGGCTCCAAAACAAAGCTAAGGAAAGATTTTGGAGGGTGGTTGTAATCGCTACAACACCTACTTAGAAAAAAATCTATTTATACACAAATAATATGTCATCCCAAAGAGTTAATGCTTAGACCTGGTGGCCTACACATAAAGAATCTGGTTTCACTAATTATTGTAGTATGGGTGAAAGACGAAATATAATAAAAGAAACTAAGTGCAGAGGGATAAACACAAGATCCTATGCACTAAATTCCAGCAGAATAATGTATTAAAATGAAGAGATGAAATTCAAAAATCATGGAGCGCATTTTAAGGCCTTCAGTCGCACATATTACAGGTACCATTTTCCATAACCTAACTTAGGTAAATCTGTAACTTAAGGTTGAATCCAACAACTGCAATTACACAATTTCTGAGAGTCATAATAAACAATGCAAAAAACACATGCTGCACATCTCAATGCTTGGAACCACCAGGAAACTTTTTCATTAATATGAAAAATGATATACATTTCATAGATCCAAATAATACAAAATTTTCAGAGTATTTACAACCTCTGGAATAGAAAAATTGAACCCTTACTAATGTGTTTTCCTTCCCTTTTATAGGGATAATCAAAACAAGAACTATTACAAAATATCCTAGAAAACAATAGATGTCTAAGTATTCAGTTGTGTAAGTGTGTGACTTGTCTATAAATCCTAGTTTTTACATAACCAACTTGTTTCTCTTCTTGAAAATAGAATATTTATAAGATTGAATAAAAAGCATGAACTTGGTATGATTCCCAAATCAAAAATATCTTCATTGTTGACTCCTTTGATCTCTTGAAGTGCACCTAGGTTCCATTTCTTGGACTTGTGGTCGGGTAATGAACTAGCCACATTTTTTCCCATAATGTAGGGTCTATTTAATAGGTTTGAATGAGTGCATTGTAGTCCATCCTCATATTTGTAAGCTTATTGTAGTTAGGTTTGGCACCAAATAGGATTTTGCACCAATTAGAGCAGTTGAAAATCCCTTTGCGGATAGTTAACTATAGTCTTGCCTTTGAGAGTGGTAGCCTTTTCATGCAAGGAATCCACCATGATTTTTGGCTTAACTAAAATATTATCATACTTCTCCCATGGTAGTATGTTCCCTTAAAAGTACCAATAACTAGGAAACCCTGCCCTAGTTCTCGGATGAAAATTTGAATTGAATGCAACTACAATATTAGCCAAATCGTTCACGCATTCCTCAAACCTATCCCTTGTTGCCTTTCTCTGTATCATGTTGGTAATTTCAATAACCACGCCTATCCTATCAATGATATCTATTTCTCTTAGGTCATCAGTTGATTTCTCATTGAGGCACCTGATGAATTTCTCTACAGTCTTGACATTTTTATCATACTCATCCTTGAATGATAAGACTAAGAATGTAGTGGTCTTAACTGTAGATTTTTGTTCAACAACTAAATGCATGTGCTCCCATATCTTCTTCATTTTAGAAATGATATCGTCCCATATTAGTTGTCTAGCTTCAATGAGGGACATATTACTTTTTAACCTATTTTTCAGCACGTTGATTTCATCCTGTGCCACTTGATATTTATTATTGATTTGATCCATACTTTCTTGGGTGGAATCGAGTTGTTTCTCCCCATTTGAAATCATGTACTTGGCGTTGTCCAAGTCAATCTATAATTTTTTTAGCTCACTCTCTGATAGCTGCAAATCATTGAGAGTCGTAGTCAACTACTTAATAGGGTTTTGTGGATTGTCTGACAGAATCACATCACATTTATGAGAATCAATCCTTTGTTGGAGCTCTATAACCTTAAGTCTGTGGGAAACTACCTCATTATTTCTCTCTAGCATCTCCTTGGCCAGGATATCCTTCTTGCTTTATACTTGTGCCAATTCCTTCATCTATACATGTTTTGATGTAGACATTTTAAGTTATTGCCTCAATGATTGGATCTTAGACTGGGAGCCTTAAATGATCGAATTTATGTTAGCTTTATCATTTGGGTCTACCCCAACTTCATAATAAAATCTTTAAAGCATTCATTTTTCAAATAAAGGGCTTTTGAATTTCCCCTTTCTTGTTTTACTTTAGTGACGAATTTCTCCAACAACTTCTTATCCTTGATGATAGTTAAGGCTCCCTTTCTCAGTTCATTATAAATCATCTCTCCTAATTTCCTACGCATGGTGATTTTTTCCTACAATGGAACACTATCCATATCCAATGACAGGTCCACTATCCTGAGTTGTGGTCCATATGTGATGGACTATACTAAAGGATGATATAAAAATAGTTTCATTTTATTCATCTCCAAGTCCATAATAACTAGAAGTCTAGTTTGATATGGTACTGAAAGAGATGCTAGATGTGACAAAATTTCCTCCCTAACCTTATTTTTTATATCTTTTGTCATCTACTCTCCTCCCATTTAGGGCTTGCTACTGATGTACTCCCTATTGAGCCCAGGGTATCTACCTTAGTTGAACTAGAGGTGGCATATTATTAAGGATCCTCTAAGAGAACTTGGAAACCTAGCTGGTCTAGGTTCCTCTCAGTCAATTTAACCTCAATCTCTTCATCATTTTTCTCATACAGTTTGGATTTCTTATTTGATGATGCATCCTCCATCATTGCATTTCCAACCTCATCAATACTCCTTTTTTGGGTTTTCTCCTTTGTGCTTAGTGTCTCGACCTACATCTCTGTAATGATAGGCCAAGAATCTATATTAGCCTTCCATTCCAATTTAGGTCTATATTCATGTTCATAAGCAAAGGAATTTATTTCTTTCCTCATTTTTGATATAACACCATGAAGATCATAGTTCCAAACTTCCCCTATTTTGAATTTTAATTCCTTTAACATGCCTTGTACTTGTTGGAAAGCTTGCCTGGAGTTGATATTGAAAGGACCTATAGTTCTTGGAAGCTTAAACATATAACCTTTCTTGGAAGGGAAAAAGTGGATTTGGTCAACATTTAAGCTCTACCTAATAAACTATCTGGGAAAAGGTCCTCATGGGAATAATCACAGGAAATTAATAAGGAGGCAGCTCAAACCCATATACCCTGATTTCAGTGTAATGTTCAAATAGGTACCAGTCACCTACCCTGGTGTCCTTGCTAAGTTGAATAATCTCTCTCTTTTGGGGCTAGACTCTAGGAGGGGAGACATTGTTGATAATTTTATATGCAGTAGACATGAAAGTGGAAATGAACTGGGAAAACCCCTCATTGTTGGGTTTCTTCTTCAGAGAACTATCCCAATCAACTACATATTTTCTCTACTTGTTGGAGTCTATAATGCTGAGGCCTAAGTAGTAAAATTCCTCTACATGAGTGTACAAGAATAGGTAAACCATTATGGAGTAGTATCTGAAATAGGAGGTGAGGTAAAAATGGTTAAATTAAAATTTGATGGCTTTAGCAAGAAATGAAGGGATGTCAAGAATGGTGTCAGGTTTCATCATCAAACATAAGAACCCTAGAGATGATTTGGTGACATTGGTTGTTTCATCCTCACCTAATAGTAGCAAAATTAGGGCTAATATGGGTTGTACATTCCCAAAAAATAAGGAAATTGGGAATTTCTTTGAGCTTGAAGGTAATTAAGCCTTTGGAGCTGAAATCCACTGAAACAGGGCTTGTCTTTCAGCAATTGAGAGTCCATTGTAGTTAGCAATAGGGGCAGCCTCTTTGAAATTATTTACGTTATTGGATTTTGGGTAAATGAAGGTGTTTTGGACCAATTCTAGGTTGAGTTCTAGAATCTTCTCCCCTATGGACAATATGCAACAATTCTTCTCCTTAATGTAGGTGGCCATAAGCCAAGACACCAACTTAGGGAATGGATAAACAAATGAGGTGATGAGGTAGTATAAACCTGATTCTATCACTTGAAAAGGGTCATATTTGTTCAAGTAGATTCCATATAGGTCAAAACAAAGGTCTGATAGGTGGAGAGAGTTGAACGGGTTGTGGATTTCTACTTATGTTGCCATAAGGGGTTCAATGTGACCTAAGGGTTTTGAATCTTGCAGTTTGGGGGTTTTCAGTAAAAAATTATTAATTTTAATCATTTTAATGATGTCATGAGGAAAAGGGAAAATGAATTACCTGGTGAAGAAAGATGGATAGACGTTGTGGGTGTGAGGAGAGCTTCGTACTAGTTGATGACTTGAGCGAATGATGTTTATGAAGGATGGGACAGTGGAAAATGGATAGTTTGAATGGAAATGGCTAATTTATGGAGGGTTTTGGGTAGGAAAATAAGAGGCTAACGTGGATTTGACACATGGTGTGATAGGATTGGATGGGAAGTGGGAGGGGGGTGACTAATTATGGAGGGGTCTGCGCTTGCCCACCACACTTGCTTAATGGGTGGTCCCTACCTACTAATGTTGTTGCCATGATGGAATAATGGGTGGCACGCATGGTCCCCACCTTCTGATGGTGTCCTTGAATGAGGTCGGGAGTGGGGTTCAACCCCCTAGAATGAATCTTGTACTTTGATCCATGGTTCTTCAATTTTTGACCTTGACTTTTTAGGGGGTAGGCACAGACTTAATTGTCAAGCTTATTAGCCTTTTGGAGGTTGTCCAAGATCAGGTGGCTTTGGGATGGACAATGATCCACCCAATAGATGCACATTATTTAACCATTATATGTGAAATGTAGGGGAGGCCCACCTTTCGCTTGTATTTTAAATTTTCTCTTTATCTTATTTTTTAGTTTTTATAAGGTTTTCAATAACTCCTTATAAATAAAAAATGCTCCTCTACAACATGAATACTAACATGAAAAATGAGAAGGATACAGCACATCCCAGAAGATAAGTGATTGCAAGACATGCACAAACAATTTATATAGAAAAGTCTAATAGACAAATAAGGAAAATATTTTTAGGAAAGGAAATGCATGAAATAAGTATACAAATAAGAGATATTAGAGCCTCTGGCTTCGGCCCTAACCTAAGGGGACTCAACCCTTTGAAAAAAACCTAGTTGTGTATCAACAATAGGGTTTTCATTAATGCCAAATAGTGCTCAAGTACATCAAAAATGGAAATTGAAACAACAAGTACTTAGTACCTGTTGACTGTGCTAGAAATATGTCAACCAAGGGGGTCTCCTCAATGTGAAGTCCCAACTAGACCTCACACCATTTGGAGTAGGAGCCCCATCCTTAGTATCAAATTTCCCACCTTAACTCTAAGATTTTCCTTCGATGCAATGAATCACATAAGAGAGTATGCACATAAACTTACAAATCAACAAGTAAGTTGACATTGTGAAACACCAATTCCAATGTGTAAAAGGAGACTTCCACAAGAGGGAAGTAAGAGTGAGTCTCTAGAAGGAAAGTAATATTACTAATCTAAGAGAGGCACATGAGAGCATGGAAAGATTCATTAGTTACCTAGAAAAATAGTACACATGCACACAATAAACGTTAAAGCAAATACAACACACATTTAAATTATAATATAACTACCAAAGTCAATTAAGTAGTTCAATTTCCTTAGTACATATGAATAAGACATATATTGTATACATCTAAAGAATATTGTTACAACATTCATGAACATTCATGGTACATGCATGAAGATGTATTGGCTCAACGAGCTTCTGATTATTAGGAGGAAGATCAAAGCAGACAATTACAATGATGAGACACTAGCTCCAATAGTGGAACATTAAGTCACTCCTTGCTTCTCCAAACTATGATATTCTCTCCTAATCCAAGCTAGAGAAGCCAAGGATAGCTATCCAAAGTCTATGAATATTAAAAACCCTTTTCTTGAGTTATGAGCGTGTATTTATAACAAGAGAAATGACCTTTCATATCCTGATAGCACTTGAGCTTCCCTCACGACTCTTGGAATTCCAATTTACTCTTAAACTTCTACAAGAATATTTGACTTTTCCTACTAAATTTTTAGTTCATATGTGATTTTTCATACTCCACATGTGACTCTTGGAATTCCATACATTTACATTTTGTCATTTTTGGAAATACATGATGACACTCCACATCATGTGGCAAGACTCATTAACACATATGACATTGTGATGACACTTGTACAAGCCATGACTTGTAAATTACAACATGGAACTTAATAATGATGTGGCATTGCCAAGATGCTCTTCTTGCTTCTTCCTTTGTATCTTCATGATAGATGTTACATGTTCTTCATGTTTCTCCTCTAAAATGATTGAAGATATGGAGTATTTTATGTGATCTAGATCTTGTAACTTCTATTGCGATCTAGTGTCCCTTCCTTTTTGCATTTAGTGATCATCATATCTTCACAAGTTCCCACGTTTCTTCTAGCATAGTCTACTTCTCCTCCTCTCCATACTTCAAGGATACATGGAGACAGATTGTTTCTTGCAACTGCCTAATGTGTATAAACAGGTTGAATGGGATGCAAGATTGCGTAATTCTGGGGAGAAAGAGGAAATCCTTGAGCACGATGACTACACAATGCTCAATACTTGGAGGAATTGAATGAAAATTTTGTAGTTATTGAGGGCAGGATAGGATTCTTGTGGCTTGCAATTGCGCAATTCATAGTTCAGGGGGGAAACTTGGGCAGAGGTTGACCGAAGAAGGATCAATTGTAGAAAATGGATATGTGTGGGATTGGATAGGTGAGATATGGAACCAAAACATGAATTGAGAATGATCACACTCTTATATAAAATGAACCACTTGACATGAAATCATTTGCCACCCACAATTATCATGTTCATGTTAAAACGACAGCAATAGAATACTTTCCTCCAGGTGAGAAACTTAAGATACAATGCACAACATAAGTGATGACAGTAGTGAAAAAGTGCTCAATACCTGGGGATTGTGTCTAATGCATGTCTATATGATGAATAAAACACAATAGTAAAGGAAAATGCATCAAAACTACCCTTCAAGAATGTACAAATGACTCCCTTTGACTAGATGCAACACTTTCTTAAGCACAAGATGACACTTGTGAAAATAAGAGAATAGTGCAAGAAAAACTTACAAAGGCTTAAAGAAAGTGAAAGAGACACATGCTAGAGTGATGATAACATCAAAAAAAAACTTGTTAAAGTGAATTCAAGAAAAAATGATAGTTGCGAACATGAAAGTGACACTTGTGAAAACAAAGGTAAGCCAGAGCGACAATTTAGAAAACTCGCTGAAATAGAAGTACAATTGAAATAAAAGTGAGGAAGACTGTCAATGGAGAATGTGCATTAATTGTTGAAATGTGTTGTGTGGTACATTATGCTTATGGACTATGCAGTTACTATGACTAGTGATTGTCTAAGCCTTACCTTCAAGAGTTTCGCAATTCCTATCTAAGCTTGCATAGAAAGATGTGTGTTTTTGAATTCATAAAAGACAAAGCATGTGTGAGCAAGTGACTTTTACACTTACAAGAAGAATTAAAAATTTCAAAACATTAGAAAACCATGAAGTGACCATGGAATAACAGATCAAAAGATCCTTTGTAGGCTCCAAAATTCAAGTCTAGGCAACATTTTGGAGGGTGTTTAATGTAGCGACAACAGTTGGTGACACACTGGTAGAACTCCAACTTCTCTATTTAGGTTTTAAATTTAAGTGAAATTTCTCAATATTTGAAGAAATATTGATCCACCATGTCGATTACCCAAAATTTTCCACTTATCCTGGTTAAAGATATAGTCTCTTCCTTTCCTTTCTCAACATCAAACACATTAACATAAGACTAGTCAAACCTCAACTGTTTTGATAGGGGAGAAGGATAATAAGTATATTGAGATTTTGATAAGCATGTTCCTTGGTATTTATTCACTCCAATGAGCCTTTTGAGTACCCTGATGATGTCACCTAAAGGAAATGCAAGCATCGCTTCTCTTCTAGTAGCCCTGTTCAATACCTGAGCGAAGTTACTTGCTTCACCTCTCTGTGCAAGAAGACTTTCTCTTCTTCACCTCTTTATTTAGTTACTAGTAGCATGTGTAAAGGCACTTATTTATTTTTGAAGGTGGAAGATGGATCTCGTCTTATTTATTCACAATAGAGGTTGTTCCTTTTTTGTAAGGCAATCATGGTTTGCGGTCACAGAGTGGCTGCTATGTCCATGAGAAATAAGCCACACAAATCCACCAAAGGCGGCCTAATATATCAAGCCAAACCTTAAGGGCATTGAGGATATTTTACCTCATGACCTTCCAATAGGAAAGGTACTTAGCAACGAAGGCTAAACCAATTTAGTTATCCCTAGGGGCTAGAGAGGTTGTTCCTTATTTAAGGGATTTGAAATATAATTGAAGTTAATATGCTCATTTTAAGTTTTCTCCTTTCCCTTCTATACTCGAATGAGTTGATAGGTCAAAAACAAATTCAATACAAGGTTGAGTCATGAATGAAGATCTTCATAAAGATACAGGCTTCATAGTTTGACCATATCCTTTCCTTCTGGAACGAATCATATTTTCCATTCATACATCATAGACATAAAATATATTGTTATCACCAAAAAATGATCGCCTAGCCATTTCTAACTAGGTGGATCGAAATACACCATGTAGATATAATTATACCATAGTAAAATCACTTTCACTATGGAAAATAATTTAGTAAACCACTTTTATTAAATTATTTTCTGATTTAAATAAAAGCACATAAGAATAATTAGATAAATAATTATTTATTTAATTTTCTCTAGGAATAATGATTAAATCATTATTTAGATAATTATTCCTTATCACATTTGAATAACTCCCTTACGAATATTTTAATAAAGCACTATTTAATTTTCTTTCCAAGAAATTTCACACCAACAGACATATAAACCCAAAACAAAGAAGAGGATGAAATATTATCCGAGCATTGTTCATCATCATAATTCCATTTTCAAGTTTTTCCACATTGTATTTTGAACCAAAATGAACACTTTCACATGGAGTCTTATTAAACAAACATGAAAGAAAAGACATGAAAAGGAACCAGTAAGCAACATGTGAGACAAAAATATGAAAATAAAACAAATGCAAAGACTAGATGGAGAGAAAGTGTAGGATGAGTATGAAATGGAACAAGGATGCAACTAGACCTGATCCTAACCTAACCAATTAGAAGGTAAGGGCTAAGTGTGATAAAATGTCCAATGTATCCAACATAATTGTTCTCAACCTGCATACACAAATACACAAGCGGTTAAAACCAATATAGAACATCGTGCAAAGGAAAAGATAAGAACTTGAATGGCTAGCAAAAAAAATTAGAATGTCTTTGCTAAATGTAAAAATATGTGCCAAAACCATAACCCTTAACAAACCTGCCACCTAAGATGAATCAATCAAATAAACCTCGAAATCTTCTTGTGAATTCATCTACGCTTGTATTTTCTTCCTTAGCAAACATAACAAAAACAGTACCTTGTTATTAGCAAAAGGGATTTCTAAGTACGAGGCTTCCAACCAACCATAAATTGGACCATAAAATTCAAAGCCATTCTCTTAAAGACCTCAAAATCTGAGAAAATAATCTTTTAATTAACAACATGGAATTAGGGCAAGAATCTTGTAAGGAAAACTAAATCTGATCATGTCTAGAAGGCTTGCCAAGATAGTGAGGACATCACATAACCATAGGTGGAGGTTGAAGTGCCTCAACTGCTTGACAAGACTTTGAATTATAAGTAGATGAATTAAGAAGACTGCTTGATTCAAAAAAACTACCATCTGATATACTGGTGGGAAAATGGTTAGTTGAATAACAGTTACTAGCACCAACATCATTAGATAGACCATTTAAAGCATAATACTCTCTACTAGCAGGAAACAAAGATAGACCAATTTGAACAACTTTACAAAATATTTGAACAACAAAATCATCTTCTTCAATCTTGAATGTGATAATCCATTTCCTTGTAACTGGTTACAAACTAAGAAACACCACAATCATTGAAATAATTGAAAAGGAATGCCAATATATCAAACACATGAAACCAATCAAGATATAATGGATGAAAAAGAGATACTTGATTCACCAAATAACTCAAGCATTCACTAACACTAAAGAGGACATCTGATTCCATGAAAAAGGTTATTAGCATTATAACCTTAAGAAAAAAATTAGGAGTTGGTTATTTTCAAAACAATTTGATAGGTATGCATCTTTCAACAAATGATAATCTTTAAAATGATCATCTTCACAACTTTGTACTTCCATGAGAGAGATACATTCTAAACCCAAGTTTTATACAATATATTTGCATGAAGATGAACCAATTGAAACTAAAACTTGAAAGTCAAGAAATATATATAAAAAATGCCACAAGTCTTTCAAAAAGGAATGTATATTCAGTGAAACCATGTAAAATAAATAATTTTGTGAGAAAATATAGATCTAAAATAGTTTGGGGATCTTACCAAGATTTTGATAACCTTACATAACCATCAATAGAATTTGAAGTGCCTCAACTTCCTGAAAGGTCCCTGAACTTTCAAGGATTGAAGAATCACATTTTGAAGATTGGATCAGATCATGCATGGTGTGTGGATAACTACTTCCAGTAATTTCAGTGAGACCACTATTATCAAGATGGTAGCCACCTACATCACTAATTCGATCAGATTTTACAACCTCAACAAACATATTACCGTAGTCATAAGATTCTTCTAATTGAACATCTAAGGATGGATAGATTTGATCCTACTTGATAATCTAATTGCTTCCTTCTTCATCATGGATGACCTCACTTCCTTATGATAATTCATAATTTTTCTTATCAGGTGGGAGATCCAAAGAGAAAGACATATAAGAAATAGGAAACAAGGAACAAGGAGTTGAAGAAGAAGATTCCCTGAGAAAATATTCTTTGACTGTAATAGAATCTTGATCTAAATTTTTCAAATCAAAATTCACTTGAAGAAATGGAAGATTAGTGGGTGCACTTGGGCATTCATCACCATGTACATTAATAGAATCATCATCATCATAATGATGGTTTCCCAAGAATTTACTTGATGGATTAGGAAAATTGAGTTCATTTGACTAATTAGTAAGGTTAGTAGATTCAATATCTGCCATGAATGAAGAAAAACCATCATCACATAGAGGAATTTGAAAAAGAAAAGAAATATATAATGAATTCTCAACTATCTGCTCCTTTACTTGCAAAATGTAACTACCTTGCACGTGGTCACTACTTGGATTTGGAAAATACCGATCAAGTGAATCTAGGAGCAAGGGATCATAAGAAATATACAGGGGTACATAACCTTTGAAATCAGCAAGTAAGTTGACACTATGAAACACCAATTGTAATGTGTAAAAGGAGACTTTCACGAGAGGAAAATAATAGTGAGTCTCTAGAAGGAAGGTAATAGTATTATCCTAAGAGAGGCACATGAGAGCAAGGAAAGATTTTTTAGTTATCTAGAGAAATAGTTGACATAGACACAATATACATTAAAGAAAATAAAACACACATTAAATAAGATAAGTACTAAAGCCAGTGAAGTAGTTCAATTTCCTCAGTACATATGAACAAGAAATATGCCACAAACATATAAATAATTGTCTTACAACATTCACGATACATGCATGAAAATGTGTTGGCTCAATGAGCTTCTGATTATTAGGTGGAAGATCCAAGTAAAGAGTTACAATGATGAGACATTAGCTCTAATAGTGGAACATTAAGTCACTCCTTGGTTCTCTAAAGGATGATATTCTTTCCCATGTCAAGCTACATAAGCCAAGGCTAGCTCTCCAAAGTATATGATTCCCAAAATCCATTTGCTTGAGTTATGAGGGTTTATTTATAACAAGACAAATGACCTTTCATATCCCCATGACTCGTGAGCTTCCCTCATGACTCTTGGACTTCCAAGCAACTCTTAAAATTATACAAGGCCCTTGGAATTTTCTTAGTGACTCTTTAATTTACATGTGACTTTTCATATTCCACATGTGCCTCTTTGACTTCCATACATTTAAATTTCGTCATTTTTGGAAATACATAATAACCCTCCACATCATGTGGCAAGACTCACTGAAACACGTGACACTTGTACAAGCCATGACTTAGTAATGATGACATGGAGCTTCATGATGATGTATCATTGCCAAGTTTCTCTTCTTGTTGATTCCTTTGTATCTTCATGATATATGTCACATGTTCTTCCTCTTTCTCCTCCGAAAGGATTGAAGATATGGAGTATTTTATGTGATCTGGATCTTGTAACTTCTGTCGTGATCTATAGTTCCTTCATCTTCATGTTCAATGATCATCCTATATTCACATATTCCTAGGTGTCTTCTAGCATAGTCTCCTATTCCTTCTCCTGAGAAATCATCTTGCCATGTGAAGATATAGTACTTGCAAGTGAAATATACTCATGACATGACAACATCAGCACACAAATATCCTAGTCTAACTTTCTTCATGAAATATAATAATTGACCTAGAACTGAGTACTAGACAGGGAGGAAGGCTCACAGATTATGCAGTGTGTAGTTCTAGAGGATAAGGATGATTGAATGGTGGTTACAACTCTGCAATTCACAAAAAATGGAGGCCTGCAAAGAAACATTATGAATTTTTGCACAGTTCAGGAGAGAGAAAGAGCTAGTAAATTACATAGTTGTACAATTTAGGAAGATAGGGACACAAATTGTTTCTTACAACTGCACAATGTGAAGAAAGAAGTTGATTGAGAGGAAATATTGCACAGTTCTAGGGAGAAAGAGGTATTCCTTGAGCACTGTGACTGTGCAATGAGAATTCCTTGGAGGAATTGAATGTGCATTGTGTAGTTCTTGAGGGAAGGAAAATATTCTTGTGGCCTGAGAATTCGCAATGCACAGCTTAGGTAGGAAATTTGGGAGGAAGTTGATCGGAGAAAGATAAATTTCAGAAAATTACTAAGTTTGGGATCAAAGAGGTGAGAGATGGAACCAAATCATGAATTTATCATTATTACAAACTTATAGATGATTAAGCAATCAACATGGAATCATTTACCATGCATAATCAACATTTTCTTGTTGAAATGCCAAAAATACAACACTTTACTCCAAGTTCGACACAAGTGAAAACACTTAGCGACACAGGTGAAAACATGAGTGAAATAATGCTCAAGACTCGAGGAATGTTTCTAATGCATTTTTTTATTATATATAGAACGTAGTAGTGTAGGGGAATGCATCGGAACTACCCTTCAAGAATGTACAAATGACTCCCTTTGACACTTTCTTAACCACAAGATGACACTTGAAAAGTAAGAGAAAAGTGCAAACAACACTTGAAAATTCTTAAAGAAACTGAAAGTGAAACATGCCATAGTAAATATAACATGAAAATGGAACTTATTAACTAAACACAAGAAATACGATAATTGCAAACATGAAAGTGACACTTGCGAAAACAAAGGTGCACCAGAGTGACAGTTGAGAAAACTCACTAAAATAGAATTACAATTGCAATCAAAGTAAGGATGACTGGTAATGGAGAGTGAAGACTAATTTTTGACATTTTTGTGCAATAAATTGTTCTTGTGGATTGCATAGTTACTATCACCAGTGATTGTGCAAGCCTTACCTTCAAGAGTTGTGCAATTCCTATCTAAGCTTGCATAGAATAATGTGTGTTTGTGAATTCATCGAAGATAGAGCATGTGTGAGAAAGTGAATTTGACACTTAGAAGAAAACTTAACGCTTTGAAAAAAATTAGATGACCACGAAGTGAGCATGGAACGAAAGATTTGAAGATGCTTCGCAGGCTTCAAAATTCAAATGTAGGAAAAATTTTGGAGGGTGTTTGTCGCAATGACAACAACTAATAGTCTTTATCCTCCCAAAATAATTGAATCCTATTGATCCCTTGGGTATGATTATTTATACAAAATTTACTTAGGTTAAACCTCCTTGGAAAGAGGGTCGCTTACCTCCAAAATTCCTAAAAACATGGAGGTTGCTCCATATAGTCCTTGAGTCATTAACTGTAAGTGGATTGTTGAATTGGATGTGAGTAAATGTATGGAGCATGTCAAGGTTTGGGTGAGTAAATGTAAGAGACAATCCTCCTACATCTTCTCTAGCTTCTTTTCAATGTGTCCCTTCACATGAAATTCAATCTAATGTACTCCTTTCATCACATTTACCACATTAGGCCATGCAATATGATATTTTTCCTCTAGTATTCTTAGTAACAACACAATAGTAAAAAATATTCCATTAAATGTGAGGAAAGAGGTAAATATAAGATGAAGGTAGGCGAGATGTGGCTTATTATCTACCTATAAATGAGGTCCATTAATTTTTTTATAAAATATATTTCCTTCCCTAAGTTGGTTAAATAAGTCATCTATCCTTGGCAAATGATATTTACTTTTAACTTTGACTTTTTTCAACTACCAGAAATCAACTCATAATTGCATTATTCCATCCTTATTGTTAACAAAAATAACTCACACATCCCAATGTGATACACTTGGCCATATATATCCTTTATTCAAAATTCCCTCTATCTTCATTTGCAACCCTTGAAGCTCTAGTGCACTCATTATATATGGTTCTTTAGATATCGAAACAGCTTTAGGTACGAAGTCAATAGAATAATCTATATCTCTCTTTGGAGGTAATCTTGGAATCTCAACAACAAAAACTCCAAATTATTTAAGTACGAGATAATATTCAAGACTTGGTTGTTGATCCACAGATTTTTCCTCCATGTGGGATGCATATATTTGATAAGCATTCCTAAAATTCCTCTTTAGATGCATCATTGATATCTTCCTAATAGATATCAACCTTGGAATTCCTTGTACTTGCATTTGTTTCCCTTTTTAATCATGAAAAATAAATGGTTTATTATAGTAGCCCAATACTACATCATGCCTTTCTAGCCAATCCATACTAAAAAAAAATCCTACGATCCCAGTGGAATAACATTTAATTCTACGTGTGTATCCATCCCATTCATTTTGATGCTATATTATTTTACCATTTCAGCTATTTTCCTCTTTGCCTCTATAACCAACTGAAATAACCATGCTTTACTATGCTTAATTTTCTTTAAATTAAAATTTTCAACCAAATTGGGATCAATATAACTATTTCTAACCCATGAATCAATTAAAATAACAATAGTTCAGTTATTGATCTTACCTTTTATCTTAATCATGTGTGTCTAATGTTCAGTCTACCTAATTTCTAGCACTACATAGATCCTAGGCATGATTTTCCCCACATCCTCTAGTGTGTTAGCCGCTTGAATGTTATGCACAATCTTAATCTTTTCTTATTTATAAGGACAATCTTTATACATATTCTCTCCTTCATAGACCCAACACTTAATGGGATGAAACCTTGATTTCTTGTTTAAGAATTCACCCCTTCATAGCTCACTAGAAGCTAGAGGAGTTGATTAATTTGCTTGAGAATAATTTTTGAGGTATGAGGGTTTAAACCCCTTATTCCTTTGGTTTATAATATTTATTTTATTAATATCCAAAGTCTATTGGAGGAACAAACTTTTTTTTTACCTTGCTCATATAGCTTCTCTTCCCTCATCATGGCTTCCTCCAATGTTCTAGGATTGTCAAATTTAATCCCATGAAAAATATCATGCATGGTTTTCTTTCAAAAGATTCTAAAAATAAAAAATTTAAGCCTATCACCATAGAAATATGGTAACCCACTAAAATATACTTGTATATTTACTTTTTTTTTATCCCGATAAAATTCACATACCTGATTAATTCAATGAACTTTTGACCATATTCTTCCATGGTCATATTCCCTAGCTTGAGCTCAAATAATTCTTACATTTTCCTTTCATAGTAGTTCTTAGATAAATATTTCCTTTGGAAGTACTTCTTTGACTTACTCCATGATATATTCCTCTCATCCAAATGTTTTACTTCTTTCATTTGTTCCGACCACAAGCTTTCCTTTCCTTTCAAATTATAGATGGCAATTTTGGCTTCCAAATTTAAGGAGTAATTGTAAAACTATAGGTACTTCCTCATTTCCAATAACTATGCCTCAAACTACTATCCTTTCTTATTCTCTTTATTAAAGGTGGTGTTAGTGTCAGTCTTTGAAACCTTCCTCCAGTAATCAAACATGCTCTTACAAAGTGATTTTAAGGTGTCAAGGTAAGGTTCATTTCCCTCTCCTAGGGTTTTGAAGGTAATTTCTCTTGGATGGTCAAATCATCAGCAAAACTTGTATCCTGATGTTCATACACCTTCCCCTATCCTTAATGTACCTTATTAAATACTTCCCATCACTAATATCCCTTAAACCCTAGTTTCTTGCTACAATTTCACAATTTTCTAGGCCAGGCCTGTGTTTTGCCCTTTTGGACCACTTCCCATCACTCAATCTGTGAAATTCCACTTTTCCCTGCTTCCTAACATCCCTCTCTACTTCCCAAAATTTTCTCAAGAATTTAGAAACCCCTTATCCCCTTCATTTCACTTCATTTCGACAAATCCCCTGTTCCACACATCGCGATAGGTTTTACTCCAATGATGTTTATGAGAAAAAAAAGATGAATTTGGGGAAACTGAGAGTGGTTTTTGTCCAAAATAGGTCAGGGAAGAAAAACCTCCTTCACTTTTTACACAAGTGTCATGGTTTTAGAGAAATGTCAAAAATACAGTTTCCTCAGGAGAATTGATGCACCTCTGAAGTTACCTTGGGAAAATCAAGATTTCTTCTAGCTTGGTTGGCCAAATGACTTGCTTGATGTGTAAAATAATAACTAGAGACAAATATCTTTCCAATGAGCTATAATGAGCTCAATTTGGGTTGCGAAAGACCTTCAAAAGTTGACTGCAACAGTACTCTGCCTTTAGGCAGCCTCATTTTGCACATTTTGACCAGTCTTGGGAGATTTGATTTTTGACAGTGCAAATGAACTCCAAATTGAAAAATTCAAATTGATTTGGAAATTAGGCTCAATAATATTTCCAATTAGTTATCCCATTCCCAATTTTGACACCAGGAAGACCTTCAAAATGGGTCTGCAAAAAGGTGCTACGCACCTGTTGCTTGGCACAGCGCACCTAGGTGTTGGCGTGGCGCACTTGGTAGCCAAGCCCCAAAATGCTCCAAAATCACTCAATTTGCTTCAAATATCTCAAATTTCCTCTTTGAAAGTAAGTAATCATCCTTCCAAAGCTGAATCTTACTGCACTCGTGTGTCCTTCAAGAGTTTTACAAGTTTAAAATGAAACCCTAGTTTCTCTTCACTATTTTCCATTTCATTGTGCCAATTTCATTTCGTCGCCACAAAAACATCATCAAAACCCATTTTCACTCTTTTATTACCCTAATACACTCCATTTATCCTATTTTACCATATGTTATGAAACCAGCTCAAGAAAAGATAGAAAAGAAAGATCAACGCCTTAGAATTCAGCCTCTTCGAGGGGGCAACCTCCTTTACATTACATAAATGAACAATTCTTGGATGATACAAATGACAAAACCTCCTTTCTATATATAGGAGCCTAAGGAGTCACAATATAATCTAGCCGACGTAACAATAATAGGATAAAGCCATAAAAATAACAATAGAGGGATTCTATGGGGCACAGAAATAACAATATGGGGGTAATAGGGGCACAACAATATAAATAAGGGGTATAACTACAATAGTAATGGGGTAATCACTAGTATTATAGGGACCCAACATGCCCCTCTCCTTCAAAAAAGTGTTTTCCTCAACGCTTGAGCAATTCTGGATACTTCTGCATAAAATTCTCATCCTCCCATGTGGAATCTTCAGCGGATAAGTTCTTCCACTTGATAAGATACTCTGAAATTGATCGATTTCGTAGCTGTCGAGTTCTTGTTTCTATGACTGCTTCCGGTTCCAATATAATTTTTCCTTCCTCGTCAAGTTCTGGCAATATTGTTTGAACTGGGAGCTTGTCACCTATAACCTTCTTTAAACATGAAACATGGAAAACTGGGTGCAATCGAGAAGCTGCAGGAAGCTCCAATTTGTATGCCATAGTACCAATCTTTTCCAACACCTTGTACGGACCATAATACTTTGGTGATAATTTAGTATCCTTCTTAGCTTGCTTTAGGGACATTTGCTTATATGGTTGTAGCCGTAGGAATACCCAATCACCTACATCAAAACTTCTTTCACTGCGATGTTGATCTGCCTGTTGTTTCATTCTATTTTGTGCCAACACGAGGTTATCCTTTAAGAGTTGGAGGACTTGTTGTTGATGTTTGATGTGATGTTCCACTGCTTGAACCTTAGAATTTTCTCTTAAATATGATGTGATTGATGGTGGTTGGTACCCATAAAGTGCCATAAATGGGGTCATTTTTGTTGCTGTATGGAAGGAAGTGTTATACCACCATTCAGCCAGAGGCAACCATTTGACCCATTATGTCTGTTTATCAGATACAAAGCAACGAAGATATCCTTCCAAACATTTGTTTACTATCTCAGTTTGCCCATCATATTGAGGATGATAAGATGAGCTATGAGCTAACTGAGTACTAAGACAAGAAAATAATTCTGTCCAAAAATTTCCAGTGAAAATGGGATCTCTGTGACTTACAATAATCTTTGGATTTCCATGTAGCTTTTGAACTATTTCCATAAATGCAGTAGAAATTGTACTGGCTTTAAATGGATGTGATAATGCACAAAAGTGTGCATACTTGGTAAGTCTGTCAACTACCACCATGATGACACTCTTTCCCTCAGACTTGGGTAAACCTGTGATAAAATCCATTGAAACCTCCTCCCAACGTTGGCTTGGAATGGATAAAGGTTGTAATAGACCTAGTGTCTTAATTGTTTCAACTTTATTTTGTTGGCAAACCAAACATTCCGCCACAAACTTTTGAATATCTGATTTAAGGCCATCCCAAAAAAATTCCTTCTTAACCCTGTGGTAAGTTTTTAAAAATCCTGAGTGCCCTCCTAAGGGAGAAGTGTGCAATTCCATAAGAATCTTTTGTTTTAGTTGGGAATTCTTACAGAGGTATAAGCGATCTTTGTACCATAACGAATCATTTTTCCAGCTAAATGTATCAGAAGTACTGGAATCTTGTTGTAGCTTTCGAATAAGTGCCCACACTTCTTCGTCATTCTTCCATTCCTCCTTTGCTTCGTTTATCCAATCTGGTTGGATAATAGAAATGGCACACAACAATGCTTCCATATCCTCATCCTTTCTTGAGAGTGCATCTGCCACCACATTTTGCTTCCCTTTTTTGTAGATGATTTCAAAGTCATAACCCAACATCTTTGTGACCCACTTTTGTTGCTCTTCAGAGGATAATCTTTGTTCTAAAAAGTATTTAAGGCTATCATGATCTGTTTTTACCTTGAAGTGTCTTCCCATTAGGTAGGGTCTCCATTTCTTAAGTGCATGGAGTATTGCCAACATTTCCTTCTCATAAATAGCTTTGCTTAAAAACTTTCCCTTGATTGGACGACTTTCAAAAGCAATGGGTCTTTCATCTTGCATTAGAACTGCACCAATTCCATTTCCTGAAGCATCACATTCCACAATAAAGGTTTTTGTGAAGTCCGGTGTAGCTAAGACCGGTGCTTGGCACATTGCCTCTTTAAGATGTTTAAAGGCCTTTGTTGCTTCCGGAGTCCATGAAAATGAATCTTTCTTCAATAATGTTGTTAGAGGTGCTGCTATTCTCCCATAATTCTTAACGAACTTGCGATAATACCCTGTCAACCCAAGAAATTCTCGTAGATGCTTTATGGATGTGGGGATTTTCCATTCCTTAATGGCTTTAATTTTGCTAGGGTCTACCTTAACTCCTTCATGAGATACAATATGACCCAAATATTCCACCTCCTGGACTCCAAAGAAACATTTGGATCCTTTTGCATATAATTGTTTCTCCTCCAATAGTTGTAGCACCTTGTCAACATGTTCAACATGATCCTTCCAAGACTTGCTGTAGATTAGTATATCATCAAAAAATACCAACACAAATTTTCTAAGGAATGGTTTGAAAATTGAATTCATCAAACCTTGAAATGTTGAAGGTGCATTGGTAAGGCCAAAAGGCATGACCAAAAATTCATAATGACCCTCATGAGTTCTAAATGCTGTTTTCGGAATGTCTTCAATCTTCATTCTGATTTGATGATATCCCGAACAAAGATCCAACTTGGTGAAGTAAATTGATCCATGCAATTCATCCAGTAATTCATCAATGACAGGAAGGGGGAACTTATATTTAATAGTGAGCTTGTTGAGCTCCCTATAATCTGGACACATGCGCCATGATCCATCCTTCTTGTGCACCAATACTACTGGAGCTGAGAAAGAACTTTGACTCGGTTGAATTATACCAGCCTCTAGCATTTCTGCAACCATACGTTCAATTTCACTTTTTTGGACATATGGATATCTGTACGGCCTGATGTTTGGAGGAACACTTCCTGGAATCAAATGAATAGCATGATCATGATCACGCATAGGTGGGAGACCTTTG
Source organism: Pinus tabuliformis (assembly GCA_031772625.1). Classification (NCBI taxonomy): domain Eukaryota; kingdom Viridiplantae; phylum Streptophyta; class Pinopsida; order Pinales; family Pinaceae; genus Pinus; species Pinus tabuliformis. The sequence goes on along the minus strand of CM062805.1, from coordinate 856,765,267 downwards.
GGAGTCTCAAATACCTTGGAATGATTGTCCAGGACTTTTTGGAGATCTGGAGAAATAGATGATTCCAATGTGGAAAAATCTAGCGAACATAATTGTGCAATTACACCTCTTTGCTCCTTTTTTAGAAGCTTTGTCATGCCATTAGAGCTGATTATCTTTCCTGGTTTCCCTGCAATACCCCTTAATTTAACTTCCTTTCCTTCCACAGAAAATTTCATGAAACGTTCTTGAAAATTAAAAGCTATTGTACCCAAGGATTGTAGCCATTGGACTCCAAGTACAACATCAACACCTCCCATTGGAATGGAAAGCATTGGGCTAGTCAATACATATTCTCCCATGGATAGCTTGATATTATGGCACTTTCCAGAACAATTTATTGTTCCTCCATTTGCAATCATCACTTGACACTCTGGTGCTGGATATAGGAAGCAATTTAATTCTTTTGCTACCCTACAATGAATAAAATTGTGGGTGCTTCCTGAATCAATCAACACTATTACCTTTTTCTTCTTGATTTGTCCTTCTATCTTGATGGTTTGAGGAGTGGTAATTCCCGCCAATGCATTACAAGATATGGTCGGATTTATTTGTTCTTCATCTAGGCTTTGTTCCTGGAATATATCCTCTTCTTTTGACCTTTCTTGCTCCTTTTCTTCTTCCTCTTCACAATCTATGTAGAATAATTTCTTCTTAGCACACTTATGACCTTTTGTGTATTTGCTATCACAATTGTAACAAAGCCCTTTTGCTCTTTTTTCTTCCAATTGTTGTGGTGTCAACCTTGTAGGTTGTGGAATATTATGGGCAACAACACTTCCGTCTTTATAGTTGTGAATGGTATGCTTCCTAGTTGCCATAATTTTGCTTTCCATTTTTCTTGCTAACCTGAATGCCTTCTCTAATGAATCAGGTTCCCAAAGGCGCACATCATGTTGGATATTATCCTTTAAATACCCTATGAACACATCAATCCTATGATCCTCTGGAATATCTTTTACCCTTATGTTCAATTTTTGGAACTCCTCAATGTGCTCCATTATTGAACCCTTTTGTTTGAGACTTATCAATTGGCTAAAAAAGGTGTTGCTTTTTGTATCCTCACAATGTGCTATCAATTCTTCCGTAAAAATTGCCCAAGTGATAAATTTTTTAAGAGAACAAAGCCATTGATACCATACAAACTGATTTGGTTCCAAATATAAAGTTGCCATACATACCTTTTGTGTGTTTTGCACATTATTGAGATCGAAGAATTGCTCCATCTGTAATATCCATGTGGCGGGATCCTTGCCATCAAACTTCCTCATATCGATTTTTGGAATATGGTGGGTCTTCGATCCAACATTAGAGTCTATGGAATCATGATTAACATTTCTTTTGTTCACATCATGAGTTTCCTTTACAACCTTTTCACCATTAGTAAGTATTTCTTGTAGAAAATTTGTCAAATCTGTCTTCAAATCTGCCATGTCTGTCTTCAAATCTGTCCTCAAATCTGTCTTCAGATCATCCATCTTAGCTTCCATGCCCTTTATCTTAGATTCCACACAATTTTTCTTAGATTCCACGCCATTTATCTTAGATTCCACGCCATTTATCTTAGCATATGTTAGCTTTTGTGAGCGTGACATTTGTTGCACTTGTTCTTGTAATTTTGATATATCATGTAGCATTTCTTCCTCTTCTTCATGAGTCATGCTAGAGATTTCAGGTTCCTTACTAGGTGTTTGCATTTTCGTTCCTCGGGGCATCAGTTACCGATAATAATGTTTTACTATGCCCTTTGAATTCCTTCAAACCAAGCTTATGCAAAAAATAAAAAATAAAACTACACACTTTTTTTTACTTTGTAGAAGCCTGATATTGAATCTGATGTATCTCTGTAATTTTGAATCATCCAGTTCTGAAATTGTGACCTATAGTAGCCTTGTATGTCCTCTTTCCAATGCCACTAGTTTGATCCAATTTTGATTCTCCAAGAAAGAGTTATGCACAATCTCCCACAGTGACCTGATTATAGACTATTTCAATAGAGCGAACTTGTATGAAGTGCCACGTGTCACTGTTTCAACCTTTGACTCTGAAAAAATATATAAAAGAAAACTACAGTTTGTCCTCTTTCTGTACCTTCTTACAAAATTTCAATCCGATGCTCAGAAAGAAAGCTATGACGATTTACCCCAGGTCACCTGTTTTGAGTGTAATTCAGGAGTCTGCAAAAAGACCAACTTCCTCAGATCATATCTCCGAAAATATAGCGCGAAAAGCTCTGAAATGTGGACCCACGGTTCATCATGATTTCATCTCAAATGGGTTTTTTTTGCGACTTCTGAAACATCACAGAAAAAAAGTTATAGCGAAAATGCCACGATGACCTGTTTGGAGCAGCGAAACCCTAGAATCCAAAGCTCTGATACCAAATGTTATGAAACCAGCTCAAGAAAAGATAGAAAAGAAAGATCAACGCCTTATAATTCAGCCTCTTCGAGGGGGAAACCTCCTTTACATTACATAAATGAAAAATTCTTGGATGATACAAATGACAAAACCTCCTTTCTATAAATAGGAGTCTAAGGAGTCACAATATAATCCAGCCGACCTAACAATAATAGTATAAAGCCACAAAAATAACAATAGAGAGATTCTATGGGGCACAGAAATAACAATATGGGGGTAATAGGGGCACAACAATATAAATAAGGGGTATAACTACAATAGTAATGGGGTAATCACTAGTATTATAGGGACCCAACACCATATCCCACTCCCCTAAAGTAACTAATTCCCTCATAAAACCTTAAATCCCTCACTAAACCCTAATCTCCCAAAATTATTCCCTTCTTTCCCCAATTTCATTTCCCAAGAGTAAAATCTCTTCATACTCATCACCATTGTCCTCTTTCATCATCATTTTTTGCACCATACCTTCATCTCATCATTTTCCTAAGACAAGCACTATGAGGAAGAGACACTTAATGATAATTCTATGGAGAAACATAAGCAACAAAGCAAAGGCAAAGAGAAGATGCACGAGGATGACATAGATGACAAACAAGAAAGAAAACAAACACTTGGAGGATAAGCAAAGCCTAATGGAGCTAGAAATGTTGAAACTGAAGAAGCCAAATGATGAAGAGGACCATGTCACTTTGACTTCCATTAAACAAGAGATAGAGAATGACAAGGAGTCTTGGTTGGAGGAGATGAAAATGCACTTGGAGAGGCTGCTGGACAAGGCTAACAAGGAGAAGGACATGTTGCAACACATGGCTTTTAATTATTTGGCAAGAAACAAAGTTTGCAAAGCAAGAATAAGGACATTGAAGGCCAAGTTGACGAAAACTTTGAGGAGGAAGAAAGAGCAAGACAAGCTCAAGATTTTGGATAAGGCTTCCTTAGCCCAACATAGCACTTAATGCAGGTCACTCAGCCCAAATTTCAAGAAATTTGTCACACTTGTGTCAATTTTGAATTTTTGGAGCAAAACACAGATTTTTCGGCCTGGTGCATAGCGCCAACTGGTGCTCGCTTTTGCTAGGGACCTCCTTTGGAGGAAAACTCAGCATTTTCGGATTCCTCATGCAAAATTATGAATACCCAGAAATGGCCAAGAATTTTTTTCAAGTTTTGAGCTTCCAAAAGGGTTAAAAACACCTCACAAATGCCCTTTCTACCCTTTTTTGGTCACACAGGAAGCAATGTTGGGAGAACTTACTTTTGGAGGGGCAAATGGACACCAAATTTAGAAATTCCACCTGTCTTAGAAAGTAGACAAACAAACCTTTCCAACAAGCCCACTTAGAGAAACTTTGGTGCATCAAAAGGCCTCCAAAATCAGCTACAAAAAGGCGCTATGCATAGGGACAGTGGCGTGGCGCACAGGATGGAAAATTGACTTTTTTTTCCAAAAAACTCTGTTTTTTGCCTAGTTTTTTCTCAGTTTGAATTTTCTCTCTCTCATAGTCAAACTCATGATGTAATTTGATGTAAATTGGTGGAATTTGATGTAAAAATGTTAAAATTTCACTCATGGAGGTAGATACATCATGGAAAGGTAGTTTTGAACTGAATGAATCAGTTTCCTACGTTTTAGAGGCAAGCTGTTCCACTACCTACTTTTCAGTTCTTAGTTTAAATCTTGTTGAAACAGCTCCTAAACTCATGAATTCAACACCTAAAGCCTAGCATGAGTTGTTTGTTTCCTATATCTAGTATTTTTTCAGTCATTTGTAAAGGTTGGACTCTTGTGAATGCTTTGAGCATTATTGTACATTCATCTCTACAGTTTGGGAAAGGAATAGACCAAGGTTTGCAACATTTTGTGGGATTCTTGTGGAAACTTGATTTGGTATTGTTTTTTCTTTTGTAATAAAAGTTTACATGTGTTTATGTATGCCATCATCTCTCTCTGTTCAGCTTAACCGAATGAATCAAGGATAAAGGTAGAATTCATTGATGTTGCAGTGCTCTACCTAGGGTTTGTTTAGTTATTTATATTTTCAACTATTTGAAGAGGATCCCTGAGACTTTCATGCCCTCTCCAACTCCTCACCAGTATTAGGACTCTCCATCTCACTTATTTTAAATTAATAAACCATTTTCCTACCTTGTCCCACAGAAACCTCTGCAAGACTGTGTCCATTCCTCAGACCCAAATCTGCCTTTCACATCTGAGCCAGAAAACCAACATTAAACTCAATCAAACTCCTCTGAGCATATATATAGCCTAAAATTAGTCTTTATTTCAGTCATCTAAAACCTCATTGATTATATTTTATTGAGATTGAAAAGGAGAGAGCCCTCTCCTGACCTGGTATGGCTAGCTACCAGGTTAAGCGTGGTTTGATGTTACCCTAGATCCTGCCTTTCTCAGCCTGAGGTAGATTTAGGCCATAACATATTGGCGACTCCACTGGGGAAGAAAATTTTATTATCATTGTTTGCTTTTCAGACTACAGACGGAGCCTAAAGTTAGCCAGGTAGCCTTTGAACTTCTCTTGCTCTGCAAGTGCATAGTAGATGAATGCTGCTTCAGTCAATCTCCGGTTTAGTTTATGAACTGAACATCTGGTTTCCTCAGTAAAATGTAATCAAGTTCAAATCTGATTGTTGATGGTGGACAATGATCAGACACCAGAAGGCTGAAGCCATTCACTTGGTGATTCCAAATCAGTTTCAAGATAAGATCCAAGGACTCCACTAGAGGATGAACCTGACGAGCAAAAACATGAAAGGACAATATGGAAAGATCAGGTATTCCAGTTGGAATTTCATCAAATACATTTTGTTCTTTGTTATAAATTATTTCTTCTCTTTCCTTGAGAATGTCAAGAAGGCTTTGCAAAGTATATTGTATTTGAGAAAAGATCATCGGCCTGCATTTGATTCCTTCCCTTTGAAGATTATGAATACCAAATATTTGCATGCCTTTGAGCTTGATCAAGACCCTTTTTCTGAATCTTGTGATGACCGTCTTCAAACTGATGATCCTCAAGAGATCAAAACTGATTCTATAATTTCTATACATACTCCTATACCTTGTAAAATTCTAGATCGATACAAGCCTCTGATTTTACCTCCTATATCCCATGCTTTCCCTAAAAATCATGATCTATATCTACCAAGATTTGATGGTGAACGCGACAATATCACTGCTGAGAGACATGTATTGAATTTTGAATCTTTTCATGACCTTTTTGAATTTGATGAACATGATGTCAGTATAAGGCTTTTTTCTCTTTCTTTGCAAGGAATAGTCAAGAGTTGGTTCAAAACCCTACCTGATGCGAGCATCTCAGATTTTCAGCAGTTTGTCAAAGTTTTCCTCGACAGGTGGGTGGTAAGACAAAACTATTTCTTGATTATAGAAGAGTATAACCAGCTGAAAAGACTACCAGGGGAGATAGTACAACAATTTTCTACCAGATTTAACCAAGTTTATTTTTCAATGCCAGTTAATATAATACCTCCTCTTGGATCCACTCTCTTGCACTACCCAGGTGCCTTTGATCCGGAAATGGAGTTTCAGCTAAGAGAAAGGAATCTTGCAACACTTGAAGAGATACAGAACAATGCAGTAGATGTAGAGGCTCATTTTTTGATCCGAAGGGCAAAGTTGAAGGAAGAAGAGATGAAAAACATAGATCTGGAGGAAACGAAATCTCTAGAAGTAAAGCTTGACATTTTGGTAAGTGCAGTGGAAGAGATGATGCAAAGGATTACCACAAGGAATGAGTATAATGTTCAAGCCCATGGCTCACTGATTGAAGAAGAACAAGTTGTTGATCCAAAACATCTTCTTTCTTATCCCAGTTGTCATAGATCTGATAACAATTATTTTATAGATCATCTTGGAGAAGAGAGATCTGTTGATATGACATGTATGCTTGATGATGTCTTTTATACTGATGATTTGCCTCGGTTTGATCAGTATGATGATGATTATGTTCTCCAAACAAAAGCTACTCTTGCAGACAAATCAACAGCTAGTTTGTAGGAGGAGGAAGTTCACTTTCAGCAGCTCGAATACAATGATCAACCGATGCATATCAGCTATGACAGTGAGGAGGAAAGTGTAGCAAATTTTGAAGTAAGTGAAGGATCTTTACCTTTTTGTTTTGCTTCGTTTCAGTTCATCAGATACAACTTTCATGCAATTAGAAATCAACTGTCGACAAGTCTTGATTTGGACCTTTTTGAGGGCAATGAAAACCTTGTTCAAGACTTTTCATATCCAGAGTTGCAGCCCTCGAATCCCATTGATTGTCAAGTTGCAGTTGAAGACTTGGAAGTTGGACCATATGATCAGACGATGCAAGATGATTCTGTACCTTTTTGTTTTGCATCATTTCAGTTTCTGAAGGGAAAACTACATAGTATATCTTCAAATGAGCAGACTGTAGGAAATCATGTAATCTCATTGAAACCAATAGAAAATGGGTTGCAACAATCTTTTCAAGATTTTCGCAATCCAATAGTTGATGTGTTGGATGATGTATGTAGTTAAAGTCCTCCTATCTGTGAGCTTGACAAAAGTATTGATACAAACTTGATCCGGTAGCTGGTTTCTTTGTCAATTTCAGTAGGATTCTCGTCACAAAGCTCAGATCAAAGTTTACATTCATGGTATGAGGAGAAGAGAAGTAATCCATTGGATGAGCTAAGTCCCAGTGTGCATGAACTTCAAGATCCTTATGCAGTGTTTTTGGAGGCAGATAGAGAATCCATATCATTTAACAGATCTGTTTCCAAGTTGTCATGGGAGTTGCCTTTGAGTAGTTCTCTGTTGTTGTTCATAAGAAAGCACTTGTGGAGAATGAAAACGGCAACCAAAATGCTTACTTGGTTGCATTGGTTGTTTGATTTCACTTGATCAGGTGATGAATGGAACAACTAGAGTAGGTTGTATTGAATAAGCTCCATTTTGAGCATATTTTCCAGTTTGTTAGTTGTGTTTTAGTCTTGAGTCATTTTTTGTTTTAGTCGTTTTAAAGATAGTTTCAGCTGAGTGTCCAGTTTTAGCTTTTGAGAGTCTTTCATTTTTGAATTAGTCAGTTCAACTATGAGTCTTGAGTCAAAGTTTCATAGTAATTGGTTTTTGGATGTTTTGAAATTATTGACTCCAGTGCCCAATGGATGAAGGCACTTGTCTGCTCCCCCAAAGATCTGCGGTTATTGGCACCTCCAAGGAGCTACCATACCCATTGGATCCATTGTTAGTTTCAGTCTTTGAAACCTTCCTCTAGTAATCAAACATGCTCTTACAAAGTGACTTTAAGGTGTCAAGGTCAAATTTTTTCATTTCAGTGAGTCTTCAAGAAAAATTTGGTCACTAGGTATTAGGTCTAGGGTTTGTTTTCAATCCTTTCAAATGTTTCCAAATGTCAGTCCATGTCACCATTCAGTTGATTGTACCATCATTTATAGGGTTTTCATCATCATGTCAGGTTCCAGTGGGTCATTTTACACCTTGTTCATGCTTTAGTTGTGCCTAGGTAAGGTTCATTTCCCTCTCCTAGGGTTTTGAAGGTAATCTCTCTTGGATGGTAAAATCATCAGCAAAACTTGTATCTTGATGTTCATACACCTTCCCTATCCTTAATGTACCTTATTAAATGCTTCCCATCACTGATATCCCTCAAATTCCTCATTTTTGCACAAACCCTAGTTTCTTGCTACAATTTGACAATTTTCTAGGCTAGGCTTGTGTTTTCCCCTTTTGGACCACTTCCCCTCACTCAATTTATGAAATTCCACTTTTCCCTCTTTCCTAACATCCGTCCCTACTTCCAAAAATTTTCTCAAGAATTTAGAAACCCCTTATCCCCTTCATTTCACTTCGTTTCGATAATTCCCCTGTTCCACACATTGGGATAGGTTTTACTCCAATGATGTTTCTGAGCAAGAAAGGATGAATTTGGAAAAACTGAGAGAGGTTTTTTTTCCAAATAGGCCAAGGAAGAAAAAAGTCCTTCACTTTTTACACAAGTGTCATGGTTTTAGAGAAATGTTAAAAATACAGTTGCCTCACAAGAATTGATGCACCTTTGAAGTGACCTTGGGAAAATCAATATTTCTTCTCGCTTGGTTGGCCAAATGACTTTCTTGATGATTCAAATGATCACTAGACACAAATAAATTTACAATTAGCTATCATGAGCTCAATTTGGGGTTGAGGAAGACCTTCAAACATTGACTGCAACAACACTCTGCCTTTAGGCGGCCTCATTTTGCACAGTTTGACCAGTCTTGCCAGATTTGATTTTTGACAGGGAAAATAAACTCCAAATTCAAAAGTTCAAGATTTTTTGGAAATTAGACTCAATAATATTTCCAACGAGCTATCCCATGCCTAATTTAGACACCAGGAAGACCTCCAAAACTGGTCTGCAAAAAGGCGCTATGCACCTATTCCTTGGCGCGGTGCTCCTGGCAGCCAAGCCCCAAAATGCTCCAAAATCACTCAATTTGCTACAAATATCTCAAATTGCCTCTTGGAGAGTAAGTAATCATACTTCCAAAGCTGAATTTGAGTGCACTCTTGTGTCCTTCAAGAGTTTTGCAAGTTTAAAATGAAACCCTAGTTTCTCTTCACTATTTTCCATTTCATTGTGCCAATTTCATTCCATCACCATAAAAACATCATCAAAACCCCTTTTCACTCTTTTATTACCCTAATACACTCCATTTATCCTATTTTCCCATACCCCACTCCCTTAAAGTAACTAATTCCCTCATAAAACCCTAAATCCCTCACTAAACCCTAATCTCACAAAACTATTCCCTTCTTTCCCCTATTCCATTTCCCAATAGTAGAATATTTTCATACTCATCACCGTTGTCCTCTTTCATCCCTCTTTCATCATCATTCTTTCCACCGTACCTTCATCTCATCATTTTCCTAAGACAAGCACTATGCAGAAGAGACACTTAGTGATAGTTCTCTGGAGAAACATAAGCAACAAAGCAAAGGCAAAGAGAATATGCACGAGGATGATATAGATGAAAAACAAGAAAGACAACAAACAGTTGGAGGATAAGAAAAGCCTAATGGAGCTAGAAATGTTGAAACCGAAGAAGAAAAATGATGAAGAGGACCATGTCACTTTGACTTCCATTGAAAAAGAGATAGAGAATGACAAGGAGTCTTGGTTGGAGAAGATGAACATGCACTTGGAGAGGCTACTAGACAAGGCTAACAAGGAGAAGGAAATGTTGTGGCACATGGCGTTTCATTATTTGGTAAGAAACAAAGTTTGTAAAGCAAGAATAAGGACCTTGAAGGCCAAGTTGAGGAAAACTTTGAGGAGGAAGAAAGAGAAAGACAAGCTCAATATTTTGGCTAAGGCTTCCTTAGCCCAACATAGCACTTAATGCAGGTCACTCAACCCAATTTCAAGAAATTTGGCACACTTTTTGTCAATTTTGAATTTTTGGAGCAAAACACAGATTTTTCTGCCTGGTGCGCAGTGACACCTGGTGCTTGCTTTTGCTAGGGACCTCCTTTGGAGGAAAACTCAACATTTTTGGATTCCTCATGAAAAATTATGAATACCTAGAAATTTCCAAGAAAGTTTGTCAAGTTTTGAGCTTCCAAAAGGGTCAAAAACACCTCAAAAATGCCCTTTCTGCTCCTTTTTGGCCACACAGGAAGCAATGTTGGGAGAACTCACTTTTGGAGGAGAAAATGGACACCAAATTTAAAAATTCCACCTGTTATGGAAAGTAGATAGACAAACTTTTCCAACAAGCCCACTTGAAGCAAATTTGGTGCATCAAAAGGCCTCAAAAATCAGCTGCAAAAAGGCGCTACACATAGGGACAGCGACGCGATGCACAAGATGGAAAATTGACTTTTTTGCCAAAAAGCTCTGTTTTTTTCCTAGTTTTTTCTTAGTTTGACTTTTCTCCCTCTCATAGTCAAACTCATGATGTAATTTGATGTAACTTGATGGAAGTTTATGTAAAAATCTTAAAATTTCACTCATGGAGGTAGATACATCATGAAAAGGTAGTTTTGAACTAAATGAATCCGTTTCCTAGGTTTTAGAGGCAAGCTATTCCACTATCTACTTTTCAGTTCTTAGTTTAGATCTTGTTGAAATAGCTCCTAAAATCATGAATTTGACCCGTAAAGCCTAGCATGAGTTGTTTTTTGCCTATATCTAGTAGTTTTTTAGTCATTTGTAAAGGTTGGACTCTTGTGAATGCTTTGAGCATTATTGTACATTCATCTCTGCAGTTTGGCAAAGGAATAGACCAGGGTTTGCGACATTTTGTAGGATTCTTGTGGCAACTTGATTTGGTATTGTTTTTTCTTCTATAATACAAGTTTACATGTGTTTATGTATGCCATCATCTCTCTCTGTTCAGCTTAACCAAATGAATCAAGGATAAAGGTAGAATTCATTGATGTTGTAGTGCTCTACCTAGGGTTTGTTTAGTTATTTATGTTTTCAACTGTTTGAAAAGGATCCCTGAGACTTTCATGCCCTCTCCAACTCCTCACCAGTCTTAAGACTCTCCATCTCACTTATTTCAAAGTACTAAACCATTTGCCTACCTCACCCCACAGAAACCTCTACAAGATTGTGTCCATTCCCCGGACCCAAATCTGCGTTTCACATTTGAGCGAACAAACCAACATTAAACTCAATCAAACTCCTCTGAGCATATATCTAGCCTAAAATTGGTCTTTATATCAGTCATCTCAAACCTCATTGATCATATTTTCCTGAGATTGACAAGGAGGGAGCCCTCTGATGACCTGGTAGGGCTAGCTACTAGGTTAAGCGTGGTTTGATGTTGCCCTAGATCCCGCCTTTCTTAGCCTGAGGTAGATTTAGGCCATAACAGGTGGGAGCCTTCATTTTCCTAATTTATCCTTGCAAATTATCTTGGTCAGGCCTTCTGCTTGTCTTCCTTACTAGTGATATACTTGGGCTACTGCTTGACTCTGAGGTAGCATAGGCCCTCTTAGTTGACATTCTTGATGTGTGGTAATGTTGTTGAGTAGCACTCCTATAATGATTTGAATTCCCAACACATTTTCCTTTAACATGTGAATCATATTCATATGCCTTCCTGGAATCAAACTACTGGTCCAATTTCATCTACAGTTTATTCAAGCCCTATAAACTATGGGTATTGATTTGTTGTTGTTCCCTCATGAACCTTTAGTTTTCAACTTTATAGTTGAGCACCTCTAATTTGAGGCTCCTCGCCATTTCTTCCAAATCTCCACCCTACGGTTTTTCCACTCCATGACTATTTTATTCTATACCAACATTTCTCACACTGATATTCATGACCTTGACTTCTTCTTCCTCATTATAAGGTCCTTGACCATCTTCTGCAATTCTCGTCCTTATTTTTAATTTTTCCCTGTTTACGTCTTGTAATTTTCTTGTAATACTTTGTCAAAATTCTCACCCAATATCAGGTTTTTGGGTATACCATTGTATTCTCCTTATCAATAGCTTTCTATTGACTACTCATTTGCCCAATTTTCCGATTCTATCATAGCATTCTAATTTCATTTTTTCAAGAAATCACTTGCTATAATTTCAAATATGGATATAAGGAAACATTCTACAATCCCACATATTTCTATTGACTGCTTCCGTGCCCTAATAAAAGCTTTAATTGTCAATTTGTGCCCTTTTTAACTTTGAATCTACTCCATTTTTTCTTCCCTACTATTTTGGTCCTAAATCCTTCATATTAACTCTATTTTGTAAATGTCATATACCATTAGAAAGATCCCTCTAAACTCTTTCTCCTTGCACCAAAACTATATGTACCACTAGTACAATAGATTCCTAATGGTGACGCCACCTAAAAACATCGTTCAAGATCTAAAAAATGTCCTTCAAGTAAATGACCTATAAAATTGGCAGAATTTTAGAGGATCTGGAAAATATTTCACTTTTTCTTACACCTCTAAGCTAGTCAAAACTACTACTAATGTCCTTCTATAACTATATTCTTGCATATGATATCACATGTAATCATTTGTAATTGTCCTCTAGTATATGAGCTCCTTTTCCTTTATTCAATGATAACTCACTATAGCAAGCACGTTCCTTTAGTTCGTATAGGATGTGAACTAACCTTCCAGGTTTCTTTTTTCTTAACATTTGGTACTAATCTAGGAGCATCTAAAAAGGCTCAAAATTCAAAGTCATTAAATCTTAGAAAAAATGACACCAAGTTGTAGAGCTCAATAAGAATTTTCCAATGACATGAATGACACCTCAGAAGGCCTTCGTATGAGGAAGTTATGGCCTTCTAAATTTTTGATGAAACAAAAAAAAGGGTACTAACAATGCCATGTGGCACTTCTAGAAGAGGCTATATGACACCATATAAGAGGTGACATATGGACCCCTCCTTGGTGACACATGCCACCCTCGGTGATACATGTAACCCTTCGTACCTGTCCATGTGGCATTGTGATGGTACAATCAACAAAAGATGTGGCATCATCAGGCATCATTAGCAACATAGTTGGTGGTTATGTGGCCCAATTTGGGCCGCCACGTGGTAGCACCTGATTGGCTAGTGTAATTTGACACATAGGACAAAAAAGTGGTTAGGGTCACATGACAATGCTGCACTCATCATTTAAATATATGCATAGTCAAAATAAGTGGGAGGGGCCACGTTTTTGACCCTAGGACCTCCCCCAATGAACCACCGAATATAACCTTCGCTGGCAAGCTCACCAACAAGCATATTTGTGTAATATTCCCACCACATGGATGTTTAAACTAAGGTTTATTCATTTACAAGAGTGAGACAAGATCCACGCCATGAGATGATGGTAACAAAACCATAGGGTGTTTAAATTCATTTTTCACAATTTTTAAAGACAAGTCCGCTAGTGCAAGAATAATTTAGATTCAAGAAATGGATTTTTGGGTCATATCCAGGTTTGAGGTATTGCCATGTACGTTTATAAAAAAAATTCTGAGATAATATAAAAGGTCTCTCCACTAGAAGTGGGCTTGGAGACATAGTCCTCTTTTGGATGAAATCCATTATTAATTTTTGGTGCAATTATCCTCATTTTCATTTCTTCATGTGTTTTATTCTTCGTGTCCATTGCACTTCTGGTTATTTCATGCCCTTTATGCACTTCATTTAAATTCATCGAATTAAATATCTCAAATCATGTTGATATCAAAATAATATTCTTTGATGTGAATTGTGAGTGTGGATTCTTACTCGAGCCAAAGTCAAAGAGGGTGAAGGAAAACTTAAGACTTTAAACCCTAAGATTGGGTGTGTGTATCAAAGGAATAAAATGGAGAATGAAAACATTTGTACAGAGAATGAGGAGGATTTCCATAAATATTTCTATCGAATGTCAGACATAGTGAAAAAATTGTTTGTAGATTATCAAGAGAGATTCGCAAAGAAGGAAAAGAAGAAGGAACCTAAGGCAAATAATAATGCTTCAGAGAACCAGGGAATTGGAGGAGACCCTCTTGAGCCTCCATATCCATCTTCAATTGCAACTTATTCTTCTTCCTCTCATTCTCATCATTCAAATGGTCATAACAAAAAATTTTCTAAATACATTGTTAAAATTAGATGTAAAATTTGATTTCCCATGTTTAATAGAGAAGCTAAAGGAAATAAGTTGAAAAATTGGGTTAGATAGTTTGAAGTTTTTGTATGTGTACAATAGGTTGAAGAGGAGAAGGTGAAGATCTAGTTAGAATCTCTTTTCCTGGAAGGAATATCCCTTGTATGGTGAGAGATAGGCTTCAAAAATATAGAAAACATAATGGTAAACTTCTTTCGTCATGGTATAAATTTACATTTGCATTGAGAGGGAAATTTTACCCATTAGGTTAAACAAAGAAATCCATGATGGAGTGGAAACATTTGAGACAGGGAAAATGTTAGTCTATTCAAGCACAAAAGAGTTTAGAAAGCAAGAATTAGCATTGAATGTTCCTTTAGACTCACCAGAAACTTTGATGAAAAATATTGACACTTTACATAGTTACCTTCGTCACTCATTATTATTGTTTGATCCCACAATCTTGATGAAGTGTTTGTGAAATAAACTCATCTTGGAAATAGGGGAAAGTATGGACAAGAATATCACACAATGAAGCCTTCATCCAAGTTCCAAAACAACAAATTTCAAAGGAAAATGAAACGTAAATAATATAGAAACAACAAATAAAGAGGAAGTACCTCTTGCACTCATTGCAAGAAATATGGGCATGGTAGGGAGCATTGTTGTTGGGAAAAGTATCCAATATGGAATGACCCTATCCCACTCTAAGGGTGATAGTTCCTTAGCAACAATCAAAGCAAAGCTATCTAAGATTACTTCTTTATGAGATGTAAAAGAGGGGAGAAAGAGATCCACTAACCGATGTCTTTCGCTAATGGTTGATCCAATCTTCTCTCCTCACTGCTTGCCCCCAGCTCCTTGCTCTTTCACTGGCCCAGCTACACCAAGATCCTGCAAAATGGCAAGAGAGGGAAACTACAAGAAGAATACATTCATAATTGATTCAAGGATTAGAATAAATCAAATACACAAGTATAACAATACACCATTGAGACACATGCATATAGAAGAACCTCAAATGCTTTATTAATGGAAGAAGTAAGGTTCAGGAAGTGATACAACCATAAGAGGCCCAATCCAGCATCACCTTCCCAGCAGAAAGAAATCTCCTCTTCACCTCCTTCAAAGCAAATCACCCAATAGTTCTAAACTCAATCCAACAGCAATTCTTTACATTCACCAGATTCCAGCCCCCGGATCTCATGGGAGAGAGATCCATATATAGGAGTTTGGAGAGAGGATGAGTCAGCCTGAGATGTGACTAGTGTCCTCTCCCACTCCAGTTCTTCTTCAGTTCTTGAGTCCACTTGGAGGTTCTTGCTTCCACTTGGAGATCTAGAACCTCTTACTCATCACCAGTCGAATTCCTTGATCCAAGTGTCATTTTGGAAGCTTCCTGGGCATTGACACCTTGAGGAATGACTCTACCACATGTCCAAACTACCCAGCGCAGGTAGCCTTCTTTGCAGTTGACATTCAACGCAGGTAGACAGTGGAGCAGTTGACATTCAGCGCAGATGCTCAGTGGAGCAGTTGACATGATCCAGAATTGCCTTGTTTTTGAGTGTTTTCAGGTGGAGAACTTTTATTAAGTGTTGTGGTTTGCTGGCCTTGTTCCTCTAGGGGTAGGAACAACATGTTTAGGGACTTTGGATCCCTTAGATTATGGACATTTCATGCTTCATGCTGTAAGGCACAAAAATGTCTATAACAGTTGCCCCCTAAAGTATGAGGTCGTTTATCGGGTGAAATGCTTTATCAGGAGGATCCGAAGTTCATTCAATCGCTGAGAGGTGACCTGTAATAAGATACAATACAATACATTATTTTTCATACTGCTTTCATGATCTAGCTGAGGCGGGCATTCCCATGCTCAGTTTTATAAATACATTTTTCTGTACATAGAACAGACAATCGTCTGATGGTAGACTGATAATTCTCTGTTGAAATTATCATCCTTTGAGTAGGATGATCATCTGCTGCACATGTCAATGTCTTTATTTCCTGAATATATATCGCAGCCCGGATGGATGAAACTAGATCCGGGGTCTTCAAACTCGTCCGATCTTCACTCTAAGTACAAGTCGATCCATGTGAGAATTTCTTGGAGTCGAACATGGAAAGACATCACTTGATTACCAGTCAGTGATGTAAACTGTTAACAAGCACGAGAGGAATCACCGATAATGATGATGACCCTCAAGGTACAACAGTACAATCCACGTGGTGTGAATAAAGGACTTGGCGTCGAACACCACGCAAAATCTTTCGGTCGAAGGTCATTGATGTATACCTGTCGTCGGAAGTGAGAAACTTGCCATTGAGGCATGCAAGCTTCAAATTACTGAGGGGGTTGTTCCTAGATCAACTTCTTGGATAATGAGCTGAAGTCGACAAGAAGCGATCCGTCAAAGGAGGGCCTTAATGAATCCCACATTAGTGACACGGAACGGAGCTAATGATTGTGATGAAGGTGAAAACAATCTGTGAAATATGATTCAGGGTGGCGGTCATGAAAGGATGAAAGATGATGTATGGTAGTGGATGGGACACGGTTGACTCTTTCTGAACAACATCTCTTGAACATATAACGACACTGATGCGATGGATCGGTAGCATTACCCCAAATGTGGATGGTTTGGCGAGACCATGGTGATGAGACCGGTGAATGAAACAACCCAACCCGATGTGGTACGAAGGAAAAGTGTCATGTTCAAGAGCGACTTGCTACCATTAAAGCTTTGAGGTTCTCCCAATTTTTCCCCAGTCATTTCTGACCAGTACCTCTTTATTTTTGTCAAGCTTGAGGAGGATAACATATGCTTGTTCTATAACCTGCCCTTCGGGCAAGCCCATCGCTATGTTTTAACGAGCCTAGCGATAGGGAAACTCGTTCTCATCTAAAGACAAGTTTGTCGCTATTTAATGCATTTTAATGAGTCTGGCGACAAAGACAACTCGGTCCTTTTCATTTTTAGAGAGTCTGAAAAGGTACGAAAAGTTAACTCCAAAGGTCCTTTTTCGTCATCTAATCCCTTAAGTCCGAAAAAGTATAAAACAATACAGAAGGGATGAATGTTCGATAGTTTTATCGAGTTGAACCAGACAAGCACTCGATCTTTTTGTGCAATAATCCCTCAGGACCAAAAAGATTAAAATCTAGAGGAGGGATAGCTCTTCCGGTCATTTTAACGAGCTGGAAGGCCAAAACTCGGCAAACTTTTCATATTTTACGAGTCAGAAGAAAAGAGCTCAAAGAAGACTCGTATTTTGAGGAACGAGTGATAAACAGGGATAGCAGCAGATTCCAGGTACAGGTTGGACTTTTCCAATTACGGCAGTGTCACAAGGATGGCTAGGTGAAATCACTCTTCACAGCTGTTCCTCAAAATAGGTAAACAATCAAGTGGAGGTGAATGATCGGCCAAATGAAAGTGGTGGTGGCAGGTGCAAACACGACCAAAGCTTTTATGGCTGATAAATTTACGATCACAGCGGTTATTTACCGGGATAGGTTCATTTTTTATTTAAAAATGAGCTTAAACTCTGGAGGGAACATTGCTCACTGCTTATATTTATTTTTTAACGAGCATGAAGACCACGTTAAAACTGCTCGGATCTTGCGTTTATTTTTTAACGAGCATGAACTTTATGCTAAAACTGCTCGATTGTGCGTTTATTTTTTAACGAGCATGAACTTTGCTAAAACTGCTCGTATCTTGCGTTTATTTTTTAACGAGCATGAACTTTATGCTAAAACTGCTCAATTAATTTTGCATGCCCCCAGCATAATAATGCAAACGAGGTGCATGCCCCCTAGACTTCAGGGGGTCGTTTCATTTTTTAATGAGGTTGACACAGTAAAGAACTATCCTCTTGACTCTTTATTTCATTTTTTAACGAGGTTGACATGAGATAGGAACTATCCTCGAATTTCCATGTCCATCAGACATAGAAGGTTTCATATTCCATTGTGGCCATTTCCGCCATATTACTTGGAGGCGGTAGGGAAAAAGTACCCATTAAAGCAGGGTCTTTTAGGAAAACCACTCCGATATTCTGGAGCAAATGATTGCTTCCATGGATCACTGGAATGCTTCCCGTAAAGATGGGTGGTACACCTCCTGTCGAAGTTGTTGTCGAACTGCCTGGTTGATCTTTACCTTTGTCGTTCGACAACTGAGGATTCCTTTAATCTTTGTTCCTTGTCGAAATCAAAGCATCATTCTGCTGTTTTGAAATCGACAACATAAGCACTTGCGATGGGGAAGCATTTCCACTATCAACCAGATTTTGACCTGGATTAGGAAACGGATCAGTTAACACAGCTGGACTCTTAAAGAATCTTTTTATCTCAGCTTTGTACGGACAATTTCCTATCCGATGATCCTCCTCATCACATATTTGACATGGATAATTTGGTTTCTCTTTCCCAGGAGGGTTTGAAGAAGTTCTTTCAGGAGATGACTCACCCTGTTTCTTCTTCTTCCCTTTGTTTTGCTTCTTCTTGCTTCCTGGTTGATTGGGTTCTTTGCCTTTATCTGACGATACGGCATTTACTTCTGAAGCAAGAATTTCTTCTTTCGCATTTCGATCTGAATTCTTACGGGCTTTCTTAGGTGAAGCCTTTATCGATTTCGTGTTTGCCGTGCCAATCACGCCATCACCGGCATGAGAGTCACTATTGGATTTAGGAGGGGGAGGAATTGAAAATTCCGGTCTAGGGGCGTCAGGTATTTTGTCGTAGAGCGTGCCAGACTGAGTATAAACTAAGTCTAAATACTGTGCACGAGCGATAACTTGCTCCTCTGTTACGACTCCCCCCTTTGCCACATCTTCCGTTATAGCAGGAAGTAACGATTTTATAAACCATTCAGCTAACAGCTGATCGGGAACGTATGTTTTCACCATCCTACGACGACGACGCAACTCATGTATATGATCAGATATATGGGTGGCAGTTGTCTGCTTGAAGTTGGTTAATATTTCTGTTCCTGTTTCATACCTTATCGGTAATTGAAAATGGGTTAAGAAAGTCGTGGCTAGGGAACTAAAATTGTCGAACGAGGCTCTAGGTAATTCAATATACCATTTAGCCGCTGGACCTGTCAATGTCCTCTGAAAAAGGCGAAGCCTTATCGAATCGTCATTTAGGGTGTTCGGCGAACACCACAGATGAAAAGTCATCACGTGATTTGATGGGTCTTCACCTGGATTTCCATTGAATTTAGGAATGTCAGATGGAAGTTTATGAGGAATCACTGGCCACCAAGGGGCATAAGCAATCGGATCATTGGTTAACCGATGTAAATCGGGTAACTCTAAAGTCGCCACGAATGGTAACTGTTGATTCAGGTTAGGCGAAGCATAACCAGGGTACGATGGGATCGCTTGAGCAGTGGGCCTTTGCATACCAGCATAATGTAATTGATGTTGGTATGACTGGTACGGTTGGTGGACTTGACCACTGTAAAGTGGTTGGTTTTGACCGTTTTGGATATACGGTTGTCCACTGTTCGCAAAGATCTGCTGCTCAGAACCTTGGTACACCTGCTGGAATTGTGGTTGTTGGTATTGCACTAGCCATGGTTGTGAAGCCATGTTCTGTTGTGCTATGCTAACCGTTGGACCGAGGTGTGGGGTAATTGTACCCGTTTGGATCTGTGTCGTCCCACCAGTTGGCGATTGTGGTTGTGACCCATGGTCAACGGGCTGTTGCATTACAACCTGAGGTTGACATGCAACATGCATCGCTTGAACTTGTGACACTGTTACAATAGCCGGTGTGGTTGGGATGTTCGTCATAGGTACACACTGTTGCATAGAATATACAACCCTTGGTTGTTGAGGTAGCATAGGTACCCAACTACTTGATGCAATTCCAGTATAACCTGAATACTGTTGTGAACTCCCGTATGGGTACCCTCCCGGAGGGGGTAATGAAAGGGTATACTGCCCCCCATACGGTAGCAATCCGGAACTCAAGGGGATCGATTGTCCTTGGGGACTGGATTGCCCAAATTGACCTCCAAATGGATCAATTTGGCGAGTCTCAACATAAGAGTTGCCGGATATTACTCCGGATGAACAAACTGGAACAGACCATACTGTCGAAATAGTCCCTTGGTGGACTCCTTCTAGCGGTTGTGAGCTAGTTGGGACAGATGGTATGCCGGCAAACATTGTTGGAGTGACGGCAGGGGATTCTGCTGTCGCTGTGTCGTTTGACACAGTCCTAGATGATGACGGTTGTTCAGACATTTTAAGTCTATCCAATAGATTGCCTAGCGATTCTACAGGAACCTCCACTTGTGGTGGATTAACTTCTGATGAAGGAAATAGAGTGACCCCAACTCCAAAATGGGTTGGAGTACTTGCTTGTGGATCCTCTGCAATTTCCTCTATCGCAATCAAACCCGGTGGAAGAGGAAGACTGTCAGGTCCGTAAAATATTTCTGGTGCCGAAGAAGGGTTTGTTTCGACAGCGACAGTTGTTTGAGGAACAAAACTCTCTGGACCGGTTATAGATGGAACTGGTTCAGTTATACAAGTATTTGCCCCAGACTAGGATCAGTATTACTGTCCTTCTGTGGTTGTTGAACTTCTTCTATAGAGGCAGGGTTTCCAGAAATGTTTGGAGTAACCGGAATCTCAGATGTAGTTGGAACACTTGTTCTAACTTTTATAGGAGATTTTGAACCGGTTAAACGAGTTCGCTTTGTCCGTACTATTTTCGATTCCGGAGACAAAGACGATTGACTCGTAAGCCTCCGCAAACAACGGGGTTTCAATTGACTTTCTTCCACGATTGCGGATTACTCGATCAACCAAAATATTAAAAGGGGAAATTTGTGTTTCTGAATTGAATGAATTTTATTAGACGCTTTTAGACACAACTTGCTTTTTCAGTTTTAAAGAGTCGAGAAAAAGCTAAAGATGACTCTAGTCTCCTTCGATGTTTTAATGAGCCCGAAGTGACAAATGCTCGGGTGGACTTTTTCTGTTATAGAGTCTGAAAAAGGCCAAAAGAAACTGCTCTGGAGATCTAGGCAGAGGGTGTGCCAAACCTTTCGCAAAATCACAGAATACGTTTTACGGTACGGGTGGTCGATCTTCGTGAATGCTATGTTCACGGCATTGCGATCAGTAGGGCGGTCGACACGGCTTCCTAAGGATAAAAGATATATGCCTATAGGGGTCTCCCAATATATACGCGACGGTACATGGGAGCACAATCTGTATTAGTGCCACCGACTCTCAGGAGGAATCACCCACCTTCTTCGAGATCGACAGTCACTATGTTTAACGACGCCGAAACACGTCTCTACCTAGACCTCTACGATGAGCGTTATGTTGCAAAGCGTTGTTAGGTTCATTCAATATATTTTAAGTTGATCTTTTTAAAGTTTTCCTTTCAAGGTTCACCACGAGATGTATGATACAACTCCTAAATGCAGTCTAAAGATGAGAAGCAAGCTTTTTCAATCTTTTCAACTTATGAAAATCTTAACTACTGAGGGAAAAGAAAGACATCATCTTTTCACACAGATCATAGAGCACACACTGATGCGCTTTTTCCTAAATCAACATGCAAGCTGTCAAAATGCACATGCACAATGCAGGTATTTCTTTTCTCTTTCTTAATGTTGATGTACTACAAAAAGAAAGCTGTTGTATAACTTTTAATTCAATTTCAAGTGAAAGAAAACAAGCTTTTGTCCAAAATCAAAAGACACCTTAAGATTTACTTGTTTCAACACTAGAAATACATAAATTCAAACCATATGACGAAAGCAAAAGCTCAATCAGCTATGAACAACAAACAAACTAACTCTTAAGATCAGAACGACACTTATCACAGGTCTAGATCTAAGAGGCCACAGCAAGACTAGTTCACTTTCGTTATGGGAAACTGCAAATGATGTAAGAAATACACAAAGAATAAATATAGTTTCTTTATACAACCGAGGTGGAATAGTGGCAAAGAAAGGTGGTTTCAGATAGGTACATTGACTGATAACAGGCTGCAAAAACAGGGATGAAAACAGGGCAACAGAAAGCAGAGAACCCCAGTTGCACAAGGCCACACTGGTTCAGCGCAGGTAGAACACTGTTAGTTTGACATTCAGCGCAGGTAGCCCCTTCGGGACCTGCGTTGAAATGCAAACTGCCTTCACAGTGCCTGCAATGAAGAGAGAAACTCTCGTTTCTCTTGGGTTCTGGGTCACAGATTGCTAAAAAATCAACAGTTTTTGGCCAAATCAAAGCTACCAATCAAGTACACACTAAAGGATGATTCAAAGGAGGATGAAAAGCTATCACTAAGAGCTATTCAGAGTCCTTGTGGATCAGCTCTTCAAATCATAAACATGCCCAGAAACTGAGCTAGAGTAGCTGCCCTCTACTTTGCATTTGAAAGATCCAAATGCAGTTCGATTCGGTACTCCCTGTGTTTAGGAAATGAATAGCAAAAACACAAACAACCAACAAGATACGATCCCCAGTGGAGTCGCCAATTTGTTGTTGGGAAAAGTATCCAATACGGAATGACCCTATCCCACTCTAAGGGTGATAGTTCCTTAGCAACAATCAAAGCAAAGCTATCTAAGATTACTTCTTTATGAGATGTAAAAGAGGGGAGAAAGAGATCCACTAACCGATGTCTTTCACTAATGGTTGATCCAATCTTCTCTCCTTGCTGCTTGCCTCCAGCTCCTTTCTCTTTCACTGGCCCAGCTACACCAAGATCCTGCAAAATGGCAAGAGAGGGAAACTACAAGAAGCATACATTCATAATTGATTCAAGGATTAGAATAAATCAAATACACAAGTATAACAATACACCATTGAGACACATGCATATAGAAGAACCTCAAATGCTTTATTAATGGAAGAAGTAAGGTTCAGGAAGTGATACAACCATAAGAGGCCCAATCCAGCATCACCTTCCCAACATAAAGAAATCTCCTCTTCACCTCCTTCAAAGCAAATCACCCAATAGTTCTAAACTCAAACCAACAACAATTCTTTACATTCACCAGATTTCAGCCCCCGGATCTCATGGGAGAGAGATCCATATATAGGAGTTTGGAGAGAGGATGAGTCAGCTTGAGATGTGACTAGTATCCTCTCCCACTCCAGTTCTTCTTCAGTTCTTGAGTCCACTTGGAGGTTCTTGCTTCCACTTGGAGATCTAGAACCTCTTACTCATCACCAGTCGAATTCCTTGATCCAAGTGTCATTTTGGAAGCTTCCTGGGCATTGACACCTTGAGGAATGAATCTGCCACATGTCCAAACTCTCCCAGCGCAGGTAGCCTGCTTTGCAGTTGACATTCAACACAGGTAGACAGTGGAGCAGTTGACATTCAGCGCAGATGCTCAGTGGAGCAGTTGACATGATCCAGAATTGCCTTGTTTTTGAGTGTTTTCAGGTGGAGAACTTTTATTAAGTGCTGTGGTTTGCTGGCCTTGTTCCTCTAGGGGTAGGAACAACATGTTTAGGGACTTTGGATCTCTTAGATTATGGACATTTCATGCTTCATGCTGTAAGGCACAAAAATGTCTATAACAAGCATTGTTGGAAACTACATCCTAATTTAAAGCATAAGAATATGGTGGCAAAGGGAAGCAGTAAATTGTTGCTACAGTGCAACAAGACCTAGGTTATGTTTCAAGTGATGAGATGAAGATCAAATCCATTAGGGTACAAGGTAAAGATTCCATTCATGCTAGTTCAATTTATGAAAATGCATCTCATGATAATGAAAGAAGAAGAAGTGAATTATTTCAAATAAGAGTTGTATCTAAACACAAAAAGATAGATACTCTATTCGATCGAGGTTCTCAAGTTAATTTGATATCAAACATAATTTTAAAGAAGTTGGGTTTGGAATCAAGACCTCATTCAAAACCCTACCCTCTTGGTTGGGTATGCAACAATGTAAAATTAAATGTCACTAAGAAATGAAAACTTATATTTTCAATTGCTTCAAAGTTGATAGATCAGGTTGATTTGGATATTGTCCCACTTGACATTTGTGCCATAGTTTTGGGAGGCCCGTACTTATATGATAGAAATGAAGTATTATTCAAACATGAGAAAAAATACCATCTCACAAAAGATGGAGTGGAATATATTTTTAGAGCTCATAGTATGAAATTTAATTCAACTCTTATTAGTGTGGGAAAAATTAAGAGGCTCATTAACTCCAACAAGAGATATATGGTAGTATGCTCATGGTTGTGGAAGTAAAATATGTTGGGACATCTAAGTTTTTCCAAGGTTGTGATCTTTCTCACAAGAAAGAAATGTTTGATATTGTTTCCAACTTCTCATTCATAGCATCTCCTTTGCATTCCTTGACTAGTGTGAAGCAAGCCTTTTAGTGGGGAAGAAAGAAATAAAAGGCCTTCAACACCTTGAAAGAGCAGATCAACACAATGGAAATATTAGCCTTGCCAGAACTTCAACATCCATTTGAGATCAGGACCAATGTCAGTGATACGTCAAGGCTGCAATATTGATGCAACACCATAAGCCTATTTGTTACAACTCTGAAACTTTTTCTCAAGATGTTGCTAATTATCCCATGTATGTCACAGAGTTGTATGCCTTAGTTAAAAGTGCCAAGAAATGGAAGCACTACTTGATAGGTAAGGAGATGATCATACATAGAGACCATCAGCCCTTACAGTACCTCATGTCAGGAACCAAGCTGCAAAAGGCTCTTCATTTCATATGGATGGGTTTTCTTCAACAAATCCACTTGGTAATCAAGTATAAGAAGGATACAAGTAACAAAGTCAAAGATACGCTTTCTACATCACCTTTTTTCGCATCTTTTGTTTTGAAGAATGCCTATTTATCTCATGTTAGCTATGTCGAATATTATGCTACAAATGAGGATTTTAAGGATGTTTATGAGTGGCTAACCCATCATGAATAGGCAGAGAATGATTATTTGTAGGGAAATTTACTCTACCATATTGGTAAGTTATGTATTCCTACAAGTGAAATATTCCATGTAATTCAAGAAGCTCACACATCTCTTATATCTAGGCATTTTGGGGTAGCAAAAAATATGACTCATCTATAGAGGCCTCAGAAGAAAGAAATTGTAACCCAGTGGGTAAAGGGGTGTGTGATGTGATCTACTTGTAAGCCTACTAATATAAAATTAGGGTTGTACACCCCACCATCATTCCTTCTCATCCTTGGGAGAGTATCGCATAGATTTTGTAGGGGGATTACCCGTGTCCAAAAAGGGTCATGACTAATTCTTTGTATTAGTGGATAGGTTTAGTAAGATGTGTATAGTTATTCCATATAAAAAACATATGAATATTGAGCAAACTATCCACCTTTTGTTTTAGCATGTATGGGTCCATTTTGGACTTCCCACATCCATTATCCAGTATTGGGATTATTGATTCCTCAGGGAATTTTGGAAAATATTGTGGAGAATGATGGACACCAAGATGAAGAGGATTATTGATTTCCATTCATATTCTGATAGATAGACAAAGGTGACAGATTGATAAAGGTCATCAACAAAACAATGCTTCATTTTCTCTAAGGGTACTACAACAAGCATCCCAAGTTGTGTGATGAATATATACATTATTTCCAACATGCACACAACTGAGCTTTGCACTCTTATGTACAGTCTTAGGATGATTCTTATATGGTTGTCTGATAAAAACCTGAGTCTTACACTATACATTGAGGTTCTAGTTTTTTGGGGTTCTAAAGATCACATATAACTACAGAAACCTAGTTCCAACAATCCCCCATTATCATCTCGGGTGAGACTTCATCCACTCTATGGGTGATGCTAAAAATGTTGATGTTGAGTGGGTTTTTTCGCCAACTTCACACAAATCTTAGGTCTAATAAAATCCTGCACACCAACACCCCCTAATACCATGCTATAAATATTGCTCCAGTTGCTTCTATTCTTGTATGATCTCTAGAACTGACATAATCTCCCCTTGAAACAATACATCCCTTAATTTTATTCCACTACATATGATAGTACATGCTTGTTACCTATCCTTAATTTACATATGATACATCATGTCATACTGGCCTATATAATCTTTCCCTATCACTTTTCACATATTATTCTCATTCGACCTGCATAGAATTGCTTCTTCAAGTTTTCATCCAGAAAATAATATCCTTGAAGAAGCCTTCAACAAGGGATTAGATCTAAGGGGTTATATCTAATCAAGGTTATTCCTACATTCTTCTTCATCCTATAGGATTATTCCTTGGATTGATAGGAAGACCCTTATTCCATCGAAATTTGAGTCTACAATATCCTGTTAATGACCTTTGGTTCTGCCCACTACAACAACCCTAATTTTTTGAAATTTTCTAAACATTGGAGTCCTTTGCTTCTCACCTTTCTAAGTCTAATTTCCTATAACAAATATTTAATATAAGCCTTGATTGCAATTTTCATGCTTTATCCATCACAAATTGATCTCCCAATTCCCATGAAGTCATTCTTTTTCATTAGTCATGGTGCACTTTATCTTATCACATTATGATATTGTTAGTCACTCATGCACTAAGTATGCCATCTTGAAATAAAACTTACACTATAACAAATTATCTTGCGAAAGTGAAACCACGTGGGATATCTCGCACTACCTTACCTGATCTCACAAAAATTTGCATGAGAAAACATTTAATGCTCTAATACCCTCACATGTGTGGTAGAAAATATATAAATGGGTCACCACCCATGTCATTTTACATGGACCTTTTTCTCTGAGACCGTAACTACATAATGCAAAGAGCTTATGTTTGTCACTACTTGCCTATGCGGTCTGTGAAACCAACAATTGTGCATGGATCTAGGTATTTTATCATTCCTACATTTTTTAACTTGTGATTGTTTCATTTTTTTCCTCCTTTCTCTTCATTTACCCTCACCATTTATCTTCCTAAACCTTTCGTATTATGACCTCAAACTTAGTTATATATTGAAACTTTTAGGTCCATTTACCTCATATTTACTAGGTTCTAATCTTTACCTTACCTAATAATTAGTCGATTTACACCTCTTTTCATTGCATCCTCCCCATGATCTTCGTGATTGTGGCCATCCATCTTCCATTTCAATTCATTTACTTCAATTTTTCCACTTACCCTAGCCTTTCACATCCTGACTACCTTAGCTCTGTATATACGCTTTTAGGGTTTCTATTTTCACCTTTCTCCTCCCCATTTCACTGAGCCTTCCATTTATTCACCAATGTACAAGCTCCTCAACTTAGTTCTATAGTATCCCCTTTCTCTTTGTTGTGACACAAATTCTAATACTTTCCAATTCAATCCTTTACTCTACAATAATTGTGCATTTTCATCATTTCTTATCACAACTTATCCTTTCTTCTTCCAATAGTAGTTTCCCTTTACCTTATCGCAAAGTTTCCCTAAAATTTGTGACTATGACCATTGGCTCCCACTTAATCTCATCTTGACATTGCAAGTTGTGATTATGTGACATGATTTGACACTCCTTGTTATAACATTCTCTCACCCGTACTTGTGATAACACTAACCCTTAGTGCAATCTTACTTCGTAGAATGTGATACAACTTTGGTTATGTTGCTTGCCTTATCATAGTCAATCTCTACAATTTACAACTAAGACTTTCACTCAAGCAACTTGTCTCTACAATTTGTGACCAATCCTTTCCCATCACACCACCTTCTCTTATCACAACTAGTCTTTGCAGTTTGAAAATAAGCCTATCACTTTGTAATTTTACAATATGCGAAACATGCTAAATAATAAATATTTTTGTGGTTTTTCTTATCATTTTTAGTTTCCATGAATATATTTTAAGTGTTAGGTATGGTTGATCTTCAGTTTTTCAACATCTCCTCGTCAAAAAGAGATATAGATCCACTAACTAGAAGAATAGCTGGTAAGGAGACAACTAAAAGTAGTATCGAAGGGGTTGTTGAAATTTCCTTTGTGAGAGTTCTCGTTTATGCTAATAGTTCCTATTATGTAGATAAATAAATACCTATGATGTGGGTAGAAATGTATCAAGCATTATCAAAGAATGCAATACCTGAGGAGGAATAATATTGTGAGGTATATATTAATATTAGGAAATCATGGTCTCATAAGATAGTAGCACATTCACCCATTATGTCATGCGCTAAGACCATTGAGTGGATCATTTAGTGGATTGATGAGAAACATATGATAACAAGGAATGTACATGGTGTCACAATAGTAACATTCACACAATCTACCATTTGTGATTATTCTAATATGTTGAAAACTTGTTTGGTTCATACTGAAAAATGGTATTGTAACTTCTCTAAGCCAAACCAAGGACATCCTTAAATATTGGTGGTAGGAGCCTCACATGTTTAGATATTAAGCCGATGGAATTTAAAAAAATAAGATTCTAAGGAAAGCATATCAAATGTTAGCAACCATGTGTTGTAGGATATATAGGAGACTAGATGTAGAATATTTGAAAATGATTGCATTCCTATGATGTACACATGTGTGTTGGTTTGAGGGGGCTTGGACCTAGGTTTGGAGTTAGTTGCACTAACCAATAAAACCATACATTACAATCCCTTTTGGCAATAACCGGCGTAGCATAGGTTGCAGTCTCACCCGAGGCAGTATTGGGGAATGCTATAACCAAGTTTATGCATCCGTAGGACTATGTGACGTGTTTCTACAAAACTTAGGGCTTTTTCTTGTCCTTCAAAAACCCTAACCCTTGAAATGCAGAATTTAGAGTAATTAACAATTAGCAAATTTATGTCCTTTGTCGATTGCGCAAAACATGCATAACATCATATAAATAGACAGATCTACGTCTTCGCAAATCTATTAAGTACTTTTCCTGATTAAATGAATTCAATAGATCATAAATACAGTAAATTCAGAGATAAAACAATAATATGTAGATGCACAAATAGTTCTTCAAAATAAGTCTTTTATTATGCTTCAAATATTCAAATACAACTTCTTCCTACCCTGTGTACACAACTTCAGGGGCCTGCACACTCAACTGCGAACTTACCAATGTCTCCACGCACATAGTTGCTAGATCCTTCCTCTTCACTCAAGTACATAATAGATAAAATAAGGCCCCAATCATGCACTATTCATTTTTAGCTATCTTATGACTCTTCTATGACTTCTTTATATTCTTCTTCATTACAATACCATGGTCCACGAACCATGGGCGGGTCTAAAAAAAAATTGACTCTAACAAACTGAGGGGCTTTAACCTTCGCAAATCCTCTTTGACTTCTATCGACCTGCACTACTCATGCTTCACTCCTTAAAATGTAGAGACTTTATAATATTTAACAAAACTTAACAAAATTTGACCCAGGGGACCCCATCCCAATAGGCCCCCAACACAAAGTTGTGACTCTTCCCAAGTCACTCTGTTGGTGTTGTCTCAACCTTTTCTTCTAGACCACTAAATTCTATCTTCAACACTTGAAGATCTGTTTTTCCCTATGTGGAATCGTGGTGAACTTCTTCAACCAATTTCTCCATTGTTGGACCTTCGACTGTAAGGACCAATTTTCTTTGTGTCTACTAAAGAGGTTTTAGATTTCTCGGAATATCCTGTGATAATTGGCTTTCCTCATCGGCCCATGGCTACATCCATGAGGAAATAATAGAGGCCTTCCAACACAACTCATCAATCCGGGTCTGTATGAATTTCTCTTCTTGATGTTTGGTGAACCTTTGCATAAGTGCTAAGGTCCGCACTATCACCCTAATCGCATTAAAATGTAGTTTATTTTTGTAGATGTTAGCTTTGATTGTCTACAAGTGTGGATCCTCTTGTAGCAAAGGTCCACATCTTCATTGTCTGCTCAAACAATTGGTTGTAGTCCTTGATTGTAACATCCAAAGTGTTCATATCTTCTTTAATAGTAGCCTCGCCCTGTTCTCTAACTTCCAGAGTGGTTGGTTGTAGCTTTAGTTGAAGCTCTGAAAACTGTAACTGCATCTCAAATTGTACCTTTCCAATTTCCTCCTTGGATGCCTTCACTGCAGCAACTAACTTGTGAATTTTCTCTGCTAAGGTCACCTCTGTTGGAATTTGGAGCTCAAGGGTCTCACTGCACACTTGGGTAAGGGATACCTCTAGCTGTTGATTTCACTGCATCACCTCGTAGTGGGCCTGCAAGGCCTATGCTTTCTCTGCAAAAATCTGTGGATTGTTAGTTTTCACCTCATCATTACTCAATAGATCTCTTTTCTCATGGATGCGGAGCTCATCTGAAATGCCTTGGTGCATCTCGCGTAAGGTCTAGATAGGTAGTGCTGCAAGGTTAATACTTAGGTTTTTCCAGTACTGTGCATGCCCCTGGTCTTAGGTTGTCTCAAAATGGATGGATCATGCTAATAGTTACACTTCTTGGAGCTCAAATGTGATTTATGTAATGGTACTAAATTTTGGCACGCTCACTTGATCCACTCTCGCTTGCACCACGCTCGCCTGAAGCACTCCTATCTAGACATATAATTCCTTCAAGCCCTATTTTAGTTTTTCCAATACCCGGTGGTATTGGTCTTCAATGTTTCCCCATACATTTTCATTTTCGAATCGAACAACACCACCTATCTCATCAAGGTTCCCCTCCATGAGGACCAATGGTATCATACTCACAGACTTATCAGACTTCTTCTTCTTATGAGGTCTCATCAAACTTCTTTTTTGCTTCTTCCTAATCTTGAAGGGGGACTCTAAATCCTCCAATCTAAGATAGGGGTCTGCTCCCTCTTCTTCTTCACCTATGGTTTCGACCTCTACATCAGTGCGCTCTATCTCAGATTCATCAAAGTTAATGACGACATGTGATGTTTATGCTTACGCAACTCTTTCCTTTTGTAATTCCTTCTCTTTCGCAGAAGCCTTTTCCTTCTATGCTTCCTTCTCTTTTGTAGAAGCCTTATGTGCTTCTTTTTCTTTCTTAGAAGCCTTCTATGCTTCTTTATCTTTATCTTTCTTGGTCATTGTTGTCGCTGTTATTTTTCCCATTTCTCCTTGTGCAGCCTTACTTGTTCCTGCAGCTTCAATAGATGGGGTGAGCCAATCACTCGACCATTTGTTGATGACCCCCATAATATTTTCCAACCCGACTAAATATGGAAACTTATGCCATGTTCTTGTGACATCCTTCTTCGTGTGTATGGAAAGATTGTGAATATCTACTTTGAAGTCAACTATATTCTTGTACAGTGCATGTAGACTAGGTGACAACTATGGCCATTAGTTGATCACCATTTGTAACTCTAACTCGAACAGGACCTAGAAAATATTGGTTTCAATGATACGGTCGGGGTCTTTTCTAGCCCACAACGAGGAAAATTTTGCAACCTCACATATGTCTTGGTCCAACGCTGGGAACTGGCTATCATCAGGCATCCTCAAGGCTACCAATGTGATCAATAATAGTAATCATGTGTGGTTGAATGCCTTTTTTTCCTCGTGGGCTTCATGGAAATTCTACAAGAATTTGTGGTAGAGGTACTTTTTCCAATTGAATTGGACCCCTTAGCTGCACTATGTAGCTAAAGATACCACTGGTACTGACACTTCATTGACACGACACTTCATTAAAACGACACTTCCACTTTTCTTGTCTTGCTAAAATATGTGCAGGAAACTACACAAATCCATCCGATATAGATTTAATGGCGTAGCCTCGCAAATTTCTCACCAACCCGAAATTGCTCTTCATTTGATCTGCGAGTTTCTTTTCCTATGACTTCCCCATAAAAGCACCTGTGGGGTTCGTGCCCTAATAAGGTAGTGTAGTGATTCTATGGAGCATCATCTCGTCAACTGGAATGGGCCCTCCCATCCAAAGGCACCCATCGTGAACCAGCACAAAAAATTGACTCATATATATGGTATTAATTATGCTACAGCTAAAACGTGGAACATATAGCATGTTGAGCAACCCTGTGTGCTCAATTTTGGTTTCCCACTTCATTGGTTCAAACCTTTTGACTCTCACCTCCTCGTAGTAGACCGATTTTAATAATTTGCTGGGTTCTAATTGCAGAAACTTCGCATGATCACCCAAACCCTAGTCCTCCATCTTCAGAAATGGTACCCGGGCCAACAAGCTTCCCTCAACTGGTGCTTCCTCCCAGCATAAATGGTGTGAACACCTTTTATTCCAATGATTCAGGGTCCTTAATGACCTTGGTAGTGGATTTCCTAGGGGGTACATAAGGTGGTAGCCAATTAATTGGCTCTGCGCCTTTTGTGTAGATATCTTCAACCCCCCTAGTCAGCTCTTCTTCATCCATATCGAGGGGTTCCATCGGCTGCTTATTATTATCCATATGAACCTTCTGTCTAATCTCATTTGGGTTTTTGCATGGCTATTTATGAACCATAGCTTGTTGTGGCTTCTTTTGCTTCTTCTCTCTTGTCGCAGAGGAAGTAGGTTTTGGCCTCAGTGACCTAGGCATTGCGGCATGGATTGGTGGTGTTGCAGTCATCTTGTCAAGGCTCTCCCAGAGTATTTTCTTTTGCAACTCAAGCAAATCTTCCTAAAACCCTAGCACCTTCTGCAAAAATTCCTTCTCTATCTCTTACCAATCTTATCGACACATGCACAAATCATCTTGGCTCAAACTTAGGCACAAAATCTCAATGCAAGCTCTCTAGAAGAAAAGTATTTGAATGTGGAGTGGGATTTTGTATTTATAGCCCTTTTTTAATTCAAATCCATTGATTCCCTCCAAATTTCCTCCATTAATGCTCTTTTGGCAATATATTTCCAAAGATATGCTCCTTAAATGCTTTCCCCCTCACTCCCTTTAATGGAAAAATAGCCATCCAATCATCTACAGTGATTTTGATGGTCACTTTTTGGCCAGGCTGCATGGGACCCACTTGCTAGCGTAGCTCATTCATCGCGTCTCCCATCTATGGCTTTCTCCTAACTATCACATAACCTAATCTCTTTGCCAAACTTTCTCTTGGCAGAGTAATTTGTAGTCCTGCACTTCCTTGAAACTTCCTGAAGTACTAAGACTTTCCTACTTTCATTAGCTATTGTGCAGGGGTGGGATCACCCGAGTACAAATTCAACTGGCTCCCATTGATTCTTCATAGAAATAACTCCCCATTTAGCTTTGCGAGCTGAACTGCACCCTCATCTGTTATCTCTTTGATGATGTATGGTCCTTGTCAATGCATATTAAACTTTCCTAGAAACTTAGTAAAAT
This sequence comes from Pinus tabuliformis, assembly GCA_031772625.1. Classification (NCBI taxonomy): domain Eukaryota; kingdom Viridiplantae; phylum Streptophyta; class Pinopsida; order Pinales; family Pinaceae; genus Pinus; species Pinus tabuliformis. Next base: position 856,731,902 of record CM062805.1, on the reverse strand, counting down.
TGCTATCATACATCAACACTAAATCTCCATTTTTAAAGGTGTTCTGCTTAATGTGGTGATCATGCCACACCTTTTCTCAAGAATTATGCACCTACTAATGAAAATTTGCTAAGAATCAATCTTCTTCTAACTCAAGTATCTACACGAGGCGTTATTCCATTATATCCCGATATGCCATCTTCGTGATTGTAGCAATCTGCAAACTGGGCACTATGTACTCTATTGGCATCACTACTTCTTGTCCATAAACTAGTTGAAATGGTGTCTGTCCAGTCAACCTCTTACAGGTAGTTCTATATGACCAAAGAAAAACTAGTATGTGCACATCCCAATCGTTCCTATTCACATTACAGATCTTCATCAAAGAATTGTCCATGATCTTACTGAAAGCTTCAACTGTTCCATTTGCTTGTGGATAGTATGGCATGATTTTCTGATGATACATCTAGAATTATTCAAGCAAAGCAATAATCATTTCATTCAGGAAATGTGAATCCCTATTGCTCATCAAAATATTAAGAAATCTAAACCTAGACAAAATGTACTGAAATATAAACTTTGGAGTTGTAGTTGCGCTACAATCTGTCATGGGCTGCACCTCAGCCCACTTGGTGAGGTATTATGTCATCGTGATGATGTATTGCGCTCTTGTCTTCCTTCTTGGTGGTTTAATAGGTCCCCAAAAATATATTACTCATTTGTCAAATTCCTGTAATGAGACTTGCGGGTTCAGAAGTAATTCATCCCTTCATGATGCCTTCCTGTTCGTCTAATAGACATCACATTCCCTACAGTACTCCTTGGAATCTTTGTGCACAGTTGGCCACCACAACCCAGCGCATAGGATCTTCTGCATAGTCGCTCTTCCAACATAATTTCCTCCAGCAAATCCTCCATGTGCTTCAGCGAGGAAAATTTTTCTTTCATAATTTGGTACATACCTACATAGAACTTCATTTAACCCCATTTTATACAAGTGCCCTATAATTACAGATAAATCTACAACCCTGACCACCAATTCCTTCTTCTGTTGCATCATATATCCTTTAGGAGATACACTCGTAGACATGAATTGGATTATATCTGCAAAATGTTCATTTGCAACGTGCACATCAAAGAGCTGTGCATAAGGAAATCCTTCATCAAGACTAGTAGGTTCTTCACCATTCTCAATCCGCAAAAGGTGATTGGGTCCAGCATTTAATCTTTCTAGCTTCACAATTACTTCGAAATTGTACTCCTGAAATAGTAGTAACCAACTACAAATCCCCCCCCCAACACAGGCTTGTTGACTAGGTACTTCAAATATTAATGTTCCGTATACATTTTGAAGTGTGCAACCAAGAGATAATTCCTAAATTTCTGGAGCGTGTATACCATCACCAATCCTTCGCGCTGAATGGTTGAATAGTTCTTCTTTTCCTTAGTTAGTTTTCTGCTTGCAAATGCAATCACATGGTCGATATATCCTGTGCCTAGCTGGGTTAAAACTACTCCTAGCACTATGTAGGATGCATCCACATGTACATGGGATTCTTTCTTCCAATTTGAGAATACTAGAATGGTTTTTTTACCCATCTTCTCCTTTAAAACATCTAAGCTTTTCTAGCAATCATCATCCTAGTGAAATGTCGCATCTTTCTTCAATAATTTCTCCATGGGTGCAGTGATCTACGCATATGCCTTAATAAACTTTCTATTGTATCCTGTATGGCCCAATGTTGCGTGCAACTATTTTACATTCCTAAAAGGCTCCAAATTTATAATCACTACAATTTTAGCAGGGTCCACCATCAACCCTTGCTTACCAACAACTACCCCAAAAGTATCCCATATGGTACGAAAAATATATAATTCTTTAGATTTAGGGAGATCTAATACTTCCTACAAGTATCCAGCATTAGGTGAAGACTTGCAACATGATTTTTAACTAACCAAAACACCATCTAATAATCAAAGTAGACCTCCAAACACTCGTGAATAAATTCTTGAAAGGGTGTGACTACCACCCTGAAAAACATCGCGAGGGAATTCTTAAGTCCAAAGGGAATAACTGTATACTGAAAAGAGCCCCATTCTGTGGAAAAGGTAATCTTACTTCGATCTTTTTGCATGATCTTGATTTGGTGATATCCTAAGAATCCATCTGTAAAAGAGTAGGCTTCTTGACCACCAATGTTCTCCAAGACTTTGTTTGTAAATGATGTAGGGAATAGATCATGTACACAAGCATCATTCAACTTCCTTAAATCTACACAAATCCTAATTTCTCCCTTTGTCTTCTACTCCTGAACCACCATAGGGCTAACCCAGTCCAATTCTTCTACAAGTTCAATAATTCCTGCTGCGAGCATCTTATCTAGCTCTCCGCGCACCTTTTCTTTGTATTTAGGATTCAATCGGTAGGGGCGTTGCTTTACCGGCTTCACGTCTGGCTTCAGATTAATCTTCATAACACCCAAATCACCTACTATCCCCTTTATATCAAAGAACTTTGTTGGAAACAAGTCATGATACTCCCATAATAACTTTACAACTTTGTCAATTATGTCATTATCCCAGTAATTTCCTATATTCATGAACTTCAGCTGCGCTTTCGACCCAATATTCACTCGTTGGTATGCAATGGTTTTGAAATGTCAGGAACCTCTAACTTAGGCCCAGTGACTTCGAACTATCCCTTTGACTCAGGGATATTGATAGTCTTGGGATCTTCCTAGTCTTCTTCTGTGGTAGCATTGTAACACTCCATATCATGGCACAAATGTGTGATCCAATTAGGTTGTACCCACACGATAGGATCTATAGGAGTTTTGAATATCACAGGCTTGATTTCCTATAATGATTCATCAATAAATTTGAATCCATCATCAAAATTGAATGTTAGCATAAAGCTTTCCTTCATAACGTCCCACTCTGAAATTCCATGTCACAGCTCTATTTCTAGATACCAATTTATCAAAATAGTATCCAAGGTGTGGCAAAATATATGTACCCGTTTAGGTTGCAGTTACTCACCCCATGCTTCAATCCAACGAGATAGATGCTCACATGGATCATCCTTCCCTTTATATTTTTCATAAATATGGGTGTTTTCGTATCCAAACCGCAACTTCATCATCCTTTGGTATTCTTTCCAGTCTGTAAAATTGTTCTTATGTGTACCCCACCATTTGGCAGGCGTAGCTCTCAGCACGATGTCCAATTCCTAGAATCGATGCTCCTCCAATACATCCCTTTCAAATTTATCTAGAAAAAAATTTACATCTTCTAAGGCATCATAATATGGTAAATTACGTACCTCAAAGGATATGCACTGGAGTGATTTAGTAAGTATGTTCCATCACAATGTTGATACTTCATGCAATCTATTCTGCCAATGCTTGAGCTCCTCATTTGAATCCAAGTTGTAGGAGCCGTCATTTTCTCAAGTAATTATTCCATCTACTATAGGATTGATCAAATCCTCATTCCACGCAGTAAGATTATAGATATGATCAATGTCATCCTCCTCATAGTTTTCTCAGACTGGTTCTGTATACCAAGCACCCTTTGCTGGATCCAATGGAACAATGACTTTTAGTTACTTATTCTCAAACATCATGCTCCACTTCTTCAGGTTGATGACCACATTCATATCAAACACAAAGTCAATTCCAAGCAGTGTTGGGTAGGGATTTCTATCAACCACTATTTTGATTACCTCAAAATCAACTATAACATGTGCTCCTTCAATGTCGACATCTACTCCATGTAGGTGTCCCATAGGAATAATATTTTATTGGTTCAACATTCACAGCTGAATTGGGGACCACTGTAGCATTAACTTTCCCATTCTTTCCCAGGTCTGTTTAGGCAAAAAATTCACATCATATCCCAAATCTAAGATCACCTGGTCCATTTCAAATTCTCTAATTTGGGCAGTCAATCTCATTTCCCAATGAGTCCTTTTCTTACTTTTGTCTACTTTATGCATTGTGCGCTACTCAAGAAGCGACTTACCCTTTCCAGTGTAGTTATCTATCAACTATTGTAGTCACTCCACTAATTTTTGGTCCCTTAAGAGCTTCATGCAAGTCTATAAGAATGATTTCAACACTGACGGATCTATTTACTATGCAACAATGACCTTTGTAGGCTTCTCTGTTCGTTCACTCTGATTCTTTGATGTGGAAGCTCTTGAATCCACATAGATCTTCTTTGCCTCCATAAATGTTTCTTTTTTCCTATGCAAATTAGATTCAATATCCTTGGCAACAACCCCACACACCCACAAATTCCCTTATGGATGTTTCCATGTGGCTTTATCTTCCCTAGTAGTTATGCTTATTCACGTAAATATATTAACACTGGGGCCATCCTCGCATGGTTCTGACCTCATCATCTGGATGTTCTACATGGGTTGTTGGTTCTTCTCCTCTTTCATATTTGCAATGAGTACAGGACAATCTTCTATTACGTGGTCAAAATGACGGCAATACTGACAAGATGGGTGTGTCGGATTCTAAAAATTTCACGCATAATGGCTTGGTTCCACACAGTTGTAACAAATAACCTATCTGCGACCTCTTCCAACTCTCCTGCCTCATCCTCTTCCTCATCCTTGGAATCCCCTCCACGTTGTAGGTGCGCCTTGATCTTGCTGCAAATGAGTCTCTCCTTGTACTATATATTTTGAAGTTCTATCCATCATTAACTCATAGCTTTAGAAATTGCGCTCATCATTGCCTACATATTTACAAAAATTGCAAAATAGTTGTTTGGGAGTTTGCACAAACTTTTGCAACAAATGGAAATTGTTTATTGAGTGTTTTCCTAGTATTTGGAAAATAGCACACCATGGCATTACATCATTATTGGATCCAACAGAATTTTCTGGCTTTAGGGGGATAGGACCTCCCCCAATTAGATAGTTCTGATATACTGGGCAATGATCCTTGTCATGAAAATTTCCTTCGCATTTTAAGAATTATACTTTAGAACGAGTCCCATTTCAGACCTCTTTACCCTTTTTGAGATCCTGCAACTCCATATGTAGGCTATCCAACTATGACTAAATCTGTTACACTCCCATATTTGTATCCTGAATAGGTGAAGCCTCCAACTTCATAGAAATTTCCAGTGCTTCAGCCTGCGATCCAAGCTTCTGTTGTGTCAATGGTAATCTCAAATGAGGTAATAGTGTAGCAATATACCAGACCTTATACTGCTCACCTGAAATTTGTAGAATAGCCTGTTGTAGCAGAAATTTTAACCTTTGATCAATATCCCATGTATATTCATTCACCTTTTTCTTAATTTATTTTACCTCAGTCACATACTAGGCTCGAGACTTTGGCTTTCTAAATTCATTATTTAGCGCATCTTTTGTGTCTTTCAATGACAGTAGCTGGATGTGTCATACTGTACTTAATATACCAACTCAATACCCTATCTTGCAATTCCATGACCAACTATGCTTTCTTCAAATCGTCATTTGTTATCTATTGTGACTTCCACACAATGTCTGCTACAAACTAGAATTGATCAGGGTTTTTTTCCCTAGGCCCTTGAATATAGGCATCTTCATAGTGTTCACCATGTTGAATAGTGGAGTTGGGGGTGGAGGTGGAGGTGGAGGTGTAGGTGTAGGTGTGTGAGGTGGATGTCATGGTGAAGGTGGGGTGGATATATGTGGTATTCCAATAGTTCCTTGATCTACCGAATGCGGTGCACCTCTGGGAATCTTCAGACTATTACTTTCTTCTTCGTTATTAGGTGCTCCCAATAGAGGATTGTACTCAATAATTGTTTCTAGATCTTTTCTAAACTGTTTCCCACTTCACATAGCTCCGTAGAGTCTTGTCTAAACATCTATTTAGTGGCATAACTCATTTCTCGCACAATATAATTTTGATCTAAGTTTTTAGATACTTACCTCTTGGTCCTTTGAAAAACCAGCATTCAGCTTAGCTATAACTAGTAGATGTATCAATCGCGAAATTAGTAATAAATATGCCCAAAATACTATCGATCCAATAATTGACAGCCTTTGTAACCTTTATTTATGATCCTTCCAGGCACTTCACTAACTTTGGGCTCCACACAATAGGGTTATCCAACTTCTAGGTAGGTTGACCATCCACCAATTTAGCCAATCATTCATATAATTCACACAGAAAAGAGTAGAAGAAAACTTTGTGTTCCTCTGTATACAAATATCTCTATTAACACTCTTCTTTTGACAGGCGCAGATTCCTATTTTATTGAGATCCAAACTCGTGCAACTTTCGATCTATTGAATTCTCAATCCCCTTCTTAGTCGGTATCCACTTATGCCACATCACACATTCGTCATATAGATCCAAGTCCCTGCAATGGAACCATTTGTTGACTTCAGGGGGCTTGGACCTAGGTTTGGAATTAGCTGCACTAACCAACAAAACCCTACACTACCAACCCTTTCAGCAAAAACCTGTGCAGCGCAGGCTGTAGTCTCACCCGAGGTAGTATTGGGGGATGCTAGAACTAGTTTTCTGCATCCAGATGACTATGTGATGTGTTTCTATCAAACTTATGGCTTTATCTTGACCTTCGCAAACCCTAACCATTGAAACCCAGAATTTACAGTAATTAATGGTTATCATATTTATGCCCTTCATCGATTGCATTAAACATGTATAACATCATATAAACAAATAGATCTACATCTTCATGAATCTATTAAGTAATTTTCCTGATTAAATGCATTCAGATCATAAATATAGTAAATTCGGAGATAAAACACTAATACACAGATGCAAAGATAGTTCTTCAAAATAAGTCTTTTATTATGCTTCAAATATTCAAATATAACTTCTTCCAACCCTGCGCACACAGCTACAGGGGCCCGCACACTTAGCTGCGCACTTACCAAGGTCTCTGCACACACATTTGTAGGAGCCTTCCCCTTTTTCCAAGTACATAATAGATAAAATTAGGCCCAAATCACACATTATTATTTTTTAGCTATCTTATGACTCTTCTATGACTTCCTTTTATATTCTTCTTCATTACAATACCATGGTCTGTGAACCATGGCGGGTCTCAAAAAAACTTGAATCTAATAAACTAAGGGCCTTTGACCTTCCTAAATCCCCTTTGACTTCTATCGACCTGCGCTACTCGTGCTTCGCTACTCAAAATGTAGAGACTTTACAATATTTAACAAAACTTAACAAAATTTGACCCAGGGGACCCCGTCACAACAATGTGCCACTAAAAGAACTATTTTCAATTGGGTGGACATATTGACATCATCAATCCAAGCTAATTTTAAAATCCTAAAGCAATCCTCCATAATAGAACAACCATATTTCTATATGGCATCATTCTTAGTGGATGCCATATGTGCAACATGTGAATTTGAGGTGTTAGGTTGGAAGTGGACCTTTTCTCCAGAGATCCCACCCATGGACATTTACTTCAATAATATGTGGGATATACTCTACAGGGGAATGTATGATCAGATTATTGATCATTTTATCTCCTCAATGTACCAGAATCTCTTAGATACAAATCCACCTTGCATGTAATATAGGGAAAGTATGTCATTAAAAGATGTTTCTGATAGATTTACTCTAGGGGACACAATGTACATAAGAGTATTTGGAGCTTATAAATCCCCTCATCGATTGCCTTTTTTAATTACTGATAAAATAATATTACAAGAGATGGCATGTCATCTTACTACAGGATTCACCATCACACTATTAAAGGAAAATAAAGCTCCAGGGCCTATATTCCCTTTGTATATAGGATCATATTATATCAAAAATTTCAAAGAGTCAAAAGAAGAAGTAAAATACTTATTAACATTTCAGGTTTGGTGAACTCAACTTTCTCATGTATGATTCAAAAGCTATTTCCACCCAACATTGCAAATCCATCAAGCGTGGTTGTTCATATACTCCAAGTATTGACACAAATGAAGAAAAAGTGAAAAAAGTATTCAATGATAACAAAGTAGTTGAGGAAGGCCTAAGAAGTAGCCCCTCTAATCCTACTAATAACCTAAAAAAACCGAAAAATAATCTTCACAAAGTATGGATACAAAAGAGAAGAAAGCCACATTGAAGAGAAATAAAGAAAAAAAGCTACAAAGAAGGAAAGGCTAAATAAATAAAAATCTAAATAGGAAGTGAAAATATGAGAAGAGGACCACGGGGCTTTGGATTGACGGTGAATTGGTGTACTGTTAAGGCACTCCTTGTGATAGGTCACCGGTTCAAATACCCCATGGGTGCTTAGGTAGTATTTTATAGAAAAAAAGAAAGATGAGAAGAGGAGGAGGCAACCAAAAGGAAAGAAAAGGAGGAATAAGTGAAAAGGAAAGTAGAGAAAGAGACAACCAAAAATAAATAAGAACAAGAGGCATCCAAAAGGAAATCAGAGGAGGAGATAGCCAAAAGGAAAGAAGAATAAAAGAAAAACAAAGAGCATCAAGAAAGAAAAATATAGAGGTTGAAATGAAGAAAAATGAAGAGGAAGCAAAGAGAAAACAAGAGGAGGAAATGAAGAAAAAGGAGGAAGAAGAAATGGCCAGAAAACTTGAAGAAGAAAGGATAAAAAAAGAGCTAGAAAAAAAAGGAGGTAGAAGAAACCAAAATGAATGAGCTAGAACAATAGGAAATAGAGATCATACTACCTAGTCTAGATTTCGTTCCACCCACACTTATCGTTGGTAGGCATTTGCCACTTGAAGGAATGGGAGTTAAATTTGAAGAAGAAGATTGAGTATTGGACCTCTCAAGTTTTATATTTTATCAGTTCAAAAATATAATATCTCAAGAAAGGTAGAAGTGCCTAGCAAGATAGCTAGACAAGCCAATATTAGTCATTATGGAAGGGCACATAGTGGTGGAAACCACATAAAATATTGTATCAAGTACTTCCACTGGATCTACATTCTTTGATCCTACCAAGAAAAGTGTGGCATGTTTAGTAAATGAAGTGAAAAAGTTGAAAGAGATATTTTCCACCACATAGTAGGAGAATGATAGGTTGAATTCAGAGATCTAAACCTTGTCGGACACAATTTCCCACAAAAGAGATTTCCAAGCAGCCGCTTTGAAGGAGATAGGAGTGGTGGAAAAATCCATGAAACTAGTTTATGGAAAATGTTCATCCTCCATAAGGAAGCAATTTCACTAGAATCAATTCAAATAGAACTCAAAAGAAAAGGGACATTAGTAGAACAAGTCTTAATAGTAATAGATCACATACATGGATGAAGCTCTAAATAACCTAATGCACCTATCAATTTATTAAGGAAAGATAGAATGGGCATGAAATGAGACAAGGAAAAGGTAAGAATGATTTTGTAATTGAATGAAAAGTTTGGAAGAGATGTTGCTAGAATATTGAACTTATATCATTCTCTTCACAATGCATTGGAATCCTTGTTTAAGTATTTCAGGATAGCCTCCACCAATGCACTAGATGTGATGAGACCTGAACAAAAAATTCATCAAGAAAATATAGAAAGGATAGATGTAATGAAACCAGTTGCTTCATGTTATGTAGAATAAACGACTACAGACATAAGTATCTTCCCTAGGCCTTGTAGATTGACGTATAACAACAGAAAGAAAAAGGGACTAAAGTTTTCCTTAAAGTAAATAGATAATAGGATGAAGCCTACCTAGAATCTATCATATTCTTCGCTCCTTCCTTTGCTTGAATTCTCCATTCTTAGCCCCCATTGCTATTATTAGAACTTGCACAATCAGATAAAACAAGCCATCGATCCACATAATCTATGCAATATCACCTAATAGGAATCATATATAGGAAAAAAAATAACTCTTTGCATTAATAGAAATGGAATGAGTTACAACCAAAAATAGGTGTTGATCTTGTAAAAGAGCTCCTCCAAGTTGAATTGTCCTTTATTTATCACAAAGTGCACCTCTAATCACCCTAATGAATGGAAAGATATCTCACACATCAACTACACAAGGGTAGAATCACTCTCCAAAAGCCAACCCCTTGCTTATGGATGGTAGTAAATATATAGGTGGAGTGTTGGGTGTGTGTTAGAGGGGGTTAAACAAACCCCCCCTTCATTGTGCTAGGTGTAGCAGGGGGGCCACAGGGGGGTGGTAGCCCCCATGTGTTGGGGGTTTGCAGGGGGGCAGTAGCTCCCTTGTACAGGGTTCATGGAAATGCCTTAGGATTTTTTTTTTGACCCTATATTAGGTGGACAGACCTATCTCTGGTTTTGTACATGAATTTCACAAATGGTTTTGGGCATGGTGATTTTTTGCCCAGGGGATTTTGTAAATCCAGTGAAAGGAACTACGATTATGTTCTAATCTAGGATTAATGGATTTGGGTTTATGGATGATTCGACATGTATATATATTCATTGTAACATTGAAAGGAATATAATGAAAAATCAATCTTGTAGTCTTGGTTTTGAGATCTAGGGGAAAATCTCTGTGTATTTGTTTTGTGTTTCTTGCCATTGTATATTTTCTATTTTCTAAGAATTCATTTGTAGTTAATTTATATATAGGATTAAAATATACATTTTGGTATCATAATTTTTTTGAATTTGGGTTTATGGATGCTTAGACATGTATATATATGCATTATAATATTGAAAGGAATATAATAAAAAATCAATCTGGTATTCCTAGTTTTGGGATCCAGTGGAAATCTCTGTGTATTTGTTTTGTATTTCTCGTCATTATATATTTTATGTTGTTTAAGAATTCATGTGTAGGTAATTTTTGTACAGGGTTAAAACCTACATTCGGTATCAGAGTTGTTTCGGCTTCAAGGGGACAACTTTGAAGCTGAGGAGTTTTCGTCGGGCCTGTGGTAGACCCTGTTCACTTGGAGATCTACGGGATCAATTCTTGTAGTGAAAGAAAATGGTGAGCACTGGGAAGATAGAGATTGTGGAATTTAATGGTCATAGTTTTAAGTTGTGGAAAATCAACATGGAGGATTTGCTGATGGATAAATGTTAGTGTATCACGATAGATCTGGGTACTAAACCAACGACAATGTCCAATGAAGACTGGAATAAGTTGGATTGGAAAGCAAAGAGAAAAATATGATTTTGTATCTCAAATTCAATATTAGTGAATGTATTAGGGGAGATTCAGTGAAGGTTTTGTGGGAAAATTTAGGGAATTTTTACCAATCTAAGTCTCTCATGAATAAATTGTTCCTATGAAAAAATTTGTATAACTTAAGGATAAAGGATGGAGACTCAGTCATATAGCATCTAAATGCATTTAATAATTTGGTAAGTCAATTGTTATCTGTTGATATTAAAATTTCAGAAAAAATATAAGTGCATAAGTTTGTTGTGTTCTCTACCATATTCGTGGGATAGTATAGTTGTTGCGATAGGTAGCAATACAACTACCTTATTGTTTGATGAAATAGTCTCATCCTTGGTTTCAGAGGAGATGAGATGGAAAAATATGGAGGGTTAGAATGGTGATGCCTTTTTTGTACGACAACGGTCCCAGAATAGAAACAAAAATAAGTCCTTGAGTGGGAGATCTAAATCTAGAGGGAGATATAAATCTCTAGGAAAACCTATAAAGGTGTGCTAGAAATGTAGAAAGGAAGGGCACTTCAAAAAGGACTATAGATCTAAAGCTCATGATAAAGGAAAGGGATCTGAATATGCTCCTTCTGTAGAGGTGAAAACCACCTATGATGAAGGTGGGTATGTGTACTTGGCTTCTTCGTGAAGAACACATGTAGATCATGAGGCATGGTTGATTGACTCAGGTGCATCCTTTCACTTCACTTCCTATAGGGAGCGGTTCTACGAGTATGAGAAATATGATGGTGGTGATGTCTTCTTATGGGATGACATGAAGGCTAGAATTGTTAGACATAGAAAAGTCAAGCTAAATTTTCAAGGTGGAAGGATTAGAACACTTCTAGGTGGTTTGCATATTCCTACATTGGCAAGAAATATTATTTATGTAAGCAAGATGGATGATGCAGGTGTAAAAACAATTTCTGAGAAAGATGCCTACAAGATGGTTCGGGGAGAACTAATATTGATGCAGGGAGTTTATATTGGAACTCTGTACAAGCTTTTGGGTAGCATTGTTATTGATGGGTGTAACAGTTATGTGGTTCTTCAAAGTGGAGAAGAAAAACTTGTTGTCTCTAGAGAAAATACCATGCTATTGCATCAAAGGCTTATATATATTGGAGAGAAGGGCCTTCAAATACTTTGTGGTAAAGGTATGGTAGAATGTATGTCTAATTTCTCTCTGGATTTCAATTTCTATGAACATTGTGTATATGGGAAGCAAAATCGGGTGAGTTTCTGATCCTAGAGGATTCTCTAGTTGCTCTGAGTTCAAAGTTTTCAGTTTTTCCTAGAAGGAATGTCAAGCGGTAAAGCCCGTCGCTTTGAATCTAACAGTACTTTCAGTTTCTCATTTGGTCTCTAGATGAAGGATAAATCGTTCGTCAAAGTTTAGGTGAACAGTTGAAAAAGGGGCCAAGTGGCACTCTCTCTAGATCGACACATGGCAACAAGTCAAATCTCTTTTTTGGTGCATATATCCACTTTGAATTGTGATATTATGTGTTTTTGTTCATATTAGAAAACATGGGTGAATTAATGTTTATGGCACACACACACACAGATATGTATATATATATACATATACATATACATATACATATACATATACATATACATATACATATACATATACATATATATATATATATATATATATATATATATATATATATATATATATATATATATATATATATATATATATATATATATATATATATATATATATATATATATATTGTGCAAAAATGTTAGAAACCTATGGTATCAAACCTTATACTAAAATCCTAAGGTGGGCACAAAACCTTATTTTTAAGAACTATGGTCTAAAATCTTATAACGATGGCATATAGTTATAAACCTAAGGAGCATATATATAAATGTTGGAGCAGAACATATGTTTTGACCATATGTTATAATGGTGGCGCAAATGAAATATGGTAAGGATAAAACCTTATGTTATCAAATGGGTGTAAAGGCTTGAATGACACAACCATGGTGTTAAAAAAAACCTATGGCACAAAACTTTTATCAAAACATGGAGTGGAAATATATGGTGTGGGGTAAAGTCTATGGTAGATATTACCATGAAACGCGGGACCATTCAACATGTTACACAGTTAGTGAAATAGGGCAGTCGACAGCGCAGAGGATGTGACACAGTGATGAAGTTTGTGTAACTACCGAGAAATAATGAATGACAAGTCTAAAGGAAAGAGACTACATCTATGGTCCAACCAACATGACATTGTCAGAGCCAATGAGCTAACAATGTGGAGGTGGCACAGAGCAAGGCAAGACCACCGGAGGGTAGGTGCCACATGGCTGCTTCATCATTGACTGCTAATCCGCTCACTACCAAACGCCCAACAAGCCATTCACATGACACTGTGGTTGTGCCAATAGTTAGAGGCTAAGGGTTTTTATGGGGGCTCCATCAAACTTTGGATAAAAAATATTTAATCGATAAGAGTCAAAGTATGTGATCCAATAACAATCATACCATGTAATATGTCAACCCTAAATTTTATGCACCAAAGATGTAATGGTTTATGCACCAATGTTTATATGAAATAAATGAGATGCACCAAGATAGGTAATTGCACCACCATGTAACTACTTAAAACAGTTTCTATGTTGAGCCCGGGAGGTTCAACCTTGGAACTTTCCCAAGGCCTATTAAAATACTCAACCATCACACCAGTGGTTAGGGGAGTGATTAGTAAAATGCAGAATAGAAGGGTGTCATTGACAATTTTCATTCTTGTACGCATATCTTGGCCATCCTTGAGACAAATTGGGAATGGAGATAGGTGGTGGAAAGCTAAGACAAGAAGCTTTCTTTATACAGTAACTAGTAGTGCCTACGTGCATCGTTTAGTTGGTGAAATATCTTGTAAATAAAATCTTTGGATCATTTCCTAATGAAATGGACTCCCACTTGGAAGCGGACCCGAAGAAGTAGTCCAAGAGGGATGAACTCCGTCAACAATTTGTTGCATTTGCTTCTTCTATTTCTGTTGTTATGTTATTTTTCGATCTCAAGTTTATGTTTATGGCATATTATTAATCACTTTCCCTCTTTCATTCAACTTATGCAACCTTAGTTAATGTTGATAAAGTTGTGCAAATAATCAATCCTGTAAGATTTTTGTTCATATTTTGGTATCAGAGTGAGGTTGATCATGCTTAAGAAGGATTTTTCCAATGTGAATGTTGACTAGATCTAGGTCGTGACATGGAGAAGGGAAACATGAAGAGGCCAATCCATAGATTGGAAAGAGAAAATTCATTAGAAAGACGACGTGTGAAAATGAAGGAGAAGCTCTTGATCCCAAGTCACATGAGAAGTTTCAGCATATGTTCCTTAATATGCAACGGATGCTTGCAAAGCTTTATGAAGACAAGAAGGCTAGAGATGAATCTTCGTCTTCAAAAAGTAAGAAGAAGAAAAAGGGTAAGGAGAAAGCTGATGATGATGAATCTCCTCCTTCTCCATCTTCATCTTTTAAAGGCACGAAAGAGAAAAAGGAAAATAAGAAAACTAATGGTAATGAACCTCCTTCTCCTCCATGTTCATATTCATCTTCTTTATCTTCTGATGATTCCAGTTCAGATTCTGAATCAAAGAAGAAACATAAGAAATCTCATTTTTTGAAGCTTGATGTTAAGTTTTAATTGCCGCAATATGATGGTGAATTGAATCCTGAAAAGTTAGATAACTCAATTAAACAATTTTAAGTTTATTGTAGAATTCAAAATATTGTTGATTATTTTGTAAAAATATAGTTAGTTACACTTAGAATGGGGCCAACACCTTTGATTTGGTGGGAAAGTAAAACTCAACCAGATTTAAAGCATAAAGGTAAAATTATCTCTTCATGGTCTAAGTTCATTAAAGCTCTTAGAAAGAAGTTCTATTCTTTAGGATATACAAAATAGGCTATAATAGATTGGTAACATTTGAGGTGAGGTAAAGGATAGAGTATGCAAGAGATTACATAGGAATTCAAGAAAAAGGAATTATCACTTGATGTTCCATTAAACACACGGGAAACTTTGTTAAAGTATATTGGAAGTTTGCATTCTTATTTGCAACGTACATTGCTTATGTTTAATCCAACTAAATTTGATGGATTATGTGTGCAAGCTATTCTTATTGAATCAAGTGGTAGAACTTCTCATTGGAAACTATTCAAGCAGTCAGAACACCAAGACTCCAAATAAGGAAAAGGAAAGGGTAAGTTGAAAGGAAATAAATCATTGACAACAAAGAAAGAAGGGGAAAGACCTACATGTACTCATTGTCATAGGGTTGGACATGATGAGTCCAAGTGTTGGAAGCTTCATCCAGAACTTAAGATAAAGAAGCTCCTTAAGTAGAAGGGTGAAATGAAAGTGAATGCTGCAGTCCAACAAGATTTTGGATCTGACTCCATTGAAGAACAAAATATTACCTCAGTGAGTCTAACATGTATACTTTCTGAAGCTAGTTCTAGTTCTACTTACTCTACATCATCTTCAAAGACTAATAATGTGATTGATGAAAAGAAGAAGGTTGAACTTTTTCACATAAGGATTATTTCCAAGTACACTAACATAGATACATTATTTGACAACAGGTCACAAGAAAACTTAATTTTTGAGGAACTAGCAAGGAAATTGGAATTGGAAGCTAAAAAACATCCAAAACCATACCCTTTAGGATGGTGGAAAGAAAACACTCAAATGCATGTCACAAAACAATGTTGTTTAAGGTTTGCAATTACAACTAATTTTGTTGATGGAGTTGAGCTAGGTGTGATTCCTCTAGATATATGTGGAGTTGTGTTGGGTAGTCTGTATCTTTATGATAGATATGCTATTTTTCATAAAAGGGAGAACAGGTAACATCTTTTTAAAGAAGCAATTGAATACATTTTTATGGCACACAAAAGTAAGACAAACTTGGATTTAATCAATGCCAGTCATTTGAAAAGGTTAATAAATTCTAGTAAAGGTATTTTCTCATGATTGTTAAAAAAAAACTAATGACAAGTATGATGTCTTTCAAGGGTGTGATTCTCAATTTAAGGACAAGTTGGTTGAAATGGTAGATTCTTATGAACAATTGTTTAAAGTACCAAAAAGTCTCCTTCCAAAATGAGAAATACAACATGAGAATCAATTACTATAGGTGTTCTGAATATTGGCATGAATCATATATTATTCATTAAAATGGATTTAAGGAATGGTTATCATCATATGTGTATTGCAGAGAATGACGTTTGGAAAACTTCATGTGAGACTAGATAGGGGCTTGATGAATGGTTGGTTATGTTATTTGATTTATGCAATGATCCAATAGCTTTAATGAGAATGATGAATGATGTGTTTCACTATTTTCTTGATAAGTTTGTCATAGTCGATATGGATGATATTATTACTTTCAGTTCAAGTTGGAAAGTTAGAAGTTTCGTCGGTGAAAATCAGTATTGGAGGAAGTTTGTTTTTCATTTCTCCTTTATTGCAACACCACTTCATGCTTTGACAAGTTTTAAAGACTCATCTTAGTGGGGAGTAAAACAACAAAAATCATTTGATACTTTAAATAAAAATAATGTGACAACTCCAATATTAGCTTTGCCAGACCTTCAACAAACATTTGAAATAGAGATTGATGCTAGTGGGTATGCAATGGCTGTAGTGTTATTGCAAATAGTAAAGCTCATTTTTTTTCATTCAAAAACATTTTCTAAAGAATTTTCTAACTATCCAACATATGACAAAGAATTGTTTGCATTAGTAGAAAGTGTTATGAAATGGAAACGTTATTTAATGGGCAAAGAAATAGTGATTCAAACAAATTATCAACCACTTCAATACCTTCAAACTCAAACTAAGTTGCAACAATATCAACATTATAGATGGATGGGTTTTTTGTAGCAGGTCCACTTAGTAGTCAAGTATAAGGAAGGTACAACAAACAAAGTCGCTGATATGATATCAAAGTTTTCTTTGAATATTTCCGTTATTCTGCAAAATAGTTCTTTAGGACATGAAATTTCTATAGAACAATATACTTTAGATATAGTTTCAAAGATATGTGTGAATCACTAAATCATGATGTTCAAGTGGAAGAAGTAAATTACCATGTTCATAATAGGTTATTTAACCATCTTGGCAAGTTGTACATACCGCGGGGAGAAATAACACATGTGATTAGGGGAACACTTTCTTCTCATGTTTCAAGGCATGTTGGTTTAGGCAAGAAAGTGGCACAACTACAAAGGTTTTCTATTTGCATCAAATGAATGAAGCAATTCATATCTTCAAAATGTGCCAAGATAAGCATCAGAAGGGTCATCACTTTCAGGTTGGCGATCAAGTATGGCTTTACATCAACAGAGAAAGGATGAAAGGTGAAGGTAAAAATTTGAAACAATCAGGTATGGACCTTTTGAAATTGTTGAAAAGATTGGGCACAATGCAATACAGTTAAATTTTCCTTCATAAATGCACATATATTCAGTTGTAAATGTTGAAATTTAATGTTGTATGAGCCTCCTATGATCATGGATCCAAAGGAGAATGTTCAAATTCTAACTGTAGATGATTTTTGACCTGAATACATGAATGAGTTGCAGGAAGATACCATATTGGATAGGAAGGTCTGCACTTCGAGGTGTGGAGTTGTTGAATATCTTCGAGTGGGAATCATAGGCATGAATCCAAGCAAGGTAAGGTGTATGGAGATAAGAAGGGTTTTGGAGTTGTACCCTCACCTAATGTCAGATTAAAACCAAAATTTTGGTGGTCCAAAAGCTTTCACTGGAGAGGAATGATCTAGGAGGATTCTCCAGTTACTCTGAGTTCAAAGTTTTTAGTTGTTACCAGAAAGAATGCCAAGAAGTAAATTCCATCGCTCTGAATCCTGCAGTACTTTTGGTTTCTCATTTGGTTTCCAAATGAAGGAGAAATCGTCCGTCAAAGTTTAGGTGAACAATTGAAAAAGGAGCCATCTAGCTCTCTCTCTATCTCGACATGTGGAAACAAGTCAACTCTCTTTTTCAATGCATATCTCCATTTTGAATGATGATACTATGGTTTTTTGTTCATGTTAGAAAATAGGGGTGAATTAATGTTTATGACACACACACACACAGATATATATATATATATATATATATATATATATATATATATATATATATATATATATATATATATATATATATATATATATATATATATATATATATATATATATATATATATATATATATATATATATATATTTGGTGCAAAAATGTTAGAAACCTATGGTATCAGCCTTATACTAAAAACCTAAGGAGCATATATGTAAATGTTGGAGTAGAACATATGTTTTGACCATATGTTATAAAGGTGGAGCAAATGGAATATGGTAAGGATAAAACCTTATGTTATCAAATAGGTGTAAAGGTTTGAATGGAGAAACCATTGTGTTAACGAAAACCTATGGCACAAATATTGTATCAAACCATTGAGTGGAAATATATGGTGTGGGGTAAAGTCTATGGAGGAGATTACCATGCCATGCGGGACCAGTCAGCATGTGACAGAGTTGGAAGAATAGGGTAGTCGATAGCACAGAGGATGTGACTCAGCACCAAAGTTTGTGTAATTTCTAAGACATAACAAATGGCAAGTCTGATGGCAAGAGACTACACCTATAGTCTAGCCAACATGACATCATCGAAGAAAATGAGCCAACAATGTGGAGGTGGCATGAAGTAGGTTAAGATTGTCAGAGGGTTGGTGCCACGAGGTGGCTTTGTCGTTGACCACCAAGCCTCTCACCGCAGAACCGATTAACTGCCCAACCAAGTCGTTCACATAACACTACAATTGCACCAATGGTTAGAGGCTAAGGGTTTTGATTGGGGCTCCATTGGAATTTGGTTGAAAACATAATTAATGGACAATAGTCAAAGTATGTGGTCCAATAAAGATCATACCATGTAATAAGTCAACCCTAAATTTTATGTGTGAAGGTTTATATGTGCCTAAAAGTATGGTATGTAATAAATGATATGGATCGAGATACGTAATTGCACCACCAAGTAACCACTTAAAAAAAATTCCATGTTGAGCCCGGGAGGTTCGACCTTGGAACCTACCCGAGGCCTATTAAAATACTCAACCATTGGACCAGTGTTAGGGGAGTCATTAGTGAATTGCAGAACAAGAGGGTGTCATTCATAGTTTTCATTCTTGTACACATATCTTGTCCAAACTTGAGCCAAATTGGGAACAAAGACAAGCGTTGGAAAGATGAGACAAAAGGATTTCTTCATATAGTAACCACTAGCACCTTCATGCATCATTCAGTTGGTGAAATATCTTGTAAAGAAACACTTTGGATCATTTCCTAATAAAATGAATGCCACTTGGAAGCAGAACCAGAGATGTAGTCCAGTTGGGACGAACTCTGTCAACAATTTTTTGTGTTTGCTTCTTCTCTTTCTATTGTTATGTTATTTGTTGCTCTCAAGTTTATGTTTATGGAATATTAATAATAAGTTTCCCTCTTTCATTCACACTTACGCAACCTTAGTTAATGTTGATAAAGTTACACAAATAATCAATCATGTAAGCTTTCAAATTAGTTTCCCCTTTGGTGCTAAGAGGGCAAAAGGGATATTAGATCTCATGCACAGTGATGTGTTTGGACCTTTGTGGGTTCCATCACTAGGTAAGTCTATGTACTATTTATAATTTATATATGAATTCTCAAGGAATATAGGGATATATTTCCTCAGGAAGAAATATAAAGTCTTTAATAGGTTTAAAAAATTTAAGGCTCTGGTGGAAAATCAGATAGAGAAAAAGATAAAGGTGTTAAGGATAGAAAACGATGGAGAGTTATGAAAGAAGGAATTTGAAGAGTTACATAAGAAGTGTGGCATAGAAATGCAAAATACTACTCCATACACACCTCAAAAAATCAGAGTTGCAGAAAGAATGAATAGGACGTTGATGGAAAAGGAAAGAAGCATGCTTAATGGTGCCGGAATAGGACAGGAATTTTGGGTAGAGGCAGTGGAGACTATATCCTACATGGTTAATAGATCACCTTCATCAAAATTGGAGGTTAAATATTAACATGAGGTATGGAATGGTAAGAAACCCTCTCTTTGACATCTGATCATATTTGATTGTGATGCATATGTACATGTTCCAAAGGAGAAAAGAACCAGGTTGGATAGTAAATCTGAAAGGTGCATCTTTATTGGGTATAAGGATGGTTTAAAAGGTTATAATATTTGGAACCTAGAAACAAGGAAGGTTGTGTATAACTACGATGTGGTGTTTAGAGAGGTGAAATATGTTATTAAACATGAATTCCTACAAAAGGAACCTAAGAAGATAGAGTTTGAACTAAAGGAGGAAGAATAAAATGTTGAAAATGCAACAAGATGATGGAGCTTAGTGAAAAGAAGTCGCCTTCACTAAGTGGGCCCGTAGGCTATTTTTGGCACAAATTCTATTTTTAGACTATGTCTATTTTTAGACATATGGATCATGGTCTATGAGTTTCAGGATGTTATTTATGGATGATTGGTCATGTTGGTGAAAATAGATGGACCTCTATTTCTAGACATATGTGTTAGATACCTATACCAATAGGTTTCATATCTCATGATTGGCAAAGGAAGTTCCAAATATGCTCTGCTTTGGTGATGCAAAGATCCCATATTTTCAAGAGAAGGTAATATGTGTACATAGCTTGATGTTGACTCAATTTTGGATGGATGGTCCAACAGCCTAATCTGGATCATGCCATGTTTCAATTTCTTGTTGTAGAATAGAGAAAGAAGTCTGTCCAAATTGTTTAATCTTGGTAGACCAGTAGTTAGGTAGAGAAATAAGGTCCCCAACTGCTTAATCTGGGACCTTGGAAGCAATAAGGGTAGTTCTAGATAGAAAATCAAAAGAAAAAGCCAAAAGAAAAGAAAAGGCACATGAGGGTCTGTAAGTCTAAATGCACCCTCCATGAAGAGACAAAAAATGCTAGGAAAAGTTAATGGGTAGGTAGAGGGGGTTGCAGAAATGTCATTCCTTTCAATTGAATTTTGTTGGTTTAAAATAAAGGAAACATCAGTGGATAGAGCAGTTCCTCTTCTCCATCATCTTGCAGCAATACAAAGGAGCATGTCTAACTTCCTGTTTCCCCCCTTCACTTTCATTGCTAACATCCCTACACCAGTTGTGTTCATGAAAGAAGGTCAAAGTCTTTGGTTGGTTCTTGTCTCTTTAAGAGCCACATTTCTTGTGTAAAAATCTTTTCATTTTGATCTACTCCCTAAACTAAGTTGATTCCATATAAAACTTAGTGTTTCCACTCCTCATCCACCTCTTCCACTCATATTAACCCCTAACTTCTATTATTTAACTCCCAATACCCCCTATTCCCCTTATTACTATGTAAATTGTACAAAAAACCCCAAAAAATACCTATGTATCCCCTTCCCCGAGCATTATAGCTCTATAATTGCTTTCAAATGTTTTTAAACGCTAAAAACATTAGAGCGCGACCCACAGAGTGCCATAAATTAATCCTGGGATTAATCCAAAATCTGTTTGGATTAATAACCTTAATCCGGCGTTATTAATAAACCTGTGCATAACCCATTTGTCCTGTAACAAAGTTGAAAACCCACATTTCTAATGTTTTCGCCGGGCACGAATTTCACAAAAAACATTATTTTATTGGCCCCGTCTGACCGTATCGTCCGGCCACCTTTGCCTCCCGCCAGCCGTCGGATCTGGGTTTTCCCATCCGACGGCCCTTATCAATTTCGGAGCGGCCCCGATGTACTATAGTTAGCTTCCGAAATTTGTCAAAGGGTGACGTTAGGCCTCTGCCATGCGTCGCCCCCACATTGTATCGGGCCGCCCTCTGACAAT
The DNA here is from genome assembly GCA_031772625.1 of Pinus tabuliformis. Taxonomy (NCBI): domain Eukaryota; kingdom Viridiplantae; phylum Streptophyta; class Pinopsida; order Pinales; family Pinaceae; genus Pinus; species Pinus tabuliformis. The sequence goes on along the minus strand of CM062805.1, from coordinate 856,709,878 downwards.
CTCGCTTCCGTTTAAAGAGCGGTGCGATATGATACCGCTTACCGTTTCCTGTTTTCCGCTGACCGGTCATGCCAGCGTCACGCCACCTCACCACCGTGTCAGCACCCCCGCCCGCCATCGCTCTGACATGTCCTCCACCTACGCAGTCCCTGTGGACCACTCACAGGCCGCCACGTCACCCGATGACGTCATGCTGACATCATCCGACCCTGACCCCACCTGATGATGTCATGCTGACGTCATCCAAAAAAAGCGCCAAAATCCTAAAAAGTCCATATTTTCGCCGAAAATCGTGTTTTTGTCACTTTTGTTAAAACAACTATTGCTCTGCTTTGCATGCGTTTTACGACCAATCCATTGCCAACCTGCAGAAATCGACCCAGAGACCGTGGGTGCGTCCAATCCACCTGCATTTGTAGCCATTGCCGGCAATTGAAGAGGTATTTATCGATATCATTCCCTTCACACCTGGTTTTGTCCATTATTGTCCAAAGATAGCATAAAAAGAGTGAGAAAACACTGTATTTACCAGCAAACCTCCAGTAACCTATGTCCATTTCCAACTGTTGGGTCGGAATTCCTCTCCAGAACCTGCATTTAAACAAATTCCTCGAAATTCACAGTTAGTTCGCGCATTCATGAACTAAGAACCCGAGCTGCACTAATTCACCGTGAAGAGAGTTTTTCAGGCCAAGCATTTGCTCTATCAGTGCTCCGTGCAGTATTTCAATTGATGTCACTGCCATTTACCCTCCGTTCCTTTGTAATTCACCTCTCTATTCCAAGAAATACTCCTCTATGTTGCTCTGTTCAGTAACACCAGTTCTAATACAAATCATAGTACTAATTAACCATGGATGCACCAGTAGCACCTGTGGCTCTGAATATTGCTCCATTGAATGCCCCTCAGAGAGAGTTGGAGTGGAAAGCATTAGCAGATCTAGATTATCAAATATCAGAGGAAATGCTAATGCACAGCAAGTACCACATTCACTTGCTAAATGAATTAAAGATCAAGAATGAGAGTGGAATGGATGTATTAGGCATTTGGGACTCTTTCCTCCCTATCTTCAAGCTCTCTCAGGTCAACCAGTTTCCTGACCTAATCCACCAATGTGCTGACTGCTATGACCCCACTCAGAGGGCTGTGCTTGACCCTTCAGGCTCAGTTGTTTTTTATATCACCCCTGAAGCCATCAGAGAGATGCTACACTTCAATACTGATAAGAAATTAGTTCCTTTATCACTGGTAGATCTGATAAAGTAAGGAGATAAGCTGATAGATGCTCAGGTCACCAAGATGAATCAATTGTACATTGACTCTGACACCGTGCAATACCCTCCCATTTCTCATGTATACCTCAACCAATTGGGCAGAGACCTTGTAGACATGATTAGTCCCATATTGGGCTATAATTCAATAGAATTTGTTGATGAAACTGTGCTGGTGATGATGCTCATGTTTTCCCCTGGCAAATCCCCAATCTATTATGACTATGCCACTTACATATCTGATAAAATACATGAGCAATTGATGAACTTGGAAAGGGAAAGGGTGTTCAGATACACCTCCTATATCTACCACTTAATCTTATATTATCAGCATGAGAAATTTCCTTTTGTTGTGAAAAGAGTCGATGCACAAGGCAATCCAAGGTCAGTGGTTTATTGGTCCTCTGCCTTCCACTGCAGATCTTGTTCTCCATATACTTATTGTGAGTTTATAGACCTCTTCATCCACCCAGCCATGTCTTTGCTTCTGAGCTCACCCCCTCCAAGACTAACAGATGAGATGCAGAGGATTCTTCAGTTGTCTAAGGTATACAGCATTGGGGATTGGTATTATTACCAAAACCACACAGTTATCAAAATATATGGGTGTGAGTTGCCCCCATACAGATTACCCAAATATGTGCCTATGATATTGTTTGCCCTCGAGTACTTTAGGCAATTTGGGAATGCTGATGTACTCCATTTTTGAGGCAAGGGAGAGAAAGCACAACTCAAAGTCAGAAACCAATTAGGCCACTTCATTTACAATAAAAGGGAGGAAGGTTGGCAAGAGGCAGATAGAATGCTAGAAGCCCTTGGCTTGCAGACCAGCTTCCTTCGGAAACCATATGACCCCAATCATTTCATAAGTTTAAGAAGGGTCAGATATAGGCTGGCCAGTTATGACCACATAAGGTTGCCTCACATAGAAAAATATGCAAATCAACTAAAGTGGAGGGAAGGCACCTTAGAGGAGGCTGCCACACAAGAAGAACTAGGTCAAAGAGCAGTAAAAAATCTCCAAAAGTTGGCTGACTTAGAGCTTTGTTCACAGGTATTTTCTCTCCCAGGCACTCAAGTGGGAGCAGCTGCCTCATCTTCTACAGCACATCAGCAAGCAGCCAAAGTTACTGATCAGGCTTCCAGCAAAGGCAAAGAGAAAGAGATGGAGCCAGAACATCCACCTCATGAAGAAGTATAGCAGCAAAAAGAACAACAAAAAGAGGGGCAACCAATACAGCAACAAGAACAAACAGCTGAACCCCCAATATCCACCGAGCAACAAGCTCAAGAGAATGTGCCTCCTAGGCAAGAAAAGACAGTGGAGGCCTCAGTGCTACAAACTCCACAAAAAGAAGAAAAGGGAAAAAAGAGGGATAGAGAGCAGGAGACTCCCCTCACCACCTCCACAACTCACGGGGAGAAAAGACACAGAATGAATCCCCTCTCTGAGGAAGAAATGCCTATTGGGCAATCTTTGGGCATGGGCCCACCAAGTATGGAGGCATCTACAAGTTCCTTTCAGCAGGAACAGGAAAGAACAGTTGGAGGAGAAGTCAGCTCCTCAAGCCAGCAAAGGGGAGCTGAAATAGGCATCAAACAACAGTTTATTGATATTAAAAAGAGGAATGAGCCAATAAGGATACAACTGTACAACCACTTATTGAAGATGGCCCCTACAAACCAGCCGAGATTAATGTCTGCATATGATGTACATGAGGGCAAAATGGTAATGAGTCATTTCATGCCAACCATGTTACAGCCACAGTCTGCAGCTGATTACATAAGGACCAACCTTGAGGTCCTTGCAAAGGACATCCACCCTATGGATCAAATAGAATTGCACAAGCAAACGGGTGAGATGGTATATGCTACCCTAGCAGACAAAACATTGGTGAATTATAGGCTGGAAAATAGCCTAAATAACACAGCTTCCCAACTTGAGTTGGAGAAAGCATCCTCCCAGGCAAAGGACAACAGAATCAAAGCATTGGAGGATATCATTATAGAGCTTGGGCATGATCCCAAGGACACCAAAGTTATACAAGCGTTGTTGAAATTAAGAGATGCAGATATGGTAGCGTTAAGAAAAATGGTTAAGATCCCAGCAACTCTTCATCCTCAAACAGGAGAAGTGGCCCAGCTAAGGCATGACCAAGATGCAGCAGCTATGCTGGTATCATTATACAAACAGCTGATCCAGACACAAGAGAAATTGGGAGAATCAGAGGCTGCACTGTAGGCAGCCCTGCAACAGAAGGAAGGAGGCCAAACATCTCAGCCCCCTCCACAAATAATCAACCTTGAGGAATCTCCTCAAACTACTGCTCCTCCAACAGAACAGACAGCTCAGACAGCGCCATCTACATCAACACCAGCACCAACAACAGAGCAAGCTCCAAGCCTTAACATGCAGAAGCTAAAGAATGAAATTCTGGCCTTAGAAGCCCAAATGGCAGAGCTAAATGAAGCCAGGGAGAATTTGGCTAAGCTCAATGAAAAATATGACAAGTCAAAGCAAAGCATAGCTGAAAAGGGAAGAGAAGTCAAGGTTCTCAAAGAGAAGATAAAGGAGCTGGAGAAAGAGCTCACCCTTGACAAAGTGGTGGCTCAGCTCAAGACAGTCTTATGGGCCAACATTGGTCAATTGATCACAGACCAGTGGCAGTATATTGAGACCATTCATGAGCAAACAGAACTCATAGCCAAAGCACACAAGGAAGTCCAAAGATCAAGGGCATCTCTAGGCAATATGCCTGAGATAGCCAACAGAATGATCAATGTGCTCAATAACCGTACAGGTCCTCAGCTGGCAACAATGGGAATCTCTAATAGAACTGAAACCATCCAGCTGATAAAGAGGGTCCCCACATTGAAAAGCCTGGTACAAACATTAGACAGAAGAAGCCAAGACATGCAAACAGAAGTCAACAGGTTCATGGACAAGTTTGCAGCATTACAGAGCAGAGGTCTTCCTGGCTTGTTGAACAGTGCAGGGAGACTACTATCACATGAGAACTATGCAAAAAGGGTGAACACATTTTCCACCAATCAGATCACTCAAGGATCAAGTACCTCAGAGGTAACAGGGCCAGCAACTGGGCAAAGTCTCTACGACAGAGTAGAGAACTTATTTTTCATTATGAATGAGATTAGACATTTATTTGAAGTGCCTCCAAACTTCTACAAATACACAGAGGCAGATGAAACCTTAGATGCAATTTTGAGGCATCAATTTCCTACACAGGAGTGGTGGACCAAAATGATACAGATGTTGCTGTAAACAGGGAGGTTTTTTCATCAAAAGACATAAGTCATCACCTTCAGAAAAAGTGATGCACACAGTATGATTAGAGAAGAAGTAGACTGAGCCAACTCAGCAGAAAGATTCGGCCACTAAAGCAACACTGACAACTGCAAATAACAGGGCCGAGAAAGCTACAGCATGACAAAGCATAAAGACACATCATTCAGCATTTATGCAGAACGCTCAAACCGACTCAGTGGCCTCCAAAGGTCAAAAGGATTTCTGACAGAATTAAAGAGCATTCATTTTGTATTTACAACAGTAATAACTTCTTTATCTGCTATTTTGTAAAGTTGGTGAGCGTATTTAATTACCAGAAGACTCAGCGGTTCAGATATTTTTGTAGAACCGATTGTATATATTCCCCCTCGGATAATCTTGCAGGGGTTGTTGTTACTTGTTCAGAAGGAGAACTCGGCTGGATTTTGAGAAAAAATAATACAAAGAAGCTTTGGGATCTCAGAGATTGTCTTTTCTGATGTATGCTGTGTTGGAACCATTGAATGTTGTGGAATTCTAGTGCTATAGTTTGATACAATAAGTTTCTCTATCTCTGTCTGTGTTAAATTTTTTGTTTATTTCGTTTCTCATGTATGTGATCTAATCTTAACAAGAAAGTAGAAGAATAACTCAGGATTTGTCCATGGAGACACCCTGAATTCAATCTTTCCTTATTATAAATGTTTTCCTCAGGTTTATCTGTTAAATTGGAATTCTTAAATGCTCCAAATTACTATAAATCTTTAACAGTTTTTGTGCAGTAATTCTTAGATGCTACTGAATAGAATCTGCTCTTTTCAACTTGCAGTCAGACTGTGTATAAGTTTCCATTTCACTCTGTTTCATTTATAAACCAAAAATTGTATCATGAATAGCTGTCTAGCTCTGCAGTAAATCTTTCTCCATCACAGACATCAGGACCTACTCAATTTCTGACTCCATATGCCCAATGGACTAAAAAATATCTCAAACATTTAATGCCCTTCTCAAAACAATAGTTCACAACCAAAACCTTAAAAACAAAAGCTGAATTCACAACTAGCCTAAAATCTTCACAAACAGAGTTAAAACTCAAAGAGAGAGCCCTCTCTGATTATAGGTAGGCTAGGACCTATAATCCAAAGTTTGGTTAGTGGTTACCCTGGCCGTATTCCCTTAGGAGTCAAAGGGAACAACCTGGGTGTTAACATAAATGGCGACTCCACTGGGGAAGCTGGATAAACTTTGCAATCTCCTATCTGGTTCTTAATGCTGTAGATAAAGCCTGAGTGACAGCCAGACAGCCTTAGAAACTGCCTCTGCTTTCCATTTGCAGGAGTATATAAAAGCTGCCTCAGTCAATATTTATTCAGTATTAATTCTCATATAGTTCTGCTTTAGCTGAACAGTCCTTGTCAAAGGATTACTACCTCCTTAGAAATTCTCAAAAAGAAAGTTATAGAAGCTGGCTCCTAAGAAGAAAACTCGTCACACAAGATCAAACCCAGATCCTGATCCAGCACCTGAGTTTCAAAATCCAAACTTGATTACAAGAAACCTCAAGAGACACAAATCAGAAGGCACTTTATCAGATTCAAGTTCGGAAGCAGGTCTCCTAACTGACATTCCAACCCCTGCTAAGGCTTCTCTACATCGTCATACAACTGGCCCACAATCTCCTAGTTCTTCATCCACTTCAGAAGGTATCCTTTCAACCACTCCATCAAATACACACACCCTTTCCATCCCATTCCCTCCACTAGTCCCATTCATCCCTGTTATCCCTGTTGTCCCACCAAACATGGCTAATAGATATGCACCACTACAGTTACCGGCCAATCCAGCTCCTCTGCCTCAAGAGTACCAAAGCAAAATCTCATACTTTGATGGTACTGGCTCATATCCAGCCCTTCAGCATACTAAGAAAATGCAGGACTACTTTGAAAACTATGAAATAGATGATGATGGGGTTAGGATGAAAATTTTTGTGCAAAGCTTAACGGGGGATGTAAGAACATGGTTTAGGTCACTTACACCAAATTCCATAGCTGACCCTGAAGCTCTCTATCAAACATTTATCAACAGATGGGAGAAGAAGAAAGATCCACTCCATATATTATCTGAATACAATACTATCAAAAGGGGTCCCCAAGAAACTGTCCTGGACTACTGTGCCCGGTTTAACAATGTCTACAATGCTATTCCCCAAAATCTTAGACCCCCACCAGATCTAGCTCTATATACCTTCCCTGATGGGTTTGATTCAGATATGGCATATCAATTAAGGGAAAGGGCTCCTAGAACTTTAGCTGAAATGAAAGATATAGCAGTAAGTGTGGAAGCCAATCTGATAGCTAAGAGAAATAGGACAAGAACTGAGAGAAAGACCACCTTCAAAGAAGAGCCTTCAGGCTGGGATCAAAAACTGGATGCAATAATCACTGGTATGCAGAGATTAGGTGACAGAGTAGAATCAGTTGAGAGGAAGTCATCATGGGAAGCACCACAGAATAACCCTGTTAGGAATCCTAATTTCAGAAGAAACCAAAATCCTAATGTTGGTAAAGCCAATTCGGAACTAGAAATTAGACCTCCATTCCAAGAAAACTATACAGAAGCATCCATTTCTAATGAACAAATAGATGGCACCCACATTAACCTAATGGGCCTGAATGATGATCAACAAGTTTTCCTAAGTCAAGAAGATCATAAGGATGATGATACTAAACAGTTTCAAACCAAGTCAGGGGAGTCATTTGACTTTAAACAAGGCTATGACACAGCTGTTTATGAAGTTCATAAACAATACAAGCTAAGGAGCAGAACTATAAATGTGACACAGCCTGAGAAAACAAAGGACACTCCTCTGCCTAAGAAAACCATGGGCACAGAGCCAATTGACAAAACTGATTCCATTACAAAGGAAGTAACAGTTGAAGAAATAACTGAAACATCTTCCCCAAAACAACAAGCAATGGCTACATCACCCTTACAACCTAATCCAAGCATGACTCCGTAGAAGATGAGTAAGAAGGACAAGCCTCAAGATCAGAGTGAAAACCAAGAAGAAAATTTGAACAACAAAGAAAGGGTTGTCAACCACAACACCAAGGTACAATCTGAAAAACCCTTTGACTTAGAAGCTGAAATAGGAAAATTGAAGATAGCCATTCCTCTTTCAGAGCTAGCCAAGCATGACATTTACAAACAACAAATCAAAAAGTCCCTTCAACTTACTCATAATAAAGATGATGTCAATGTGCTGGATGATACCCCAGAACTACTTTTCGGTCCAGAGGTGGATGGAAAGACAACAGTTACAAGGATCTTACCTTTTTATGTCAGCTTGCACGTTCATGACAAAATATTACACAATTCAATGTTTGATTCGGGTGCATCTCACAACCTTATGCCTAAATCAGTGATGGAGAGACTCAACTTAGACATTACGAGACCCTATAAGGACCTATTTTCATTTGACTCCAGCCAAGTTAAGTGTTTAGGATTGATAAAAGATCTATGTGTATCCCTGGTCCAGTATCCAAACAAAACAATCTTAATGGATGTTGTAGTTGCCGATATCCCACCCAAATATGGAATGTTGTTATCAAGATCATGGGGGGCTAAACTCCAAGGTTCCCTGCAATTAGACATGTCATATGCCACTATCTCAGTGTTTGGTCAACCCAAGAGGCTATATAGAGAGTCACTTATGAAATACATGGTGAGCAGTGAAGAAAAGCCTCAGAATTTCCCCATTTATGCAATCCATTCAGAAATAGATTCTTTTATTCTGTTCAATGATTATACAAGCCCTAAGAGTGATAATAAATCAGTCACACTTGAACAAAACATGCATGAGAGTAAGCAACCAAGTCCCCAAGAGATCCAAATTGAGAAACCAATTGATGAGTCTCTCCTAAAAGATAAACCAGATGAAAAACAAGAACTCCAGCTAATAATCCCAAGTTATAGAAAGAATGTTGAAAATCCCTTAAAACAGGAGATCTTATGGTTCCTTGAGTTTGATGGATCAGTCAACAAATTAGGGGCAGGAGCGGGGGTTTGGATACATAACAAACAAAACAGTCATGCAGAAAGTCGAGCTTATAGGCTAAACTTCAGGTGCACCAACAATATGGCAGAATATGAAGCCCTCTTACTAGGCCTTAAGCTAGTAAAATCCTTACAAGCCATAAAAGTTTCAATCCAAGGAGACTCAGGCCTAATTATCCAACAAGTAAAGGGAAATTTTGTCACTAATGACAAAAGACTAAGATCTTATAGGTCTGCTGCTACTGAAATGCTTAAAACTTTTACTGAATTTCAAATTACCAAAATTCCTAGAACCAATAATCTTCATGCTCATAGTTTGGATACATTTGCAAGCACTTGTAAACTACCTTTTGAACCCCACCATTGCTTTACAGCTGAGATAAAACACAGACCTTCTGTCCCAAACAATGTCAAGGATTGGCAAGTGTTTGAGGATGATACCCAAATAAACAATTTCTTGACCTTGCAGCAAGAATTTTCAGGACTAAACATTGATACTGAGGCTGCAAGAGATTCACAAATACCAGGTGAACAGAACCAAACAAATATCTCACTCAAAACAGCAAATCGAATGCTTCGTCCAACAAACTTTGACCAGGAGAAAATACAAGAACTTGAACAATTACATTCTGAGGAAATAGCTGGTGCTGAAGATGAAGTTATACAATGGAAAGACAATTTTCTTCCAACAGGCCTGGCTCCATTAGAGGACATTTTTGACTCAAATGATGTCCCTAGAAAACCGAAATTGCAGCCCCTTAATGCTGCCATTGAAGAGTGCAACATTGGAACTATTGAAAAACCCAAGATAATTAAGTTGTCTGCATCTTTACCACCTGATCAGAAGCCTAAATACATTGACCTCTTTAAAGAATTCCAAGATGTCTTTGCATGGAGTTATGAGGATTTAAAATCCTATGACACCTCTGTGATCCAACACACAATCCCTCTCAAGCCTAATCAAAAGCCATTTAAGCAGAAATTGAGGAGAATCAATCCTATGCTTCTCCCTTCAATTGAAAAAGAGGTACAAAAGATGTTTAAAGCTGGCATCATAGCACCAATCAGGTTTTCTGATTGGATTTCAAATTTGGTCCCTACAAGAAAGAAAACTGGTGAAATAAGGCTTTGTGTTGATCTAAGGAACTTAAATCAAGTATCCCTAAAAGATAATTACCCCTTACCCAAGATGGATCACATCTTGCAAAGAGTAGTGGGGGCCTCAAGAATTTCTCTACTTGATGGATTCTCAGGTTTCAACCAAATCTTAGTTCACCCTGATGATCAGGACAAAACGGCAGTCACAACCCCATGGGGAACCTTCAAATATGTCAAAATGCCTTTTGGGTTAAAAAATGCAGGAGCTACCTTTCAAAGAGCAATGGATATTGCTTTTTCCAAAGAAATTCATGATTTTCTGGTCATCTATTTAGATGACCTAACACCTTTCTCAAAATCTGACCAAGAACATTTGAAACATCTAAGGCAGATATTCATAACTTGTAGGAAATATGGAATTTCCTTAAATACCAAAAAATCCCTGTTTGGGTTGGAAGAAGGCAAGTTATTGGGTCATATTATTTCAAAGGATGGCATTAGGATTGACCCAGATAGAATACAGGCCATCTTGCAAATTCCCCACCCAAGAAACATCAAAGAATTACAAGCATTCTTGGGGAAGATCAACTTCCTAAGGAGATTTATCCCAAATTTGGCAGAATTGAGCAGATTACTCAATAACATGCTTAAAAAGGATTCAAAAGTAAAATGGACAGTAGAAGCAAATCAAGCTTTTGAAGGAATAAAATTGGCCCTTACCCAAACTCCAGTCTTAACAAATCCACAATTTGACAAAGAGTTTACCATTTTCTCTTTTGCCTCCCAGCATATTATTGCTGCTATCTTGTTACAGAAAGATGACCAAGGAAATGAGAGACCTATTGCTTTCTTTAGTAGAGCTCTCAGAGATACACCCCTGAAATATCAGATCATGGAAAAGCAAGCATATGCTTTGGTCAAAGCTATCAAAGAATTTAGGATTTATATCCTATACTCCCATGTTATAGCTTATGTACAAAGTCCCATTGTGAAAGATATACTTACTCAAGAGAACTTAGAGGGCAGAAGAGGAAAATGGATTGCCAACATTTTAGAATTTGACATTGAAATAAAACCTACAAAACTAATAAAAGGGCAAGGTTTAGCCAAATTAATGTCTGAAACAAATTTCCAAGCCTTGGACATCAACCAACTGGACAGTGAACCAGAGCTGGTGACTCCAAAGATCAATGTAGCCTTTGAACAATCTCTGTGGTATTCTGACATCTGTTATATATTGCAAAACCTGTGTGCTCCCCCAGGATTGTCCAGAACTAAATGTAGGTTCCTAAAAATGAAAGCTTCAAGATTTTATGTCATGGATGGCAATTTGCTTTGGAAGAACCATGAGGGCATATTGTTAAACTGCTTAATTGAGAATGAGACTGACAATGTCATGAAAGAATTTCATGCTGGTGATTGTGGTGGACACTTGTATTGGAAGTCCACTGTAGATAAGATATTGAGGGCTGGTTACTATTGGCCCACTGTGTTCTCTGATGTCAAAAAATTTACCACTTCATGTCATAAATGTCAAGTATTTGAGGGAAAAAGAAAATTATCGCCACTTCCTTTGAGGCCTATTGCAACAGAGAGACCTTTTCAACAATGGGGCTTGGATTTCATTGGGGAAATTCATCCCTCATCTTCAGGCCAACATAGATGGATCCTCACAGCCACAGACTACTTCACCAAATGGATTGAGGCCATCCCATGTAGACAGGCAAATGATTCAATAATCATTCAGTTTTTGGAAAATAATATATTGTCTAGATTTGGTTGTCCTGATAAGATCATAACAGACAATGTTGTTGCCTTTAGATCCAAGAAAATGGTGAACTTCTGCCACAAATTTCATATCACCTTGGGCCATTCTACTGCATACTATCCCCAAGGAAATGGCCTTGCCGAATCATCAAATAAAAGCCTTGTAAACATCATAAAGAAGGTGTTGGAAGAAAATAAGAAGAATTGGCATAAGAAGCTGGTCAATGCCTTGTGGGCAGATAGACTAACAACCAAGAGATCCATTGGGGTCAGCCCATATGAGTTAGTTTATGGATTAGAAGCCAAATTTCCTTCATCACTAGGGATCCCTGTCATGAAACTTCTTCAAGAAAGCCGGGCTGAACCAAATGATGTGCAAAGAAGGGTAAATCAAATTATATGTTTGCAGCAAACTAGAGACCAAGTTTATAGCAGAGTTCAAGTTTTGCAAGAAAAGTTAAAGAAAGCTTTTGATAGGAGAACTAAGGCTGAAGATTTCAACATGGGTGACAAAGTCCTTAAGTGGGATTCAAGAAGGGAAGATAAAGGAAAACATGGAAATTTTGATTCCCTTTGGAGAGGACCATTTGTCATCCAAGCAGTGCAAGGAAACAACACTTATTTCCTAAAAAATCTGGATGAAACTGACTTGGATGAAGGTCCTGTGAATGGCAGGATGTTGAAGCACTATTTTGACTACTTTCCATGAACATAGCATGGTTGTTCCCCTGTACATAATCTGTTGTATATAATGTTTTCTTTCAGCATGTGAATAGCTCACTTTGAAAGGTGTTGCAGAATCAGGAAAGGACTTTTAGTTCAGAAATTTCCACAAGTATGACAGAGCACAATTTTGAGAGTTCAAAGGAGGAAATCTCCAAGTTTTGGTGAAAGAAGTCAAGGGCCAAGGCATTCTAACATGCTGTTCTTGGTATTTCAAAGGGAAAAACCATCCCCATGTGGAGCCACTGTTAGATACCTATACCAATAGGTTTCATATCTCATGATTGGCAAAGGAAGTTCCAAATATGCTCTGCTTTGGTGATGCAAAGATCCCATATTTTCAAGAGAAGGTAATATGTGTACATAGCTTGATGTTGACTCAATTTTGGATGGATGGTCCAACAGCCTAATCTGGATCATACCATGTTTCAATTTCTTGTTGTAGAATGGAGAAAGAAGTCTGTCCAAACTGTTTAATCTTGGCAGACCAGTAGTTAGGTAGAGAAATAAGGTTCCCAACTGCTTAATCTGGGACCTTGGAAGCAATAAGGGTAGTTCTAGATAGAAAATCAAAAGAAAAAGCCAAAAGAAAAGAAAAGGCACATGAGGGTCTGCAAGTCTAAATGCACCCTCCATGAAGAGACAAAAAATGCTAGGCAAAGTTAATGGGTAGGTAGAGGGGGTTGCAGAAATGTCATTCCTTTCAATTGAATTTTTCTGGTTTAAAATAAAGGAAACATCAGTGGATAAAGAAGTTCCTCTTCTCCATCATCTTGCAGCAATACAAAGGAGCATGTCTAACTTCCTGTTCCCCCCTTCACTTTCATTGCTAACATCCCTACACCAGTTATGTTCATGAAAGAAGGTCAAAGTCTTTGGTTGGTTCTTGTCTCTTTAAGAGCCACATTTCTTGTGTAAAAATATTTTCATTTTGATCTACTCCCTAAACTAAGTTGATTCCAATAAAACTTAGTGTTTCCACTCCTCATCCACCTCTTCCACTCATATTAACCCCTAACTTCTATTATTTAACTCCCAATACCCCCTATTACCCTTATTACTATGTAAATTGTACAAAAAACCCCAAAAAATACCTATGTATCCCCTTCCCCGAGCATTATAGCTCTATAATTGCTTTCAAATGTTTTTAAATGCTAAAAACATTAGAGCGCGACCCACAGAGCGCCATAAATTAATCCTGGGATTAATCCAAAATCTGTTTGGATTAATAACCTTAATCTGGCTTTATTAATAAACTTGTGCATAACCCATTTGTCCCGTAACACAGTTGAAAACCCACATTTCTAATGTTTTCGCCGGGCACAAATTTCACAAAAAACATTATTTTATTGGCCCCGTCTGACCGTATCGTCCGGCCACCTTTGCCTCCCGCCAGCCGTCGGATCTGGGTTTTCCCATCCGACGACCCTTATCAATTTCGGAGCGGCCCCGATGTACTACAGTTAGCTTCCGAAATTTGTTAGAGGGTGACGTCAAGCCTCTGCCACGCGTCGCCCCCACATTGTATCGGGCCGCCCTCTGACAATCCCGCTTCCGTATAAAGAGCGGTGCGATATGATACCGCTTACCGTTTCCGGTTTTCTGCTGACCGGTCATGCCAGCATCACGCCACCTCACCACCGCATCAGCACCCCCGCCCGCCATCGTTCTGACATGTCCTCCACCTATGCAGTCCCCGTGGACCACTCACAGGCCGCCACGTCACCCTATGACGTCATGCTGACGTCATCCGACGCTGACCCCACCTGATGAGGTCATCCAAAAAAAGCACCAAAATCCCAAAAAGTCCATATTTTCGCCGAAAATCGTGTTTTTTGTCACTTTTGTTAAAACAACTATTGCTCTGCTTTGCATGCGTTTTACGACCAATCCATCGCCAACCTGTAGAAATCGACCCAGAGACCGTGGGCGCGTCCAATCCACCTGCATTTGTAGCCATTGCCGGCAATTGAAGAGGTATTTATCGATATCATTCCCTCCGCACCTGGTTTTTTCCATTATTGTCCAAAGATAGCATAAAAAGAGTGAGAAAACACTGCATTTACCAGCAAACCTCCAGTAACCTGTGTCCATTTCCAACTGTTGGGTCGGAATTCCTCTCCAGAACCTGCATTTAAACAAATTCCTTGAAATTCACAGTTAGTTCGCGCATTCGTGAACTAAGAACCCGAGCTGCACTAATTCACCGTGAAGAGAGTTTTTCAGGCCAAGCATTTGCTCTATCAGTGCTTTGTGCAGTATTTCAATTGCTGTCACTGCCATTTACCCTCTGTTCCTTTGTAATTCACCTCTCTGTTCCAAGAAATACTCCTCTGTGTTGCTCTGTTCAGTAACACCAGTTCTAATACAAATCATAGTACTAATTAACCATGGATGCACTAGTAGCACCTGTGGCTCTGAATATTGCTCCATTGAATGCCCCTCAGAGAGAGTTGGAGTGGAAAGCATTAGCAGATCTAGATTATCAAATATCAGAGGAAATGCTAATGCACAGCAAGTACCACATTCACTTGCTAAATGAATTAAAGATCAAGCATGAGAGTGGAATGGATGTATTAGGCATTTGGGACTCTTTCCTCCCTATCTTCAAGTTCCCTCAGGTCAACCAGTTTCCTGACCTAATCCACCGATGTGCTGACTGCTATGACCCCACTCAGAGGGCTGTGCTTGACCCTTCAGGCTCAGCTGTTTTTTATATCACCCCTGAAGCCATCAGAGAGATGCTACACTTCAATACTGATAAGAAATTAGTTCCTTTATCACTGGTAGATCTGATAAAGCAAGGAGCTAAGCTGACAGATGCTCAGGTCACCAAGATGAATCAATTGTACATTGACTCTGACACCATGCAGTACCCTCCCATTTCTCATGTATACCTCAACCAATTGGGCAGAGACCTTGTAGACATGATTAGTCCCATATTGGGCTATAATTCAATAGAATTTGTTGATGAAACTGTGCTGGTGATGATGCTCATGTTTTCCCCTGGCAAATCCCCAATCTGTTATGACTATGCCACTTACATATCTGATAAAATACATGAGCAATTGATGAACTTGGCAAGGGAAAGGGTGTTCAGATACAACTCCTATATCTACCACTTAATCTTATATTATCAGCATGAGAAATTTCCTTTTGTTGTGAAAAGAGTCGATGCACAAGGCAATCCAAGGTCAGTGGTTTATTGGTCCTCTACCTTCCACTGCAGATCTTGTTCTCCATATACTTATTGTGAGTTTATAGACCTCTTCATCCACCCAGCCATGTCTCTGCTTCTGAGCTCACCCCCTCCAAGACTAACCGATGAGATGCAGAGGATTCTTCAGTTGTCTAAGGTATACAGCATTGGGGATTGGTATTATTACCAAAACCACACAGTTATCAGAATATATGGGTGTGAGTTGCCCCCATACAGATTACCCAAATATGTGCCTATGAGATTGTTTGCCCTCGAGTACTTCAGGCAATTTGGGAATGCTGATGTACTCCATTTTTTAGACAAGGGCAAGAAAGCACAACTCAAAGTCAGAAACCAATTAGGCCACTTCATTTACAATAAAAGGGAGGAAGGTTGGCAAGAGGCAGATAGAATGCTAGAAGCCCTTGGCTTGCAGACCAGCTTCCTTCGGAAACCTTATGACCCCAATCATTTCATAAGTTTAAGAAGGGTCAGATATAGGCTGGCCAGTTATGACCACATAAGGTTGCCTCACATAGAAAAATATGCAAATCAACTAAAGTGGAGGGAAGGCACCTTAGAGGTGGCTGCCACACAAGAAGAACTAGGTCAAAGAGCAGTAAAAAATCTCCAAAAGTTGGCTGACTTAGAGCTTTGTTCACAGGTATTTTCTCTCCCAGGCACTCAAGTGGGAGCAGCTGCCTCATCTTCTACAGCACATCAACAAGCAGCCAAAGTTACTAATCAGGCTTCCAGCAAAGGCAAAGAGAAAGAGATGGAGCCAGAACAGCCACCTCATGAAGAAGTACAGCAGCAAAAAGAACAACAAAAAGAGGGGCAACCAATACAGCAGCAAGAACAAACATCTGAACCCCCAATATCCACCGAGCAACAAGCTCAAGAGAATGTGCCTCCTAGGCAAGAAAAGACAGTGGAGGCCTCAGTGCTACAAACTCCACAAAAAGAAGAAAAGGGAAAAAAGAGGGATAGAGAGCAGGAGACTCCCCTCACCACCTCCACAACTCACGAGGAGAAAAGACACAGAATGAATCCCCTCTCTGAGGAAGAAATGCCTATTGGGCAATCTTTGGGCATGGGCCCACCAAGTATGGAGGCATCTGCAAGTTCCTTTCAGCAGGAACAAGAAAGAACAGTTGGAGGAGAAGTCAGCTCCTCAAGCCAGCAAAGGGGAGCTGAAATAGGCATCAAACAACAGTTTATTGATATTAAAAAGAGGAATGAGCCAATAAGGATACAGTTGTACAACCACTTATTGAAGATGGCCCATACAAACCAGCAGAGATTAATGTCTGCATATGATGTACATGATGGAAAAATGGTAATGAGTCATTTCATGCCAACCATGTTACAGCCACAGTCTGCAGCTGATTACATAAGGACCAACCTTGAGGTCCTTGCAAAGGACATCCACCCTATGGATCAAATATAATTGCACAAGCAAACAGGTGAGATGGTATATGCTACCCTAGCAGATAAAACATTGGTGAATTATAGGCTGGAAAATAGCCTAAATAACACAACTGCCCAACTTGAGTTGGAGAAAGCATCCTCCCAGGCAAAGGACAACAGAATCAAAGCATTGGAGGATATCATTATAGAGCTTGGGCATGATCCCAAGGACACCAAAGCTATACAAGCGTTGTTGAAATTAAGAGATGCAGATATGGCAGCGTTAAGAAAAATGGTTAAGATCCCAGCAACTCTTCATCCTCAAACAGGAGAAGTGGCCCAGCTAAGGCATGACCAAGATGCAGCAGCTATGCTGGTATCATTATACAAACAACTGATCCAGACACAAGAGAAATTGGGAGAATCAGAGGCTGCACTGCAGGCAGCCCTGCAACAGAAGGAAGGAGGCCAAACATCTCAGCCCCCTCCACAAATAATCAACCTTGAGGAATCTCCTCAAACTACTGCTCCTCCAACAGAACAGACAACGCCATCTACATCAGCACCAGCACCAACAACAGAGCAGGCTCCAAGCCTTGACATGCAGAAGCTAAAGAATGAAATTCAGGCCTTAGAAGCCCAAATGGCAGAGCTAAATGAAGCCAGGGAGAATTTGGCTAAGCTCAATGAAAAATATGACAAGTCAAAGCAAAGCATAGCTGAAAAGGGAAGAGAAGTCAAGGCTCTCAAAGAGAAGATAAAGGAGCTGGAGAAAGAGCTCACCCTTGACGAAGTGGTGGCTCAGCTCAAGACAGTCTTATGGGCCAACATTGGTCAATCGATCACAGACCAGTGACAGTATATTGAGACCATTCATGAGCAAACAAAACTCATAGCCAAAGCACACAAGGAAGTCAAAAGATCAAGGGCATCTCTAGGCAATATGCCTGAGATAGCCAACAGAATGATCAATGTGCTCAATTACCGTACAGGTCCTCAGCTGGCAGCAATGGGAATCTCCAATAGAACAGAAACCATCCAGCTGATAAAGAGGGTCCTCACATTGAAAAGCCTGGTACAAACATTAGACAGAAGAAGCCAGGACATGCAAACAGAATTCAACAGGTTCATGGACAAGTTTGCAGCATTACCGAGCAGAGGTCTTCCTGGCTTGCTGAACAGTGCAGGGAGACTACTATCACATGAGAACTATGCAAAAAGGGTGAACACATTTGCCACCAATCAGATCACTCAATGATCAAGTACCTCAGAGGGAACAGGGCCAGCAACTGGGCAAAGTCTCTACGACAGAGTAGAGAACTTATTTTTCATTATGAATGAGATTAGACATTTATTTGAAGTGCCTCCAAACTTATACAAATACACAGAGGCAGATGAAACCTTAGATGCAATTTTTAGGCATCAATTGCCTACACAGGAGTGGTGGACCAAAATGATACAGATGTTGCTGTAAACAGGGAGGTTTTTTCATCAAAAGACATAAGTCATCACCTTCAGAAAAAGTGATGCACACAGTATGATTAGAGAAGAAGTAGACTGAGCCAACTTAGCAGAAATATTCGGCCACTAAAGCAACATTGACAGCTGCAAATAACAGGGCCGAGAAAGCTACAGCATGACAAAGCATAAAGGCACATCATTCAGCATTTATGCAGAACGCTCAAACCGACTCAGTGGCCTCCAAAGGTCAAAGGATTTCTGACAGAATTAAAGAGCATTCATTTTGTATTTACAGCAGTAATAACTTCTTTATCTGCTATTTTGTAAAGTTGGTGAGCGTATTTAATTACCAGATGACTCACCGGTTCAGATATTTTTGTAGAACCGATTGTATATATTCCCCCTCGCATAAGCTTGCAGGGGTTGTTGTTACTTGTTCAGAAAGAGAACTCGGCTGGATTTTGAGAAAAAATAATACAAAGAAGCTTTGGGATCTCAGAGATTGTCTTTTCTGATGTATGCTGTGTTGGAACCATTGAATGCTATGGAATTCTAGTGCTATATTTTTATACAATAAGTTTCTCTATCTCTGTCTGTGTTAAATTTTTTGTTTATTTCGTTTCTCATGTATGTGATCTAATCTTAACAAGAAAGTAGAAGAATAACTCAGGATTTGTCCATGGAGACACCCTGAATTCAATCTTTCCTTATTATAAATGTTTTCCTCAGGTTTATCTGTTAAATTGGAATTCTTAAATGCTCCAAATTACTATAAATATTTAACAGTTTCTGTGCAGTAATTCTTAGATGCTACTGAATAGAATCTGCTCTTTTCAACTTGCAGTCAGACTGTGTATAAGTTTCGATTTCACTCTGTTTCATTTATAAACCAAAAATTGTATCATGAATAGCTATCTAGCTCTGCAGTAAATCTTTCTCCATCACAGACATCAGGACCTACTCAATTTCTGACTCCATATGCCCAATGGACTAAAAAATCTCTTAAACATTTCATGCCCTTCTCAAAACAACAGTTCACAACCAAAACCTTAAAAACAAAAGCTGAATTCACAACTAACCTAAAATCTTCACAAACAGAGTTAAAACTCAAAGAGAGAGCCCTCTCTGATTATAGGTAGGCTAGGACCTATAATCCAAATTTTGGTTAGTGGTTACCCCGGCCGTATTCCCTTGGGAGTCAAAGGGAACAACCTGGGTGTTAACAATATGGACGGAGTCTATTTTTAGACTGCCAGTCAAAAAATAGAAAAGTCGAATATTATTACCTCTTAATAATATTTGGACTATAAACATTAGCTTATCCTCTTGCAGCACTTCAGTTCGAGCTACGGATGTGGCACATGCAACTTCTAGAAGGAAATACGCTTTTCCTATGGGTTAGTTGAGCTATTGCATGATAGACTTCAGTTAGAACTCAAGTGATTGAGTTTGGTGGAGTTGATTGAGGAGTTGATGGAGTTGTGTTCAGTTTGACTTAGTTGAACTAGTTGTATTTAGTCTAACTGCAAAATACACTAGTGATGAGTGATGTGAATTAATTATTAATTAATTCACTAATTATTAACTTATAAATCAACTAAATAATACATCAGTTAACTCAGTGCATGGAAAATTCAGTGGAGACAAGTGTTAGAGGTGGGTGAAAGGGTGAGACTACTATTAGTTTTGACTATAGCTGTGCATGAGATTTGCACAATCATTGATTAAGATTGCCAATGAGGATTGCGTAGTACAGGCCAAGGGAACTCGAACTTGGATCAGATCTATTCTCAACTTGGATTGCGTAGTAGAGGTAGGCAAACAGTGGAGGAGATTTGAACCCGTGACTTGTTCAGATCTGAGCTAGTTTGTGTGTAACATGTGGAGATAGTACTGAGTACTTGTGAGGAGTATTTTACTATGTATTGTTACATGTTCTCTATCATTATAATATACAGATAGTTGGGGGTCTTCAGCTGTATGCTTTCCCCATTACATACTGTGTTGATATGTGTGATTGATGTTTCAATGTGTCCATGCGATTGTTTTTTTTAATTCCGCAAATTGATGATCAATGGTAGAGGAGGTTATGTATTATGCATGCATTCTGCAAATAGTGTATAATCAGGATAATCTCTATGAATAAGTGTTATATTATTCAAATTTCTACATGGTATTAGAGCGAAGTTGATCATCAGATCTATTATTTAGAAACTGATTACATTTTATTTCTTCAGGCAGAGTCTATAATCGAGCCAGGTAGCCTCTGGATGCATCCTTCTTTTGGAAGGTGAGATATCTGATAAATTCCCATACAATCAATCTTTGTACAAGAAATACTTTGTTCTCATGAATTTTAGATCAGAATTAGTTGAGTTTTGAGCTGGTGGAATTCGAATTTGCAGCGGTGTCTTCTTGGTGTCAAAGTTGAAATGTCTTTCAACGGATTGTGATTGGAGTATGCCGGCAGCTCGAATTATATTGCATGGAAAGACAAGATGGAGGTGGTGTTATATGACAATGGGTTGAAGGAGTTCATAGATGCTGAGGTCCCAAAGCCTACTGATGCTACTCAAGTTGAGGCTTGGCAAAAGAAGACAACAAAGTGTCGAAGGATTCTATTGGAGGGCGTGAAGGATCACATTGTATCCAGCGTGCATGGAAAGGCTTCTCCAAATTTAATGTGGAAAGTGTTGACAGATTTATTCCAAAGCAAGAGCGACCAGAGGAAGTTGGTGCTCAAGGATAAACTCAGAAAAATTAAGTGTGAGAAAGGATACAGTATGCCCAAGTATCTCATGAAGTTCACCCAATGCCGGGATGAGTTGGGAAGTGTGGGGGTGACTGTCAATGATGAGGACTTGGTGAGCTTGGCTCTCCTTGGTCTTCCAAATAGTTGGCATTCCTATTAGGACTCTGTCAATGGTCGGGAGAAATTGCTAGGATGGGAGAGACTTTGGTCTGATCTTGTGCAAGAGGAGATCAGGCGGAATACCAGGGACGTATCTTCATCAAAGGCATATGATGAAGAAAACTGCGCTTTGGCTACCAAAGAAAAGAAGGGGAAGAACAAGAAAGCTTCTCATTCTGGTGTGAAAGGCAAGAAGCAGGAAATGTCCAAGGTGAAGTGCTTTCACTGTCACCAGCACGGGCATTATGCCACAAATTGTCCACAGAAGAAGAAAAATAAGCAAGTTGCTGGATCTACAATGGGAGAGGCCTTAGCCTTGCAGTTGGAGTTGGATTTTTCACTGATCGCATGCTTGGTATCAAGCGTGATGGGATCGATATGGTTTTTGGACAGTGGTGCGTCTTTTCACATGACAGTAGATCGAGATTTGTTTTCTGATCTGGATGAGAAAGATCTTGGAGTGCACATCGAGATGGGTGATGATGGTAGATACAATGCGACCAGTATCGGTACCATTTCCTCTGAGAGGGAGTCTGGTAAACCCTTCGTATTGAAGGAAGTGATGCATGTTCCAGGATTGAAGAAGAATCTTATCTCTGTGGTGATGTTAGAAGACAAGGGATATGATGTTGTCTTCAGCGAGGGGAAGGCTTTCCTGCGCAGTAAGACAACTGGAGAAAGCCAGAAGATAGGGGTTCGAGTCAAGAACCTTTATCAATTGCATGTAGATGGCTGCGCAACAATGGCATGCAAGGTAGAAGGATTGATGAGCTGGGATGATGGCGAGCTGTGGCACTAGAGATTGGGCCACCTTCACCATGGAGCCTTGAAGATACTGCAACAGATTTCTACTGGGCTTCCTAAAGGCACTCTTGCGCAGTCAGATTAGTGCAAGGGGTGTACTTTGGGAAAATTTGTGAACACCATCTTTCACGAGAAGGATAGTCGCGCCATGACAATCCTTGAGAGAATTCACACAAACGTGTGTGGACCTTTCTCAGTAGCTTCGACAACAAAGCATAAGTACTATGTGATCTTTTTGATGATTTCTCTTGAAAGTGCTAGATCTTATTCATGCAGAAGAAGAGTGAGACATAATCAAAGTTCTGTGAGTTCAAAGCACTGGTCGAGAAGGAATCAGGGAAGAAGGTGAAGGCTCTTAGAAGTGACAATAGTGGTGAATTCATCTCTGGTGAGTTCAAGGACTTTTGCAGCGTAGAAGAGATTCAAAGAGAGCTCATAGCTCCCCATAACCCACAACAGAACGGGGTTGCTGAGTGGAAGAATAGAACGATCTTGGGTGCTGCACGGGCGATGTTGCATGATCAGGGCCTACCCCTTCACTTGTGGGCGGAGGCATGCAATAATGCAGTATATGTGCAGAACCATTGTCCTCACAAGATACTTGGCATGATTACACCTGAGGAGGCTTACTCTGGTAAGAGGCCTGATATTTCCCATTTGAGGATTTTTGGTTCTCCTATTTGCATGCATGTGACGAAGGATGCCAGGAAGAAGTTGGAGCCGACTGCAGAGGTTGGGATATTTGTTGGGTACACTGATATGCCCCACAACTATCGTGTGTATTTTCTAGACAATCGCAAGACTGTTGTGCGACGAGATATCAAATTTTAGGAGGAGAAAGCCATGAAATGTTCACTTGAGAGAGATCCACACTTGCATGCAGATGAGGAGCTATTAGTTCCTAAGGATGAGCTTCAGGATGTGGATCAGCCACAAGATGAAGTTCATGGAGTGGAAGAGACCACTCATGCAGCGCCAACCATCAGAGGATGAAAGCACACTACAGAAGCTGAGCAACTTGCTCAAGATGCAGAGAAGGTTGTAGGACCACCTATAGCACAACATAGACCGAGATAGTCACCTGATCGGTACACTGGATACATGGCTCTTGTGAGCAAATGTGTCGTGACTGAGCCGTCCTCTTTCAAGGAGGCTATGGAGGATCTCACATGGGTAGATGCCATGGTGGAAGAGTATGATTCAATTGTCAGAAACAGTGCATGGGAGATTGTCCCAAGACCGGAGGGGAAATCAGTGGTGGGTTCGAGATGGATCTACAAAGTGAAGCAGGCAGCTGACGGGAGTGTGGAGAAGTACAAGGCAAGATTTGTTGCCCGAGGCTTCTCACAGATAGAGGGGATCGATTATGAGGAGACCTTTGCACCTGTCGCAAGGTATTCTTCCATACGGATGATTCTTGCTCTCTCAGCGCAGATGGGGTGGCACATCCATCAGATGGATGTGAAGACTACGTTCCTCAACAGAGTCATTGAGGAGGAGGTGTACATAGAGCAGCCAGAAGGTTTCGAGATCTTCAGTAGTGAGTCACATGTGTGCAGGCTCAAGAGAGCACTGTATGGGTTGAAACAAGCACCTCGTGCTTGGTACACACGGATAGATAGTTATTTCACTGGACTTGGATTCTCCAAGAGTGAGGCGGATCCTAACCTATACCAGATTGTGGTGGAGGGTAAGTTTCTGATCATTGTACTTTATGTAGATGATTTGATTTTGACGGGAGATGAGCTGTTGATACTTTCATGCAAGGAGGATCTTTCTAGGGAGTTTGAGATGAAGGACTTGGGCCTCCTTCATTATTTCCTGGGATTGGAAATTTGGCAGTGCAGTGATGGACTATTTGTTTCTCAAGGTAAGTATGCCCGGGAGATACTAGAGAAGTTCAACATGCATGGTTGCAAGCCTGTTGATACTCCTCTTCCTGGAGGTTGGAGGAAGGAGGATGCTACTTCAGCGGAGGTAGTGGATGCCATTGTTTATCGATAGTTGGTGGGGTGGCTTATGTCTCTGGTCAATACACGACCCGATATATGCTATGCTGTTAACTAGCTTTCACAAGCTATGGTTAAGCCAACCAAGCTCTTTTGGAAGGCAGGCAAGCATGTATTGTGTTATCTCAAAGCCACATCGGGATATGGATTGTGGTACATATAGGAGAAGGAGGTGAAGCTATGTGGCTTCACGGATGCAGATTGGGCAGGGAGCCCAACGGATAGAAAGAGCACATCTGGAGGGATCTTCAGTATCGGGTCAACAACAGTTTCCTGGTACAGCAGGAAGCAGAGATCTATGGCACTTAGTTCAGCAGAGGCCGAGTATATGGCAGCAAGTTTGGCTGCATGCGAGGTTATATGGATGAGGAAGATCCTGGTCGGGTTGTTCGGGTCACACTTGGAGCCTACCGTGATTTATTGTGATAACCAGAGTTGCATTAAAATCTCCGCTAATCCAGTATTTCATGATAGATCCAAGCACATCGACATCAGGTACCATCATATCAGAGATTATGTGTAGCAAATAATCATGCTACTTTCATACATTCCCACGGAGGATCAAGATGTTGATATCTTGACGAAGGCAGTCACCAGGAGAAAATTCGAATACCATAGAGGCAGGATAGGAGTTGCAGATAATCCATATCTTGTTGAGAGGGAGTGTTGAAAATGCAACAAGATGATGGAGCTTAGTGAAAAGAAGTCGCCTTCACTAAGTGGGCCCGTAGGCTATTTTTGGCGCAAATTCTATTTTTAGACTATCTATTTTTAGACATATGGGTGGAGTCTATTTTTAGACTGCCAGTAAAAAAATAGAACAGTCAAATATTATTAGCTCTTAATAATATTTGGGCTATAAACATTATCTTATCCTCTTGTAGCACTTCAGTTCGAGCTACGGATGTGGCACATGCAACTGCCAGAAAGAAATACGCTTTTCCTATGGGTTAGTTGAGCAATTGCATGATGGACTTCAGTTAGAACTCAAGTGATTGAGTTTGATGGAGTTGATTGAGGTGTTGATGGAGTTGTGTTCAGTTTGACTTAGTTGAACTAGTTGTATTTAGTCTAACTGCCAAATACACTAGTGATGAGTGATGTGAATTAATTATTAATTAATTCACTAATTATTAACTCATAAATCAACTAAAGAATACATCAGTTAACTCATTGCATGGACAGTTTAGTGGAGACAAGTGTTAGAGGTGGGTGAAAGGGTGAGACTACTATCAATTGTGACTATAGCTATGCATGAGATTTGCACAATCATTGATTGATATTGCCAATGAGGATTGCGTAGTACAGGCCAAGGGAATTCGAACTTGGATGAGATCTATTCTCAACTTGGATTGCATAGTAGAGGCAGGCAAACAATGGAGGAGATCTGAACCCGTGACTTGTTCAGATCTGAGCTAGTTTGTGTGTAGCATGTGGAGATAGTACTGAGTACTTGTGAGGAGTATTTTACTATGTATTGTTACATGTTCTTTATCATTATAATATACAGATAGTTGGGGGTCTTCAGTTGTATGCTTTCCCCATTACATACTGTGTTGATATGTGTGATTGATGTTTCAATGTGTGCATGTGATTGTTTTTTTTAATTCCGCAAATTGATGATCAATGGTAGAGGAGGTTATGTATTATGCATGCATTCCGCAAATAGTGTATGATCAGGATAATCTCTTTGAATAAGTGTTATATTATTCAAATTTCTACATCAAACTCTACAACAGAAGAGAAATCAAAAGATGAACAGCCACAAACTCCAGTTGTGATAAGATCAGTTTAAGAAAGAAGGAAACCAGAAAGGTATAGTCCATATCCTTTCTGTTAATTTTTTTCTTTATCTATTACTAATGATAATCCCAGAACTGTGAGGGAGGGAGTAGATTCAAAGAATGGAAAAATCTGGAAAGAGGCCATGGTTGATGAAATGGCATATTTGGACAAAAATGAGGCTTGAGATCTAGTGGAGTTGTCATATGGAAGGAAACCCATTGGAAGAAAATGAGTGTTTAAGAAGAAGATGAATGCAGAAGGCAAGGTGGAGAAATACAAAGCTTGGTTGGTAGCAAAAGATTGTTTAAAGGTGTTAGGAATTGATTTTGGTGATATTTTTTCTTTTGTTGCCAAGGTAGCTTCTATTAGATTACTTTTATCTATTGTTGTTGCTTTTGATTTTGAGGTAGAACAGATGGATGTGAAGGCAACATTTCTTCATGGGGATCTAGAAAAAGAGATCTACATGAGGCAACCTGAAGGCTTTACGGTTAATGGTAGGAAATAACTGGCATGCAGGTTAAAAAAGTATTTTTATGGGTTAATATAGTCACCAAGGATGTGGTATCATAAATTTGATACATTTATATAGGGACTTGGATTCACCAGAAGAAAATAAGATCACTTTCTATATTTTAAATTAACTGCTGACCATGTTATTTATTTTGTCTTGTACGTGGATGATATGTTGTTGATTCGAAATAACAAATAATTATACAAGATTTGAAGACCCAATTGTCCTCCAAATTTGACATGAAAGATATTGGTGCTACAAACTATATTTTGGGCATGGAAATTAAATGAGATCAAGCAAAGAGGAAGCTCTGGTTAAACCAGAGGAAGTATGTTGAGACAATACTGCTGAGATTTAATATGTAAGATATTAAACCAGTGAAGGTTAATATTCCTGTAGGTGTAGATTTATTTGTTGAATAGTGTCCCAAGACACAATAAGAGGAATATGTGATTTCCCATGTTCCATACACAAGTGCAGTCACTAGCCTGAAGTATTCAATGGCCTGTACTAGGCTAGACATTACACATGCAATGGGAGTATTGAGGAGGTTTATATCAAAACTAGGGAAGGAGAATTGGACAACAATTTATCATGGAACTATTGGAAGATGTGTTGAATCCGCTTAATGAATATGTTAACCCTTTCGGCTTCATACTAGACATGAGAGAAATCTGTCTAAGTGGCAGTAAATGGTATGGCTACATCAATGGGACATAGTGGTTGAAATCCCAGCCCTACTTGAAAGGGGTTGTGGCCTATTGGGATATGGAGATCTCTATTATAGTTGTGTTGGACATAGGGGAGACTTTCATCCCACATGCATGGATGTTTCAAGTTGTACATGCGCATAATGTGTAGGATCATCATGTTGACAACCTCTGTTTGGCCATCAATTTGGGCATGAAAAGTCGTGGACTTAGTAAGTTTTGTACCCAGCATCGACCAAAGACTCGACCAAAATGAACTTAGAAATATGTTGTCCTGATCTAAGATAATGGATCGCGGGATCCCAAAGTGTACCCACACTCACTGAAAGAAGAGCTTAACAATGGCCTCTTCTGTGATACTCTTCTTGCAGACCACCATGATGACAATCTTAGAGAATCAGTCGATGACCATTAAAATGCAATCATTGGTGTGCTTAGTAGAAGGAAGTACTGACATGTAAGCCATGGAGACAGATTCCCAAGGCCAAATAGAAGTAGGTAAAGGAGTATACAGGCCCTGATTCTGAATGGTTGGTTTGGTAATGGCACAGGCGGTACAGGATCTAATGTAATTCCCAACATCCTGATGAAGTTTTGTCCAATAAAAACACTTCTACAATATCGCCAATATTTTCTCTACTATGAAATATTCAACAACCTGACTGTAATATGCCTCCCAAATAATCTTGTCACACTTGCTTGAAGGAAAAAAATGTGTCCCAGGTAGCAAAACAATGCATCCTAAAGGTGAAAATTTGGAACTTCCTTCCCTTCTAAGAGTGTCTGGTATGTGCTGTCAAATTCTAGATCACTCTTGTAAATATGCGGCCACCCGAAGTCTCATGCCCATAGGAGTCATACACAGTGATCAACACAATGACCGGTGGTCAATTGAGGCAATCGCTAACACTATTGATGTTGCCCTTCTTATACTTAATGTTTAAATGGAACTATTGTAGGTAGGTGGACCATTTCTGATGGCGATCGAACTACAACTTCCCTTGTGTTTGGATTAACTATAGGAGTCGGTGGTCTATCTATATTGTTTCTAAAAGTGGCTCATTGTGGTAAGCCACTAGATGCCTATGCTGAGTAAGAACTGTACCAATTGTAGGTTTTAACCCCGTACAGAAATTACTTGCATACGAATTCTGAAACACAGAAAATAAACAATGTGAGAGCATAACACATAAAACACATATACACAAATGTTTTCTCTTGGATCCCAAAACTGGGACTACCAGCTTGAATTTTCATTATGTCCTTTCAATGTTACAATACATATATATACATTCCGAAGCATCCAATACCATGGACTAAAAAACCATCACGCCAAAAACCATGTGGAAAAACCATGCACAGAACCATAGGTAGGTCCACCCACCTAATATAATGTTCAAAAGAATATAACACAACCCAACATTCTCCCACTTGTTGTTTTCTTTCCACATGGGGCCACAGGAGAGATTAGTCATTTATCTATCCCTGCAATGCCCATTGTTTGTTTACACCAAGAGAAATTCTCAGAGATCACAGATTTTGTCAATGCATCTGCAGTATTATTCAAAGTGTCCACCTTTAACATCAACACCTTTTTGTCTTCTATCATATCCCTCACAAAGTGATATTGAACATTAATGTGCTTTGTCTTTGAGTGGTGAGCAGGGTTCTTTGCCAAGAAAATTACACTTTGGCTATCACAGTCTATCCTTATTACTCCCTGTACTAACCCCATACTTGAACACAATCTCTGCAACCAAACTACTTCCTTGCTTGCATGAGTGGCTGCCATGTATTCTTCTTCTATAGTTGATAGTGCCACTACATATTGTTTCTTATCCAATTCGCTACACCTCCAAATAGTTGAAACACATACCCACTTATAGATATTCTCTAATCCAAATCTCTAGCCCAATCAGCATCAGCAAAGCCATGAATATCCATTACTTTGTCCAATCCTGGTCTTCCTTAGTAGCACAAATCGTAATCACTAGTTCCAAGAAAATATCTGAAAAATCCCTTCACTACTATCCAGTTCTCCTTCCCTGGTTTTGACATAAACTTTCTCAATACTCCCACTACATGTGCAATGTTTGTTCTAGTACAGACCATCGCATATATCAGGCTACTGACTGCACTGGAATATGGAACATGTGACATGTCCTCTTCCTCTTCTTGTGTCTTGGGACATTGTTCAACATATAACTTTACACCTACAAAAATAGGAACCTTCACAGATTTACTATCCTACATATTAAACCTCTACAATATTGTCTCGACATACTTCCTCTAGTTTAACCAGAGCTTCTTCTTTGCCCAATCTCTTTTAATTTCCATGCCCAAAATATAGTTTGCAGCACCAAGATATTTGATGTCAAATTTGGAGGACTATTGGGTCTTCAAATCCTGGATAATTTCTTTTTCATTTCCAAGAAAAAACATATCATCCACATATAAGACCGGTTAAATAACAGGGTCACTAATTAATTTAAAATACACATAGTGATCTTCTTTGCTTCTGGTGAATCCAAGTCCCCGTATAAATGTATCAAAATTCTGATACCACATCCTTGGTGATTGTTTTAACCCATACAAAGACTTCTTTAACTTGCATACCAGTTCTTTCTTACCCTTCACCGCAAAGCCTTCAAGTTGCTTCATGTAGATCTCTTCTTCTAGATCCCTATGAAGAAATTTTGTATTCACATCCATCTATTCTACCTCAAAATAAAAAGCAGTAGCAACAAATAAAAGTAATCTAATAGAATCTACCTTGGCAACAAGAGAAAAAATATCACCAAAATCAATTCTTGGCACCTGGGAATAAACTTTTGCTACCAACCGAGCTTTGTATTTCTCCACCTTTACTTTTGCATTTGTCTTCTTCTTGAACAACCATTTGTTGGCAATTGGTTTCCTTCCAGCAGACAACTCCATCAGATCCCAAGCCACATTTTTGTGCAAATATGCCATTTCATCAACCATGGCCTCTTTCCAGAGTTTGCCATACTCTGAATCTACTGCTTCCTTCACAGTTCTAGGATCATCATCAGTAATAGATACAACAAAATTTGAACAAAAAGAAGATGGACTATACCTTTACGGTTTCCTTCTTTCTCAAACTGATCTTCTCACAATTGGAGTTTGTCACTTTCCTCTTTTGTTGTAGAGTCTGATTCTTCCTCCTTTAGCTCAAACTCTATATTCTCAGGTTCCTTTGGTTGGAATTCATGTTTAATAACATCATTCACCTCTATGAACACCACATCTCAGGTATCCACAACCTTCCTTGTTACTGGCTTCCAAAGTTTATAACCCTTTAAACCATCCTTATACCCAATAAAGATGCACTTTTCAGATTTACTATCTAGCTTTGTTATTTTCTCCTTTGGAACATGTACATATGCATCACATCCAAATACCCTCAGATGTGAAAGAGAGGGTTTCTTACCAGTCCATATCTTTTGTGGAGTCTTATCCTCCAACGCTGATGAAGGTGATATGTTAACCAAGTAACATGCAGTCTCCACTGCCTCTGCCTAGAATTCATGTCCTAACTTGACACCACTAAGAATGCCTCTTGCACTTTCCATCAACGTCTTATTCATTCTTTCTGCAACTTCATTTTTCTCAAGTGTATGGAGTAGTCTTATGTCGTGTTATATCACACTTCTTACATAATTCTTCAAATTCCTTCTTGCAAAACTCTCCACCATTATCTTTCCTCAGCACCTTTATCTTCTTCTTTGTTTGGTTCTCCACCAGAGCCTTGAATTCTTTAAGCCTATCAAAGACTTCATATTTATTTTTAAGGAAATATATTCGTGTATTCCTTGAGAAGCCATCTATAAATGATACGTAGTACAAAGACTTACCCAGTGATGGAACCTTCACATGTCCAAACACATCACTGTGCACAAGCTCTAATATCTATTTTGCCCTCTTACCACTAGAGGGGAAACTCACCTGATTATGCTTCCCATATACATAATTTTCACAAAAATCAAAATCCAGAGAGATATTAGTCATACCTTCTACCATACCTTTACCATGAAGTATTCGAAGGCCCTTCTCTCCAATATGTCCAAGCCTTTGATGCCATAACATGGTCTTTTCTCCAGAGACCACTATATTTTTTGCTCCACTTTCAAGAACCACAAAACTGTTGCACCCATAAACAACAGTGCTACATTACATCTTGTACAGAGTTCCAATCTGAACTCCCCGCATCAATACCAGTGCTTCATGAACCATCTTTCGGGTATCTTTCTTGAACACTGTTTTTACACCTGCATCATCCAGCTTGCTTACAGAAATCACATGAGTCAATCAACCATGCCTCATGATCTACATGTGTACTTGAAGAAGCCAAGTACACATCCCCACCTTCATCTGAGGTGGTTTTCGCCTATGAAAAATGAGCATCATTAGATCCCTTTCCTTTGTCAGGAGATTTAGATTTATAGTCACTTTTGTAGTTCCATTCCTTTCCGCATTTCCAGCACACCTTTATAGGTTTTCTAGGATATTTAGATCTCCCTCTAGATTTAGATCTCCCACTTGATGACTTATTTTTGTTTCTATTCTGGGACCTTCCTCTTACAGACAAGGCATCACCATTCTGGCTCTCCATATTTTTTTGTCTCATCTTCTCCGTCAACAAGGATGAGACTATCTCATCAAACTGCACGGTAGTTGTATTACTACCCATTGCAATAACCAGACTATCCCACAAATCTAGTAGAGAACACAAAAAACTGATGCACTTATCTTCATATGAAATTTTAATATCAATATATAATAACTGACTTACCACAATATTAAATGCATTTAGATGCTCTGTCATCAAGTCTCCATTTTCCATCCTCATGTTATATATCTTTTTTCGTAGGAAGAGTTTATTCACCAGAGACTTAGATTGGTACAAAGTTCCTAACTTGTCTCACAAAGCCTTAGCCGTAGCTTTCCCTGATACATTCAACAATACTGAATCTGAGACACAATCATATTGTACTCTTTGCCTTCCGATCCAACTTCTTCCATTCTTCATCGGATACTTCCATTGGTTTAGTACTCGGATCTACCAGGATCCACTGATCTTTGTCTTCTAGCAGATCCTCCATCTTGATTTTCCATAACTCAAAACTCTCACCATTAAATTTCTCGATCTCTATCTTTCCATTTCTCGCCATCTTCTTTAATCACCAAAATTGATCTCACAAATCTCCCATTGAACAGGGTATACCACATGCTCAAGTGAAACCCCTTAGCAACAAAGGCATCCCCTTGAAGCCAAAACAACTCTGATACCAAATGTAGGTTTTAACCCCATACAGAAATTACCTGCATACGAATTATAAAACACAGAAAATAAACAATGTGAAAGAATAACACAAAAAACACATATACACAGATATTTTCCCCTGGATCCCAAAACTAGGATTACCAGCTTGATTTTTTATTATTTTCCTTTAAATGTTACAATACATGTATATACATGCCGAAGCATCCAATACCATTGACCGAAAAACCATCGCGCCCAAAACCATGTGAGAAAATCATGCACAAAGCCATAGGTAGGTCCGCCCACCTAATATAGTGTCCAAAAAAAATTTCCTCAAGGCTCTTCACTAGACCCCATAGAGGGGGGCTAACCACCCCGCTCAAATCCCTTGTGACCCCCCACTGCGCAATCAGTGCAATGAAGGGGGGGCTCCGCCCCCCCTATAACTCCCCAGCTAACTATGGGTTCTATTCGTGGGAAGAATATAACACAACCTGACACTAATACCATAGTTGGAGGCATCTATCTCAATCTCATTTGGTTGTTGTAAGTATGGTAATGTGAACACTGGTGCATAGTAGAGTTGATGGTTGAAACTAGAAAATTCTTGTTGTTGGGTTTCATACCAAAAAAAAAATTATTTTGCTCCACCCTTACTGACTTGACTTAAAGGCCAAGTGGTGTGATAGAACCCCAACAAGAACTTGTGTATAAATTGGCAAGACCCAAAAATTTGTGGAGCTCTGTTAGAGTTGTTGGGGTTGGCCAATGCCGAATGACTTGTATCTTGGTTAGGTCCACATGTACACCCTTCTCATAAATGATGTACCCCAAATACTGAACCTGGGTGAGGCCAAAAGTGAAATTCTCCAAGTTAGCACACAACTTGTGTTTTCGTAGGGTTTGAAGTACTTGTTTAATATGGTCGAGGTGCTCTTCCTAACTCTGGATGAATATCAAGATGTCATCTAAGTACACCACCATGAATGCATTGGTGAAGGATCACAATATGTCGTCCATTAGTCTCATGAAGGTTTCAAGGGCATTTGTCAATTCGAACGGCATGACAAACCATTCGAAAAGACCCTCCTTGGATTTGAAGGTAGCCTACCACATATTGAATGGTTCAATAAGCACCTAGTGATAACATGAATTCAAGTCAATCTTGTTGGAATATTTGGCACCCTTGAGCTGGTCCAGAAGGTCATCAATCCATGGGATTGGGTACCTATTCCAGAAAATGATCTTCTTTAGCACCGAATAGTCAATACAAAGTCTCCAGGTCCCATCCTTCTTCTATACCAATATAATCAAGCTCCCACACAGTGATGAGCTTGGCATGATGTGCCCTTTCTGCAATCGTTCCTAAATTTTCCTCTTGATCTCATCATTCTCTTGAATAGAGTGTTGATAGATTGGTCCATTGGGTAGTGGCGCGCCTAGGGTTAGATCAATGGAGTGCTTGACCTGATAGTGCAAAGGTACCCCTATAGGTGAGGCAAAAATATCCCTGTACTCCTCCATGACCTTGTCCATTTGCTACTATTGTGTAGAGGAGCCCTGCTTGGAAGTGATCTAGGATGTTTTCGCTTGTAGATGTATAGAAAAGAATCACAAGAAAAATTGCATCTTAACACAGAAATGTGCACATAAGAAAAGAATAAGTAAACATATAAAAATCACAAAAATAAGACACCAAGGCTTGATAATAGAGTTCATCCAATTTAGACTACATCTCCAAGCCCATATCAACAATGGGGAGGCCTTTCTTACTAAATGGCATGAATAAAAAGAGAATTACATTCATCAATTGTACACAAGAGGCTTATACCTCCAATCTGCAAGATGGCCAATGAAATGGATGCCTGAGATGGAGAGATAAACAACACCAATGTGTCCATAGCAATAAAAGGAGTTGGAGTCATGTAAAAACTATCTAGACACCAACAAATAGCATTCTCGGCCTCCTGCCAATGAAATAGCGTGCTGCAACCAAAAGTTCCCTTCTCCCCTTGCGATTTCCAATGATCATGGCTTTATAATGGATTCTTTGGACAAAATCCCATTCAAAATGAGGCTTGTCTGGCTCCTAATAGAGGCCGATAGTGTGGAATGATCGGCAGGCGTAACTGCCTCTTTAAATGGTATTTTTATTGTTGAGGCGATAAGACCTCAAAAATCCTAAAAACACTAAAAATCTACCCCAAAACCATTTACCCAGACTTCAGAAAATATAGGATCGGGCTTATATTATTACCCGGTCCACCCTACGGTCACAATCAGTGTATCACTATTTCCAAGGTCCTATTAACGGGGAAATGCTGACCGCCAATCACCGATATCGGCATCTGTCGATCACATCAGTCCCACTCATATATCGCCCCGAGTGTCCTGATAATGGTTCCGCCGATCGGTTTATCGTTGATCGCTCTGCTTGTTCGACAATATGCATATACGTAAGATCTCCAATCGGGTTGCCTCCGGTCCACCGATCTGATTTGATCGGAGATTGGTGATCGGGGGTTTCACTGGTCCTAACTTAATTCTACCTCTATGGAACCTCTGATTGTGATTTGGCCTTAAAGGCTTAAGACCCATTTTCAAAGAAAAAATCCTTATTTTATTAAGGATCAAAGCAACTGTGTTTTAGCAATAACTTCATCATCTGAACTTAGATTGAAGTGTTGTTTCCACTGTTGGAATCAGGATGATGAGATCTATGTTCTGATCATGAGTTGAATTCATTCTAATCACTTGGATTTTTTAGCTTTTTCCATGCCATTGCACCTAAAGATCCACCTAGATCATTCCTCCCCATTGAGGAGCTTTTGGATTGCCAAAATCTTTTCATTAGTCAATTGGCAAGTGAGGGAACTGTTCCCTCACTTTCACTCTCTCATAATGGTTATGTAACGACCAAAAGGTGATACGTAGAGGATATATTTAAATATCCTCGCCGTGAAGTCTTGGTTCTTCTATCGAGGATGATGTCTTCTAGCAACTCATCAAGATATTCTAGTGCAAAATCATCGACTGTAGGAACTATGCCCACCTCATCATTGTCCATGATCAAAGGTGGTTCATACAGCTTTAGGTTCTCCACATTCACTACTGAATACATCTACATATATACCGGCAAGTCAAGACAAAAGGAATTGTTCCCAATATTCTCCAATAGGGTGAATGGTACATACCGGATTGGCTGCAAATTCTTTCCTTCTCCCTTCATCTTGTCTTTGTTGATGTAGAACCATACCTTGTCACCCACTTGGAGTTGATGGTCAACTTAGCGTTTATCATGTCAAGCCTTGTAACAGGCTTGAATTTTCTCCAACTACTCTTACCCTGCTTGGTGAATCAATTGGATTCATTAAATGAACTGCTAAGCTTTGTCCCTATCATTACGTCCACTGGAGCCATCCTCCCTTCCAAAGACCATATCCAAAGGGTCCTTTGGCAGGTAACCAAAACATGTCTCGAATGGTGAATGCTGCATAGATGAATGCACTGGTCAGTTGTAGGAATGCTTTATATAGGGGAGATGTTCATCCCACAACTTGGGATGTTTTCCACAATAGCCTCGTAATAAGTGTACCACGGTATGGTTAACAAACTCTATCTATCCATCGGTCTGTGCGTGAAATGTCATGCTTATTTTCAATTTGGTGTCCATCATCCTCCATAAGTTGGTCCAAAAATCTCCAAGGAGGCGAGAGTCCCGATATGACACAATTGATGTGGGTAATCCAAAGTGGACCTAAACATGCTGAAAGAAAAGAGAAGTAGTCTGCTCTACAGTAATCTGCTTTTTACAAGGCATAAGAATACACATCTTGCTAAAACGGTCAACGAAAAAATACAAATAGTTGTGACTCTTCCTAGACAAAGGTAAACCTCCTACAAAGTCCATTGATACACTTTCCCATGGATGGCTCGAAATATGGAGTGGTGTGTAGAGCCCAAGTTTTCTATTAGAGGGCTTTGAAATAGAACACATCACACAACCCTTTACATAGTGAGTCACAATGTTTTTCATATGAGGCCAAAAACAAAATCTTTGTACATGACATAAAGTCTTTCAGACACCAAAGTGTCTAGACACAAGAGAGGTGTGGGCCTCTCGAATTACATGCACTCTTTCTCATGTGGGAGTACACAACTTACCAAGGTGATACAACAATTTCCCTTGTAAGTGATAGTTTTCCACCTGTGAACCATGGGTTAGTTTTGCATAAACCTCCTTAAAGTCATAATTGTTAGCATATTGTTCAGCATAACTTTAAAAAGATAACAAAGCATTATGCAAAATAATAGAAGCAGAAATAGAAGGGTGAGATATCATATCAGCCACTTTATTGCTAGTGCCCTTCTTATACTTTATTACCAGATGAAATTGTTGAAGAAAACCCATCCACTTGAAATGGCGAGATTGCTGCAACTTGGTTTGTGACTGAAGGTACTACAAGGGCTAATGATCTGTATGGATGATGGTCTCCTTGCTGATCAAGTTGTGTTTCCACTTTTTCACACTCTACACCAAGTCATAAAGCTCCTTGTCATAGGTGGGATAGTTTATTAGAACTTGAGAAAACTTCTCAGAATGGTAACAAATTGGCTTCTTTTGCTACATCAATACAGCTCCCATGGCATAAATGTTGGCATCGGTTTCGATCTCAAATGGCTGTTGGAGATTAGGTAAGGCTAAGACTAGCGTGTTGTTGATCTTTTCCTTCAATGTCTCGAAGGACTTCTATTGTCTTCCTCCCCAGTGGAAGACCTGTTTCACACTTGTCAATGTGTGCAAAGGTGCTGCAATAACAGACAAATTAGCCATAAATCTCCTCCAATACTGGACTACACCTAAAAAGCTATGAACCTCGGTTACACTGGTCAGCTTAGGCCAATTTACAATTTCTTCAACTTTAGAGGGATCAATTTTTAATTGACCATGACTAACAATATGACCTAGGTAACCCAAAGGGGTTTTCCCAAACTCATACTTTGACAATTTTATAATTTTTTTTTCCTTTTTTAGCACATCAAGAACTTTCTTTACATGAATCACATGTTCAAACCAACTCTTGCTAAAAACTACTATATCATCTAAATACACGAGAACAAAATCATCAATGAAAGGCTGAAATATATCATTCATAACCCGCATAAAGGTGGCTAGAGTGTTGCAAAGCCTGAATGGCATCACCATCCATTTGAACAACCCTTGCTTGGTCTTGAAAGCGGTTTTCCACACGTCCTGCTCCGCAATTCGGACCTGGTGATAGCCACTGTGCAAATCCAACTTTGTGAAATAAACAACACTTTTTAATTGATCTAATAAATCATCTATGCGTGGGAGGGGATAACGATTCTTCACCAATATCTTGTTGAGCGCATGGTAGTCCACGCACATTCTCCAGCTACCATCTTTCTTTAGCACTAGAAAAATTGGCAAACCACATGGAGAGGAGCTCAGCTTGATTACGCCTTGGTCCAACAATTCCTGCACTTGCCTCTTGATCTCCTCCATCTTGATTGCCGACATCCTGTTCATGTCGATATTTGGCAGAGGGGCATCACGCAATAGATGGATTTCATGTTGGATTTCTCTCTTTCGAGGTAGTCCCTTTGGCTCCTAAAATAGTTCATTATAATCAGAAATCAATTCCATTAATTCCTATTTATGCTTCCCATCGCAGCCCTGGAACGCATCAGCGAAATCGGTCGCTTTCTCCCTTACAACCATAAGCATGCATTTTTTACTGGAATTCACCAGTCTTTTCATTTTCCCAGTGCTTAAGAGGTTGGCATTAATCTTATTTTGATGAGCCCGCACTATGTATTGTACCCCATCCTTGGTGATGTGATATTTATTCTCATTGCGGAAAAAGACTAATTTTCTATCATACAAGTATGGGCTCCATAATACCATGCCACAAATATCTAGTGGTATTACATCCATTTCTACTTTGTCTACCATCTTAGATACAATCACAAATTTGACCTTGCATTGTTGGGTTACATTCAATTTCGCTTTATCATGTATCCATCCCAGCGGGTAAGGTTTTGGGTGTGGTTTTGTATCTAAGCCAAGCTTCTTTACTAGGGATTCTATAATTAAGTTTGCTTGGGACCCAGTATCAAACAAATTTTCTACTTTGGTGTGATTTACTACAACCCTGATATGAAATAATTCAATTCTTTTTCTATCATTCGAAAGGGACTCATCTACAAAACTGGTACTTTCCTGTGATTTAGAATCAACAGGAGGTGTAAGGGTACCTTTTCTTATCTCCCAGAGCATACGAGCCTCTAAGCGCAAGCAGGCGAGACCAAAGGGAGAGTCATTTCTGACGAAACCTGATATTAGGAGGGTTAGGAGCACTGACCACTGCTCTTCCTTGGTATTGCGATTCGGCCTGCCTTCCTGACTTCGGCCTGCCTGAAAGAAGTGGCTTGCTAAGGTATGTCGGTAGCTGGGTTTCTTCTTTCGCCACCTTCTGGTTCAGGACCTTCGGCAGAAATACGTGGATTGCTTATCTTATCTTGTTGGCTTGCCTAACCAGTGAAGTTGGTCAGTCTAGGGTCTTCATCTAGTCTAGGCGCTAGTCGATAAATACAGCCTTGTTCCTGCTGCTATGAACAACGCTTCATCTCTCGAATATGATCGAAGGTATTGCTGTGCTGCTATTACTATTTTTTTGCTTCCCTTTTCCTCCATACTTCATTGGACACTTTTCTAGGTGTTGCTTCCAACAGTGATCATCATCGTGGCCTTCCTTCTTGCAGTGATTGCAATAAGGCCACTCTCCCTCTTTGGTTGCTACTGTTTTCTTCTCCTTCCCTTTCCATTTTGCTTTGGAATTGCCACTAGGAGGTTTGAATGGTGACTTTCTGGACTGATCCTCTCTTTAATTCTTGCCCTTGTTCTCAATATGAATTTCTTTTACGCTGGCTGAATCAATAGTGGTTGGTTCAAACAATAAAAATGAATGCCTAATATAACTATGTAGTGAGCCAATATACTTAGTTACAACTTTAGGTGCATCAAGTGCAATACCCAAATTCAGTGCTTGCTTCTTAAACTCTTCTGTAAAACTCTGAACATCTTTCCCTTTGCCTTGCCTTAAATATTTCCAATTCATCAAAGCTTTATATTTGTATCCTAAGGGATAAAATTGTTCCTTTAATGCATAAGTGAAATCAGACCATGAGTCAAAGAGCTTACCCACATTTTTACTGCTCTACAATTTTCTCTCCCACCAAATGAGAGTTGTGTTACCCAGCCGTAGAGAGGCTAGCTAGATTTTCACCTCATCTTCTACTATTTGTTGTATCTTGCAATAAACCTCAATCTACCTGATACAATTATTAAACTTTTATGCATTACTTTCACCATTCAACACAGGAAGATCAAATTTAACATCTAATTTAAAAAAAAGGTTTCTTAGATGCATCCTTTGGATTTCTCTGATTATGGTGGTGAGAGGAAGGAGAGCCTTCACTACCAGAAGGAGAAGGAGGGGGTTCTTATCCACCATTCCCATGTGTTGAACCTTGTCCTTCTAGATTTCTCTCCTCTGCTTTCTCCAATATTAAAACCAGCTAACTGATATTCTCTACCATTGAATAGAAAGTCTTTCTGAAATTACGCTCCTCTTCAATATGAGCTTCATCGTCTGCCATGTTTCTCCTTTGAGGTGCACACCTTGCTTCTGGATTGAAAAGTTGTGGATTCCCTTCTCCTCTTTTAAGCCTGCCTCTTGTTGGCATGCAAACATGCAATTCACATCTAAAAATACCTATTCTGATACCACTCCCTATTCTGAGTCGTCCACAGGAAAGTGTATCAATGGATTTTGTAGGAGGTTTATCTTTGTCTAGGAAGAGTCATGACTATTTGTATGTCGTTGTTGACCATTTTAGCAAGATGTGTATTCTTATGCCTTGTAAAAAGAAAATTACTACAGAGAAGACTACTTCTCTTTTCTTTCAGCATGTTTGGGTCCACTTTGGATTACCCACATCAATTGTGTTAGATTGGGACTCTTGCCTCCTTGGAGAGTTTTGGACTAGCTTGTGGAGGATGATGGACACAAAATTGAAAAGAAGCACAACATTTCACCCACAAACCGACAGACAGACAGAGGTTGTTAACCATACCGTGGTACACTTATTACGAGGCTATTGTGGGAAACATCCCAAGTTGTGGGATCAACATCCCAAGTTATGGGATGAACATCTCCCCTATATACAACATTCCTACAATCGAGCAGTACATTCATCTATGCAACCTTCACCATTCGAGACATGTTTTGGTACATTCCACTCCATTTCTTCTATTTAGGAAAGGACTGTGTTTTCTATAGGATCCCCAGTATTCTTATAGTAGCCTATCCCATAGAACATCAATCATCAGCTATAGGTCTTCACTAGCATGATCCAGGAGCTCCAGATAGCATACTTCAGATAGCAGATAGCAGACAACAAATAGCAGATGGCAGACAGCAGACAACATAGGAGGAAGAAGAATGACCCTGCAATAAATAAACAACGCGGCACCTCTAATCTTTGACAACTGCAGCATGTCATCAAGACCACAGGTAAGTATCCAGCTCAATCACTCATATGCATCATTTGATCAAAAATTGTAAGAGTCACGAGGTAGTTGGTTTATAAGTGAAAAGGTGGCCAAATAACTTGGCCACCTTCTTTCATTCATCACATACAAAACCGGGCGTCCTCTCACACATGGCCGCAGTCAACTCAAAGACAAAGGAGGGGTAGGATAAGAAGTGGTTAACTATGGATCTACGAGGTGGGAGTTGATTACTAGGAGTGGGAGATGATTATGAGGAACCTCACCCAAAAAAGCCATAAAGGGAAACAAAACATTGTGTTCATGCATTCATGCATTCCACCTCCTCGAAACTCCCTCACACAAGTCACTCTCATAACTCTATCCACCCACCGGAAGCAAGGATCCATCGTTCTGCAAGATAATTTCTACAGGAGCATGCACAAGAATTCCTACAAGAACAGTCTATAGGAGTAGTCTACAGGATACACATAGGCAGTGTACAAGATAGGAAAAGAGGGTTTTAAGGGGGAATATCACGAGAATTGTCCACTGCCACCATTCTAAAGAGGTAAGATATGAAAATCCATCCCCATTTACAAGCAAATGAACTAGAAATGTTCTAAAATATAGTGGATATAACAATTGTGTGAGGTGAATTACATACATAGGAAACCTGAATTTAAAATTCTTGTGTCAAACCTCTCATTTCCTCCTCAAGCCTCAAAAGTAAGATGGCAAGAGGGTTTAATAGGAGAGAACCCACAAAAACTATTAGGATACACCAACACCCCCAAGTGCTTGAAATCTTTATAAGACACCAATGGATGGGGTTTTCCGAAAACTTCTCAGAGTATGATGATGAGGTGGCTCAAGAATTTTCTCATTCATTTACTCCAGACAACAGAATACATGCCATCGTTATAGTTAGAGGGTTCACTATAGATCTCACCCCAGATCCCATCAGTAGGGTCACCACACTTCCCCTAGGAATTCTATGGAGAAATGAAGACAAAGCAGACAGTCAGGTGGCAAAAAGGAAATTATTTTTAGAAGGTGAAGAACCCACAGAGGATAGAAATGGAGTAAGGAGAGAGAGTATACAATACCCATGGAGTGAGGTACGTTACCAGCTCATCAAATATATCTCATGTGAGGGTATATACAATGCTGTTTATGGCCACCATTTTAGGATGCTTGAAGAATTATGATTTGGGGTAGAAACACCAGTTTCATACCCTATTTCTTGATGCAATCACTCATAGACTCTAGCAATAAAGTCAAGGAAGGGAATTCCCAACAATTGGCTCACCATGGGTTGATCAGGATCCTCATTGAGGATGCCCTCAAAAACCTCAGGATCCCTACAAAATGGTCAGTCTTCAGAGACTTACCAGCAGAGGATGACATCAAAACCCTCACTTATGATGTTAGTCCTTTTGTCAGTGAGGAGGAGGCAAAACAAGAAGAAGGATATACAGAGTTATATGGGGATGAGATGGATGAAGAAGTAACTAATACATAGGAACATGATGAAACAAAATAGAAGGAGGATGGTGCTTAAACAAAGGAGGAAACGAAGGAAGAAACTGATGGAGATGAGAAAGAACAACAAGAGGAAGAAGATAAGAAAAATGGAGAGGAAAAAGGCATTGAAAAAAAAGGGGAAGAAAAAAAGGGGGAGTTACCTAGGGTGTCCCCAAAGGCCCCTAAGAGGAAGGAAGAAATTGCCTTCACTGCTCTCAGCACCCCAGTCAAGCAAAAAGGGAAAAGAATGAGGCAAACCCCTCTATATTTCAAAATAATAAAGAGCACAAGAATCAAACAAGGGAAGACAAAAATAGCAACAAAAATCCCTATTGAGATTGAATATTCCCCTACACTAAGGGATAGAGAAGAAATAATGAGAGATCAACTGGAGAGGGAAAATGCATGGCTGAGAGGATAGCTGCATGAAAGGGGGAACCAACTAGCATGTATGGTAGCCTCTCCTTGGAGGCCATCCAGTGTACGATGCTAGCTAAATCCTATGCTCTTTACCTCATAGAACAATGGTTGCAATTTCAGATTAAAACACTAGCACAAAGGGGAACCATGCCATTTCAGGACTATAGGTAGTTTATTGATCTTTGTGATCAAAGTACACTAGAGGATAGGGACAAAATGGCTAAATTTTACTTGCACA
Source organism: Pinus tabuliformis (assembly GCA_031772625.1). Taxonomy (NCBI): domain Eukaryota; kingdom Viridiplantae; phylum Streptophyta; class Pinopsida; order Pinales; family Pinaceae; genus Pinus; species Pinus tabuliformis. The sequence goes on along the minus strand of CM062805.1, from coordinate 856,666,829 downwards.
ACAAGGCCCTCACAGATAGGAATGTTTGGGATCCTAATTCCCAGCTAGGAGATCTGTAATTAATGGCTTTGGCATCATGGATGAACCATGAGGATTCAAGGGATACAGAGATGAAAAGAGTAGTGGCCAGATAGCAGAATGAACCTCTTTTCATCAGATCTAAACAAACAAATCCCACGGCCATAATCAACAACCATAATATAATTGCAAATGATCCTCAGTTGGCACCTAGATATCTTGCTGCCCAAGAGAAAGAAAATTCACATTTTTAGGATATGTTTAGGCTGCTAGGAGATTATAGTATACATGCCTGCCTAAGGATATGGAACACACTACCACATAGATTGAATATCAGAGAATATCACTCCACTCAAAGGTTGAGAGAGGCACTCAATAGGACACCTATGTATAAGCAATCAATGCAAATGTTGAAGGTCAATTGAATAGGCCTAAAAATTAGTCCACCACTACTCCTAGGGATGCTAGAAGGGAGAAAAGAAGAAGAGGAAAAGAGGTAGTGGGAAGAAGTAGAAAGGAAAGCAGGCTTCTATGCACAAGAAGAAGAGACCACAACAGAGGCATGGGATGTCAGAGAGGCTACCATATCCATGAAGGACATCAACATTGACTAAGTCGCTCAGAGGATGAGCAACACTTTCATTCATTGGGTAATTATATGGGCTTTAATTCACCTCCTAGCTTAGTCAAACCAACTATTCTCACAACTTATTTCATACTTTTGATTATATTTTGTTTATGAGATGAGTTAGAGTTGGATATTTTGCTTTGTGGTCTAATGTTCATGTAATGCATGATTAAAGGATAAAAGCAAGGAATTTTAGTAAAGACCTTGGTCAAAACTCGAATGGGATGAGGGAGAGGAATTATAGGAGGTAAATCCTCCTCATTTACTACCCCTCCATTCAAATATTCCTACATCATCTCGGAGTGCAAACAAACAAATCATGAGGACTAGAAGGCAGCCGAGAAAGTGAAAGTCAAAGCACCAGTTTATCTCGAGTTTGGGAGCAGAGCCTCCCTAATTTTAAGGAAGTTGTTGGAGACTTCAGTCATATAAGTAGAGAGGCCTAGGACCTCAGTAGGATTCAAACCTTTAATTGTAAAACTCTACTTTATTTTCAAGCTACAAGACTTGGGACAGTTTTTGATGTAATCCATTGTATTGATAATAAGAATTAGTTTTGTTTCGAGCCAACATTGAGTTAACTCAGAGGGCTGAAGCTCTTGGGTTAGGGCCCAACCCTAGAAGCTAAGTCTCCTCTTTACTATACATGTATGCTAGCATAGATCCATCGTTTAATCATTCATTTGCTTAAGTAGTTGCATTTCCATTACAACAGGGTAGCGCATAGATTCATGATTTAATCATTCATTTGCTTAAGGAGTTGCATTTCCATTACAACAGGGTAGTGCATAGGTTCATGATTTAATCATTCATTTGCTTAAGTACTTGCATTTCCATTACAACAGTGTAGTTCATAGATTCATGGTTTAACCGTTCATTTGCTTAAGAAGCTACATTTCCATTACAACAGTGTAGCATAGATTGGCTGTGTTCTAGTTTTCTTCCATTTGTGCCTTTTTCTTTAGTTTGCAGGTTATTAAGGATTATACCAGTAGATTTCCTTTCACAATAACCCTGACCAACCACCGTCAACCACGTGTCACATAGCTTCTTCGTATTCATTTCAACATTTGAATTTATGCACCCCAAATCTCCACCATCGATCTGTCAAGCTTGATCCAATAGCTATCGTATCGTCTCAACACTTTATGCTCTCTAAATCTCCACCATCAATATATCGAGCTTGATCCCACGGCTATTGCACAATCTCATGTGGATTCTTGCATGGACGATATCTTCCTGAGAGCACGCAAGAAAAGTGGTTTTCTCATGCTACGTGTCACCCAGTTAGGCTAATCGAGTAAAATTTTGGAATTTTGCTTACAGCCTTGAGGGCACATGAGAAACTGCTTACCACCTACGAAAACCTGCTCCATCATTATGCATGTCCTTCCCATGATAAGATCTCCGCCGCCCATCCTCCATTAGTCCTGTTTGTCTAACTATTATTTAATATCCTGCGATAAGATCTTTACTTCTTATCTTCTGTTAACCCTATCCATCCATCTATTCACTCAATCTCACATGATAAGATCTCTGCCATCCATATTTTATTAATCGCATTCACCCATTTATTAACTTAATCCCCTATGATAAGATCTCCACCACTCATCCTCTGTTAATATTATCCATCCATCTATTCACTCAATCCCCTGCGATAATATCTTTGCCATTTGTCTCTCGTTAACCTTGTTCATCCATTTATTCATGTAATCTTCTGCGATAAGATCTCTGTCGCTAATATACGATTAATATTATTCCCAATCAATCCAATGGTGTCTATGCACTTCTGCTTCATTACATCCTCCTTTCACTGATTTTGATCTTCGCTCGATCTTCTGCTTGACTCCTTGCATGCTTGATTTTACCAAAACACCAAAAACGTGAAAACAAGCTTAGTTTAGTTTCCTTGCTTACACCTTAGGATGGTTTGATGCTCTTTACTTCTGCAACTTAGATAGTAGCATTAGGTTAGTGTTGATTTATAAATTCTTCTTAGCATAGTTGTTTAAATGGTGAACTAGGATATGGTGTGATTTAGCATTACCTGTTGTTTTCTTCATTATTGTAGTAGAATAACTTTCTTAGAGTAAATTTTCTCTTCTTCCATCAAAGAATCAAGCTTCTTCTAACTCTATAGAAGTCTGGATTTGAACCCCTGGGGTCTCTTGCCAGATGAACAAGTGACAACATGAAATACCTTCACTTCTACTTGTGCATATAGGATTGTCACCTCCAAGTTTGTATGAACCCCAGGTTGATAAGAAAATATAGTAGCCTAGGAGGTGCAACACCATTGTTGAAATACTGGCACTCATCACACTACGTGGCCACTTGCTTTATTTCCTTGACAAATTTCTCTGTTGCTAGCCTTGCACTGTCAGCTTGAAGCTTCTACTGAGTCTCTTGTAGACTAGCCATCTTGCCTTCAATGGAGGCCATGATCAAGTAGGCCTCGTCCAACTAAGGCTTCAAGTGCACCTTCAACACTACCTCTTTTTGTTGAGATGCATATATCTACTCCTTCAATGCCTTGGCCTCTTGTAGCTTCGTGAGTCTCTATGTGAGGGCAACAGTATGTGCTGTCCCTTTTACCTCATCATAGCACTGTTGCAACTCTTGTGCCTCTATTTCTAGCCTTTGCACAGTAAGGTCTTCTTGAAGTCTGGTTGGTACTTCGAATGACTATTCAAAAAGCATTATGAAGTCTGCCACTGCACTGTCTACTGTAGTTATTGCTTTTATTATAGCAGTCGTACGCTGCTCCTTGACTTCCAGTGGAGTGGAAGGCTAGGTCATCAACTCAAATTCTGTAACTTGGAGGTTCAACTCCAACTGAACCATTTCCAATTCTATGCAGGCGCTGCACACCCCTGTAGTGATGTTGTGAACACACACATCTACCAGCTCATCTGCAGGAATGGCCAAATCCAGGACCATTCAGCATGCTTCCTCCATAGCCTTAATCATGAGCTGATTCGTGTTAGTGAATTCCATCATGGATGCGAGGGAAAAGTCTTGTTGCATGCCCATTAGTTTATTGTTGATCTTCTAATCGCTAATCACCTACAAAGCACGTTGTTCGCAGACCCTCAGCTCCGTGATCACCCCATCCTGTAGCAGGTGGAGTGCCTCACTCATAAGCGCTGCCAAGTTCAACCCTACTCCCTTGAGTGCACTGATAGCAGACCTATCAGTGTCAGTCTCTGTCGTCAGTGCTCCATCTGGCAACACTATGGCTCGGGAGTCCTTTGCACGTAGCATCCTGGTGGCTACTGAAGTACCAATGGTCAAAATAGTGGATGCCGCACCGATCTATGTTTCCTGAATCTGCAACTCTCATAGATTCACCTGAATGGCCCCCAATTCCTATTGGTGTTGCTGCTCAAATTGCTGCAGCAGTTCCGCAGTGGCATCCCGTACTGTATCCCCAATGTCATTCAAATCCCCCTCTGTTAAGGTGATATGGTCCATTGATGTCTTACTGGCCTTGGACTTCTTCCGCAACCCTACATTTTCCTATCCCCTTGGATGCTTGATATAGAATGACAGTGTCTACCTGTTCGCTCCTAACTGTTCTGTCGAATCATCTTCTTCTTCCTCTTCTTCTTGGGAGGGCGACTTCTCTTTTTCGGAGTCGCACTCCTCTCCTCCTATCTATCCACCTATCTCCTGTGTGGAAGCAAGATCTTCCCTAGCCTTATCCTCAACCTCCTTCCTCCTTTTCTCAGCTAACTGCTCCATCTTGAGCTTGGCTTCATCCTTCTTCCGCTGTGCAGCTGTCTTGTTGGATCTCGCCGTTAAATCCGAGGCAGTGTGCCATTCTGTTAGATAGTTATCAATAACTGTTTGAATCACATTATCCGTAGCTAAGTAGGGAAATTCATGCCACTTCTGCTCAGGGTCCTTTCGTGCCCTAATGGATACATGGTGGAAATCATCCTTAAACTCCACGTATGGCTATAATTTATTAAAGACAGTAGGTGACAATCATAGCTTGTAGTTGATATCCATGTGCACATTCATCTCCATCAAGGTCCAAAAGATCTTGTTGTCCTTGATCGTTGGGTATCCTTAGTCTCCCATAGCGAAGCGTAATTCATGGCCTCAGGCAGGTCCAATGCGACTGAAGGAAATTAGCTATCTTCGGGTAGCTCCCAGGCTATCAGCATGATGGAATGCAAGAGCCACGCATAGTGGAAGGTCTTGCTAAGTTCTTGCTCCTAGTAGTAGTTCATGAGGAACTCACCATAGAGGTAGCACACCTAATTAAACTGAACCCCCTCCATGCATTAGGATGCTAAAGCTATGACGTGCGCTGGTACTTCATTGGAGCGACACTTTTGCATGACCTTCCCTGCCAATATTTGTGTGTCCACTTTTACCGTAGGGTTGGAAATACTTGTAATCGCATTGCCGCACGGGTTCTTTACTAATTCGAACTTCTTCTTCATGGCCTCCACAAGGGCCAGTTCACTCGCCTTTACACCAAATATCATAGCTGGATTCTCCCCTGAATATGGTAGCCTCATGATTCTATGGCTCAATCTATTAGTGATGGGTATTGTCTACTCTAACTAGATATGCCCATCATGTACCAAGCACAACAGCTGCTTGATTACCAGCAAGGTAATGGGTGTGCAATTGTAGTGCAGCACCCATATCAGTTTGAGCAAGCCTGCCTTATCCACTCCTTTGAGCCACTTCCGTTGTTCCAACATAGTCACCCTGGTGGTCTTATGGAAGATGTGGTGCATTAGTTGGTCTATCGCCAAGTGAGGGAATCACTCGGTATCAGCTAAGTCCCAGTCCTCGAATTTCAACATTGGAACCCAAGCCAAGCACAGTCCTTCAAAAACAATCTTGTCTAGAAGAAGAGGTGTGTACAAGGTGATCTTTCTCTCTTCAATGTCCTTAGGCACCTTGGCCTTACCCCTACGTGGAGGGATGTACTCAGGCAATTTAGTAATGTGGTCAGTCCCCTCAACTTCAACTTCCTCCGTGTTGATCCCAAGATCGTCATCATCCATTGGGATATCTCCAATTTCTTCCTCCTTCGGTTCCAGGTTAATGGTTTTGCCCTTTCCCTGAGCAGTTTGTCCTTCAATGGCTTTCTCCTAGGTGATGCATGCACTAGTGGTGTCGCGGCCTACTTTCCTTTCTTTCCTTTTACGTCTTCCTAGGTATAGGTAGGCTTTAGTCTAGGCGACCGTGGTAACTTGGGTATCTTTGCAACCTATGGAGCAGTTCCCTCTACTTCCATAGCAACCTCTGGAACAACCCCTTCAGCTATCACTACTTCCCCAATATCTACGGTTTTTGCCAGTGTCGACATGATTCTATCCAATAGTTCTTGGGTCTCCTTTGGTAATTTCTCAAACGCTGAACTCACTATTAGAGCCTTAAAGAATTCACTGTTCATATAATGCCAAGTGTTCATTGTTCGGTAGCCACATGTAATTTATAAACCATTTTGAATTCAAATCGGACCGTTCCCCCCAAAATCAGTTCATTAATGCTAGATTGGCAGCATATTTTCAAGGATCTCGCCCATAAATTTCGTCTTAAATGCTGCACCCCCCCACTCCGTTTGGCCATTTCTCATCATCAAATCATGAACAATGACTTTAATGGTCACTTTCCAGTTGACCTGCATGGTTTCATCCTCGGTAGTGCAGCCTTCTGCGCACTCGCGTGGTCTCTGTGACATCTCCTCATTCTGTGTAGTTCCTTCATCGCGCAGTTCCCCGACCCGGGCAGTATTGTTTATAGTCCTGTGCCTCCTTTCAGTTTCCTAGAGCACTAAGACTATGCTTCCTTCATATAGTCATCTAGACAAATCACCAGTGTATGGATTCAATTGGCTACCATTCGCTTTTCCTTGGAAGGGATCTCCATTTAACCAACTGAACTACTCCACTGTCCATAATCTATTTGATGACATAGGGCCCCAGCCAGTGCATCCTAAATTTTCTTAGAAATTTATCAAACTTGTTGTCATATAGCAAAACCAGATCATTTACTTGGAAGGTGTGTAGTTTAATGTGCCGATCGTGCCATGCATTTTTGCACTCCTTTTAAACTTCTTGATGAAATCCAACTAGAAATTGGTCCTCTTCAAGCTTTGCTAGTTGCATGAGCCTCTCTTCTAGGGCTCCTCCATCCACCTTTCTTGTGAGTTCCACTACACGCAAACTAGGTACAATGTATTCCATTGGCATCACAGCTTCTACACCATACATGAGTCTGAAAGGCGTTTTCCCAGTCAGCTTCTTGCAAGTCGTTCTGTAGGCCCATAGCACCGTGGGTGCATGCACATCCTAGTCATTTATCTAAGAATTGTAGACCTTCGTTAGTGCACTCTCTAGTATCTTATTGAATGCTTCCACCATCCCGTTGGCCTGCGGATGATAAGGCGTACTTTTATGATGATACACCTGAAATTCTTTTGTCAACGCGTTGATTGTTTCATTAAGAAAGTGCGTACCACAATTTCTCATCAAGATCTTTGGATAGCCAAATATTGTCAAAACATATTCAAAAAGAAGCTTCACTACTATCGCACCAGTACAGTCCTTCGCAGGTTGTGCCTCTGCCCATCTAGTCAAGTAATCTGTCAAGGTGATGATGTACCGCGCACCTGTTTTCTTCCCCGGAGGCTGAATTGGTGCCACAAAGTCAATCGCCCATTTCTCAAATGGTTGTAATGTCACCTGTGGTATCAATGACATTTCATCCCCTCATGATGGCCTACCAGTCCTATCACATGCATCACAGACCCTATAATAAGCTTTTGTGTCCTTATGCAAAGTTGGCCACAACAATCCAGCACGCAAAACCTTCTGTGTTGTCACTTTTCCTGCATAATATCCTCATGCAGCTCCTCCATGAGCCTCCGCGAGGATGTTGCTCCGCTCAAAGTCAAGTCCATAATGTTGCAATATTTCATCAGACCCCATTTTGTACAGATGTCCTGCAATGACGGAAAAGTATACTACACACACTACTAACTCCTTCTTTTGTTGGCTTATATACCCTTCTAGAGCAGTCCCTCTTGTCAGGAATTGTGTGATATCCTCAAAGTGATTATCGGCGGTTCTCACCGCAAAGAGCTGCACGTCAAGAAATCCTTCCTTTAAATTATTGGGCTCCTCTCCTATTTCGATTTGTGACAAATGATCTAGTCCTGTGTTCAATCGTCTAGGCTTCACAATAACTTCAAAATCATACTCCTGAAATAATAAAAACCACCTGCAGATCTTCCCCCCAACACAGGCTTATTAACCAAGTATTTTAATGTAGAATGACCTATATATATCTTAAAATGTCAACCCAGCAAATAGTACCTGAACTTTTGGAGTGCATATACCATGGCTAGTCCTTCGCGCTCTATAGTGGAATAGTTCTTCTCAGCCTTGGACAACTTATTGCTCGAGAATGCTATAGGATGGTCCAATTCCCCCTCAGTCGCCTATGTTAGCACGGCCCCCAGCATGATACATGAGGCATCCACATGCACATAAAATTCCTTCTTTTAGGCTAAACAGACTAAGATCAGCATGGTGACCATTTTCTCTTTCATCACGTCCAAGCTCTTCTGGCATTCATCACTCCAATAGAACACAACATCCTTTTTCAAGAACTTATCCATAGGCACGGTGACATGGGCATAGCTCTTGATGAACTTCCTATAGTATCCAATATGCCCCAAGGTCACACGCAACTGTTTCACATTCCTTGGCACCTCCATGTTGATTATCATCACGATCTTCGAGGGATATACCATCAATCCCTGTCTGCACACCACATGCCCTAGCAGGATCTCGAAAGGGACACAAAGCAGAAACTTCTTCAGATTGAGCACGATCTGGTATCTTCGACACATATCTAACATTAAGTGTAGACTTGCCATGTGAAGTTTGACAAATCCAAACAATGTCCAATCGTTAAAGTACACTTCCAGGAGCTTATGAATGAAGTCTTTGAATGCCGCAATGACTATGCGTGAAAATATTTCTGGCGCATTCTTCAGCCCAAAAGTCATTATAGTATACTAAAAACATCCCAATTCCATCACAGAGGTCATCTTGCTTCTATCTTCAGGCATGATTTTGATCTGATGATACCCAAAGAACCCATTAGTGAAAGAGTATGCTTCCTGGCCGCCTACATTATCAAGGACTTCATTAGTGAATGGGGTTGGGAAGGGGTCATGCATGCAAGCATCATTTAGCTTCCAAAGATCCATGCATATCCTTATTTCTTCCTTCTGTTTCTTTTCCTAAACCACTATCGATCTTACCCAATCAGAATCTTCGACTGGTTCAATAATTCCTGATGCGAGCATCTTACCCAACTCAGCTCAAACCCTTTCCTTATAATTAGGATTAAGATGATAAGTTCTTTGTTTTACAGGCTTCACTTCCTACTTTAGGGTGATATTCATGACACCTAGGTCTCCTATTATCCCTTTTAGATCATACAACTTTGTGGGGAACAAATACCGATATTCACAGAGGAGCTCAGCGACCTTATCTACTGTTGCATCATCCCAATAGTCCCCAATTTTTGTAAATTTTGGTTCTGCCTCTGTGCCAGTGTTGAACTACATGGTTTTCAGTGGTGCGGTTATGTCAGGATCCTCTATCTGTGGACCTTCAACCTCGTGCTGACCTTCAGTTTCCAGAATATTAACTTTTCGGGGATCCTCGTCTTCTTCTTAAATGGTCACGTTATAGCATTCTAGTGCATGACTCAACTGGGTAGTCCAATTAGGTTGGATCAGGTCCAAAGGATCTTGTGGTATCTTAAATATTGTTGATTTAACCTTTTGTAGCGTCGTGTCAATACAGTGAAACCCATCCTTAAATCTGAATGTCATTAAAAATCCTTGGTACAGGATGTCCCATTCCTCCATGCCATGGAGGAGCTTAGTTTCCAGGTACCAATTCATTGGTATGACACCGAGGGTATGACAAAACAGATGTACCCATTCAGGCTGGGGCTTTGCACCATAAGCCTTATTCCATTTAGCTAGGTGATCGCATGGGTCCATCTCATCCATAATATTTATCTGTCATCTGTACTTTTGGCTGCCCAAAATGTATTCTCATCATCCTCATATAGTCACACCAATCACTAAAACTATCCTTGTTTGTACCACACCATATTGTAGGCATAGTGCGTAGTACCCAATCAAAGGCTTGGAAGCGATGTTTCTTCAGTACTTCTCTTTCAAATGCATCCAAAAAGAAATCAACATCAGTTAACCCATTATAATGAGGTAGATTCCTAACTTTGGATGGCACACAACGTAGCGATTTGGTCATCATATTACAACGCAACGTCGAGACTTCGTGCAATCAGTTCTACCAATTCTCCAATTCTTCATCCGAATCTGACATGCAGGAGCTTTCGCGATCCCATGTAATGCATCCATCCATTGTCGGCTTCACACAATCCTGGTATCGTTCCATTATCTTGTAAATCTGGTCCATATCATCATCACTTTCATAATCTCATATTGGTTATGTATAGTGTGGTCTCTCCATAAGATCTAGTGGCACCACTACATGGAGCAACTTGTTTTCAAATATCATCTTCTTCTTCTTCAGGTTGATTACCCCATTCATTTCAGTGGCCCAATCGCTTCCAAGGAGCATAGGGTAGTGATTTCTATCATCCACAATCTCTGTTACCTCAAATTCTGCTAGTGTGCTCACACCCTCAATGTCAACTATGACCCCTTGCAGCCTCCCCATTGGGATAATTTTCTATTGATTTTCCATTTTGAATTGTATCAGAGGCCACTAGAGTGTATATCTCCCCATTCTCTCCTAGGTCTCTCTTGGAAAAACATTCGCGTTGGACCCTAGATCTAGGATAACTTGGTCCATCTTGTATTCCCATATCTGCACGGTGAGACTCATCTCCCTTCTAGTCCTTGCCTTGTGCTTGCCAAGCTTCCTAACCATGTACGGTTCACTACTAGCACTATCCTTACTAGCACACCAATTGATCAATTCCTGCAGGCCCTTCACAACCTTACTATCACGGAGTAGCTTCATGTAGGTCTCCAAGAATGTGGTAAGCATGGATGGGTCCATTTCTTAACCTGGCTTCTCCTAAATTTCGGAGGTAGAGGCCTCAGCGAACCTTTTATTTGCTTCCATAATGTTTATTTTGTGTGTTCCAAATCAAACCTAGACTCCTTTTCTGGTGCTTTGTGGACCCATGCACCTTCTGCAGGTTGCTTCCCTTTATCCTCCTCAGTTCTGGTTCCGCTCCACAGCATAATGTTTACCTTAGGGTATTTCTTTTGAGGCTCAGTCCTCATCATCTAGAGGTTCTGTGTTGGCTACGGAGGTTGTGCCCCCTTTTCGCGAATATTAGCCAACAATATTGGGCAATCCGCAGTTGCATAGTCAAACTGAGTATAGTAGAAGCATGAAAATCACACCAAATTTAGATAGTCCCTTGTGTAGTGTCTTGGGCCACCATAATTGTAAAAAATTAGATGTCCTCAGCCTCTCCCAAGCCCTCCTCCACCTCAACCTTGACCGTGCCCTTGATATTCACCTCGTGTTCCCCTAATGCCATGGTCTGGACGCCATGTTTCTGTCTGCATTCTGTATGCGAGTGTCCTATATGTAATCAGTTCGTAACTTCGACAATTCCACTCGTCATGGCCTACTGATTGATAGAAATTGCAGAATAGTTGTTTCAGTGTTTGTACAAATTTCTATGGAAAATGGAAATTATCAATCATGTGTTTCACTGCTCCCTGACATATAACACACCATAGCGCAGGCCTTGCACTTGGCCCTGCTGCGGCCTCCAGTCATAGAGGCTTTGGTCCTCCTGTTGTAACATTGTTCATGAAAACTGGAAAATGATCCTTGTCATGCCCTTGACCCTTGCATTTTATGCACCAAACCTTTTCGCGTGCCTTTGGACGAGCAGTTTTGTCCTGCTTCAGACTTTGCATTTCGAGACAAAGGTTTTTCAATTGTGCATGAATCCGCTGAACCCCCAAATTCGGATCTTGCATCAAAATTTCATGCAATCTCATTCCAATCTCAAAGGCTACTACCTGAGCCGTAATCTTCTGTTGTGACAGCACAACCCCTAGGTGAGGCAGGATAGAAGCCACGAACCACTCATGGTGCTACCCATCCATCAAATTCATATTAGCTTCATGGATTTTACACTTTAGTCTTTGATCCAACTCCCAAGGGGTCTCACCTAGTTTGATCACGATTTCCTTGAATCCTGCAATCGACTACGCTTCAGACTTAGGCCTATTGAATTCTTTATTTAGCGCGGTCTGGATCTCTGCAAGCATAGCTGCCAGGTTATCATTAGAGTACTTAATGTACCAAGTTAGCGTGCGATCCTGAAAAGCACTAGCCAACATCACCTTCTTCATGTGCTTATCTACAATGCCCTGAGCTTCCAATATAGCCTTTATGACGAATCAAAATTGGTCAGGGTCCTCATTCCCTATGCCCTTGAATACAAGTATTTTTACAGAGTTCGCCATATTGAACAGTGGAGGTGGCGGTGGTCTGGGCGATGGGGTGAATGATGGAGGTGATGATGGAGGTGGTGTGGATGGATGTGATGAGGGCAGAGGCAGTGTAGGTATTCGTGGGAACCCTCGTCTTATCAACTGACTAACACTTAAGGGAGAAATCTGCAGTGCCCCTTGATCATCACTTAAAGGGAGTCCAATTAGTGGGTTATACTCATAACCCTTTCTTCGTCTGTCCCTGAAAGTTTTTCCACTTCGCATAGCTCTAAACACCAAGCTAACCTCATAACCTGATGTTCACACAAGAGCATCTTAATCCATGTATTCAGTGATTTTAAATACTTACCTCGCGGTCATTTGAAGAAGCAGCACTTTGCTTCACTATAATTGAGAGAGGTATCAACTGCGAACTCAGTCACAAATCCTCCTATGATGCGGTCAAGCCAATGGTCGACAACATGCATGATTTTATCTTCGGAAGCTTCTAACCTCCTTACTAGCTCCAATGTCCAAACAATTAGCTTGTCAAGACTCCATCTTCCTTAACTATCTGCCAACTTCGCGATCCACTCATATAACTCAACTGGGAAGGAACAGAAGAAGGTTTCATGTATTTCTATGTACAGGTATCTATCCAACCACTGTTATTTCATCAATCATGGGTTCTTGTTTTCTTGTGCCATGAATTTGTGGATCTTTCTATCCAACCAGGTTTCAGTTTCTTTCTTCGTTGGATTCCAATGATATGACATCACACATCTCATTTTGTAGATCTCAATCCCGACAACGAAACCATTTGTTGGCTTGATGGGCCCTAACCTAGGTTTAGCATTAGTCATCCAAGCAAAGCCCTACACTACTGGCCCTTTTGGCATCAACTCGCGAAGCGTAGACCGAAGTCTCACTCAAATCAGTATGGGGGATGCAAGAACCAAGTTTCCACCCCCTGAGATGGTCATGATGTCAGTATATACCTCTTGATCCTGCTTTCATGCATATTGACAACCCTTTAGGGCTTATCGATGTTCCTTCTCTTCCATCCTTCAGTACCTCCATGAAGGTACTCAACTGATCTTCGTGCAACCCTAACCTAAGGTCTAGGCGCCTCTATGGTTGTGTTACTATACAAGTTCCCAAGTTATCTTAAGTGTTACCTTAATCTACCACGCATTTACAGTTACCTTTGCGCAAACCTTTACTCTTACTTGCGTTCAATTAACAGATATAGTGAAATGCATTCACACATCAAATAAGAATTATAATGTAAACCTAGATCGTAACATAATATAATCAGATGCATTAAACAAAGACAAAATACACAGTGGTTGTAGAATACTTCTTGAGACACTCAGTTGCAGAGCCTATACCTACACTAAGACTCGAGAACACTTAGAACTTCTTACCCAATATCCTTCTTACCATTACTACTCTTTTCTTAGACTCTTCTAAGACTCCCTTTTTATACAATCCCATGGTCTGCGGACCATGGGTAAATCTTTATAGCCAACATGATACTTCACAAAACAAGGGTGGATAACCCTTTGACCTCTTCACACTCTACAACCACAAAATGCGGAGACTTTATATCTTTATTACAAAATTTGGGACTTCTGCTCCAAACATGGGCTTTTAGCCCCAAAACTAGCTATTAGGGGAACCCATTCCCAACACATGCAGAGCCTCCATTCGGTGAGGAAATTTCTGTTGAACCTGCTCCTTGGTGAATCGCTTTCCTTGGTGAAGGAGTTGACCTGCTTTGACAACTCGATATAGATTTATCCTCTTTTGGTGAGTGTTCTTGAGCTATGCGTCCATGGTCTAATCAATTGTGACTTGTTTCATGTAATCTCGACTGAGCTCTATTAGTGTGAGTTGTTCTACAATGTCACATGTATCCAAAAATGGTGGAAAGTATAGCCGAAGGCAGTCTATATTGAAGATTGGGTGAAAACAAAGGAACGATGGGATGTTGAGCTCAAAGGCATTGTCACCAAAAGCCTTGGTGATGGTGTATGGCCCATATCAGAGCGAGCGAAGCTTGCAGTGGGGTCTAGCGAGGCGCTCCTTCTGTAAATATAGCCAAAATTTGTCACCCACTAGAACATGTGTTTCACCTAATGTTGATCATGGAACTACTTGTACTTAGCATTGGCTCTATCCAATATATCATGGACCTGCTGGCAGATGTGTTGAATGTTCTCAATGAAGTTGCTAGCCCTTTCGACTTCAGACTGGATGAGAGCCAAATTTTCTTGAGTGGCTGGAAATGGTATGGCTACTTCAGTGGGACATAATGGCTAAAATCCTAGCCCTCTCTAAAAAGGGTTGTGGTATGTTGAGTTGTGGAGAGCTCTGTTATAGCTATGTTGGACATATGGGAGACTTTCATCCCACGTGCATGGATGCTTCGAGTTTTACATGTGCTGAATGTGTAGGATCATCCTATTAACAACCTCTATTTGACCATAAATTTGGGGATGGAAAGTCATGGACTTAGTAATTTTTGTATCTAGCATCGATGAGAGACTCGACCAAAATGCACTCAGAAATATGTTGTCGCCACAATGGACTGTGAGATCCCAAAGTGTACCAACACTTGCTCAAAGAAAAGCTTAGTAGTGGACTCTGCTATGATACTCTTCTTGCAAGATATCATTATGGTCATCTTAGTGAATCTATCAATGACCATGAAAACATGAATGTTGTCATAGTTAGTAGAAGGAAGGCCTGACATGTAATCCATGGAGATAGATTCCCAAGGCTAAATAGGAGTAGGTAGAGGATTATACATGCCTTACTTATTGATGGTTGGTTTAGCAATAGTGTAGGTGGTGCAGGATCAAATGTACTTCCCAACATCCTGATGAAGTTTTGGCCAATAAAAATACTTTCGCAATACTGACATTGTTTTCTCTACTCCAAAATGTCTATGGACCCGAATATAGTGCGCCTCCCAAATCATCTTGGCACGCTCGCTAGAAGGAACATAGATGTGTCCCAGGTGGCATAACAGTGCATCCTAAAGGTGAAAAATTGGAACTTGCTTCCCTTCTAGGAGTGTCTGGTATGTGCTACTGAATTCTGGATCATTTTTGTAAAGATGCAGCCACCCTAAAGTCTCATGCTTAGAGGAGGCGAGCATAGTGATCAACACCATGACTAGTGGTTAGTTGAGGCAAGCATCAACATTATTGGTGTTTCCCTTCTTATAATTAATGTTCAAATGGAATTGTTGTAGGTAGGTGGACCATTTATGATGGTGATCATTCTGTAACTTCCCTTGTGTCTGGATGAACTACAAGGGTCAGTAGTCTGTGTGGATGACCGTTTCCTTACAAAATGTAATGCTTCCATTGATGGTAGGCCTACACAATGGAATACATTTCTTTGTCGTAAGTGGGATACTTTCAGACGATGTATGAAAGTGTCTCACTGTGGTAAGCCACTGGATGCCCGTGCTGAGTAAGAATCACACTAATAGCATAGTTGAAGGCATCTATCTCAATCTCAAACGGTTGTTGCAGGTCTAGTAAAGTGAGCACTAGCGTAGACCAGAGGTGTTGCCTCAAATAAAAGAACACATGTTGTTGGGTTTCAAACAAAAAAAAAATCTTTCGCTCGGCCATTGGTGACTTGACTTAAAGGTCAAGTGATATGGGAGAACCCCAACATGAACCTGCGATAGAAATTGGAAACACCCAAAAAGTTACGGAGCTCTGTTAGAGTTGTTGGGGATTGCCAATCCCAAATGACTTGAATCTTGGTTGGGTCCACATGTACACCCTGCTCATCAGTGATCTACCCTAGATATCAAACCTAGGTCAGGCCAGGAGTGCATTTATCCAAGTTATCACACAACTTGTGTTGTTGTAGGGTTTGAAGTACCTATCAAATATGGTGGAGGTGCGCTCCCCAACTCTTGCTAAAGATCAAGATGTCATCTAAATACACCACCATGAATGCATTGGTGAAGGGTCACAATATGTTTTCCATCAGTCTCATGAAGGTTGCAGGGGCATTCGTCAATGTGAACGGCATGACTAACCATTCAAAAAGCTCCTTCTTGGATTTGAAGGCAGTATTCCACACATCGGAGGGTCCGATAGCCACCTAGTGATAACATAACTTCAAGTCAGCCTTGCTGAAATATTTGGCCCCCCTGAGCTATTACAGAAAGTCATAAATCCATGGGATTGGGTACCTATTCCAGACAATGATCTTGTTTAACACCC
Source organism: Pinus tabuliformis (assembly GCA_031772625.1). NCBI lineage: Eukaryota > Viridiplantae > Streptophyta > Pinopsida > Pinales > Pinaceae > Pinus > Pinus tabuliformis. The sequence goes on along the minus strand of CM062805.1, from coordinate 856,650,418 downwards.
GATAGTCAATACAAAGTCTCTAGGTCCCACCCTTCTTCTGTAACAATATAATCAGGCTCCCATAGGGTGATGAAGTTGGCCTGATGTGCCATTTCTGCAATAGTTCCTGAATCTACCTCTTGATCTCACCGTTATCCAAAACAGAGCGTTAATATTTTGGTCAATTAGGCAACAACATGCCTTGGGTCATATCGATGGAGTGCTTGACTTGACAGTGTAGAGGTACCCCTATAGGTTAGGAGAAAATATCCCGGTACTCCTCCACGATCTTATCCACCTGTTTCTAGTGTGTAGAGGACCCCTACTTGGAAGCCATGGCCAAAACCTTCTTCTTGCAGAGAGGGTGAATCATAAGGAAAAAAATTTCCTGGTTTGGGAAATGATCTTATGCATTGATTTGCAGTGATCAAAGAGATGGTGGTGGGCGTGGCTACCTCTGGTATCTCATACAACGTATTGGCCAAAGTAATGATCACAGAGCGAGGTCTAGACTCATATACAAAATGTCTCTTCAACAAATATGGTTGTCCTAACAATACACCGCAAACTTCAAGAGGAGTAACATCACACAATACCTCATCTGTGAAGGGTTTGATGCTATAGGGAAGGTGGCACTACTGGTTGACATAGAGATCTCATCCTTGGTGAAGCCACACGATGGTGTATGGTTGTGGATGTGCTATAGTCTTTAGGCATAGTTGCTTCACAAACTCTACTAAAATGAGGTTCTTTTGGCACCCACTGTCAATAATGAACTACAATGGAGAACGCTTCACCCACATCTATGAGTGGAAGATACGTTCCCCCTCCTCTGGATATTCAAGCTCAATATTCTGGATCTTGGTGGTGGCCATGGTGGCATGTGGCTCTATATCAATGATATGGTTCCCTTTATCACTCCCCTTGATGAGCGCCAGTATTGAAGCAAGGATGCTACAACTCTTGGGCTACCAACTTTACTTATCAACCCGGGGTTTGTACAAACTTGGAGGTGACAGTTCTGTATGCACAAGTAGAAGTGAAGGTCCTGCCTATTGTAATCTGTTCATCTAGCGAGAGACCCCAGGGGTTCCATGCCTGACTTCTATAGAGTCAAAATAATCTTGATTCTTTGATGGAAGAACAGAAAATCTATTCTAAGAGAGCTACTCTACTGCAGTACTGAAGAAAACAACATGTAATGCTAATATCACACCATATCCTAATTAACCATTTAAACAGCTATTCTAAGAAGAATTGCTAAATAAACACTAACCTAATGCTGCTATATAAGTTACAGAAGTAAAGAGCATCAAACCAAACTAATGTGTAAACAAGGAAACTAAACTAAATTTGTTTTCTCATTTTTGGCTTTTTTGGTAAAATCAAGCATGCAAGGAGTTAAGCGGAAGAGCAAGCGAAGATTGAAATCAGTGAAAGGGAGACGTAATGAAGAAGAAGTGCATAGGAACCTTTGGATCGATTAGCGAATAGTAAAAACGGAAGATGAACGGCAGAGATCTTATCGCAAGAGATTACATGAATAGATGGACGAATAGGACTAACGGGAGATGAATGGCATAGATCTTATTTTAGGGGATTAAGTGAATAGAGGGACGAACATAATTAATAGAAGATGAATGGCAGAGATCTTACCACAGGAGATTAAGGAAATAGATGGATGAGCAGGATTAATGGAATATGAGTGGTGGAGATGTTATCGTGAAGTTTAAGTGAATCAATGGATGAACAAGATAAATTCATGTGGCGAAAGAAGGAAAGCAATGCGTGGAATGATGGGGTGGTCTTCATAGGTGGTAAGCAGTTTCTTGTGCGGTCTCAAAGTTGTATGTGGAGTTCCTAAGTTTTGCATGATTAGCCTAAGTGAGTGGCACGTAGCATGAGAAAACCACTTTTCTCGCGTCTCTCAGGCGGATATTGACCATACAAGAATTCATGCGAGATTGTGCAATAGCCGTTGGATCATGCAGGATTGATCAATGGTGGTGATCGGCCAAGATAGTTGGTGATCAGGTAACGCAATAGCCGTTGGATCAAGCGAGGCAGATCGATGGTGAAGATTTGGAGCACATAAAGTAGGTGGAATAATTCAAGATATCCATTGGATCAAGCTAGACAAATCAACAGTGGAGATCTAGAGTGCATAAAGTCAAGCATTGAAATGAATCATATAGTGATTGGTCAGGTTTATTGTGGATCGGTTGGTAAGGAAATTTATGGGTATAATCTGATAAAGACGTGTTTTATTAGCTTTTGCTTAAGCATTTTGTGCTGAAGGAAATGAGCATATGAGCAAAACGTGATGGAAAAACATGACAATGAAATGAACCTCATACTAAATCAAGACAACAAGCTTCATGCAAGAACTAGAAATCTATGTTTTTAGGGTTGCTGAAGGGTCTCTTCCTCAAGTCATGGTCCTAGAGGGAGGAGGTGAGGCCGAGACACTTGCTCACAAGCTTATGGGGATCTTTTTCTCCTTGCTAACCTGCTAATTGAAAGAAGGTGAAAATGGAAGAAAACTAAAACATAACCAATCTACGCTGCACCGATGTAATGGAAATGCAACTACTTAATCAAATGAACGATTAAACCATGAATCTATGCGCTACACTATTGTAATGGAAATGTAGCTATTTAAGAAAATGAATGACTAAACCATGAATCTACGCTATCATACATGTACAATAAAGAGGAGCCTTAGCTGCTAGGGTTGGGCTCTAACCGAAGAGCTTTAGCCCTCTGAGTTAACTCAGTGTTGTCTCAAAACAAAACTCATTCTTATTATCAAAACAATGGATTACATCAAAAATTGTCACAAGTCTTGTAGCTTGAAAATAAAGTAGAGTTTTAAAATCAAAACTCTAAATCCTACTTAAGTCCTAGGCTTCTCTACTTATACGATTGAAGTCTCCAACGACTTCCTTAAAATTAGGGAGGCTTGGATCCCAAACTCGAGATAAAATGGTGCTTTTACTTTCACTTGCTCGGCTTCCTTCTAGTCCTCATGATTTGGTTGTTTGCACTCCGAGCTGATGGAGGAATATTTGAGTGGAGGAGCAGTAAATGATGAGGATTTACCTCCTATAATTCCTCTCGCTTGTCCCATTCTAGTTTTGACCAAGGTCGTTGCCAAAATTTCTTCCTTTTATCCTTTAATCCCACATTAAATGCACATTAGACCACAAATCAAAATATCCAACTCTAACTCATCTCATAAACAAAATATAATCAAAAGTATGCAATAAGTTGTGAGAATAGTTGGCTTGACTAAGCTAGGAGGTGAATTAAAGCCCATATAATTACCCAATGATGAGGCTCATCATCACCCCCTACTAAAAGTGTTGCTCATTCTCTAAGAAACTTAGTCAATCTCCATGTCCTTCATCACTTTGGTAGCCTCTCTGACATCCCATGCTTCTACTATGGTCTCTTCTTCTTGTTCATAGAAGCTTGATTTCCTTGCTACTTATTCCCATTGCCTCTTTCATCTTCTTCTTTTCTCCCTTCTAGCATCCTAGGATTAGTGGTGGACTCAGTTTTAGGCCTATCCAATTGACCTTCATCCTTTGCATTGATTGCTTATACATTGGTGTCCTATTGAGTGCCTTTCTCAACCTTTGAGGGGAGTTATATTCTCTGATCTTCAAGCTATGTGGTAGTGTGTTCCATCTCCTTAAGTAGGCATGTATATTATCTTCTCCCAGCAGCCTAAACATATCCTCAAAATGTGAAATTGCTTGCTCTTAGGTAGCAAGATATCTAGGTGCCAACTACGGATCATTTGCAATTAGATTATGGGTGTTGATTAGGGCCATGGGATTTGATTGTTCAGCTCTAATGGAAAGAGGTTCATTTTTCTCTCTGGCCAATATTCTTTTCATCTCTATAGCCCTTGACTCCTCATGGTTCATCCATGATGCCAAAGCCATTAATTGTAGATCTCCTAGCTTGGCATTAGGATCCCAAACATTCATGTTTGTGAGGGCCATGTTGTGCAAGTAAAACTCAACCATTTTGGCCCTTTACTCTAGTGTACTTTGGTCACAAAGATCAATAAACTGCCTATAGTCCTAAAATGGCATGGTGCCCCTTTGTGCTAGTGTTTTAATATGAAATTGCAGCCATTGTTCTCTGAGGTAAAGAGCATAGGATTTAGTTGGCATCCTACACTAGATGGCCTCTAAGGAGACGCTAGCCATACATGCTAGCTGGTTTTCCCTTTCCTACAGTTGTCCTCTTAGCCATGCATTTTCCCTCTCAAGTTGATCTCTCATTATTGCTTCTCCGTCCCTTGGTGTAGGGGAATATTCAATCTCAATAGGGATTTTTGTTAATATTTGTGGCTTCCCTTATTTGATTCTTGTGCTCTTTCTTGTTCTAAAATATAGAGAGATTCGCCTCCTTCTTTTCCCTTTTTTCTTGACTAGGGTGCTTGTTGGGCATGGGATCCCCCCAAGGCAAGTTCTGGGGCTTAAAGCCCAAGTTTTGACTAATTCCATTGTAAAGACTCCGTGATTTGTGGGTGCGGAGTGTGAAGCTGTAATAGAGTCATAGGGTTGTCTGCCCTTACTTTTGTAAATGTAGTGTCGATTTGAGAGATATACCCATGGTCCGCGAACCATGGGAATGTATAAATAGAGTGAGGATCTAAGTGAAAGAAAACATATGACACATATTTCATTAAATTTGGAATTAAATAGTGGATTTAGAATCTCAAAATAACTAAAAAATTCAATTCTAGTGATGTCCTTGTAATAAGAATTTTCCAATTTTAATGAAATATGTGTTATCTAGGGATAAAAAAAATTGATGAAGCATTGAGTCGAAGTGTAGAATTGTGTCTTTGGGTCATAGAGTAGGAGAAGGCTCTCCAGTTGAATGCGCATAGGCCTAGTAGTCTGCAGCTGAGTGCGCAGACCCTTGCAACTAAGTGCATAGGGTAGGTCGAGTCTGTAAACATTGGAAGCATTAATAAAGAGAAGTTTTACCATATTTTTGTGTATCTTTTCCTTTTTTTTGCATTATTGGGTATGAATTGCAAGTTTACAGTTTATTTAGTGTGCGAACTTATATAAATGTGCTAAGTAAGTGAATATAATTCAACGTATCTTTCTATTCGAAGATAACTAACTGTTATAAGAAGATGAGTAAGATCCCCAATATGACTTGGGGAAATAGTGCAGATCACTACTCCAGTAGTGCGAAAGCCCCATAGCCACTGGTTGGGGCTGCACGAAGGTCAATATAATAGGGAAAAATGGCCTCGGAGGCCAGGAAAGTGTGCGAAGTAACCTACGTGAATGTATTTATAGTTGGACTAAATCAACCCCTCAAACATCTCTAGGGTGCAGAAACCTGGTTCTAGCATCCCCCCATACTACTTCGGGGTAAGACCTCAGTCCGCACTCTGCGGACTATTGCCAAATTGGCTAGTAGTACAGGGATTTATATGGATAATTAACTCCGAACCTGGGTTAGGCCCCAACATGCCAACAAATGGTTCCGTTGCTGAGAGTAGAATTTGCATAGAGATGTCTGATGTCGTATCAATGGAATCCAACTATGAAAGAAATTGAAGGTTGGTTGGACAGGAGAATTCATGAGTTCACGGCGCAAGAGAACAGTAATCCATGACTATCAAAGGAAGAGTGGTTAGACTGCTACCTGTACATAGAGATCCACGAAATTTTCTTCGCATCTTTCCCTATTGAGTTGTACGAGTGGATCATCAAGTTAGCAGATAGCCAAGGAAGGTGCAAGATCGACAGTCCTATTGTGTGGACCCTAGAGTTGGTGCACATATTGGAAGCATCAGAGGATAAGATCACATGCGCTATTTATCACTGGCTCGATTGAATTATAGGAGGATTCATTACTGAGTTCACAGTAGATACTTAAGTCAACTATAGTGATGCAGAGCGATGCTTCATCAAAAGACTGCGAGGTAAGTACATTAAGTCTTTGAACAATTGGATTAAAATGCTACTATGTGAAAAGAAGTTTAAGTGAATACATTGATGTTTGGAGCTACATGAAGTGGGAGAATTTAAAAAAAAATGCATGGTGTATGGAGAATGAAGATACCCTCAAAGGTCTTCCAAGGACCTTCAACAAATTGTAAGATTTTCTACAACTATCACAAAGTTACATTCTTGTTCATAAACAATAACCAACTATCGAAGTAAGAGAAGGAGATTACCTCAAGCCTCCATGTAGATTTGTTGGAGAGTGCAATGCAGCTAGGTGGAAGTCCCCTGAGTTGGCTCCAGATCAAGTCCTACACAAAGAAGAGACAAGCGTAATGACAACATACAACTTTGATAACTAATACATGAATACATAAAAGAACATATAGTTACATATAACTAAGATACTCATGCAAATAGGTATTGGACAAACAACTTAATGAATGATAGTACCAACACCACGGAGTCGACAATACAATTGCAGTTCGATATTAATATTGGAAGAGTGATTACAACCATCTATTGCATCAACCTTCCTTTGACCCTCCATCTTCTCTCTCTCTCTCTCCCTTCTTGCCAACTTCTTATGATATGAGACAATGCTCAACAGTCAAGTATGCTATCCTTTCAAATTCTTTGACCTGTATCACCATAGCCCTAGCTTTGCATATGTAGCAATTGAGTTAGGGTTGCCAAGTTCCTCCTTGAGTTCCCTAGGGCAAAAGCAATGATGTTTCCATGCTTTTCAACTCTTTCCCATTTTCCTCCTTCATTAGGATTAGAAATCCTCCAAATATGTCAAATCTGGATATTTCCCGGCTTTTCTTAAGTAAATATAGGAACAAATACATAGATATTTATGAGTCAATTCATTCCTTTTACCCTTAGAACTTCACTAGGATCCACTATCAATGTTCCCAAAATAGTAACTTGAGTTACAGAAGCTTTATAAAGTAGGTTGTCAGTGCATAGCTAGCGTTAGTGTGGAAACAAGGCATGTGATCTTGGCCTTTGCTTCAGCTATCATGTCCTCCCCCTTTGAGTTGATGAGGAGGTCAATTTGTTGTATAATAGATGCCCCCTAAAGTGTGACATTAGAGGCTGCGACGATGGCCGAAATAATTTACTTAACTATAATTTCCTTTCAAAAAAGAGAGAGAGGATCAGAGCTTCAGCTAGTATGGGAAACCTGATACAACACATATATATAAAACTACTAAAATCATGTCCTGAGTCGAGCATTCCCATGCTCAGTAGCTATGTGAAAGTGATTTTCTCCAAAGAGATATGACGATGCTGGCCGCTGATTAGCACAATGCGGATCCGGTGTCATAATAGAATCATCCTGATAAGTTGTCTCCAAAAAATATATATATGCAACTTGGGAGAGGAAACAAGGTTGAGTGATGCAAGCCTCTACCCAAGGTCTTGACTTCTGTTTCAATGAAAAGCGTAGATTGGTACATGTCAATATATGCGTTGATGTCAAACATGCACAAAATCATCTGATTACCAGTCAATAATGGAGACTGTTTAACAGACGCAAGGAAGGCCACCAATAATGGTGATGGTCTCCAAGATGCACAGTACAAACTAACGAGTGTGAAAAATGTTTTGTTGTCGAACACCCATAGAATCACTTAACCAGGAGCCAATAATGAGAACCCCTAATCAAACACAAGGAAACCTGCCACTAGTTTGTGCAAGTACCAATGCATTGAATGTGTTTCTGGGTTGTCTTCCTAGATAGAGTGTTGAAGTCGATAGGAAGATAATTGTCGAAAGGTAGGCAATAATGTGTCCTACACCAATCGACATGAAACGAGACAAGAATGATTTGTTTTTTGAGGAATCTTTGAGCATTGGTTCTAAAAAACAGAGGGCATGATGAAAGGATATGCTCGATGGGTTGATGGAGGAAACAAAAGGTTAACCCTTGAACAATAGAAGGCACGACAACAATTTTAACCACGTAGCACTAGACTCATGAACACCAAAGAGTGTTAGGATACAAAGATACAAGAACATCAGGGTATTTAGGCTAAACTCATAGGATGGTAGGATTCATATTGAGAGGCCATAACAAGGAAGGTTTATCTGAGGGAGTGCCATGTTCAAGGGAAGGACTACTGCCAAACCATGCTTTCTAATACTGAATGCAGTTTTATTGTCTACTTTCCCCGTCTGATTAGTTTAGTGAGTCCAGAAGGGTAAATCGTCAATCTTTTCATGTTTTAAGAATCTGAAAAGGACCGCAAAAAGAATGACTCTATACCCTATCTGATTAGTTTAGTGAGTCCAGACAGGCAAACTCATCGATATTTTCATATTTTGAGAGTCTGAAAAGGATCGTAAAAAGAGTGACTCTATATCTTGTATGTGTAGTTTGATGAGCCCAGACTAGACAACTTGGTGGTCTTTTTATATTTAGAGTGTCTGAAAAGATCATGAAGAGCAACTCCATGGTGGTCCCTTTGTCATAGTTGTTAATCCGGTGTGAAAAAAGGTTAATATTATACCTGGATCGGTTACCTTTCCCTGAGTTAATCTATTGAATCTGGATAAAGAGAAACCTATGTTCAATAGATGTCTACCTCATTTTGTTACGAGTATGAGGAGACGGACTAAAATTGTTTTTCATCGTGAATTTTTAATGAATCACACAATGACAAACTCAAAACCTTCATCAAATTTTAACAAGTCAAATGAAGAAAAATCAAGATACCTTTTTCAGTTTAGTGAGCGAGCAAAAAGAGGTAAAAGAACTGCTCATTCCTCCTTCATAGATTTAATGAGCCCGAAGGAGGGGAAAAACTCAGGGATTTTTTGATTTAAGAGTGAGAAATGGTACCAAAAAATCAAGTGCTCTGGTTGTTGCCGTATATTTTTAACGAGACTGGTGACAAAAACTCGCGATTTTTCAGTTTAACGAGCGAGAAAAGTACCTAAAAGAATGATCAGGTCATATTTATAAATATTAAGAAGCCTAAAGACAAAACTCAGGATTTTTTCAGTTTAATGAGTGAGAAAAAAAGTGCCTAAAAAGAATGCTCTAATGGTCTTTTTTAGTTTAATGAGCTATAAAAAGAGAGAAAAAGAGCTGCTCAGACCATCATTGTATATATTTAACAAGCCCAACGATGACAAACTCGGAGATGTTTCATTTTTTTGAGAGCAACAAAATATCCCATAAAAGAAAAGTGCTCTTTTGAGAATACATAAAATAACAAAAGCACATGCCTAGTGCACTACTAGGCATAATAATTTTTTAAATAGAGCCCATTTCTGGGCTCCGCAAGCGAGATTCCTTCCAAGTACTTTAGTTCATATGCCCCTTTTGAGAGGAATTTCTTGATGATATAGGGACCTAGCCATAAGGGTTGAAGCATTCCTGGTCCCAGGAGGTCATGTTTCTGATCATAGAGAAAAACAAGGTCTTCCTCTTAGTAAGAACGAAACTTAACCTTTTTATCGTATTGGGATTTTACCCGACGATTATGAGCCTCGAGTGCCAATTTGGAATCTCGATGGGTTTCATCTAGCTGATTAAGGTATAGCAAGCATTCGTCTTCGGCAGTAATGTCGGTTAGGAGTTCAACGGCTATTTGTAAGGAAGGGATCTGACACTCGATGGGTAGAACTGCTTCCAGGATGTACACCAATTGAAGAGGTGTAAAGCCCATGGAAGTTTTTACTGAATTTTGGTACACCCATAGCGCTAAATATAGCATTCGATGCCAATTGGTTTTATGGTTTCCTACCAACCTATGGATCATGGTTTTTAAGACACCATTTACGGCCTCCACTTGACCATTAGCTTGGGGTTAGCAGGAGAATGATTTATCCTGATGAAAACCAAGTAGCAATGTTAAATCAGACATCATATGGTTCTGGAAGTGAGATACATGGTCTGTAACGATTGTGCGGGGTACACCAAAACTACAGATCACCTAATTGAATAGGAGTAGTGCCATGGTTTCTCCATCGTTTCTATAGGTAGGAAGGGCTTTGGCCCATTTCGTAAAATAGCCCACAGCTACTATGATATAGTTGTGTCCAGCAGAGGAAACGAGATTACAGGTGATGAAGTCTATCCCTGACTTGGAAAAAGGGCCAATGGAGATCATTAGGCACAGTTGGGCCATAGGAGCACACATTTTCTTTGTGAATACTTGACAAGAATGACATTACCGGTTGGCCTTGACACAATATTTGAACAAGGTCGACTAGTAATAGCCTGCGCATAATATTTTTTGTGCAGTAGATATGCCAAAAAGATGGCTACCCCATGCCACAGCGTGGTAGTCATTTAAAACATGCTCTGCCTCTTCATGAGTGAGGCAACGATGAAGAACTGTATCCACACTACGACGATATAACTTATCGTTAATCACTAGATAGTGTCGCACCTGGTGATGGATGCGATGACAATCACCTGACGATAGCTCGTGGTGGAACCGTTGGCCTTGGAGGTAGACAAGAAGTCCCCATACCAAGGGTCAACGGTGTCAATAAGATAGATAGCCTCATCCGGGAGAGGATCGTGGGCTATCTCAGTCGGATCAATGATGGGAAGTTTTGACAATAGTTCAGTGAATACTAGAGAGTTCTTTGCCTTGGTAGCTGTGAAAGCTAGATCAAATTGTTGGAGGATCACAATCCATTTTGAATATTTTCCTCCAATTACTTGACGAGACAAAATATGTCTCATGGGATTCTCCAAGGCGATGAAAGTAGTCTATCGCAACAGTAGTAGTGTCAGAATCAGTTGACAACAAAGACGACTACCAATGACATCTTTTTTACATGCAAATATCTGAGTTCGGGCCCATCTAGGCCTTTGGACAGATAATAGATTACATGTTCACTCCGGTCATCATGTGTTTGAACCAAGACCATTCGAAGAAAGGATGGTGAGGCTGCCAGGTATAGAAGAAAGTCACGACTATAGTTGGGAGCACTGAGGAGTGGGGCTAATATAAGCACATTTTTCAAGGCATCAAATGATCGTTGAGCTTTATCATCCCATATATACGACACTCCTTGCTTTCTGTTGCAAACGTTGGAGCTGTAGAATGGATTGTGGTTCTAGAAATTGAGTAATTGCCTTTACCTTATCAGGATCAACCCTAATCCTATACTTGGAGACAATGAATCTATTAGAGTCGGTCTGGTCAGCGCTCCATCAGAGATGAAAACTCTTTATGCATTTCATTTTTAGGTTTCCCACTCCATTCACTCAGCTGCATTCCGCTAGGGGCATGCCATAATCTGACGGAGAAGGTCAAGCTAATAATTTCCCCTCATGTCTTCTTACTACTGGCTTAATTCTTTGTGTCAAATAATTAAAAGTCCATAACAGTCAAGGTCTAGTCCTTTAATGGACAAAAGTCATTTTTGGTCATTCGGTCTAGGGATAGATCAATTTGGTCTCGAAATATGCCCAATAAAGCTATGCAGGCTAGAGTGAGGCCCTTACACAGTTATGGTTCAGAGAGCTTCATTGTCATGTGGATAGACTTCGAATCTTCTTCAAAACTCTGTTTTGAAGAAAAGTCAAACAGTTTCATTTATGACAAAATTTTCCAAAAAGTCGCCAGTTGATTTTTTTAGATGCAGTCATGGTTTCCATGGCCAAATTTCTTGTTGTACAGTCCCTGCAAAGAGTGCCAAAAATTTCATCATTTGAGCCAAAATGTCAAAGGTAAAGTGAAAATCAATGTGTTTTAAAGTCAGTGAAAAAGTGAAAAACACAACATTAGAAAAATGGGTTTTCAAGGAAGCAAAAATTAAACCCATCTCTTCCAAGGGTATATATGCATGTTTTTATCCAAATCAAGGGCATTGTACTATTACAACCCTTGGAGAGACGTTGCAAAGGTGTGAGTGTGAAAGTGTGAGCGTTTGAGTGAGTTGGAGCTGGTTTTAGAGGGCGTGACGCATATACCCAGGAGCGCGGCGCACACAGAGGGTGCGGCGCATATACCCAGGAGCGCGGTGCACAGAGAGGGCACAGTGCACATGCAAATTGACCACCGTTGAAAATTATGACAGGCACGGTGCATACCCAGGGCGCGGTGCATTGGGTTTTGCGCGTGGCACACACAGACCAAGGGCCGAAAAACATTGCCAAATCACTCCAAATTTTGGTGAGTGCTATCAAATCGAGAGGTAGGCCTTACGACATTGCCTATTCATCAAATTTTATCAATGATATGGTGTTTATAGAGATGTTTGAATATCACCAAAATGCATAAGATCAACCATAAGAAATCACCAAGAAAATGATGGCTAGGTTTGTTAAAATGTGTTGTTAGTGCCAAGGTTTCACTCCACTCACCTTTTTCCCCTCACCTATCATTTTTCCCATCCTCCCTTTATCATTTTTCCTAAAACCCCTACCCTAAATTACTACCAAACCCTCTCCCCTATCCCTCCACTATTCGGTCAACACAAGATCCCAAACCCTACCCCATCAACATAATACGCAAACTCCTCCCAAGTCCCTAACAAATTCTCCCTATAGCCCCTGTTCCCATTTCATCATTCCCCTCCTAATACTCCCTCGTTTAATTGTCCCATTGGTGGCAGATTGTCAAAGAAAACTCTAGCTTCACTGTAATCAAAGGGAAGCCTAATTTCAGTTTACAAACAATAGTCATGGCATCCGAGGTTTCATCAGAATATGAGGAAGAGACCCACATTTACGCAGCTTCAGGAGAAAGGGCCCACAGGAGACATCACCGGAGTGGCAGACATCTTAGAGATGAGTAAAACTCCCTCACTGAGTTGCAAGAATGCCCTCTTGCTATGTCTTGTTTCCAGTACTTAGCATGTTTTGAATTTTGTCAGAGGGTGGCAAATGTCAGAGTTCATCATGAGTTGGCCCATCTTTTTGCACTTCACCTACATGGAGGACAGTCTATCTTGGCTGGGGTCACTTTCACATTGACACCCAAAACCATATCAGTGGCAACAGGCATACCAAATATTGGAGAGCAGTGGAATAAGAAGAAGAAGGTGGAGAGGAATCATTATGAGCCTTACATTAAGCACAGCTGTTTGGGCCATCTCACGAGAGTTTTTCCATTCAGATTTTTGAGAGATGAGTATGCTCCGATCATGAAATTGATCATGAAGTACTTCAGTTGTGAGGGAAGGTTTTCTCGCCTTTATGCCTATCACATCAGGTTGCTCATGCACTTTACCAGGGTGTGGATGATGAACCTCCCATTTTTCATCTGCGGGAACATAGAGAGGATGAAGAATTTCATGCAGCACAAGACCCCTCGACAGCAGCTCAATAGTGTTTATCACTTTGCCCTTATCCGGATTTTGGTGGACCATCAGTTGGGATTGCAGGGTATTACTTGGGAGGACTTCATCTCCCGTGACTTCTTCAGTGCTCCACAGGTGGTATCAAAGGCAGAGCATGAGATAGGGGGCCCATCTCATCAGTATGAGCGACATGAGACTGCTACTATGCCAGTATACATCACCTATCAGAGAGGCAGTAGACCCTTATTTGCAGCAGCGAAGCGAGTGTTATCTCCACCCGGGGTGGAAGGGGCCTCGCTTCCGACATCAACATCATAGGAGTAGGGCAAGGGTAAGGATCCAGTGCAGGAGGAAGGGCCATCAGGTGAGCGAGAGACTGAATTCGTTCTCCTCCATGATGATGAGACGGATGTAGAACCAACAAATGCAGAGCTTACAGAGATCATCCAGGAGCAGCAATCATTGATTGAGTCCTTATCCTTTAACTTGGAGAGGGCCAAGTGGAACATGAAGTACCTAGAGCAGAGGAACAAGCAGCTTGAGGACCAACAGATGATCATGGAGCTGCAAAACATTAGTGAGCATCGCCAAGCTGCTTAAAGAATAAGGGTTGAGCTCACATCTTTGGAGCAAGAAATCAAAGAGGATCAGGAGGCCAACCTTGAGAGGGTCAACATGCATTCTGAGAGGCTACTGGACAAAGCCAACCAAGACCTTACTCCACTGAGACACATGGCTTTTTGTTACAGGGTGCGAAACATGAGTGCACAGGCCCGGATAAGGAACTTGAAGGCAAAATTAAGGAAAGCAACAAGAAAGGCAAAAATGAAAAAAGAGAAAGATCGAATTCAAATCTTGGCTAAGGCTTCCTTGGCCCATCATAACACCCCATAGAGAACCTCCAACCAAAATTTCAAGAAATTTGGGGAATTTTTGGTCACATGGTAATTTTTTGGGCAAAAAACAGGGATTTTCTCCCTGTGCACCGCGCCACTGGCGCGATGCTAAAATTCTAGAGCTCCAAATGAGGAATGGCTTGCATTTTTGGATTCATCATGGAAAATAATGACTACTGGTGTCCGGGCAAGAAATTTTGGCAAGGTATGAGTCTCCAAAAGGTCAAAAAACACCCAAAAATGGCCTCTCTGCCACTTTTTTGACACACAGGAAGTAGTCTTGGGAGAATGAAGATTTGGAGGGTCAAATGAACACCAAATTTAAAAATTCCAGTTGGGTTAGAAAGTAGACAGGACAGGATTTCCAGCAAGCCCACTTGGGAACATTTTGGACACCTTCAAGTGCCCCAAAACAGGCCCCAAAGTAGCGCGACACACAAAGAAAATGGCGCGTCGCACAGAGGAAAAATTGCCAATTTGCTTCCGTTTCGCGAAATTTCGGTTCACGACTTGTCCAAGTGGGCCCGCTCATCTGCACTTTGGTTTTTTGGCACCAAAGGTAGCATCTAAAGTTTTTTTCTCCAGATTGGCTTCTATCCAAGTGGTGAAGGAAGGAAAACGGTCACCCAAGCCAAATGTCATGTTTGTAGCGCTACACCTGTAGCTGATGGTTGGCTCTCCATCTCCATTTTGCAATGATTCGAGTAACTCCCCAACCCTTGGGCATTCTATCTCTTCGTCACACATTCTATATATTGTATGCAAGTTATTTTCAAAGGGTGGGTTGGCTTGTAACTTCTGGGAGACTGTGGGAAAGAAACTCTGTTTCTTCACTGTGTATTTTTGACAGAGAATTAATGAAAGGCAGCGGCTCTGTTTCATGAGATTCTTGTGGTTGTGAGTGTAGCAAATGTGTCTCTTATGTTTTCATATGTATTTTGTTATGTTTCATAATTCAATTCATGTTCATTTCTAGTGAAATTTTCTGAGTGAGATTAGGTAGAATTCAATTTTATTGCTCTGCCTGTGGGAAAATTTCATGTTCAGTGTTCTTCTTCTGTTGAAAAGGATTCATGTTCCTATGCCCTTTTCACACTCCTCAGCAATCTCTCTGTTCTGCTTTATCCCAAACTAAATTGCTACACTTTCCGCCTGCCTTGCCTCGCGAAGTAATCTGTGTCTTTGTATTAAATTCTCTGTTCTTTACTGACTGTTGGTCCCGTACCATCCCAGAAGCTCGGTCATTCATAAAAATTGTTTCTTGTATCCATTTTCACTTACTAACCTAAGATCAATATTCCACTGTAAGTCATCTCAGACCATTTTTTTCTTATCTATTTACTGAGTGTGACTCGGAGAGAGCCCTCTCCTGTTCTGGTAGGGTTAGCTACCAGACTGAGTGTGGTTTGTGGTTACCATAATTTTTTCCTTCCTTCAGCCTAGGGCAGATTTAGGTGCTAACATAGTGGCGACTCCACTGGGGATTGTAAAATGAAATCAAGTCCCCTTGTTTCATAATAATTCTAAGCTTCCGGATAATGAGCTTAGGATTGGAAAGGCTGAATAAGTTGGTTGTGTCCTGTGATTTTTCTCAATAGCACGCTGGCTTCGAGACGATATACTAGAGCCAATCCAGACCCAGACCCTCCTCATATCTACGAAAATCCCAATTTGATCCCGAGACTCCTTCGTCAAGAAAGCACCATAACTCCCGTATTCAAATGCCATTCATGTCTCGGCATTTTTGAGTATCTTGAAGAGCTTGAGTTTGACGAACGGTTTGAGATATCATTGTTTGAGTCTAAATTCGAAAGGGATGTTGATTATACTGTCCCCAATCCGTAATTTCTTGTAGACCTCGAAACGGAAAGAGCTAATAAGTTAATTGATAATTATATTGCAACACAGCCCCAAACTCCCGTTGCAAGCCCCTTACAAACCGTTCACACTCCTCCAACACCTCCAAGGCCAAATCCACCGAGAATGATGGCTGCCCATTTTGCACCCCTTGTTCTGCCCCAAGTTCTAGATGATATGCCAACGGATTATCGAAGTAAAATCTCATTTTTTGATGGCAATCCTAACAACATTACCGCTCAGCAACATGTAGACAAAATGGCAGACTTCTACGAACTTCATGAGATCGATGTGGAGAACGTGGAAATGAGACTCTTTGCACAGACATTTGCAGGTGATGTGAGGAAATGGTTCAGAGGTTTTCCGACAGCAATTATCACTACCTTGGCTGAACTACAAAGACAATTTTTAAACCAGTGGGAAGTGAAAAAGAATCCCCTTCAAATTCTGGCCGAATATGAACAAATCAAACGAAACGCTGGTGAGTTGGTCCAAGATTATTGTGTTAGATTTAATGCAGTCTATAACGAAATTCCAGATCATCTAAAGCCACCTGTGGGACTCATTCGATGCTGACATGGCCTACCAATGAAGAGAGAGAGAACCGGCCACATTGGAAGACATGCAGAAAATTACGGTCAGTGTTGAAGAAAATCTGCTATCCAAAAGAGCTAGAGCGAAGGCAGAAAATAAAACCACTGTGAAAGAAGAATCTTCTTCAATGGATCAACTACTCAAAAAGGTAGAGCAGATGCTTGAAAGGGTGAAGCTCGATAAGCTTGAGCCACAAGTTAGGAATCCTAACTTCTGTGGCCACCAGCAGCCACAATATAGAATAAGACTGAGAGATCAGCGAACACAAGAGCAGACAACACAACAGCCGATACAAACACCTTTGCAGCAGAATTTTGTGCATGGACCGGAGTCAAATGAGGACAGAAATGTAATAGGTGTGAAGAAAACCACCTCTTTACTCCAGATGAGCTGCCTACATACATTACTGAAGAAGAAGAATGTGCAGTGAATTCAGCTGCACACCAAGACACAGATTTTATTCTAGCTAGCGACACTATTTTGGAAGAAGAATCAAAAGAATATCAAAGGGGATATATGAATGCTTTGTCTGCACAGTAGCAGCGATATTCACTTAGAAATAAAGATGTGCCGGCCAAACCAATTCAAAAAAGGAAGGAGGTTGAAACAACAAACAATGATTCATCAGCTACACAAAGAAAAGGAAAAGAGGCGGTTGGTCCGGAGAGGAGCAAATCAAAATCAGCAGAACAATCACAACAACAAGCCACATCAAAGGAAAAGGAAAAGAAAGAGACCCCAATCAAAGAGGTAGAAAAGACTCTCGCTTTTAGCTTAGAGAATGAGATTTCTAAGTTAAAGGTATCCATCCCCTTGACTGAAATAATGAAGAAGAGCAGTTATAGAGGACAGATTTCTAAAATGTTGAATTTGGACCCAATGTCCGACATGGTAAATGTAGAATATGATCAGCTTGAAATGATTTTTGGACGAGCATCGAATGGTGAGTCCCCTAATAGTGATGTGCCACCCTTCTATATCAGTTTACGATTGCATGATTTTGTGTTACATAATGCCATGTTCGATTCTGGAGCTTCTCACAATCTCATGCCCAAGGCTATCATGGATAAGCTTGGTCTGGACATCACCAGGAAATATCATGATCTCTATTCATTCGATTCCAGCAGAGTAAGATGTATAGGACTCATCAAAGACTTGGTTGTGAGTTTGGATCAGCTTCCTATGAAAAATGTTTTGATGGATGTGGTGGTAGAAGATATTCCTCCAAGGTTTGGCATGCTTCTTTCCAGGTCTTGGGTAGCGAAATTGAAAGGGACACTACAGTTGGATTTCTCCTATGAAACAATCCCAGTGTTTGGACAAATGAGGAAATTATACCGGGAACAAAAAATGAAATATATGATCACCAGCAAGGAGAAACCTATAAATCATTCAATTAACTATGTACATATAGATTTAGAGTCTTTTGTTTTGTTTTCAGATAGTTTAAATGATATAGATAGTCAGATAGTAGAAGCAGATGATATTCCAGAAATAACAGAAAATTTCAGAGAAATTTTGAAGAAAGAAGGACAAGAAAAGCAGGAAAATGTTGGGCAATCAGCTGAAAGTAATGGACAGCAAGCAGACAAGGCACGACAAATAG
Source organism: Pinus tabuliformis (assembly GCA_031772625.1). Classification (NCBI taxonomy): domain Eukaryota; kingdom Viridiplantae; phylum Streptophyta; class Pinopsida; order Pinales; family Pinaceae; genus Pinus; species Pinus tabuliformis. The sequence continues at coordinate 856,632,218 of CM062805.1, read as the reverse complement.
ATTTCCAACACTTACAAGAGGAGGAAGAAGGCTTGTGGACCATGGATTTCGATGGAGAAGTAGGAAATGATGCACTGGAATTGGAATTTGGGTACATAGTCCTTTCTCTGCCCCAAGCAAAGTGCCTAGCAGCATGAGGGTTTGCTCTTAAAAGTTGGCCTTTGAGTGATCAAACAATGAAGCTGAGTATGAAGCTCTGATTGCTGACATGAAAATTTTTAGAAAGCTGAATGCAAAAAGGATTTTGGTATATGGTGACTCCGAATTGGTAATAAAGCAAGTCAAAGGTGAGTATCAAGCAAAGCATCCTAGGATGCGGGCCTACCGTAATGAAGTTTTAGACATCTTAAAATTATTTTCAGAATACAGCTTGATATGTGTGCCTCGTATAAAAAATAGTATTGTTGATGCTCTTGCCAAGGTAGCAAGTAGTTTGAAGATCCCCATGAACTCCAGCAATAAATTTGAAATCCATGTCAAGCATCATCCAACCATTCCAGACAATCAGTGATATTGGCAAGTGTTTCAAGATGATGAGGAGATTAAAGATTTTCTGCAAAACAAAGGCAAGTTCAAAAAAACCTCCATTGATGTAGAAAACGATGAGGGAAAAGGAATGGTACAGATGAAGTGCAGATCAATGAAATGGACGTGTTGCAGCTAAAGAATAACATCATTCCTAAAGGCTTGATACCTCTAGAAGAACTTTTTGATCAGGATGATGTAGCCCACAAGCCAACATTGCAGCCAATAGAGAAGGGTGTAGAAGAGGTCAACATAGGAACAACTGCCAATCCTAAGTTGGTAAAATTGTCTAAAGCATTACCGCCAAAGATCAAGGACAAATACATCAGTTTGCAGATGTGTTTGCTTGGGATTATTCTGATTTAAAGACCTATGATACCAATATTATTCATCACACAATACCCATCAAGCCCAATCAAAAACCATTTAGACAGAAGCTGAGAAGGATAAATCCAAAGTTGCTGCCATCTATCGAAAAGGAGGTAAACAAGTTGTACAAGTCAGGTATCATTGTGCCCATCAAATTTTCAGATTGGATCTCCAACTTAGTACCTGTACGGAAGAAGATTGGTGAGATCCGCCTATGCATTGATTTCAGAAATCTAAATAAAGTCTCATTGAAGGACAACTATCCACTGCCCAAGATGGACCATATACTTCAGCGAGTAGTGGGGGCATCTCATATGTCACTGCTTGATGGTTATTCTGGATACAACCAAATTTTAGTCCATGAGGATGACCGAGACAAGATGGCATTCACCACTCCATGGGGAACCTTTCATTATGTTGAAATGCCTTTTTGTTTAAAGAATGCAGGTGCCACATTTCAGTGTGCAATGGACTTGGCTTTTGCAAATGAGAAGGATGTGTTTTTGGTGGTGTACCTGGATGATTTGATGGTGTTTTCCAAATCTGATGAAGAACACATGCACTATCTAAAAACTCTCTTTCAAAAGTGCAGAAAATATGGTTTATCACTGAATCCTAAGAAGAGCTTGTTTGCCATGGAAGAAGGCAAATTACTTGGGAACATTATCTCAAAGGATGGCATTCGTATAGACCCAGCATGTGTGCAAGCAATTCAGCAAATCGATCTGCCTAGGAACAAAAAAGAGATACAATCATTCAATGGTAAGATGAATTTTCTACGTCGCTTTGTGCCTAATCTTGCAAGACACTTAAGAGAAATGACCAACATGCTTAAGAAGGACAACCAGGTGAAATGGATAGAGGAGGCGGTAAAATCTTTCAACTTGGTCAAATTGGCCCTTTCTTCAGCTCTAGTTCTAGTAAGCCTGGACTACACTCAAGATTTCATACTATTTTCATTTGCTTCAGAGCACACTATGGCAGCAGTCTTATTGCAGAAAAGAGGTGATCACAAAAGACCCATAGCATTCTTCAGCAGGGCTATAAGAGATTCAACTTTAAAGTACAACATCGTTGAGAAGCAAGCCCTGGCACTTGTGAAGGCATTGAAGGATTTCCGGGTATATATTCTACATTCTCACATTTTGGCCTATGTTCCTAACGCTACTGTAAAATATGTTTTAGTGAAGACCGATCCAGAAGGAAGAAGAGGCAAATGGATTGTAGCCTTGCTGGAATATGATGTGGAAATAAAGCCCACAAAGCTGGTCAAAGGACAAGGGTTGGCGAAGCTAATGGCCGAATCAAACTTGCATGCCTTGGACATAAATATGATCGCTACCATGTCCGATGAGAATGAGGAAGGAATGTCAATTTAGGTATCTGAAATGTTTGCTTTGTCCCCATGGTATTCAGATATAATATATGTGCTAAAAAATATGTCACCACCGCCCGGCATGACTAGAAACAAAGTGAGAACACTCAAATTGAAGGCTGCTAAGTTTTGCATTTTGAATTCTGCACTGTATTGGAAAGATCCCGGTGGCATTTTGTTAAATTGTTTGGTGGAAGAGGAGGAAAAGAAAGTCATGGAGGATTTCCACGGAGGAGAGTGTGGTGGTCACCTTTTTTGGAAGTCAACAGCGAACAAAATTTTGAGAGCAGGGTACTACTGGCCTACTTTGTTTGCTGATGTGTATAATATGGTCAAGCACTATCATAATGTCAGATTTTTGAAGGAAAATAGAAATTACAGCCTTTTCCACTCAAGCCTATTGAGGTGAGTGCTCCTTTCCAGCAGTGGGGCTTGGATTTCATTGGGGAAATTCATCCTGCCTCTTCCGAACATCATAGATGGATCCTTACAGCAATAGAATATTTCACAAAATGGATTAAGGTAGCTCCCACCAGACAAGATACAGACACGGTAATCATTTCATTTCTTGAAAATAACATCTTGTCTCGCTTTGGTTGTCCAAATAAATTAATCACCGATAATGCAGCAGCTTTCAAATCGAAAAGGATGGTAGAATTTTGTCATAAATATCACATCATTTTGGGTCACTCAACTGCCTATCATCCACAAGGCAATGGATTGGCAGAATCTTCGAACAAATCATTGGTCAACATTATCAAGAAGCTGCTGGAAAAAAATAAAAAGAGCTGGAATAAGAGGTTGGTCCATGCGCTTTGGGAAGATCGGATCAGTCAGAAAAAGTCCATTGGTATGTCACCGTTTGAGCTTGTTTATGGAGTTGACATAGTATTTCCTGCCTCTCTTGCTGCCCCGTTAGTCAGAATTCTCCAGGAGGCCGGCAGTGAAGAAGATCCCATGCAGAGAAGGTTGAATCAAATGATCCACTTGCAGCAAACAAGAGAAGAAGTTTTCAAGAACACATCCAAATTGAAGGAGAAGATAAAGAAAATTAATGATAGAAAAGCAAAGGCAGATAAATTTCAGTTGGATGATGTGGTGTTGAAGTGGGAAGCAAGGAATGAAGAGAAAGGTAAGCACGGAAAATTCGAGAATCTTTGGAAAGGTCCTTTTAAGATTGCAGCATATAGGGGTCAGAATGCCTTTCTTCTAAAGGAGATGAATGGGGAAGATTGTCCAGGAGGGCCGATCAATGGTTGGCTGCTCAAGCGGTACCACTACTGATGTATTAACGCTGCTTCCACTGTCATTGTAAATACCATTTTTATTTCAGTTTGGTTTCAGTATGTCAAGTTAGTTTTTGAGTCATTTCAATGTCAAGTTTGAGTCAATTTCTTGGTCATTTCAGTTTCATAAATAAGTCAGAGTCCAATGTTGTAGTCGAAATAATGACTCCATAGCCCAATGGACAGAAGGCACTGTCTAGCTCCTCCAGAGACCCACTATTCTTGGCACCTCCAAGGAGCTACCATCCACCATTGGAGCCAATGTTAGAGTGGGTCTGGCTAGCCCTCCATCAGAGATCAAAACTCTTTATGCATTTCATTTTTAGGTGTCCCGCTCCATTCACTCAGCTGCATTCCACTAGGGGCATGCCATAATCTAACGGAGAAGGTCATGCTAATCATTTCCCCTCATGTCTGGTTACCGCTGGCTTAATTCTTTGTGTCAAATAATCAAAAGTCCATAACAGTCAAGGTCTGGTCCTTTAATGGACAAAAGTCATTTTTGGTCATTCGGTCTAGGGATAGATCAATTTGGTCTCGAAATATGCCTAGTAAAGTCGTGCAGGCCAGAGTTAGGCCCTTACACAGTTATGGTTCAGAGAGTTCATCGTTATGTGGATAGACTTCGACTCTTCTTCAAAACTCTGTTTTGAAGAAAAGTCAAACAGTGTCATTTAGGACAAAATTTTCCAAAAAGTTGCCAGTTGATTTTTTTAGATGCAGTCATGGTTTCCGTGGCCGAATGTCCTGTCATATAGTCCCTGCAAAGAGTGCCGAAAATTTCATCATTTGAGCCAAAATGTCAAAGGGAAAGTGAAAATCAGTGTGTTTTAAAGTCAGTAAAAAAGTGCAAAACACAACATTAGAAAAATGGGTTTTGAAGGAAGAAAAAATTAAACCCATCTCTTCCAAGGCTATATATGCATGTTTTTATCCAAATCAAGGGCATTGTGCTATTACAAGCCTTGGAGAGACGTTGCAAAGGTGTGAGTGTGAAAGTGTGAGCGTTTGAGTGAGTTGGAGTTGGTTTTAGAGGGCGCGACGTATATACCGAGGAGTGCGGTGCACACAGAGGGCGCGGCGCACACGCAGCATGCCCACCATTGAAAATTACCACAGGCACGGTGCATACCCAGCGCACGACGCACTGGGTTTTGTGCGCGGCGCACACAGACCAAGGGCCGAAAAACATTTCCAAATCACTCCAAATTTTGGTGAATGCTATCAAATAGAGAGGTAGGCCTTACAACATCGCCTGTTCATCAAATTTTATCAATGATATGGTGTTTATAGAGATGTTTGAATGTCACCAAAATGCATAAGGTCAACCATAAGAAATCACCAAGAAAATGATGGCTAGGGTTGTTAAAATGTGTTGTTATTGCCAAGGTTTCACTCCACTCACCTTTTTCCCCTCACCTATCATTTTTCCCATCCTCCCTTTATCATTTTTCCTAAAACCCCTTCCCTAAATTACTAACAAAACCTCTCCACTATCCCTCCACTATTCAGTCAACACAAGATCCCAAACCCTACCCCATCAACACAATACCCAAACTCCTCCCAAGTCCCTAACAAATTCTCCCTATAACCCCTGTTCCCATTTCATCATTCCCCTCCTACTACTCCCTTGTTTAATTGTCCCCTTGGTGGCAGATTGTCAAAGAAAACTCCAGCTTCACTGTAATCAAAGGGCAGCCTAAATTCATTTTACAAATAGCAGGCGTGGCATCCGAGGTTTCATCAGAACATGAGGAAGAGACCCACAGTGACACAGCTTCAGGAGAAAGGGCCCACAGGAGACATCACCAGAGTGGCAGACATCTTAGAGATGAGCCAAACTCCTTCACTGAGTTACAGGCATGCCCTCTTGCTACGTCTTGTTTCTAGCACTTAGCATGTTTTGAATTTTGTCACAGGGTGGCAAATGTCAGAGTTCATCATGAGTTGGCCCGTCTTTTTGCACTTCACCTACATGGAGGACAGTCTATCTTGGCTGGGGTCACTTTCACATTGACACCCGAAACCATATCAGTGGCAACAGGCATACCAAACATTGGAGAGAAGTGGCATAAGAAGAAGAAGGTGGAGAGGCATCATTATGAGCCTTACATTAAGGACAACTATTTGAGCCATCTCACGATAGTTTTTCCATTCAAATTTTTTTAGAGATGAGTATTCTCCACTCATGAAATTGATCATGAAGTACTTCAGTTGTGAGGGGAGGTTTTCTCGCCTTTATGCCTATCACATCAGGTTTCTCATGCACTTTACCAGGGTGTGGATGATGAACCTCCCATTTTTCATCCGTGGGAACATAGAGAGGATGAAGAATTTCATGCAGCACAAGACCCCTCGACAACAACTCAACAATGTTTATCACTTTGCCCTTATCCGGATTTTGGTGGACCATCAGTTGGGATTGTAGGGTATTGCTTGGGAGGAATTCATCTCACGTGACTTCTTCAGTGCTCCACAGGTGGTATCAGAGGCAGAGCATGAGATAGGGGGCCCATCTCATTAGTATGAGTGACATGAGACTGCTACTATGCCAGTATACATCACCTATCAGAGAGGCAGTAGACCCTTATTTGCAGCAACGAAGTGAGTGTTATCTCCACCCGGGGTGGAAGGGGCCTCACTTCCAACATCAGCATCATAGGAGCAGGGCAAAGGTAAGGAGCCAGTGCAGGAGGAAGGGCCATCAGGTGAGCGAGAGACCAAATTCATTCTCCTCCATGATGATGAGACGGATGCAGAACCAACAAATGCAGAGCTTACAGAGATCATCCAGGAGCAGCAACCAGTGATTGAGTCCTTATCACTTGACTTGGAGAGGGCCAAGTGGAACATGAAGTACCTGGAGTAGAGAAACAAGCAGCTTGAGGACCAACAGATGATCATGGAGCTGCAAAACATTCGTGAACATTGCCAAGCTGCTCAAAGAAGAAGGGTTGAGCTCACATCTTTGGAGAAAGAAATCAAAGAGGATCGGGAGGCCAACCTTGAGAGGGTCAACATGCATTTGGAGAGGCTGCTGGAGAAAGCCGACCAGGACCTTGCTCTACTGAGACACATGGCTTTCTATTATAGGGTGCGAAACATGAGTGCACAGGCTCGGATAAGGAACTTGAAGGCAAAATTAAGGAAAGCAACAAGAAAGGCAAAAAGGGAAAAAGAGAAAGATCAGCTTTGAATCTTGGTTGAGGCTTCCTTGGCCCATCATAACACCCCATAAAAAATCTCTAGCCCAAATTTCATGAAATTTGGGGAATTTTTGGTCACATGGTAATCTTTTGGGCAAAAAACAGGGATTTTCTCCCTGTGCGCCGCGCCATTGGCGTGACGCTAAAATTATAGAGCTCCAAATGAGGAATGGCTTGAATTTTTGGATTCAACATGGAAAATATGACTACTGGTGTACGAGCAAGAAATTTTGGCAAGGTATGGGTCTCCTAAAAGTCAAAAAACACCCAAAAATGGCCCCTCTGCCACTTTTTTGACACACAAGAAGCAGTCTTGGGAGAATAAATATTTGGAGGGGAAAATGAACACCAAATTTGAAAATTCCAGTTGGGTTAGAAAGTAGACAGGACAAGATTTCCAGCAAGCCCACTTGGGCAGATTTTGGACACCTGCAAGTGCCCCAAAACAGGCCCCAAAGTAGCGTGATGCACAGAGAAAATCATGCGACACACAGAGGAAAAATTGCCAATTTGCTTCCATTTCGTGAAATTTCGATTCGCGACTTCTCCAAGTGGGCCTGCTCATCTACACTTCAGTTTTTTGGCACCAAAGGTGGCATTTAAAGTGTGTTTTCTCCATATTGGCTTCTATCCAAGTGGCGAAGGAAGGAAAATGGTCACCGAAGACAAACGTCATGTTTGTAGTGCTGCACCTGTAGCTGGTTGTTGGCTCTCCATCTCCATTTTCCAATGATTCGAGTAACTCCCCAACCCTTGGGTGTTCTATCTCTATCTCACACATTCTATATATTGTATGCAAGTTATTTGCAAAGGGTGGGTTGGCTTGTAACTTCTGGGAGACTGTGGGAAAGAAACTCTATTTCTTCACTGTGTATTTTTGGCAGAGAATTAATGAAAGGCAACGACTCTGTTTCATGAGATTCTTGTGGTTGTGAGTGTAGCAAATGTGTCTCTTATGTTTTCATATGTATTTTGTTATGTTTCATAATTCAATTCATGTTCATTTCCAGTGAAATTTTCTGAGTGAGATTAGGTAGAATTCAATTTTATTGCTCTGCCTGTGGGAAAATTTCATGTTCAGTGTTCTTCTTCTGTTGAAAAGGATTCATGTTCCTATGCCATTTTCACACTCCTCGGCAATATCTTTGTTCCACTTTATCCCAAACTAAATTGCTACACTTTCCGCCTGCCTTGCCTCACGAAGTAATCTGTGTCTTTGTATTAAATTCTCTGTTCTTTGTTGACCGTTGGTCCCATACCATCCCAGAAGCTCGGTCATTCATAAAAATTGTTTCTTGTATCCATTTTCACTTACTAGCCTAAGATCAATATTCCACTGTAAGTCATCTCAAATTGTTTTTTCTTATCTATTTACTGAGCGTGACTCGGAGAGAGCCATCTCCTGTTCTGGTAGGGCTAGCTACCAAACTGAGTGTGGTTTGTGGTTACCCTAATTTTTGCCTTCCTTCAGCCTAGGGAAGATTTGGTTGCTAACAGAATCCAAGTAAGCATCCAGTCTCAACGAAGAAAACGCATTTATGCGGGTTTAGGTGGATGTTGTAAAAATGACACCTTAGAAAGATTTCTCTTAAATGGTTTAGGTGCTGCGTTCATTGCTTGGAATGGGTTGGAGGTCATCTAAGTAATCTTGAATGATATGCCTGATATCATGAAATGTGTAGTCCATGGCTCTTTGAAAATTCACTCTAGCATTCTTTAAGCCAAATGGGAGCTTTCGATAGGCAAAGACACCCCATGGGCAGAAGAAGGTGGTTTTATGTTGGTCTTTGGGTTTTATAACAATCTGGTTGTAACCTGAGAAACCATCCATGAATGAAAATGATTCTCAACCGATGTAGTCGTCGATGATTTGGTCGATGAACGGTGTCAGATAGTTATCCTTGGGACATGCAGCATTCAAGTCTTGATAGTCGACACATACACGGATGGTTCCTTTTTTTTTATCGAGAGGAACCAGATTGGAAACCCATTCCATTAAAGGAACGAGATAGATGAAACCAACATGTAACAATATTTATACTTCATTTTTTATGGCTACCATTTTGCGGGGATGGATCAGTCGGAGTCTTTGACAAACACGTTTTGCATTGTCGTAAAGCTTGATCTCATGCTCAACAATAAAGAGATCTATGCCAAGAATTTCCTCATAAGACCAGGCGAATACATCGCGGAATTCCTTAAATAGCTAGGTGAAGCTTTGAATTTCCTCGAGAATGCAATCGGCTCCAATCTTTATGTTTTCCACGATGCTGGTCTTGAAAAAAATATTGATGAGCAATGTTTTTGAAATATTTCCCATGTTTCCTTCCACCTCCAAAGTTTGGATGGTCATATAGGGTGAGGAAATGATTTCTAGTATGTCAGGGGACAGGATTTGAAGAGGCATCGTGTCTGAATCAGATATCGAAACACCATGGTGCCAATCCTCCCAAGGTCACCCTTCTAAACTCATGATTTCTCGAATAGCTTCCTCTGTAGGTAGGACTTGATTAAGTAGATCGAAAGAAGGAGCATTTATGGGAGGGGCAGTGGTACCGTTGGCTGGAACCAACGTGACCAGAGATGCAGATGAAGATTGAATGGCTTGGTAGGCCAATTTAGCTGGTGACAACGACATCTGGTCTTTGTATGTGTCAAGGTCTGAAGGAGCTGGTAGGATCCATGGATTGGTCTGTTCATGAGGAATAGATGAAAGCATGTTAACTAATTGTGGAATCTTAGGTGGCTAAAGAGGGAAACAACCCATGAGGGAAGAAGCCTTCAATAGACTGGTATCGAGACTAACATAAGAGTCAGGTACACCACCTAGTAGGGGTACGAAGCTTCTTGGTAACGGGGAGTAATCAGGGTTGCAAAAAGATAGCTGATCTGCTATAACTACCTTTCCATCTAATGGAAATATGATGATGTGAAAGATAGTATATATGATGGTCATCATGGCATATGTCCAACTGTGACCCAGCAAGAGATTATAGTCAAGTTTTTTATCTACAACTTCTATGTCGACCATTACCATTTTCCCATACAAAGTGATGGGGTAGCTAGCTAGGTAACCTTTTGGGATGAAAGTGTGGCCATCAAAAGCTTTAAGGGAGTTCAATGGTGGGGATAGGGCTGGAGAACCCAGGTAGAGCCAGCATGAAGCTGACATTGCGCAAGTAGAAGCGCCTTTTTCAATGACAGTTCTATGTATACTTTTACCTTTCGAAGTAATTTTCACTTGGAATGAAAGCTGGTGAGAAAGGGGAGGTTTACACTTTTCCATGTCGAAAATTGCAAGCATGGAATCTTGTGGGTCGATACCACCAATAGCCAAAAGCAAATCTTTCCATTGTGTTGGGAATGTTTGTAGTACTTCGAGCGCCGACATAGCCGATGGTGCTTGCGCCAAGTCTTCTACAATGCTATAGTTTTAGGTGGCACATGCATATGTATTGTGTGTTGTGCATCGAAGTGCCCCCTTGGGGGGGGGGGCAAATTACAAGGTCCGCAACCGGCCTTTCGTTATGAAAATCGTTGGGCAATGGTGGGTTTGGACTTGAGGAAGGTTAATCTACATAAGTGACAGGAGCTCCATAAGATTTGGCTCGTGTTTGTAGATGTACCATTTCAAAGGTGTAAATGGTAGAAGATCCTTCACTAGCTGAAGGATGTTGTGAACCATCATAGCCCCCTTGCGGTGGTTCAGGTTGGTTTGCAATGATGTTTTGCTGCTACTGAGCGGGAAAAGGTTTTTTGAAGATAGCGGTGGTCCTACCAATGTTCTTTTTGGCAATGTATTATGTGCATTCTTGAAGACGCGAACGACGATAGGTCATGTGGTCTTCAGCACAAATTTTGCAGGGAAATATGGCGGTTATATCCATTTCATCGTTAGTAGGCGCAATGGCCTTCTGTTTTGGGTTTGGCTACTTTTTTGACTGCTCCTCAAAAGGAGAGGTATTTTTCTTATTCTTCTTGTTATTTCCACCAGGTTTTTGCATAGACTACACAGAGTTTATCAAGGTGGCAGGAAGAACAGTCAATTTGGTAGAGGGGTACACTGACTTCTGGGCAATGTGACCATTGAGTTGTTTTACAGCAGCCTCAAAGGTTGCACCAACAATCCCATCAGCGTCCACTCTAGGATCCTGAGTATCAAAAACATTGGAGTTACGAGGGGCATTGGGGATTATGTCGTAAAAAGTGCCAGACTATGAATATATTAGATCCAAGTGCTGGGCACGATGTATGGATTGGTCTTCTGTGACCACACCACCTAAAGTGACATCTTTAGCGATTTGCAGGAGTAAGGACTTGCAGAACCAGTCTGCTAAGAGATAGTCTGAGAGGGGAGCTTTGACTAACCTCCACCTACATCTCCATTCATGTATATGATCAGAAATGTGGGTGGTGGTATCTTGACGTAATGAAGTGAGGAGCTCTCTCCCAGTCTCATAACAGATAGGTAGCTGGAAGTGCTTTAGGAATTCCATCGCTAAAGTGTCAAAGGTGTTTACTGATGTGCATGGTAACTCAATGTACGATTTAGCTACGTTGCCAGTGAGGGTGCGGGGAAAAAGACGTAACTAGACACTATTGTCTACCATGGAGTTTGAAACACACTAAATATGGTAGGTGGTGATATGGGTGCCCAGATCCTCCCCTTGCTTTCCTTCGAACTTGGGGATGTCAGTTGGTGTCTTATGCGGGATCAACGACCAAATTAAGTTGTGGTAGATGGGGTCATTTGTAAGTTTGTACAAGTCGGTTATATCCAACGTTGCCAAGAAAGATAGAGATTTTGTTGCCCCCAACTCGAACCATGATGATGACATATGTCTTGAGGAGCCTTGTGCTCCTCCCATCATTTGAGTCCCAATATTATACATGGGCTGCGTGTTATAGTAGTTTCCTTGAGGTATGGCATTGTAGTGTGGATTTCCATGGGAATTTTGATACTCGGGTATAGAATTTCCCCGAGGATAAGCAATGCTCCCTTGAATCATTTGAATTTGTGAGTAGGGTGCCCCCATGGATTGGTTGGGAACTCCCTAAGGATTCCCACCCATCATAGAACTAACCATTTGTCCTTGATTAACATAAGGAATTCTCATGTCGATTAGCGACTAACCATGCATGTCTGAGAATGGAGGGGGAATTGCTACATTCCCTACCGACATGTGCATAAAGGGAATGCCCCCAGATACTTGAATCTGGGGGATTGAACTGTACAATGGTGGTCGACCATATTGTTGATGGATGGGAACTGCGCCCATAGTGCCATATTGAGCATTATAGGGAGCATTGTATGTGGCACTTGTGGAAGGTATGCAGTTTGACACTAAAGGGGTAGAATCTGGCATTGGCTGGGTTCCACTCGTAGAGGGTGTCATGTGAGTGGTTGTACCTGGGACAAATGGGATAGTGGGGTTCGCCATCGACGGTGTTGTGGTGACTGTCGACTGGGAAGTGGTGGAGGACCAAAAGTGTCCCTAAAGTCCCACGACCCATTAGTCGTCAACAAGATAGATGGAAATGTTCCAACTACCATAGTAGGAAGTACAGGTACCACAGGAGCCAAGACTGGCTCCAATGGATTCGTGAGTGGAGGGTTAAAGTGAGGAAGAAATCCTTCAGTGAAGAAATCCTCTGGCAAACTTGAATCGTCGGTTGTTCAAATAGATTCTGTGTGAGATTTGGGAGACTGATTCCCCAAAGATGGGGAATCTAGTTCATTGGAACTCGACAAATCTTCCACAATGAGTGGAGGAAGTCCTAGCAATCGTCTAGATTGGCGATGAGGGCTGGATGTAGCCACAATGATCGTTAATTTTTATCAATAAATTTTATTGTGATATTTGTTAAAGTCTCAAATGATAACACTTGGGTACCTAAAAAATATAAAAAAATACTCTAAGTTAATCAATCAGAAAATAGAGGGAAATGACCCTGTCTAATAAGCATCGATCACCGAAGATGAAACCCAGTATCACAGTGAATAACAAAGAGGGTTGGCCAAATGTATAGTTACGGTTACTCTTGAGCTTCACCCGAGCCTTAGATTGAGGGGCCAAGTACTCTCGTGAAGATGAACACCCTCCCAAAAGCTAAAGATAGAGTAGGTTCGTCTGTGTTAAGTACTAGGGAAGCTTGCCCCAGTCACCTGGTGTAAGTGCCTAAAAGCTTGGCCACTAAAGATACCTCAAATCATAGGTGCTACCAGGGGGGACATAATCATAGACAACACGCTATGTGGGTAGGATACGTGAGTCCTTGACTCAGCTCCGAAAGCCCCGAAGGGACCCCCGATACACAGAATACCCAAAGGAGTTGCAAGAAAAGGCAGGCTACCTTCACTTATAGTTTGATGTTGTCTTCTATTTTTCTCCGCTCTTACTGGAGTGGTCCCAGTAGTATGAATGCAGAAGGAATTTTTCTCTCTTTTAATTCCACTATTTTGGTTTTCGACCTTGGGTAGTTTACTCACATGCATATCCCAAGATCCTAGCCTACACTAATGTTTGTTTGCTCAATAAAGAGTTACTGGTTGATTTTACATAAATTTTATGTGTACTTGATTATTTTCTTGAGTATGGGAGTTGATGTTTGAAATGCGATGAGACTCTGACTGCATAAATCATGCACAAGAAAATTCTTTAAAATAATTTCAATTCGATGAAAACAAGTTGTATTCTACAAGTGAGAGTCTTTCACATATTCATCTTCTTTCCATGCATCCTAGTCATTTAACACATGCATAACCAAAGGACTTCTTTCCAATATTTCTTAAAAAGTACTTGAAACCAAAATAGAGCAACTTTTAACCAACTAAACAGAAGAATGAATAAAAAAATGTGGATCTTTCTTTCAGAAAAAATGCTTTTAAGAAAGAAAAACAAAACTTTTTTCCTAAAAAAACTTTTAGGACACCTATTTTGCTACCAAATACAGTAACGGATCTTGTTTCAGTCCATAATAAGGCTTCCTATCCCTTTTGGCTTACAAACACTGCTAGAGATCAAGTTATTGGGAGACTAAGAGAGTTAATAGGTACACTAACGCTCCCTGTAAGTAGACACAGTGCTTTATAAAGCTCTGTGTAGTCTATAGTAGGAGAAGGCTCTCCAGTTGAATGTGCATAGGCCTAGTAGTCCGCAACTGAGTGCGTGGACCCCTGCAACTGAGTGCACAGGGTAGGTCGAGTCTATAAACATTGGAAGCATTAATAAAGAGAAGTTTTACCATATTTTTGTGTATCTTTTCCTATTTTTTGCATTATTGGGTATAAATTGCAAGATTACAATTTATTTACTGTGCGAACTTATATAAATGTGCTAAGTAAGTGAATATAATTCAACGTATCTATTTATGTGAAGATAACTAACTGTTATAAGAAGATAAGTAAGATCCCTGGTATGACCTGGGGAAATAGTGCAGATCACTACTCCAGCAGCGCGAAAGCCCCACAGACACTGGTTGGGGCTGCACAAAGGTCAATATAATAAGGCACAAAGGCCTCACAAGCCAGGAAAGTGCGCGAGGTAACCTACGTGAATGTATTTATAGTTGGACTAAATCAACCCCTCAAACATCTCTAGGGTGCAGAAACCTGGTTCCAGCATCCCCCCATACTGCTTTGAGGTGAGACCTCAGTCTGCACTCCGCAGACTATTGCCAAAATGGCTAGTAGTATAGGGATTTATTTGGATAATTAACTCTGAACCTGGGTTAGGCCCCAACAAGCCAAAAAATGGTTCTATTATCGAGAGTAGAATTTGCATAGAGATGTCTGATGTCGTATCGTTGGAATCCAACTAAGAATGAAATTGAAGGTTGGCTGGACAGGAGAATTCACAAGGTCACGGCGCAAGAGAAAAATAATCCACGACTATCAAAGGAAGAGTGGTTAGACTGCTACCTGTACACAGAGATCCATGAAATTTTCTTTGCATATTTCCCTATTAAGTTGTACAAGTAGATCACGAAGTTAGTAGATAGCCAAGGAAGGTGCAAGATCGACAGTCCTATTATGTGGACCCCAGAGTTGGTGCACATATTGGAAGCATTGGAGGATAAGATCACGCGCGCTATTGATCACTGGCTCGATTGAAATATAGGGGGATTCATTATTGAGTTCACAGTAGATACTTAAGTTAACTATAGTGATGCAGAGCGATGCTTTGTCAAAAGAATGCGAGGTAAGTACGTTAAGTCTCTGAACAATTGGATTAAAATGCTACTGTGTGAAACAAAGTTTAAGCGAATACGTTGATGTTTGGGGCTACATGGAGTGGGAGAATTTAAAAAAATGAAGGTAGTATAGAACTAGAAACTAGCCCCTTGATTTCACCTCCACGAGGGGATGAGGAAGAGCTCGCAAAGGTCTCACCAAGAAGTGCGATCAATTTGATAAGGAAGAGGGTTTTGCACATACCAACCCCACCCACACCACCACTAGCTTCACAACCTTCACCCCCATCTTCGTCTGTACTACCTCCACCACCACTGCGAGTCAATATGGCAAGTGTGATAAAGTTGTCGATGTTCAAGGGAGTAGGAAATGAAGATCTAGACCAGTTTTGGTTCATGACAAAAGTTGTATGGGAAACACAGGGAATTACAGACGACAATATAAAGAAGGTGACATTGCTCAGTGCTCTGTAGGATCGCACACTAACCTAGAATATTAGGCATTCTAATGACAATTCGAATGCAGGGATCGCGGATATCCAAACTGCGCTGAATAGAGAATTTAGCAGGCTGAAGTCAGAGGTCTAGTCAATCATTGGATTCAAGGAGATCAGGATGCTACTAGGCAAGACCCCCTGGGAATTAGATCAGAGACTAAATTGCACGATTCGTGAAGCTAATATGACTTTGACGGATGGACAACATCGCGAATGGTTTGTAGCATCACTAATGCCGCACTTGAGGAATGCTCTGTCACAACAAAGGTTTACAACACAAGCAGAGGCCTTGGAGATCGCGATGAGACTGAATGAGACCCTGATACAGGATCCTAACATGGAGTTCAGTAGATCCACGTTCAGTTGAAAAACTTGTCCCTTGAGATGCAGAGTCTGAAACAGGATAGGATAGCTCACCCGGAAGTGTGTAAAGAGGCATGGTGTGTTAAATGTAAGGGTCAAGGTCATGACAAGGACCACTTCCCAGTGTTCGCAGATTACCTTGCATGAGGAGGACCGATGCCAATAAGACCAGAGGCCCAAGCAAGACCTAGTGCGGCACCTACGTTGTGGTTCATGATTTGTTAAGTAGGTGCTATGGGGTAAAATGCATGGTGTATGGAGAATGAAGATACCCTCAAAGGTCTTCCCAGGACCTTCAACAAATTGTAAGATTTTCTGCAACTATCACAAAGTTACATGCATGTTCATAAACAATAACCAACTATAAAAGTAAGAGAAGGAGATTACCTCAAGCCTCCATGTAGATTTGTTGGAGAGCACAATGCAGCTAGGTGGAAGTCCCCTGAGCTGGCTCCAGATCAAGTCCTGCACAAAGAAGAGACAAGTGTAATCATTACATACAACTCTGATAACTAATACATGAATACATAAAAGAGCATATAGTTACATATAACTAAGCAACTCATGCAAATAGGTATTGGACAAATAACTTAATGAATGATAGTACCAACACCACAGAATAGACAATACAATTGCAGTTCTATATTAATATTGGAAGAGTGATTACAACCATCTATTGCATCCACCTTCCTTTGACCCTCCATCTTCTCTCTCTCTCTCCCTTCTTGCCAACTTATTATGATATGAGACAATTCTCAACAGTCAAATATGCTATCCTTTCAAATGCTCTGACCTCTATCACCATAGCCCTAGCTTTTCATATGTAGCAATTGAGTTAGGGTTACCAAGTTCCTCTTTGAGTTCCCTAGGGAAAAAGCAATGAATTTTCCATGTTCTTCAGCTCTTTCCCATTTTCCTCCTTCATCAGGATTAGAAATCGTCCAAATAGGTCGAATCTGGATGTTTCCCTGCTTTTCTTGAGTAAATCTAGGAACA
This sequence comes from Pinus tabuliformis, assembly GCA_031772625.1. Classification (NCBI taxonomy): domain Eukaryota; kingdom Viridiplantae; phylum Streptophyta; class Pinopsida; order Pinales; family Pinaceae; genus Pinus; species Pinus tabuliformis. The sequence continues at coordinate 856,615,408 of CM062805.1, read as the reverse complement.
AATATCTAGATATTTATGAGTCAGTTCATTCCTTTGACCCTTAGAATTTCACTAGGATCCACTAACGATGTTCCTGAACTAGTAACTTGAGTTAGAGAAGCTTTATAAATTAGGTTTTCAGTGCATAGCCAATGTTAGTGTGGAAACAAGGCATGTGATCTTGGTCTTTGCTTCAGCTATCATGTCCTTCCCCTTTGAGTTGATGAGGAGGTCAATTTGTTGTATAATAGATGCCCCATAAAGTGTGACATCAGAGGCTGCAACGATGGCCAAAATAATTTACTTAACTATAATTTCCCTTCAAAAAAGAGAGAGAGGATCAGAGCTTCAGGTGGTACAGTAAACCTGATACAACACATATATATAAAACTACTAAAATCATGTGCTGAGTCGGGCATTCCCATGTTCAGTAGCTATGTCAGAGTGATTTTCTCCAAAGAGATATGACGATGCTGGCCGCTGATTAGCACAATGCGGATCCGGTGTCATAATAGAATCATTCTGATAAGTTGTCTCCAAAAAACAATATACGCAACCTGGGAGAGGAAACAAGGCTGAGTGATGCAAGCCTCTACCCAAGGTCTTGACTTCTGTTTCACCGAACAACATAGATCGATACATGTGAATATACGTGTTTATGTCAAACATGCACAAAATCATCTGATTACTAGTCAATAATGGATACTGTTTAACAGACGCGAGGAAGGCCACCAATAATGGTGATGGCCTCCAAGATACACAGTACAAACTAACGAGTGTGAAAGATGTTTTGTCGTCGAACACCCGCAGAATCACTTAACCAGGAGCCAATAATGATAACCCCTAATCAAACACAAGGAAACCTACCACTAATGTCTGCAAGTACCAAGGCGCTGAATGTGTTTCTGGGTTGTCTTCCTAGATAGAGTGTTGAAGTCAATAGGAAGATACTTGTCGAAAGGTAGGCAATAATGTGTCCTACATCAATCGACACGAAATGAGACAATAATGATTTTTTTTTTGAGGAATCTTTGAGAATTGGGTCTAAACAAAAGAGGGCATGATGAAAGGATATGCTTGACGGGTTGATGGAGGAAACAAAGGTTAAGCCTTGAACAATAGAAGGCACGACAACAATTTTAACCATGTAGCACTAGACTCGTGAACACCAAAGAGTGTTAGGATACAGAGATGCAAGAACATCAGGGTATTTAGGCTAAATTAATAGGATGGTAGGATTCATATTGAGAGGCCATCACAAGGAAGGTTTATCTGAGGGAGTGCCATGTTCAAGTGAAGGACTGATGCCAAACCATGCTTTCTAATACTGAATGCAGTTGTATTGTCTACTTTCCCCATCTGATTAGTTTAGTGAGTCGAGATGGGTAAACTCGCCGATCTTTTCATGTTTTAAGAGTCTGAAAAGGACCGCAAAGAGAATGACTCTATACCCTATCTAATTATTTTAATGAGTCTAGACAGGCAAACACATCGATCTTTTCATATTTTGAGAGTCTGAAAAGGATCGTAAAAAGAGTGACTCTATATCTTGTATGTGTAGTTTAATGAGCCCAGACTAGACAACTTGGTAGTCTTTTTATATTTAGAGTGTCTGAAAGGATCATAAAGAACAACTCCATGGTGGTCCCTTTGTCATAGTTGTTAATCAGGTGTGAAAAAAGGTTAATAGTATACCTGGATCGGTTACCTTTTGTGAGTTAATCTATTGAATCTGGATAAAGAGAAACCTATGTTCAATAGATGTCTACCTCATTTTGTTACGAGTATGAGGAGACGGACTAAAATTGTTTTTCGTCGTGAATTTTTAACGAGTCACATAATGACAAACTCAAAACCTTCATCAAATTTTAACAAGTCAAATGAAGAAAACTCAAGATACCTTTTTCAGTTTAGTGAACGAGGAAAAAGAGGTAAAATAACTGCTCATTCCTCCTTCGTAGATTTAACGAGCCCGAAGGAGGGGAAAAACTCAGGGATTTTTCGATTTAAGAGCAAGAAATGGTCCCAAAAAATCAAGTGCTCTGGTTGTTGCCGTATATTTTTAACGAGCCCGGTGACAAAAACTCGAGATTTTTTAGTTTAACGAGCGAGAAAAGTACCTAAAAGAGTGCTCGGGTCATCTTTATAAATATTTAATGAGCCTAAAGACAAAACTCAATAATTTTTCAGTTTAATGAGCGAGAAAAAAGTGCCTAAAAAGAATGCTCTAATGGTCTTTTTCAGTTTAATGAGTTATAAAAAGAGAGAAAAAGAGTTGCTCAGACCATCGTTGTATATATTTAACGAACCCATCGATGAAAAACTTGGAGATGTTTCATTTTTTTGAGAGCAAGAAAATATCCCATAAAAGAAAAGTGCTCTTTTGAGAATACATAAAATAACAAAAGCACATGCCTAGTGCACTACTAGGCATAATACGTTTTCAAATAGAGCCCATTTCTGGGCTCCGCAAGTGAGATTCCTTCCCAGTCCTATAGTTCATATGCCCCTTTTGAGAGGAATTTCTTGATGATATAGGGACCTAGCCATAAGGGTTGAAGCGTTCCTGGCCCCAAGAGGTCATGTTTCTGATCATAGAGCAAAACAACGTCTCCCTCTTGGTAAGAATGAAGCTTAACCTTTTTGTCGTATTGGGATTTTACCCGGTGGTTGTGAGCCTCGAGTGCCAATTTGGAATCTCGATGGGTTTCGTCCAGCTAATTAAGGTATAGTAAGCATTCTTCTTCCGTAGTAATTCCAGTTAGGAGTTCAATGGCTATTTGAAAGGAAGGGATTTGACACTCGATGGGTAGAACTGCTTCTAGGCTCTACACCAATTGAAGAGGTGTAAAGCCCATGGCAGTTTTTACTGAAGTTCGGTACACCCATAGCACTAAATATAACATTTGGTGCCAATTGGTTTTATGGTTTCCTACCAACCTACGGATCATGGTTTTTAAGACGCCATTTACGGCCTCCACTTGACCATTAGCTTAGGGGTAGCAGGAGGATGATTTATCCTGATGAAAACCAAGCAACGATGTTAAATCAGACATCATATGGTTCTGGAAGTGAGATCCATGGTTTGTAACGATTGTGCGGGGTACACTGAAACTGCAGATCACTTGATTGAATAGGAGTAATTCCATGGTTTCTCCATCGTTTCTGTAGGTAGGAAGGGCTTCGGCCCATTTCGTAAAATAGTCCACAACTACTATGATATAGTTGTGTCTAGCAGAGGAAACAGGATTACAGGTGATGAAGTCTATCCCTGACTTGGAAAAAGGGCCAACAGATATCATCAGGTGTAGTAGGGACGAAGAAGCACGCATTTTCTTTGTGAATACTTGACAAGAATGGCATTACCAGATGGCCTTGACACAATATTTGAACAAAGTCGGCTAGTAATAGCCTGCGCATAATATTTTTTGTGCAATAGATATGCAAAAAGATGGCTACCACATGCCCCAACATGGTAGTCATTTAAAACATGCTCCACCTCTTCATGAGTGAGGCAATGACGAAGAACTGTATCCAAACTATGACGATATAACGTATCATTAATCACTAGATAGTGCCATACCTGGTGATGGATGCGACGACAGTCGCCTGTCGATAGCTCGTGGTGGAACCGTTGGCCTTGAAGGTAGACAAGAATGTCCCCATACTAAGGGTCAGTGGTGTCGATAAGATAGATAGCCTCATCCGGGAGAGGATCGTGGGCTATATCAGTCAAATCGATGATGGGAAGTTTTGACAATAGTTCGATGAAGACTAGAGAGTTCTTCACCTTGGTAGCTGTGAAATTTAGATCAAATTATTGGAGGATCACAATCCATTTTGAATATTTTCCTCCAATTACTTGATGAGAAAAAATATGTCTCATGGGATTCTCCAAGACGATGACAGTAGTCTATCGCAATAGTATGTAGTGTCGGAATCAGTTGACAACAAAGACGACCGCAAATGACAACTTTTCCACATGCGAATATCTGAGTTCGGGCCCATCCAGGCCTTTGGACAGATAATAGATTACATGTTCACTTCGGCCATCATGCATTTGAACCAAGACCATTCCAAGAAAGGATGGTGAGGCTGCCAGGTATAGAAGAAAGTCACGACTATAGTCGGGAGCACTAAGGAGTGCAGCTAATATAAGCACATTTTTCAAGGCATTAAATGATTGTTGAGCTTTATCATCCCATAGATACAACACCCCTTGCTTAAGTAAGTGCATGAAGCCTTTTGTCAATTTGGCATAATTTACGATGAATCGTCAAAAAACGTTTGCTTTCCCTTGCAAACGTTGGAGCTGTAGAATGGATTGTGGTTCTAGAAATTGAGTAATTGCCTTTACCTTATTAGGATCAACCCTAATCTTGTACTTGGAGACAATGAATCCAAGTAAGCGTCCAGTCTCGACAAAGAAAATGCATTTATGCAGATTTAGGTGGATGTTGTAAAACTGACACCTTAGAAAGATTTCTCTTAAATGGTTTAGGTGTTACGTTTATTGCTTGGAATGGGCTGGAAGGTCATCTAAGTAAGCTTGAATGATATGCCTGATATCGTGAAATGCGCAATCCATGGCTCTTTGTAAAATCACTCTAGCATTCCTTAAGCCAAATGGGAGTTTTCGATAGGCAAAGACACCCCATGGGCAGAAGAAGGTGGTTTTATGCTGGTCTTTGGGTTTTATAACAATCTGGTTGTAACCTGAGAATCCATCTATGAATGAAAATGATTCACAACTGGTGTAGTCGTCAATGATTTGGTCGATTAACGGTGTCAGATAGTTATCCTTGGGACATGCGGCATTCAAGTCTCTATAGTTGACACATACATGGATGGTTCCTTTTTTTTATTGATAGGAACTAGATTGGAAACCCATTCCGTTAAAGGAACGAGATAGATGAAACCAGCATGTAACAATTTTTATACTTCGTTTTTTATGGCTCCCGTTTTGCGGGGATGGATCAGTCGAAGTCTTTGATGGATAGATTTTGCATTGTCGTAAAGCTTGATGCTCAACAATAGATGGATCTATGCCAAGATTTTCCTCATAAGACCAAGCGAATACATCGTGGAATTCCTTAAATAGCTAGGTGAAGCTTGCAATTTCCTCGAGAATGCAATTGGCTCCAATATTTATGTTTTCCACGATGCTTGTCTTGAAAAAAATATTGATGAGCAATGTTTTTGAAATATTGCCCATGTTTCCTTCCACCTCCAAAGTTTGAATGGTCATATAGGGTGAGGAAACGATTTCTAGTATGTCACGGGACAGGATTTGAAGAGGCATCATGTCCGAATCAGATATTGAAACACGATGGTGCCAATCCTCCCAAGGTCGCCCTTCTAAACTCATGATTTCTCGAATAGCTTCCTCCGTAGGTAGGACTTGATTAAGTAGATCGAAAGAAGGAGCATTTATGGGAGGGGCAGTGGTATCATTGGCTGGAACCAACATCACTAGAGATGCAGATGCAGATTGGCTGGCTTGGTAGGCCAATTCAGCTGGTGACAACAGAATTTGGTCTCTGTATGTGTGAAGGTCTGAAGGAGCTGGTAGGATCCATGGATCAGTCTGTTCATGAGGAATAGATGAAAGCATTTTGATTGATTGTGGAATCTTAGTTCGCTGAAGAGGGAAACAACCCATGAGGGAAGAAGCCTTCAATAGACCGGTATCGAGACTGACATAAGAGTCAGGTACACCACCTAGTAGGGGTACGAAGCTTCTTGGTAACAAGGAGTAATCAGGGCTGCAAGAAGACAACTGATCTACTATAACTACCTTTCCATCCAATGGGAATAGGATGATGCAAAAGATAGTAGATACGATGGTCATCATGGCATATGTCCAACTACGACCCAGCAAAAGATTATAGTCGAGTTTTTTATCTACGACTTCTATGTCCACTGTTACCAATTTCCCATACAAAGTGATGGGGTAGCTAGCTAGGTAACCTTTTGGGATGAAAGTGTGGCCATCGAAAGCTTTAAGGGAGTTCGATGGTGGGGATAGGGTTAGAGAACCCAGGTAGAGCTAGCATGAAGCCGACATGACGCAGGTAGAAGCACCTTTGTCAATGATAGTTCTGTGTATACTTTTTCCTTTCAACGTAATTTTCACTTGGAATGCAAGCTGGTGAGAAAGGGGAGGTTTACACTTTTCCATGTTGAAAATTGCAAGCATGGAATCTTGTGGGTCGATACCACCAATAGCTGAAAGCAAAGATTTCCGTTGTGTTGGGAATGTTTGTAATACTTTGAGTGTCGAGATAGCCAATCATGCTTGCGCCAAGTCTTCTACAATGCTATAGTTTTAGGTGGCACATGCATATGTATTGTGCGTTGTGCATCGAAGTGCCCCCTTGGGGGGGGGAAATTACAAGGTCCACAACTGGCCTTTCGATATGCAAATCGTTGGGCAGTGGTGGGTTTGGACTTGAGGAAGGTTCTTTTGCATGAGTGACAAGAGCTCCATAAGGTTTGGCTCGTGTTTGTATATATACCATTCCAAAGGTGTAAATGGTAGAATATCCTTCACCAATTGAAGGATGTTGCAAACCATCATAGCCCCCTTGTGGTGGTAGGGGTTGGTTTGCAATAAGGTTTTGTTGCTACTGAGCAAGAAAAGGTTTTTTGAGGATAGTGGTGATCCTACGAATGTCCTTTTTAGCAATGTATTATGTGCATTCTTGAAGACGCGAACAAAAATAGGTCATGTGGTCTTCAGCACAAATTTTGTAGGGAAATCTGGCAGGTTTATCCATTTCATCGTTAGTAGGCACAATGGCCTTCTCTTTTGGGTTTGGCTACTTTGTTGACTACTCCTCAGAAGGAGAGGTATTTTTCTTATTCTTCTTGTTCTTCCCACCAGGTTTTTGCATAGACTACATAGAGTTTATCAAGGTGGCAGGAAGAGCAGTCAATTTGGTAGAGGGGTCCACTGACTTCTGGGTAATGTGATCATTGAGTTGTTTTACAGAAGCCCCAGAGGTTGCACCAACAATCCCATCGACGTCCACTCCAGGATGCTGAGTATCAGAAACATTGGAGTTACGAGGGGCATCGAGGATTACGTCGTAAAGATTTCCAAACTGTGAATATATTAGATCCAAGTGCTGGGCACGATGTATGGATTGGTATTCCGTGACCACACCACCTAAAGTGACATCTTTAGCAATTTGCAGGAGTAAGGACGTGCAGAACTAGTCTGCCAAGAGATAGCCTGGGAGGGGAGCTTTGACTAACCTCCTCCTACATCTCCATTCATGTATATGATGAGAGATGTGGGTGGCAGTATCTTGACGTAATGAAGTAAGGAGCTCTGTCCCAGTCTCATAGTAGATAGGTAGCTGGAAGCGCTTTAGGAATTCCATCGCTAAAGTGTCAAAGGTGTTTACGGATGTGCGTGGTAACTCAATGTACCATTTAGCTACATTGCCAGTGAGGGTGTGGGGAAAAAGATGTAACTAGACACTATCGTCCACCATGGAGTTTGAAGCACACCAAAGATGGTAGGTGGTGATATGGGTGCCCAAATCCTCCCCTTGCTTTCCTTCGAACTTGGGGATGTCAGTTGGTATCTTATGCGGGATCGGCGACCAAATTAAGTTGTGGTATATGGGGTCATTTGTAAGTTTGTACAAGTCGGTTATATCCAACGTTGCCAAGAACGACAAAGATTTTGGTGCCCCCAACTCGGGCCACGACGATGACATACGACTTGAGGAGCCTTGTGCTCCTCTCATCATTTGAGTCCCAATATTATACATGGGCTGCGTGGTATAGTAGTTTCCTTGAGGTATGGCATTGTAGTGTGGATTTCCACAGGGATTTTGATACTGGGGTATAGAATTGCCCTGAGGATAAGCAGTGCTCCCTTGACTCATTTGAATTTGTGATTAGGGTGCCCCCATGGATTGGTTGGGAACTCCCTAAGGATTCCCGTCCATCACAGAACTAACAATTTATCCTTGATTAACATAAGGAATGCTCATGTCAATTAGCAACTGACCATGCATGCCTGAGAATGGAGGGGGAATTGTTACGTTCCCTATCGACATGTGCATAAAGGGAATGCCCCGAGATACTTGAATCTGGGGGATTGAACTGTACAATGGTGGCTGACCATATTGTTGATGGATGGGAATTACACCCATAGTGCCATATTGAGCATTATAGGGAGCATGGTATGTGGCACTTGTCGAAGGTATGCAGTTTGACACTAAAGGGGTGGAACCTGACATCAGCTAGGTTCCACTCGTAGAGGGTGTCATGTGAGTGGTTGTACTTGGGACAAATGGGATAGTGGGGTTTGCCATCGACGGTGTTGTGGTGACTATCGACTGGGGAAGTGGTGGAGGACCAAAAGTGTCCCTAAAGTCCCATGACCCATTAGTCGTTGACGAGATAGATGGAAGTGTTCCAACTACCGCAGTAGGAAGTACAGGTACCACAGGAGCCAAGACTGGTTCCAATGGATTCGTGAGTGGAGGGTTAAAGTGAGGAAGAAATCCTTCAGTGAAGAAATCCTCTGGCAAACTTGAATTGTCGATTGTCCAATTAGATTCCGTGTGAGATCTGGGAGACTGATTCCCCGAAGATGGGGAATCTGGTTCACTGGAACTTGACGAATCTTCCATAATGAGTGGAGGAAGTCATAGCAATCGTCTAGATTGGCGATGAGGGCTGGATGTAGCCACGATGACCGTTAATTTTTATCAATAAATTTTATCGTGATATTTGTTAAAGTTTCAAATGATAACACTTGGGTACCTAAAAAGTATAAAAAATACTCTAAGTTAATCAATCAGAAAACAGAGGGAAATGACCCTGTCTGATAAGCACCGATCACTGAAGATTAAACCCAGTATCACAGTGAATAACAAAGAGGGTTGGCCAAATGTATAGTTACGGTTACTCTTGAGCTTCACCCAAACCTTAGATTGAGGGGCCAAGTAATCTCATGAAGACGAGCACCCTCCCAGAAACTGAAGATAGAGTAGGTTCATCTGTGTTAAGTACTAGGGAAGCCCGCCCCAGTCACCTGGTGTAAGTCCCTAAAAGCTTGGCCACTAAAGATACCTCAAATCATAGATGCTACCGGGGGGGACATAATCATAGACAACACACTTTGTGGGCAGGATACTTGAGTCCTCGACTCAACTCTGAAATCCCCGAAGGGACCCCCGATACACAGAATACCCAAAGGAGTTGCAAGTGAAGGCGGGCTACCTTCACTTACAGTTCGATGTTGTCTCGTATTTTTCTCCACTTTTACTGGAGTGGTCCTAGTAGTATGAATGCAGAAGGAGTTTTTCTCTCTTTTAATTCCACTAGTTTGGTTTTCGACCTTGGGCAGTTTACTCACATGCCTATCCCAAGATCCTAGCCTGCACTAATGTTTATTTGCTCAGTAAAGAGTTACTGGTTGATTTTACGTAAATTTTATGTGTACTTGATTATTTTCTTTGGTAGGGGAGTTGACGTTTGAAATGTGATGAGACTCTAACTGAATAAATCATGCACAAGAAAATGCTTTAAAAAAAATTCAATTCGATGAAAACAAGCTATATTCTACAAGTGAGAGTCTTTCACATATTCATCTTCTTTCCATGCATCCTAGTCATTTAACACATGCATAACCCAAGGACTTCTTTCCATTATTTCTTAACAACTACTTGAAACCAAAATAGAGCAACTTTTAACCAACTAAATAGAAGAATGAATAAAAAAATGTGGATCTTTCTTTCAAAAAAATGGTTTTAAGAAATAAAATCAAAACTTATTTCCTAAAAAAACTTTTAGGACACCTATTTTTCTAGAAAAATACAGTAACAAATCTTCTTTCAGTCCATAATAAGGCTTCCTATCCCTTTTGGCTTACAAACACTACTAGAGATCAAGTTATTGGGAGACTAAGAGAGTTAATAGGTCCACTAACGCTCCCTATAAGTAGACACATTGCTTTATAAAGCTTTGTGTAGTCTACTAACCTGTGTTAGTGTGGGAAAACAGTAAAAAATAAGGCTTTCTAGATTAGATTCGGAAATGAATACATGTAGGCAAGATGCCGCAAGATATTTGGTGGGTCAAACAGGGAGTGCAAAAGTATAGGGAGGACTTAGAAGGAGGAGAAAGCTGAGAAATGTCTGGGTAAAATGGGAACTAGATGTATAGTCCCCAGCAGAGTCGCCAATTCTTCTATGGGGTAAAATGCACGGTGTATGGAGAATGAAGATACCCTCAAAGGTCTTCCTGAGACCTTCGACACATTGTAAGATTATCTGCAATTGTCACAAAGTTACATGCATGTTCATAAACAATAACCAACTATCAAAGTAAGAGAAGGGGATTACCTCAAGCCTCCATGTAGATTTGCTAGAGAGTGCAATGCAGCTAGGTGGAAGTCCCCTGAGTCAGCTCTAGATCAAGTCTAGTAAAAAGAAGAGGCAAGCGTAATCACAACATACAACTCTGATAACTAATACATGAATACATAATTGAACATATAGTTACATATAACTAATCTAGTCATGCAAACAGGTATTGGACAAACAACCTAATGAATGATAGTACCAACACCACGGAGTAGAGAGTACAATTGCAGTTCTATATTAATATTGGAAGAGTGATTCCAACCATCTGTTGCATTAGCCTTCCTTTTCCCATCTAGCTTCTCTCTCTCTCTCCCTTCTTGCCAACTTCTTATGATATGAGACAATGCTCAATAGTCAAGTATGCTATCCTTTCAAATTCTCTAACCTCTATCACCATAGCCCTAGATTTTCATATAAAGCAATTGAGTTAGGGTTGAAAAGTTCCTCCTTGAGTCCCCTAGGGAAAAAGCAATGAAGTTGCCATGCTTTTCACCTCTTTCCCATTTGCCTCCTTCATTAGGATTAGAAATCCTCCAAATAGGTCGAATCTGGATGGTTCCCTGCTTTTCTTGAGTAAATCTAGGAACAAATATCTAGATATTTATGAGTCAATTCATTCCTTTGACCCTTAGAACTTCACTAGGATCCACTTACGTTGTTCCCAAACTAGTAACTTGAGTTAGTTGGGTCACTAACGCACCCTTAGGCTTGCAGAGAAGCTTTATAAAGCAAGTTGTCAGTGCATAGCCAGCGTTAGTTTGGAAACAAGGCATGTGATTTTGGTCTTTGCTTCAGCTATCATGTCCTTCCCCTTTGAGTTGATGAGGAGGTCAATTTGTTGTATAACAATAGGAGGAAAGCATGCTACGGACAACTGCCATTTGTTGCAGAAGTACACAAAAAATTTGCAGCAATTCTTCTGTAATTTTTGTAGATAGGTTGGACATGATGAGTGCACCTATAGAAGCTATGAGCTGATGATGGATAGGACTCCCACCTACAGAGTTCAGGCTGAAACGTGGCCCCTTGACCAGAATGTAGGAGTGGCACGAACCATGTTTCAAGGGCGTGGATGAGGCCAAGGTGGAGGAGGACCTGGAAGAGGTCATGGACAACTGATATGTTACTATTGTGGAGGGCCAGGACATTATTCTATGATTGTACAAATCTGATGCATCCATCACGCTTGTACTGTACTTTGTTTGATCATGAGATGGAGGATTATCCCACACTAATAGCGAGGTTGCACGACAAGGGAGCGCTCCAACCTCCCCCGACTTAGAACCTACAAATGATGAGGTCTAAGCCAAGTGAGGAAGACCCTAATGTGAACATTGTGCTCTGAAGTGGAATTACATTGGGGGATGATAAAGGCAAGCAACCTGAAGATAGTACTTGGGTTTTTAAGGTTCCGACGAAACAACCAGAGTTTGATTTGGAGCGCACTAAGGAAACCTTCATGGAAGCTAGGAAGAGCTTTGCTGATGCCTCCACTTCGGGAAGCAAAGATAGACCGAAGCTGGAAATGGACCCATCGATGCTCACGACGTTCCTAGAAACATGCATGGAGCTACTGTGTGACAGTAAGGTTGTAAAGGGATTGCATGAACTCATAAATAGATGCGTTAGGACCACACCAGGAGAACCCCACGTAGTCCTAAAGATTGGAAAGCATGCGACAAGGACGAGAAGAGAAATGAGATTGACCGCGTAGATTGGAGAATACGAGATGGACCAAGTGATTCTAGATTTAGGATCGGATGTGAACATTCTGCCGAAGAAGACATGGGAGCACATGGGAAGGCCTACGCTACAATGGTCTCCTATCCAGCTATGAATGGTGAACCGGCAAAAGATACTACCTATGGGAAGATTAGAGGGAATCACTGTGGATATTGAAGGAGCAAGCGCGCTAGCAGACTTTGAAGTAACAGAGATTGTTGATGATAACAATCACTAGCCTGCGCTATTAGGAATCGATTTGGCCACTCGGGGTGATAAACCTGAAGAAGCGCAAGAATATTTTTGAGAAAAACTCTCTGCACGTAGTCGTACCTTCAGACCTTGTAGAAGGATTGCACTACATTGAGCCATTGCACGACTATGAAAGCGACGATGACCTAGACTGCATCTATAAGATAACCATGTGAGAGAAATACTAGGTAAATCCCACTGCGGATGGATGAATCTCATGGGAGCGTGAAAGCTCCTCTATGTCAGATTCAGATGAAGAGATAGAGTGATGGCAGAACCAGTTACACATGGTAACCACACTGGAATACAACATGATGACAAGATCGATGCACTACATATCAGCGTAAGTAAGGGATCTACCTACGTATGATGGGTTAAGCGAGGTAGATGCTTTCCTGAATAGATTTGAAAGAGAGGTGTCAGAATAGAAACATTTTGAGGATTTGAAATGGGTACTACGTGCTACGCCCATGAGGTAGTGGGGTACACACCAAGTAAGCTTTGAGGACTGGCGTAAATGTAGGATAATGATGCACGTGCATTTTTGGAAGCCTCAGATGTGACTAGCAGACAAGAATGATGAATGGGATGATCCGTGCATGCATCTATTCAGGTGGGTATAGGCATATGGTAAACAACCTGCATAGATGTACATGGACTTCACATTCAGGAACACGTTAAATAAGTAGGTGTTAGCTAGGCAATTGCGTGAACAATCCCTCGAGTTGGGATGATGAAGTCTAGAAAGAACGCATGCGCGAAAGGTTCCCCATGCAGAAGCCTTTAACAAAGTGTGCGAAGCACTGAACAAGGTATATAATGCACAACGGAATGGTTGGGACCTGCACGTACTAGCAGTTCTATGGGCTTATAGGACAACGTGCAAGAAACTAATGGGGTAGATGCCTTCTACATTGGCCCATGAAGCAAACACTGTAGTTCCAATAGCGCGCAGTATGCCTAGTCTGCGCATAGCAGCACCACTAGATATGATGGTTCGCAGAGCCTTGGAAGAAGGGATCGTGTAGCTGACCAAAGTAGAACACTTGGGACCTGAGCAAGAACTATGACAGGGTGATCTTAGGCTCCAAGAACTCATCAAAGAAAGGGTGTGACTAAGGCAGAAAAGCACTCTGATAGAAGCGGAAGTCAAGAAGCTTGAGGAAGAAATAAAGAAGGATTTTCTTGATAAGAAAACCAGGATGATAAAACAGAGTGCGCACAATTACGGTGGCGGATTTTGGGACTACCGCCGAGAGTTGTTCAACCTAATGCCTTGGATTGGATCGTATATTACTAAATGGATCACCCATTATGGCATGCTGCAGATGGTAAAGTGCACAACACAACCAATAAAAATAAAAGGTGGATTTTTTCCAGGGAAAGTGATGGATGACCAGTTGAAACCTTATATAGGTGGCACGGCCACCTGAATAGCCATGAGAAGTACAGCCTTAGCACTCTAGGCAGTTGATAGGAGGCATGGGACTATAAACTACTCTACCTAAGAGCTTTGCAATGTCAGGGTTACGCGTAGGAGAAAAGTGTCACAAGGTCCACGACTGCAGAAGGGGGGCTGCGATGTCATGTGACTTAGCTGGAAAATGACCATTGTAGTCACTATTCATAATGTGATGCTTGACTTGAGACCAAATGGAATGGGAGGTAGGCATTTAAGATGAGCTTTATGGGCATTATTTGGGAAAATATGTCACCAAGGGAGCATTAATGGAACAGATTTAGGGGGAACGATCGAATTCAAATTCAAAAGGCGCTATAAATTACAAATGGCTACCAGCAAACAACATTTGGTCATTTGCAAATTGAGCTGTCGTATGCCTCACGTATTCTAAGCCGAGACTTGTTTGTCCTGTGCAGAGCATTTTTTGAGCCCCTGTTTGAGTGGTTGAGAGATTTCTCGATGAATAAGATGGAGCATCTGAAGAAGCTAGGGAAATTGTAGAGATGACTGCCGAAGAAGCCGCACAGGCCATGTCCATAGAATATGCCCATAAGAGCACCGGGATTGTGGCAGAAATCCCTAATTCACTGCACACACTAAGACCGAAGAAGGATAAAAATCCAATGATTCCAATGTGTGTGTCCCCCTGAAACCCACGGCGAAATAGATCAACTATGGAGGAGAAAGGGAAAGAGGTTAACTTGGAAACCGATGAGGAGGAAGAAGACCTTGAGGACCTCATAATCAAAGAGGATGAGGACAAGGGTACGGAGGAAGAAATTGAGGGCACGGTCCCTCTATCTAAGCTGCCCGCTTATGTCCCTCTGCAGAAGGTGAAGGCGAAGGTGCCTAAGGACCTCAATGAGAGAAAGAGCTCTCTGCAGACTCTGCTCCTCCCAAATGATATCATCTTTGAAGGAATGCACTTGGGAAGGGTGACGAGCTTAAAATTTGAATTTTGGGATCTTGTGACCACGAGAAATTCCCTCACTTGGTGACCACGCACCTCATGAAGCCAAAGAAACACACCGCAGTGGGATTCATAGAGTTGGAGCCGTGCAAGAGGTTACGCCGAGTTAAAATGGCAGGGTTGTTGAACCTACTCTGGGTGCTGCATTACCAGTGCACCCTAGTGACTATATTTGTCATCAGGCAGCTACTTTGCCTAGTGCATGGTGGGTGTTTGTGGCTGGAGGAGCCCATCCCCATCACGGACCACCTAATCCATCGAGTTACCTGAGTCTCATGCAAAGGCAAAGACCATGCATAAATTTTCGAGGGAAAGAGTAGTGATTTGAACATCAAAGAGGCCATGAAAAAGAAATGCAAGCTAGAGAAGAAAAAGAGGGGCTACGCCATCTCCAGTATCAACAAAAAAGTAGTCAGAGTGGCGACTGAGATACTGGTGGGTAAGGTCATGCGGAAGTGCTGCATGGATGAGGTTCCCATGCTAGTGGTGGCACTTGCTGAACAGTGCACAGAAAGGGTCCAGTTCAACTGGTCAGAATTCTTGTGTAAGGAGCTCCTAGAAAATTTCCATGAGGCACAAGAACAAGGAAAAAATTTCCATTATGCATGGCTTTTTTTGTCCATAGTGTTGGTGGCTGGTGAATTGCCGGCATAGCCAATTCCACACAATTGCAAGGGATCTCTAGGAGGCCGAGAAGTATGCTTCGTTGTGGGCCACTAAGGACCTGAACTATATTCACGACAGTAAAATATTCTGGGCATTCATGGAAATGAACATTAGAATGGGGATTAACTGCAAGTCGTGGTTATCACCCACTATCTACAACAGCCTACAAAGTTTTGCAAAGTTTAAAGTGGACTTTCATCACATCTACCTCAGGGTGTGCAAGGACCCTGTAAAGAATTTGAACAAACTACCTTACATAGCCACAGATGATGTGATCTTCGATGTACTTGAGACATGGCCACTGGAGTGGTGCACTCCAGACATCTCTGCACTGGAAAAGTTTGCTATACAGAAAAAGAAGGAGGAGGAAAAATTGTGCTTGGTGCAGTTGGCAGAAAAGAGAAGGAAAGAAGCAGTAGTAGCAAAATCATAGGAGGCAGGGACACTGCATAGACAGTAGCAGAAAAACAAAAGGCCATAGTAGTAGCATAGAAGGCAGCAGAGAAGGTGAACGAGGGCTAGAAGTCACCTTCACCTAAGCAGGAGAAAGAGATGGAAACAAAGGTAGAGGAGGGCGGCCTAGACCCATAAACAACATCAACACAATTGAAACGCCAGCGCCCGACTGAGCGGATGAGGCCGCACAATAATGTAAAAGCGTCTAAGTTTTTTATCGACCTGATCACCCTTATTGTGGGGGATCTACATGATATAGGGGAGACAGTGCACAACCTCACCATAGAGGCCCTCCAGAACCTTACGGAGGAGGATTAGATTGTATTGGGGGCCCTCCAAGCATAGATTTAGGAGTTACAGGTGCGCACTCCTCAGGCTGGTACTCTCTCGACCAGCCTTGTAGAGGGAATAGTTGTAGCCAAGGTAATGTTGCACACTCGTATGACCAACACAATAGTGCTACCAAAAGGGGCACTAGTTACAGCAAATGAGGCTGACAGGCCTACGGTTAGTACATTGAAAGGTATAGGGATCAACATGGTTGTGCTCCCATGGGAGACACTCTATGTTCTGTAGGATGGGATTACTATAGAACTACGGGCTAGGGAGAGCCACGCACTATAGGTGTTGAGTGAGAAAGAGATCAACATAGAGCAGTTGAGCTTATAGTGTGATGAGGTCATGTCTCAAAATAGGCAGATGGTGCAGGTACTTGAAGAAGCATGCTAGATGGTCCTTGAGCTGGCCATCCCAGCAGAAGCACTAGCTGAGGCGCGCATCCAAAGATTAGCAGCAGGGGTGTGTGAGGTGCGGGAAGAAATGGCTAAGTTTCAGTTGGAGTTGAACCTTTAGATCGTAGAGTTACTGTTGAAGGCACAACCTTCAACTACTCCAAAGGTAAGGGAACAGCGCACCAGCGCCATTACGTCAGGGCTAGAGGAGATCAATAATGCAGTAAGAGACTGCACCAAAATGTTGGAAGAATCATTCGAGGTCCTCACAAATATGTAGGAGGACCTGAAGATACAACACTTAGAAATAGAGGTGCGTGAGCTATATCAGTAGTATGAAAATGTCAAAGGGACCATGCAGATGGTGGCCCTCACTCAGAGGCTCACGCGAATGCAACAGGCCAAAGCACTGAAAGAGAAAGTAGACGCAGGACGACACAAATAAGTAGTTTTCAAGGTGCGTGTTCAGCCTTGGATCGATGAGGCCTTCATAATCATAGAAACAATTGAAGGAAAGCTCGCGCATATGTAGGGGATGTAGGAACAGATGCAGGGGAGCAGTTTTGACACTGCAGTCTCCTAACAACGAGTACAGGAGATTCAACAGGCAGCCACCCAGTACGTTGCTTACCTTATAGCCATCTGAGCAGAGATGGGAGGTCTCCGCACAAAGATCTCCGCACCAATAGAGTAACTCAAGGGCGAGTCATGATGTCTATGTTGGTGGCCTATTGGGCATGGGATCCCCCCAAGGCAAGTTTTGGGGCTTAGAGCCCAAGTTTTGACTAAGTCCATTGTAAAGACTCCGCGATTTATGGGCACAAAGTGCAAAGCTATAATAGAGTCATAGGGTTGTCTAACCTTACTTTTGTAAATGTAGTGTTGGTTTCAGAGATATGGACCATGGGATTGTATAAATAGAGTGAGGCTCTAACTGAAAAAAAACATCTAAGGATAAAAGATATTGATGAAGCATTGAGTCGAAGTGTAGAATTGTGTCTTTGGGTTGTAGAGTAAGAGAAAGCTCTGCATCTGAGTGCGTAGGGCAGGTCGAGTCTGTAACCGTTGGAAGCATTAATAAAGAGAAGTTTTACCATATTTCTGTGTATCTTTTCTTGTTTTATGCATTATTGGGTATGAATTGCAAGTTTACTATTTATTTACTGCATGAACTTATATAAATGTGCCGAGTAAGTGAATATAATACAAGGTATCTGTTTATGTGAAGATAACTAACTGTTATAAGAAGATAAGTAATATCCCTGATGTGACTTGGGAAAATAGTGCAGATCGTTTCTTCAGCAACATGAAATCCTCACAGCCACTGGTTAGGGCTGCGTGAAGGTGAATATAACAAGGTATGAAGGCCTCGTAGGCAAGGAAAGTGCGCGAGGTAACCTGCATGAAGGTATTTAAAGTTGGAATAAATCAACCCCTTAGACATCTTTAGGGTGTGGAAACCTGGTTCCAGCATCCCCCCATATTGCTTCAGGTGAGACCTCAGTCTACGCTCTGCGGATTGTTTCTGAAAGGGCCAGTAGTATAGGGTTTTGTTTGGCTAATTAACTCTGAACTTGGGTCAGGCCCAACAAGCCAACAATGTTGAGAGTAGTCAAGGCAGTTGTTGCCTCCCTCTCAGGGACCTCTAGAGACACCCTAGATGACTCCTCCTTGTGTTCTTCCCCTTCTGTTTCAATGCCTTCTTCCTCTCTATTTTTCTTATCTTCTTCCTCTTGTTGTTCTTTCTTATCTCCATGAGTTTCTTCCTTTGTTTCCTCCTTTGTTTCAGCATTATCCTCCTTCTCTTCTCCTTCATCATGTTCCTCTGCATTAGTTTCTTCTTCATCCATCTCATCCTTGTCTAGCTTTGTATCTTCTTCATTTTGTTTTGCCTCCTCCTCACTAACAAAAGGACTAACATCATAAGTGAGGGTTTTGATGTCATCCTCTACTGGTAAGTATCTGAAGACTGACCATGTTATAGGGATCCTGAGTTTTTGGAGAGAATCTTCAATGAGGATCCTCATCAACCCATGGTGAGCCAATTGTTAGGAATTCCCTTTATTTACTTTGTTGTTGGAGTCTATGAGTGATTGCATCAAGAAATAGGGTATGTTGAGTCTTTGGTGAACTGGTGTTTCTACCCCAAATCTTAATTCTTCAAGCATTCTAAAATGGTAGCCATAAACAACATTGTATATAACCTCACATGAGATCTATTTGATGAGTTTCTAACCTACCTCACTCCATGGGTATGGCAAACTATCCTTGCTTACTCCACTTTTATCCTCTGTGGGTTCATCACCTTCTAAAAAGAATTTCCTTTTTTCCACCTGACTGCCTGCTTTGTCTTCTTTTCTCCATGAAATTCCTAGGGGAAGTGTGGTTACGCTACTGATGAGATCTTGGGTGAGATCTATAGTGAGCCCTCTGACTATAACAGTGGCATGGATTCTGTTGTGTGGAGTGAGGGAATGAACAAATTCTTGAGCCACCTCATCATCATACCCTGTGAATTTTTCAAAAAACCCCATTCATTGGACTCTTATAAAGATTTCAAGAACTTGGGGGCATTGTTGTATCCTCACAGTGTTTGTGGGTTCTGTCATATTAAACCCTCCTGTCATCTTGCTTGTTAGGCTTGAGAAGGAAATGAGAGGTTTGACACAAGAATTTTAAATTCAGGAGAAAAAAAAGTTTCATGTATATGTAATTCACCTCCCATATTTATTATATCCACTAGCTTTTAGAGCATTTCTAGTTCATTTTCTTGTAAATGGGGATGGATTTTTAGATCCTACCTCTTTAGAATGGTGGCAATGGACAATTCTCATGATATTTCCCCTTGAACCCCTCTCTGCCTATCTTGTAAACTTCCTCTGTGTATCCTGTATACTGCTCCTCTAGATTGCTGTTGTAGGAATTCTTATGCATGCTCCTGTAGAAATTATCTTGCAAAATAATAGATCCTTGCTTCCGATGGGTGACCAGAGTTATGAGAGCAACTTGTGTGAGGGAGTCTCGAGGAGGTGGAATGCACAGATGCATGCAAACAATGTTTTGTTTCCTTTATGGATTTTTGAGGTGAGGTTCCTCATAATCAGCTCCCACCCCATAGATCCATAGTTAACCACTTCTTGTCGTACTCCCCCTCTATCTTTGAGTTGACTGCAGCCACGTGTGAGAGGAAACCCGGTTTTGTATGTGATGACTGAATGAAGGTGGCCAATTTAACTGGCCACCTCTTCATTTATAAACCAACTACCTAGTGACTCTTACAACTTTTGATCAAATGATGCATATGAGTGAGTGAGCTGGATACTTACATGTGGTCTCGATGACATGATGTAGTTGTCAAATATCATAGGTGTTGCGTTGTTTATTTTTTGAATGGTCATTATTCTTCCTCCTCTGTTGTCTGTTGTCTATTGTCTGTTGTTTGTTATCTATTGTCTAGAGCTCCTGGATCATCCTAGTGAATACATGTAGCTGATGATTAATACTTTGTGGGATAGGCTACTACAGGACCTAACCAACCTACCATTCATCCTCAGATTGCTTCCTGTAGGTTTTCGGTGGATCCTGTAGGAATACAAGGGATCCTATAGAAAACAAAATATTTCTAAATATAAGTAATGAAGTGAAAAAACAATGGAATTGATGGAGATGAACATATGTGAGGCAGGGTTCCCTTTGGATCCTCTTTTTTATCCTTGACTATCTTTCTTGTCCACCTGCAGATAACAATTACATATTTTTATCTCATTTTTTTTTTTTGAAAAACACTAGGCTGCTTCAGAGAGGTTTTCACCCTAGATGTTTGCCCTGGCCGACTCAAAGAAGGTTTTCACCCAGGGATCTTATTATTCTTCTTTCTATTTTTTTTCATCCTTGGGCTGCCTCACGAGGTTTTCAACCCAAAGATGGGACTCAGGTGCCTCATGGAGGTTTTCACCTAAATCCTTATTCTTTTTTTCTTTTTTTTCAGTGACCTCATGAGGGAGGAGTTGGAACTTGGTCCACCATCACCACTATTTTATTGATATTGTTAATGAACTCTTGCTTTGATAAAGGCCTCTTGTACATTTTCAATTAGTGCCCATTAACAATCAATGTAATGGCTTCTTCATCTATACTTTTGATTTGCACTAAACCATTATAATGCAATCTTTCCACCACATAAGGTCTGATCCACCTTGTCCTTAGCTTACCCTTGAAGTCTTTATACCTAGAATCATATAACAATGCCTAATCACCCTCTTGAAATTGCTTCTCCTTAATATTTCTATCATGCCAGATCTTCCTCTAAAGCTGAACTATCTCTGTATGTATAATGGTCTACATTCTAAATTCATCCAAGCCACTCAAATGGAACAATATTTCTTTCTATGCATGACTGAGAACCAAATCTAGTTGGGCTTCCATCCTCAATGTGATATATTCAAATTCGATGGACAACAAAGCCTTTTTCCCATAGACCAGCTCATAGGCTGTAAATCTAGTGGTGGTCTTCCATGTCGTGTTATAGGCCTAGGTGGCCTAAACTAGTCTCTCTACCCAATCCTTTCTGTTGTTTCTCACTACCTTGTTTAGGATGCTTTCCAATTCCCTATTGGTCACCTCCACTTGCCCATTAGCTTGTGGATGATAAGGAGTGGAGTTCCTATGCTTTATTTTGTGATGGTTGAGAAGTTATTCAACCATGTTGGAGGTAAACTGACTGCCTTGGTCTGTGAATAGCTCTCTAGGGTACCCACATTTGTAGAATACATTCTCCCTTAGGAACTCAGCCACCTTCTCTTATGTTGTTGCCTTAATTGCAATGGTTTCAACCCACTTAGTCAAATAATCACTGCACACAATAATGTATTGTTTTTGCTTTAAAGGAGGGTTGATAGGCCTAGGGAAGTCCATGCCCCACTTTTCAAATGGCTCAAAAGTCACATGAGGTTGTAGGGGCATTTCATCTCTTGCAGTAGGCTTTCCCATCCTCTGGCACTGATCACACTGACTAATGTACTTTTTCACATCCTGATGAAGAGTGGGTGAATAATAGCCTTCTTGTAACACTAGGAATGTTGTCCTCTTTGCTACAAAGTGACCTCCACAAGGCCCATCATGACAGGTCAGAAGCATGTCAAAAACTTCCTCTTCCCTTACACACATTCTCATGATTTGATCTGGGCCAAGTTTGAAAATATTTCCCCCAATCCAGGTGAAGGGGGCACTTTCCCTGATTATCTTGCTCTTTTATTTGGAGGGAAATTTTGGTGGGAATTGTGCTGATACCAAATAGTTTTCTATATCAGCAAACCATGGGGAGAGAACTAAAATAGCAAAAAAATGCTTGTCTGGTAACTGGTCATCCACCATTCCTTCTTCACCCGCAAGCATATTCATCCTAGATAGAAAGTATGCAACAACATTTTCCTTACCAGGCTTATCAGCAATAGTTAGATCAAACTGTTGTAATAAAAGCAACCATCTTATAATTCTAGCATTCACATTTGGTTTTTCATTAAATATTTGATTGCAACATGGTCAGTATGCGCAAATGTTTGGTAGCCTGTAACGTAATGCCTAAATTTATTTAATGAATGCACAACATCTAGGAGTTCCTTTTTAGTCACAGTATAATTTAACTCAGCCTTTGATAGGTTCTTACTGATAAAATAGATGGCATAGGGAAATTTCTCCTCTCCCTGACCTAAGGCTACTCCTATGGCTTTGTGTGAGGCATCATCATGAATATGAAAATGGAGGGCCCAGTTTGGGCCTCGAAGAATTGGTGCAGTGGTTAACTTACCCTTTACAATGTCTAAGGCCTCTTGATAGCTTTTTGACCATATAAACTCAGAATCTTTGGCCAACAACCCAAATAAAGGAAAGGCCAGCTTGTTGAAGTCCTTTATGAACCTTCGGTAGTATCCAACTAACCCCAAGAAACTCTTGACATCCCTCTTCTTTTGTGGAGGTGGAACCCTTTGGATGATTGCTATTTTGTTTGGGTCCACCTGCAGTCCTTGTTGAGATATTGAATGCCCTAGCACGGTCCCTTCAGTCATTAATAATTCACATTTTTATGGACTGAGAGACAGGTTCATTTCAATGCATTTGTGCAATAATTTTCCTAGGTTAGTCAAGGCTTCTTGAAAATCATAGCCATAAGGTGTAAAATCATCCATATAAATTTCCACGACATCATGTACTAATTCAGCAAAAATACTCAACACTGCTCTCTAGAAAGTGGCAGGAGCATTGCATAGGCCAAAAGGAACGACCCTATAGGCAAAATTACCCCAAGGACAGGTGAATGTGGTCTTATCCTAGTATTTTGGGCAGATTTGGATTTGGTTGTATCCACTGAATCCATCTAGGAAAGAAAATAACTTCTTCCCTACCAAGCCATCTAGCACTTGGTCAATGAAGGGTAGGGGAAAATGATCCTTATTTGTGGCTTTGTTCAACTCCCTATAATCAACACAAATCCTCCACTTACCATTTTTATTTGGAACTAACACTAAAGGAGAGACCCACTCACTGTCATAGATAGGGTAAATGAATCCTACATCTAACAGTTTTTGCAGTTCTTCTTTGACTATATCTTTAAGAGCTAGATTCATCCTCTTTTGTGGTTGCCAGACCAAATTGCAACCTTCTTTGATGTATGTGTGGTGAGTACATATTGAGGGCTATACTCCCTTCATTTCCTTGTAACTCCAAGTGAAGGCTTCTAGGTTTTCTCTCAATATGTTGCATACTAAACTTTTCCTCTTCAAGAGCAGAAAGAGATGGAGTAATTTTAAAAGTTTTCTCTCGGCCAAATTCTATGGTTTTGACATGAAGTGGGTTGTAATTGGCCAAGCATAAGTCAATTGGATGATTGTTTTGGGTTTCCCTTACTTCTTCTTCTAATGGTAACGAACTAGGATTTGGACTTTGGAGCAGGTGTACAATTAAGTAATCCTCATCTTGATGTCCTCCTCCTATGGTTGCTTCCAAAGCATAAAGTTGGGCTGAATAAACCTCATATTCTTCCTCCTCTTCCAACCATAAAGGTAAATCATGATCTAGAGAAGGTTAAGCAGGAGGGTATAAGACTAATTGTTTGGAAATATGCTCATTCTTGATGGTGATATTTCCATCTGTGCAGCTAATGTAAGCATCAGTTGTGGCCAACCATGGCCTCCCAAGGATGAGAGGGTAACCAGTAATCTTAGCCTTAAGCTAGAGAACTAGATAATCTGCAGGGTAATCCCAGGAGTCAATGGAGACCATCACATCCTCCACAATTCCCTCAGTGGTGACTACGGAATGGTCTGCAAGTTGCAAAACTGATGTGGTTTTCCTCAATGACCCTGGAGATTGAGCTTGAGCATGGTATCCTTGGTCATCACATTAATGGCAGCCCCCAGATCAATCTGAGTGTGTGGGACAAGGGTGCAATTGATGTGCACATCTACTACGGGGCTTTGAAGGTCCAAATATTTCAGATATATTACCTTCTGTAGAATTAAGTCAGACAGCTTCCCAATGACATTAATGGTCGGGGCATCCCGTTTTCTTCTTCCTTGATTCTTGCAGAATTTCTCCTTAATCAACTTATTGTAAATGGGAACATCTTTTATTGCTTGGAGAAGGGGGATATTTACACATAGATTTCTCAATTCTCCCAGAAGTTCAATTTATTTTGGGGTAGGTTGGATTGCTTGGGATAATCTCTTAGGAAAGGGTGGATTTACTTTAAATTTTCTTTCCTCTCTTTCTTCCTCAACCTCCCTATGTGGAGAGGGAGGTTGGTTATCTGGGAGAATTCTCCCAGATCTTAGGTTGCTCTCTTGGATTTCTACAACATAAGTTAGGTATGGTGTCTCTCCAGTGTATACTTATTGAGCCTACCTATTGTTCAAGTTTGGATTTGGATGGGTAGGCATATGGGGTTGCTTGGCTGGAGTAGAGTGTAGGAGTTATGGTTGGGTAGGTGGTGGAGGCAAAAGAGCTGGAGCATTGTTGTATTAGGGCCTCCACCCCTGGTGTGGGGTATTCCACTGAGGTTGTGGTGGAACATAAGGTTGAAATCATTGGTTGGCTAGCTGGGAATGATACTAAGATGCATATGACCAAGGAGGGGTTGTAGACCAGGAAGGATGAGCAAGGGGTCCCCAAGAAGGTATAGTTGTGGTTTAGTTGGGGTTGTAATATGCATGGGATGACCCTTGCATACCCTATTGGTATGGTCTAGGCCCACGAGGTCTCCTTTGGTTGATGTAGCAAAGTTGCTCAGTGACCCCTTTAGCTCCTTGATATACAGGTTTGAGTCCAAGTAAAGAAGGGCACTTGTCCATGGAGTGGTTTTCTTCGCAAACCGAGAAAATCTCAATGCAGTTCAATGGACATCCGTTCCAAGTATGCCTCTTGGTGCACCTAGGACAAAACATGGTTGAGGCTCTTTCTACTCCCTCTTGCTTCCTTTTGATGTTCATGGTATCCAATTTCAAGGCAAGGGTTTTCAGCATCTCACTTTTGGGTTTTCAGCATCTCACTTTTGAAATCTTCCATCATATTTCCAATTTCACCCTTGATGGGTGAGTTGGAAGATGATGTATTGGCCATAGGTTGACCACCCCTACCCTTTTTCCTAGCTGCCTTAGAATGGTTTCTAAAGAAAGTATTGATATCCTCATAGGGTAATTGGTAGATGTCCCCTCCTGCTAACAAGTGTAAGGTATCCAAAAGATCTTCCCTTACTCCTTTAAGTAGGACCAGCTTTAGTGACTCAGGGTCAAGTGTGCGCCTGGCCCTTTTATAATTGAGCTGGAATCTTTCTTTGTAGTCTTCTAAGGATTCATCCTGGCCCATGGTCATCCTAAAAATATCTTCTTTAGTATCCTTTGACCTACAATAGTCCCTATATTTTTTGTTAAAATACTGTTGCATCTGAGCCCTAGTTGTGATGTTATCTCCAGGTAAACCCATGAACCAGCACAATGCTGCATCCTTGAGGGTAGATGGAAAAAATTTTAATTTTACTCATCATCTGTATAGTCATAGGTTTGGCATATAACAGAAAAATCAAATAGGAAAGTGTCAGGGTCCTTTGCGGTCAGGCCATGGAAATGAGGTAGGGCAGAGGGGCTTATATTCTTCATCTTAGTGTCCCCATTGGTTTCCATGATGGGGAAGGCACCCTCAACTCTCTTTTTATTCCATCTGTCATTTCGGTTTTCAGCCATTGGTTCAGTGGGAATGGGTTCCTTTTCTTCTTCTTCCCCTATAGGTTCTTCAAATATTTCAGGTTGCTCACCTAAAGGTTCCTCTAGTTCACAGCCACCGAAGAAGAGAGAAGGTTGGCTGCTGGATTCAATGGGGGTATTTGGCAAGAATTTCCCTAAATTTTCCCTATTCCTATGAGGCATGAAAGGAAATGTTTTTGGGTTGGTTTTTGTAACATTTTTTTAAGCTGAAAAGTACTTTCCAGAAATTAAATTGTTGATAGAATGAAAACTACTTACAAAAGGAAAAGTTACTTGTTAAATTGAAATTCTACTTGCAGAATGGAAAGGAAAGAATATAATGACAAATGAAAGATGTGTTCCCCCTCCTCTAGATCTTCAGGCTCAATATTCTGGATCTCACTCGTGGCCACGGTGGCATGTGGCTCTATATCAATGATATGCTTCCCTTTATCATTCCCCTTGATGAGCGCCAATATTGTAGCAACGATGTTGCAACTCCTGGGCTACCATCTTTACTTATCAACCCAAGGTTCGTACAAACTTGGAGGTGATAGTGCTATATGCACAAGTAGAAGTGAAGGTCCTGCCTGTTGTCACCTGTTCATCTGGTGAGAGACCCTAGGGGTTCCAAGCCAGATTTCTATAGAGTCAGAAGAAGCTTGATTCTTTGATGGAAGAAGAGAAAATCTATTCTAAGAGAGCTACGCTATTGCAATAATGAAGAAAACAACATGTAATGCTAATATCACACCATATCCTAATTAACCATTTAAACAGTGATGCTAAGAAGAATTGCTAAATCAACACTAACCTAATGCTACTATCTAAGTTACAGAAGTAAAGAGAATCAAACCAAACTAATGTGTAAGCAAGGAAACCAAACTAAATATTTTTTCGCGTTTTTGGTTTTTTGGTAAAATCAAGCATGCAAGGAGTTAAGCAGAAGAACAAGCAAAGATTGAAATCAATGAAAGGGAGACGTAATGAAGTAGCAGTGCATAAGAACCATTGGATCGATCAGCGAACAATAAAAACAGAAGATGAGCAGTGAATATATTATCGTAGGATATTACATGAATAGATGGACGAACAGGACTAATAGGAGATGAATGGTGGATATGTTATCGCAGGGGATTAAGTGAATAGAGGGACGCATAGGATTAATGGAAGATGAATGGCAGAGATCTTATCACTGGAGATTAAGGCAATATATGGATGAGCAAGATTAATGGAATATGAGTGACGAAGATCTTATCATGGAGTTTAAGTGAATCGATGGATGAACAAGATTAAGTCACATGGCAACACAAGGAAAAAAATGTGCAGAATGATGGAGCAGTCTTCGTAGGTGGTAAGCAGTTTCTCGCGTGCCCTCAAAGTTGTAAGTGGAATTCCGAAATTTTGTGCAATTAGCCTAAGTGAGTGACACGTAGCATGAGAAAACCACTTTTCTCGTGTGCTCTTGGATAGATATCGGTCGTTCAAGAATTCGCACAAGATTGTGCAAAAGCTATTGGATCATGCGAGATTGACCAATGGTGGAGACTGGCCAAGCTAGTTGGTGATCGAGTGACGTGATAGCCATTGGATCAAGTGAGGTAGTTCGACGATGGAGATTTGGAGCACATAAAGTAGGTGGAAGAATTCACGATAGCCATTGGATCAAGCTAGACAGATCGACGGTGGAGATCTGGAGTGCATAAAGTCAAGCGTTGAAATGAATCCAATGGTGATTGTTTAGGTTTGTTGTGGATCAAATGGCAAGGAAATCTACGAGTATAATTTGATCAAGACGTGTTTTATTAGCTTTCCGCTTAAGCATTTTGTGCTGAAGGAAATGAGAATATGAGCAAAATTTGATGGAAAAATATGACAATGAAATGAACCTCGTATTGAATCAAGGAAATAGAATTCATGCAAGAACTAGAAACCTATGCTTTTGGGGTCATTGAAGGGTCTCTTCCTCAAGTCATGGTCCCAAAGGGAGGAGGTGAGGCTGAGAAACCTGCTGACAAGCTTATGGGGATATTTTTCTCCTTGTTAGCCTGCTAATTGAAAGAAGGCACAAATGGAAGCAAACTAAAACATAACCAATCTACGCTACACCACCGTAATGGAAATGCATCTACTTAAGAAAATTAACGATTAAACCATGAATCTATGTGCTACAATTTTGTAATGGAAATGCAATTATTTAAGAAAATGAATGACTAAACCATGAATCTATGCTAGCATACATGTACAATAAAGAGGAGCCTTAGCTACTAGGGTTGGGCCTTAACCAAAGATCTTTATCCCTATGAGTTAACTCAGTGCTGGCTCAAAAAACAACTCATTCTTATTATCAAAACAATGGATTACATCAAAAATTGTCTCAAGTCTTGCAGCTTGAAAATAAAGTAGAGTTTTACATTCAAAAGTTTGAATCCTACTGAGGCCCTAGGCCTCTCTACTTATACCATTGAATTCTCCAATGACTTCCTTAAAATTAGGGAGGCTCAGCTCCCAAACTCAACATAAACTCATGCTTTGACTTTCACTTGCTCGGCTACCTTCTAGTCCTCATGATTTGGCTATTTTCACTCCAAGCTAATGGAGGAATATTCGAATGGAGGGGTAGTAAATGAGGAGGACTTACCTCCTATAATTCCTCTCCCTTGTCCCATTCTAGTTTTGACCAAGGTCTTTGCCAAAATTCCTTTCTTTTATCCTTTAATCCTTCGTTAAATGCACATTAGACCACAAAGCAATATATCCAACTCTAACTCATCTCATAAACAAAATATAATCAAAAGTATGCAATAATTTGTGGGAACAGTTGGTTTGACTAAGATAGGAGGTGAATTAAGGCCCATATAATTACCCAATGATGAGGCTCATCACCCCTTATGAGATTCTGATTTAGATTCAGAACATGCATCTAATTCAGAGGCCTTCATTTTGGCCACCAGTGACTTCTTTGCCCGACACTCACTTGTGTTGTGAGTGGATCTCTTATGGATCTCACACCATTTTCCCATGTCCTTCTTTGTCTTTGTGTTGTTCTTATTTTCTTGCAGCTTTGGTGGGTTTTCCTAGGTAGCCTGCCTTGGCTCTGCCCTTTTCTCTGTGGTTTGGGGGCACCTTTTCCTTGCTTTGGATTCACAGATCCAAAGTCGTGCTTCTTTTGTTTAAACTTCTGCTCAATCTTGACAATGTAGTGTTACACTGTGTTGAGTGAGGAAATGTTATGGAAATCCATCTCATCTTGGACGTACTTGTGTAGACAACCACAGTACTTGAGTATCAAATTCCACTCAATATCCTTGATACCTAACTTCGTGCAAAGGGTATGGAAAATATTTGTGAACTCTGACACATCTTGGTCCCTTCCCTATCGTACCATGGTACACTTTATGTATTTATCTTCATAACTCTCGACAGGGTAATATTTGGTGTAGGGTTACCCCTCCATATACCCACAGTATGCACATAAATGCTTTCAAGATATAGTCCTAGGAATTTAACTCCCTAAGGAGTCAAATCTTCACACTATATAATGGTTAAGGCCCTCTTTATCTATAGTTCCTTTGTATCGGAACCAATCACCCAGCCAAGACCTCCTATCAGGACTTTAAAGAGTCCTCAAGCCTTTGTTCACGACTTTATTAAAGTCTTCCTTTAATTCCTTCATATCGGAATCCTTAGAACCTTTTACAACCTTCAATCAATGCCTAATTCCTTTATAAATCAATTACATAGGGAAACATCCATTTCCAAAGGGAAATACACACAAAACCTTTCCTTTCCACTTTTTGTACACTTCTGCACACTTATGGAGGATCTACCTTATTGCCATCAACTATCGGCCTTCCACGTTCACATTAACCCATGCTCTTTCTGATATGCGATTTCCTTTAGAATCGCCCCGCATCATTCAAACACCAATATAATGGATTAACGGTTAAAACCCACTCTGACCCACATAATCGGATTTCAAATATTATAGACCCTTCGCTATAATGCCATTGGGTCCGTATCCTCTTTGCACTATCCCTCCAATCTCCAAAGCCCGACTTCCGATTCCTTCGATTACCGATAATCACGATCTCCGATCACCGATTATCGCTATCAGTGATATCGCACTATCGCAAATCAATGTGTTTATTATCACTTCCCTTTGCAATTCAGACTCCCGCTATGTGATTTAAATCATGACTGTTGATTTGGCCATGATCCAACGGTCCACGATTAATCGCGCACAGTCATTGCAATTCTCCAAGACTCGGTTGTGATTCAATATCAACCATTGATCTTCCAGATCTAATGGTTGCTGAGCGTTATTTCTTAGATTCTCTGTATGTCTATGTATTTCATTTCTTTGCATTTTCTATAGGTTTCTATGATTTTTGGGTTTTCTTAATGATTCCCATTCCTTGCTACTTTCATTGCGCAACTCCTTTTGGCTTATCTTCTTAAGCTCCTTTTATCTATATCGTCCCAGATCACCTGTTGATCTTTCAATGGATTCAAAGATCCATTACGAACTCTACTTTGTTCCTCTCCTCTATGTTCCACTTAACTTGATCTTGGCCCAATTTTAGTTCACTATTCTGCTCGAATAGTTCTCAATTTCTCCTCCACACATCCTTCCGATTTCTACCTACAATGTTGTTACATAACCTACAAATCATGCATAATCCAACACTCGAACACACATTCCATTCAAGATTGAGATAAATATATTAATGATATAAACAATTGATTACATAACCGAGCCTCTATGTCTCACACAAGCCTGATTTTCTACTATCAATGGCCTCTGTTTTACATTCTGCCTATAGGCTCAAAACCACTCCAAAATATCTAACCTCTCAAAACATCTCCCTATCTAACCCCTGAATTATAGAAAAAGATCACAATTTATACAAAAGTGGATTCATGAACCAATTCTCGTTCAGATCTAGAAATATCTCTCTCTCCCATGAAGAATCTCTTCAGTTACTCCACTCTTTTCTAAACAAACACTAAATCAAGCTTTCAGTTTCCTCATTTTCTATTCAAACCAAATATATCTAACTATTTGGCCTGATCTCCACACAGGGAGGATCAATCAGCCACTATACCCTTTTTCTCAAAATAAAACATTCTCACACATTTAAATAAATAAAATTAATTAAACTCTTGCCTTCCAACCCTTTAGTAGTCACAACATGTGATCATCCCATCACATTGCTGACTAGGTCTAAATGCTCCTGCATCAGACTCCCAAGGTTGAAATATTTCATGGACTTCTATTCATGAGTCTTTCTACTTCCTCTGTTGTAAACTTCATCAGATTTCATTTCCCAACATCCTATCTGATCCCTTTCATATTTAGGTGTATTACTACTTCCTTTTAACTTCTGACTCGATCACCAGCATCTCCTTCTGTCTATAAACCAATTTCTTTATGTTTTCCTGTATATTCTTCCATATTCCCTTGATTTGTTGAATTTTACAATTCCTTATACTCATTATCTTTGTAGTTTTCATCATCCATCTATCAAATAGCTTAAGTAGAGTCCTTCCAATCTCAAAAGAAGATTGGGCATTGTTTAATACAAGAACATATAGCCTTCCAACTATATATTGTTCTCTAGCTGCAAATATTTTAATTATTGAACTTTGTTCAATTTCCTCCAATTTTCTATGAAACTTAGTTAAACTGTTCACTCAATTTTCCAATTGCATCCTCAAGATAAACTCTTGACATTTAAGCCTTCTTTGTATTAAGAACAAAATCTGTCTATGGAAAGTACTTCCACATCCCCTAAAATCTTCTTCCTCTTCTACAATAACTTGTTTAAGAGCTATGCCAACTCTCCTTCCTCTATTCCAAGCTTCTAAGTCAACTCGTTTTTTACACTCATATTCTTGTTTCCATAAGGAAAACTGACTTTCTATAGCTCCAGAATTTACATCTTCCTTCATATTTATTAGTGCAAACATAGCTCAAAGAGTTGTTTGTCCTTCATCCTGAAAACCACATTCAACAATTAATAATTCAAAGTAAAAAAATATATTACATTTTCCATTTCTGTCCTCATTAATTCTGCTCCATAAGTTTTTTGATTTGTCATCCTCTTGATGTATATATGACAGGTCAAACTTGTCACGCTGTCTTGTCTTGAATAAATCTTCTTTATCTTCACTTTGTTCTGAATGTTGTCTAAGTTCTGAATTCTGTTCTCTGCTCTCCTCCTTGGGCTTCCTTCCTTTCACACTCCTTTTCATTCTTCATGTTCCTTCCTTACAAACCTGTAAGCCACTAAGTTGTATTTTCCATTCCTCCTTTGTTTCAATCAAAATCTACCAATCTCTGAGTGTAGAACCTAAAGTTCTATTTGTTTCTATACAAGAAACAAAATCACCATATACCATAGGTTTTCCATTCCACTGTTGAGTCCCTTTCACAATAGTGAAAATTACTGTCAACACCATGAATATCACCTTCCACTATTCCCCTGGGTTTCTCACTGCATATGCATTTTTCATAAAAGCATCCTTACCTTCATACTTTAAGATTGCATGCCTATTTTCAGTTTACTATTTGCACTCACCTTTACTCTTTTGGCAATAATTTGTACAAATAACATTGTCTTCAATCTCCAACGGTGTATTAGTGTCTACCAACCTCTCTTTGTGTTCATGTTTATCCTCTTTCCCTTTCTTCTTCATAACCTTGAGTGGATTAACTATACCTCCTTGGGTTAAATTTTCTTTATAAACCTGGATTCTATCATTTTCCATTATACACTCTTTAGTAAGAGTCCTTTCCATTAATGATCCATTATGTCCTTTCAAGATTATTTCTTGCCCATTAACTATCAATACAGGTTCATAATTTTTGAATAAAAACTGAAGAGATAATTCCATTACCTCAAATGTTTGTTCTGCACCTACACTCTTGTTTGCTCCTTCCATAAGGTTGTCTTCATACTCTTTTTCTACTTCTCCCTTGACAATCTGCAATTTCCTTTTGTCTTCAGACTTCTGTCATCTTTATGCCAAGTCTTACTAGATTCATCATCTTCATCTTCTTTAGTAGTCTTCAACATTTTTCCATCCCCAATGTCCTTGAACACATGTTTAGCCAAGAACTATTCTATTACATCTATTTCTTCTAATAGTTTCATTTCTTCAGCAACTTGCATAAACATATCTTCTAAAGGTTGTTCATCACCAGCATATATGCACAAATCATTAGTTTTAAAAATACTAGGCTCCTTTTTCTTTGATGTTTCAATCATCACATCTCTCTGTTGATTCAAACTTGTCCAACAGTTCAAGAAATCATCATATTCCTTCCTAAATAAGGTAAACTTCTTTCCTGTGTCTACAATAGCTATCTTCCATCTCTAACTCAGCTACTTTTAATTCTCCTCTTAATTTGATATACTTTCTCCTCTTTACCTATTTCTGCAGCAGCTTCCACTTTATCTTCTTTCTTTTCATAGTCCAACCATATCTTTGGTTTCCTTTACATTTTTCTAGCAGCACTATCATGCTATCCATAATTATCTTTAGTTCTGTAATTTCTCTATCAAATACCTCTTGACTCATCTTCTCTCCTTTTCCTTTTTCCTTGGAATCCTCCTTTCCTATGTTGTGGCTTCTCTCTGAACCCCTACTATGACTATTAGTATTCATTTCCTCATATCTCTATGAGCTTCTCACTTACTATGAGCTGCACTAAGCCTTTGCGACAACAAGTCCTCCTACTGTCACTTACCTCACCAATCCCTTCTCTAGACTTGGTCTTCTGGCAAGCTCTGGTTCTCTATCTCTGGAACCTCTTTAGCATTCTCTTCCTCTCTCTTTAGGCTTGTATCCTCAACTCACCTTCTCTTGATAACACTTTAATTTTCCTCCCTATCCAACTTTTAGCTGGAATATAGGTTCATCACCACTAACAAAACTCCTCTCTTTCTTTACACAGTCTGCTACTGTGTGTTTCTGCTACCAATCTCTTCCCTTTATAAAAACAATTCAAATGAACAAATCATAGAAATACAACTCATACCTGTTTATCTATCTCTTTCAGCTTTCACCAGCTGGACAATAAACGTGTTGCTTTACTTTCACTGTCTGTACTTCAATCCTTCGTTCAACTGAATTTTTGTTCTTGCTAAGTACATCCATATTCACTTTCTTTCTTTACAATAGTATTGTTACAATTTCATCACCTGCATTCACCTACACATACTATTTAAAGCTTTAAAACTGCAAGATCCTTTTTGGTCGTACCTTCCTCAAGTCCCTTTTTCAATAGTCTCTCTTGAATAACCAACTGAAGTCTTCATTGCCTGTAACATGTCAAAATTCTTCTATGCATGAATCCATGCACTCTCTGTTCTCCCTTTGTGTCAGATCCATTACAATGCCAATTATATATGCTGGAAAATAAAATTCAGTTCCTCAATTAATCTCCACAGAGCATTAAGCTTGCTTTGATACCAAAATGGTGTAGGGTTACACATGCATATACCCACAGTATGCATATAAATGCTTTCAAGATATAGTCCCAAGAATTTAACTCCATAAGGAGTCAAATCTTCACACTATATAATGGTTAAGGCCCTCTTTATCTATAGTTCCTTTGTATCGGAACCAATCACCTCGTCAAGACCTCCTATCGGGACTTTAAACAGTCCTCAAGACTTTGTTCATGACTTTATTAAAGTCTTCCTTTAATTCCTTCATATCAGAATCCTTAAAACCATTTACAACCTTAAATCGGTTCTTAATTCCTTTATAAATCAATTACAAAGGGAAATATCCATTTCCAAAGGGAAATACACACAAGGCCTTACCTTTCTGCATTTCGTATGCTTCTGCACACTTCCCAAGGATCTGCTCTCTTGCCATCAGCTATTGGCCTTCCACGTTCACATTAACCCATACTCTTTCCGATATGTGATTTTCTTTAGAATCGCCCTGCATCATTCAAACACCAATATAATGGATTAACGGTTAAAACCCACTCTGACCCACATAGTCGGATTCCAAATATTATAGATCGTTCGCTATAACACCATCGGGTCCATATCCTCTTTGCACTATCCCTCTAATCTCCGAAGCTCGACTTCTAATTCCTTCGATCGCCAATAATCACGATCTCCATTTTCTGATTATCGCTATTGGCGATATCACACTGTCGCAAATCGTTGTGTTTATGATCACTTCCATTTGCACTTCCAACTCTCGATATCTGATTTAAAACATGGCTGTTGATATGGCCATGATCCAATGGTCCATGATTAATCACGCACGGCCATTACAATTCTCCAAGACTCGGTTGCGATTCAATATCAACCATTGATCTTCCAGATCTAACGGTCGTTGAGCATTATTTCTTAGATTCTCCTTCTGCCTATGTATTTTGGTTCTTTGCCATTTTCTACAGGTTTCTATGATTTCTGGGTTTTCTTAATGATTCCCATTCCTTGCTGCTTTTGCTGCATGACTCCTTTTGGCTTATCCTTTTAAGCTCCCTTTATCTACATCATCCTAGATCACCTCTTGATCTTTCAATGGATTCAAAGATCCATTATGAACTCTAGTTCATTCCTCTTCTTTGTGTTCCACTTAACTTCATCTTGGCCCAATTTCACTTTGCGGTTCTGCTCGAACAGTTCTCAATTTCTCCTCTACACGTCCTTCCGCGTTCTACCTGTAATGCTGTTACAGAACCTACAAATCATGCATAATCAAACACTCGAACACACATTCCACTCAGAATTGAGATAAATATATTAATGATATAAACAATTGATTACATAATCGAGCCTCTATGTCTTGCACATGCATGATTTTCCACTATCAGTGGCCTCTGTTTTACATTCTACCTGTAGGCTCAAAACCACTCCAAAATATCTAACCTCTCAAAACATCTCCCTATCTAACCCCTGAATTATACAAAAAGATCACAATTTATACAAAAGTGGATTCATGAACCAATTCTGGTTCAGATCCAGAAATCTCTCACTCTCTCCTAAAGAATCTCTTCAACTCCACTCTTTTGTAAACAAACGCTAAATCAAGCTTTCAGTTTCCTCATTTTCTATTCAAACCAAATAAATCTAACTGTTTGGCCTGATCTCCACACAGGGAGGATCAATCAGCCACTATACCCTTTTTCTCAAAATAAAACATTCTCACACATTTAAATAAATAAAATTAATTAAACTCTTGCCTTCCAACCCTTTGTTACTCACAACACGTGATCATCCCATCACATTGTTGACTAGGTCTAAATGCTCCTACATCAATATTATCCCTTGATGGCATCTCGGAAAGAATACCAAGTGGGTGTGGTTGAAAATAGTGAGGGTTCAGTATCGTCCTTTTGTTCACAGTAGGTTTCTCGCTGGTCCTTGACGTGTGGAGCAACTTTAAGAAGTGAAAAAGTAATCTTTTCTCGATTGGAAAAGTCATGAACTGAAAAATATACTTCCAATATATTTAACCATTTATCTACGGTGTCCACATCTATCAGGCCCTCAAATATGGGAATATCAAAGTTAACTTGTACCTTAAAAGGAGAGGCACTTCCATAGTGGCTGCTGGATGAATATGTGTTGCCTATGGGAAGTCGTCGAAGGATCTAGGCAAAGTTATCCATTATCGCATTCCTTTGTTGCTTGAGGGCTTCCTCGAGAAACATTTTGAAAGGATCTCCTTCCCCCTCATATTTTGTTTCTTCCTCCATGGGAGGTCGCTGAGGTTTGTGTTGATACTACTGATCCAAACTTAAACAAGAATGCAAAAAATTATAGATATATTCATAAATACAGAGATTCATAAATAAAACACTTCATTTCATTAATAAAAAAAAATTGAACTATGCTTACAAACAAAATGTAAATAAGATAACTCAGGCCATGGTAGCTTATCATTAAGAAGAGATATGGAAGCTACATGCCTCTAAACTATGTTACAATGAGGCCCAAGGGCCTATTTAATATTTAAAAACATGAGAAAACCCTAAACAACCAAAACCCTATCCCTAGGAAATGCAACACCGAGAGTTTGTGGGCCCCATTGGGGTTATTTGGGTAGCCAACTTCCCAAGGTCATAACTTGATCATTTTATCTCAGTTTGGCGCATATGATACCTTGTTGGAAATGTCTCTCTAAGTACTAAAGGTTATTCCTTAGGCCCCTACATACATCTATGTTCCTGCATCAAACCTCAAAAAACGCCATTTAGGGGTCAAACTGCTCCAGAAGTTCAGGACCTGAAAAATTGCTAAAAATAGTAAATGCTGAAATATACAAGGAAACAGATGAAATTGCTTAGGGTATCTAGGTGGAATAGGTAAGTGACCACCAATATCCACTTGGATCAATAGTGAAGTGAGTTTTTTGGTATTTGTGTGCACTAGTGATTATGGTATGTGCTATCAAGGAATATGAGGATTGGATAGAGTTTTGGACATACGTGGCTTTGTTGATGCAAAATGGGCTGGAGATCCAGATTAGAGAAGATCTACAAGATGGTATGTGTTTAACCTATTTGGATATGTAGTCAATTAGATGAGTAAGAGACAATCTGTAGTAACACTTTCAACTACAAAGACAGAATTCGTGGCAACCACTCATGCAACCCATGAATCAATTTGGTTGCAGATATTTTGTTCAAGTATGAGGTTGTGAAGCAATTTGGTTGCAGATATTTTGTTCAAGTATGGGGTTATGAAAGTGAGCTATAAGGATAGATTGTGATAGCCAAAGTGAAATTTTCTTGGAAAATAACCCTGCTTATCATTCAATGAAAAAGAACGTTGATGTTCAGTATCACTTTGTAAGGGATATGGTTGAGGATAAAAGGGTGTTTCTTGTAAAGGTGGACACTTTGAAGAATACTACAGATGCATTGACAAAGTCTATGAGAATTGAGAAGTTCTCTTGGTGTAGAGAAACAATGGGCATTACAGGGCTAGAAAAATGACTAAGCTCTCTTGTGACCCCATGTGTGGAAATGAAAACAAGTGGGAGAATGTTGTGTGTGTGTTATATTCTTTCCACGACTAGCCCCACGCATGAAGCTTGGGGTTTAGCTGGGGGGCGGCCAACTGCCCCTTAATTTTTGGACCTTATATTAGGTGGGAGGACCTACCTATGGTCTTGCACATGGATTTCACACATGGTTTTGGGCATTATGGTTTTTTTCCTATGGTATTTTGTAGATCCTGTTAGCCCTGAGGTGCACTTCTACTAGTTTAACAGAAATGTCCCTTGTTTTATCTTCAATTCTCCACATCTCCTCTTGCTCCGCTTTGGCCATAATTCTTACTTCAAAAATTATACACCTGCACTCATAAATATCGACGGGTCCGCTCTCTCCTCATATCTTTTCCACTATGCTCTCCACTATCCAATCTCCGATCAGATCGATCTCTGCCGTCCATTTCATTCGCCGATCCAATAGTTATCGCGCATCGCTTAATTGCCCATCGGGGTATCGAAATTCCATCACATTGTCTGGCAACCCTTCACCTTTGCGATTAACAATCAGATCTTGACCGTTGATCTGAACTCAATCTGACGGTTGTCGCTTAGCCGATCAAATCAACATGCACAATGATCCTCAACCATTGATCTTCCTCCATCATATCCAATGGTTAATAACGATTTCGGGTGGGCAACAAGCGAGAGGAATACTCACTCGATAAGGCGATTTCCTCTCTCCTCTTCGTTGCTATGTGTCACTTAATGAGTGGAATCGGGTGCCAATCCAAAGTACCACTTACCTCTTGTGATCTCGCCTAAAATACCACCTTTCACTTCCAAATTTGCTGATGTGATATCAATTCCTCTATCTCTGTGATATGATCCTATCCATTGATCATATCGATCCAACAACCCCATATCCCACTTCCCACCAGTCACCCGGGGGGGAAATTTGTTGTCTCTGTCAGTATTTTTTGATAGTCAGACATGTGAACTGAAATAACGAAATATATGGCCGAAAGGGGGAAAAAAACAACATGGTGCAGCCGAACCAATAGAAATGGTCATGGAACATCACTAGCATGAGTGAGCCACCTGACAACGTGTCAAAATTACCATAATTTGGTTACTGTGTTGTTAGAAAAAGAGACCCATGAGCTCATGTTTGTCTAGTTATGGCATGAAGTAGTTAAAAAGACAGAGGGGATAGATTAAGACATCTTGAGCCTCAGAGGGTTCGAGAGCATTGTAAAAAGCCTATAAATGGTTGAAAGTTCGAAGTATCAAAGGTTCAACTTTTGGAGACCGTGGATACTCTATTCCTCCCAGCATCTCATCTTCATTCCAATAATACAAGCTTATTTTGTTGTTACATGTTCAATCACCATCTTCTCCTTTGTTCTAAGCTTGCACTTGAATAGGTTATTCATGTTTTCTTCTGTATCAAATGCCAAATAATTGTCATCTTATCTCTGCATTGATAAATTAGATTTGTAAGCTTCATTTACTTTCTGTACCAAGCCTTATCATGACCTGTTTTCTTTTGACTCCAGAAAACTGAAATGTTTGGGATTAATCAAAAACCTAGCCATCACCTTGTCTCAACTACTTATGAAGAGCATGATGATAGATAATGTGGTAGCAGATGTACCCCCCAAGTTTGGCATGTTGCTTTCTAGAGTTTGAATCAAGAGATTAGGTGGAACATTGCAAAATGATTTGTCCTATGCTATTGTCCTAGTTTTTGGAGGTGAGAGTAGGAGATTATACAAAGAAGCTTAGTTGGCTTATATCATCAGTGTTGAAAGGAATCCCACTAATCATCCCATCTATGATGTTGACACTAATTTTGGAGCCTGTATTCTTCAGATTGAAGAATCCCAGTTGGCTTCCATGTAGCTTAGGAAACTGGTTTTCCATATCACATAAGAAGAAGGCCCACAAATTTGGGACATGTTCTTTAATGGAGCTTGCTCTAAGGATGTTGTAGGGGCAAGTGTAGTCCTTGTGTCCCACACACAAGAATGCATTCATTTATCTTTCAAGTTAACTTTCCAGGTCACAAATAACATAATAGAGTACAAAGCCTTGATATTGGGCTTAAACACTGCTAAAGAAATGGGAATCAAAGGTATGTAGGTGTTTGGAGATGCAAAACTTATCATTTAGGAGGTGAGCAAAAAATTCCAAGAAAAGCATCCAAGGATAAAAGCATACAAAGATGAGGTATGGAAGCTCACGGGTTCTTTTAATAGTTTAAGCATTTCTTACATCCCTAGAATGAAGAACCAGCTTGTTGATTCCCTTGATGTGTTTGCTAGCATGTTTATTCCTCCTTTGCCGCCTAAATTGACTTATGAAGTTTAGGTGAAATATAGACCATCTTTGCCTAACAATGTCAAATACGAGAAAGTTTTTTAAGATGATGATGAAATTAATAGGTTTCTACAAGTCATTGATGAATTTTCTAAAATGCACATTGACCAAGAAAATGAAACCATTGAAGAATGCAACCAATCCAAGATAAAGGACGAGATTGGTCAGTATAGCATTATTTAGTTGCCTAATAACCATATACCCAAAGGATTGGTGCCCCTAGAGAAGCTGTTTGATCATAATAATGTACCTTATAAGCCCGCCAAAAAAGAAAATGAGCTTGCAGTTCATAGACATAATGTAGGGAGTCTAGCCCATCCAAAGTACATAAATCTGTCCACTCACTTGTCTTCTACCCAAAGTTCTAAGTATTGCATCTTGATAAAACAATTTGCTGATATTTTTTCTTGGGAGTACAATGATCTTAAGACCTATGAAACCAACATCATTCAACATAAGATTCCATTGGACAAGAACACCATCCCTTTTAAGCAGAAATTAAGACCTATCAGCCCTCTCTTATTGCCTATGATTGAAAAGGAAATCTAGAAGCTATTGGATGGAAAGACCATAGTTCCCCTAAGGTATTCAAAGTGGATAGCCAACCTTGTGGTAGTAATAAAGAAGAATGGAGAAATCAGGTTTTGCGTTGACTTTAGGAATCTGAACAAATACTCTAAAAATGACAACTACCCCCTGCCTAAGATGGAACACTTGCTGAAAAAAGTTTTAGGGGCTAGAGTCATGTCTTTCTTAGATGGATTTTCAAGTTATAATTAGATTGTTGTACATCCAGAAGATCAGTAAAATAACGCCTTCACTACTCCTTAGGGCACTTTCATGTACTCTAATATTCCTTTTGGACTGATGAATGCTGGGACTACTTTTTAGAGAGCCATGGACATAGCCTTTGTGGGAGAGAAGGACCAGTTTGTCCTTATTTACCTTGATGACATAATAGTCTTTTCCAGCAGTCACAAGGACCATTGGCAACATTTAAAGAAGGTGTTTCTAAAGTTCAAACGGTTTGGAATTTCTGTGAATCCAAAGAAGTCATAGTTTTCTCTAGAAGAAGGAAGACTTTTGGGACATATTGTTTCTACAAAAGGTGTGAAGATCGATCCGGCAAGAGTTCAAGAAATTTAGACATTGTCCATCCCAAGGTCAAAAAGGGACATTCAATCTTTCCTGGGTAATATTAACTTTGTCAGGAGGTTTATTCCAAACTTTGCAGAGCTAGTGAAGCACATCGCTTCCATGCTGAGGAAAGGATTCGACATAAAATGGACAGATGGTGCAAGAAGCTCTTTTGAAGCCAACAAACAAGCTATCATGGAAGCTCCCACTCTAATCAGTCCAAATTATACCAAGGAGTTTTATATCTTCTCTTTTGCCTCTTATAATACACTTGCAGTAGTTCTATTGCAGAAAAATGATGAAGGCGTAGAGCACCCTGTGGCCTTTTGTTAAAATTTGCAACTAGGGCAAAACTCCATGTGGGTCACCTTATTCATGGCTGATAATATTTTTCCTAGATTCCTCTCATCGAAAGGTGTAGGATTGATCTAAATATCATCCAATTCTGATAAGTATTTATGGAGATACGAATTTATTTTGATTATGGAATAATTATCAAGCCAACCAGCAACTCATGTAAGCTTAGAAGCCCAAAAAACGCATCTATTCATCATCAACATTTGTACATAAATATAGGAAGGCTTTTCCTCATTTGGACACACACATCTCATCACATCTCTCTCTCTCTTCTACCCAGAAAAGAGGCTCTTCTCCTACTGCATAGAAAGGGACTCTTCTCTCACACGTGTGGAAGGAAGGACACTAAATTTAGGGCTGCAACTAAATATCGGAAGTTTGACCAGCATTGAACATCACAATCTCTCTCAAAACTATGCTATAGGTGGAACTGACTCTCCTTAGAAGGCCACATTTTTTGGTGAAGGGATCAAGCCGATCTGACGGTCGATTTACAAGATATTGTCTTCCCTATTTAGGGCTGATCTAGGATTTTTTGTTGCTGATGTAAATCAGATTTATGTATTATTTCTCTTTGCTGAATTATTGAAGATAAAGGAAGATTCAATCAAAGGGTTTCCCCATATTGGGTGTCATGCGGAAAGAGTCGTTAGTGCGGACACAACCGACCTCCCTAGAAGCAAAAGCTTTCTAGTGACAAACAAGACAAATAAAGCTACCTTTCTCTAAACATGCATTGCAAATACAAGTAATCAGGGGATATTTAACATACCTTTAGTCCAATGCTTTGTAGTAGTCCAGCCTCGTCGATCCGGATGAGCTCCTCCTTCTCTTCGAAACCTGCATTCACTAACAAGCGAAAAGATTAAATAGCACCTGATAAACTCATAAAACAATACATATCCATCATATAGACCAAGGAGTATATGAAACAAACCATGAATAACAATCTGTTGAGAAAAATAAGTTCATTTGCATTAAAAGGTAACAAAAGGAACCATTACAACCTGAGCCTTG
Organism: Pinus tabuliformis; assembly: GCA_031772625.1. Taxonomy (NCBI): domain Eukaryota; kingdom Viridiplantae; phylum Streptophyta; class Pinopsida; order Pinales; family Pinaceae; genus Pinus; species Pinus tabuliformis. The sequence continues at coordinate 856,572,680 of CM062805.1, read as the reverse complement.
GTGTTGTGCAAGTCCCTCCTAGGGTCCAGCAAGAGTTTTCCTTTACTTTGATCAGCTCACCCACTCTCAAATAAGGCTAGGAAAGGATGGGAATCTCTCCTCTCAAGCTTTACAAGGGAGTCCTAATTCTAGCAGCATCTACCCTTAGGAATGTTCATCTTTCAACCTCCCTCCCTTTGGCCCAATGCCTGTATTTATAGTGCTCTAGAGGAAGTTATTTAGTTCCACCATCAATGGGATAAGCCCCTCTTTGGATGGGATAGCTCCCCTCTTGATGCGATAAGTTCCTCTTTGGTAGAGATACATGAACCATCTGGAGGCGCTTCATACACGTCAAACAAGCTTCTAGAAGGCTCTAGAAATGACCACAAGTAAATTTTTTGGAGTGAAACTTGCGCCTTTTGACCTTTACAGGAGTACGCACCTATTGCTTTACATACAGAGTGTACAAGTATGCAGGTATTGTGAACTTGGAGTGCGTACACGCAGGAAAGGCTAAGAGAAACTGCGTACCCAGAGATATATAGATTTTTAATGACTTTCTCTCTTTCTTGGAGTTTGACATGGAGAGCAGAGGTATGAGGCTTGCCAAGGAGGATAGTATGACAGTTGATGGAGCCATACTAACTGCAAATAGTGATGGTGACAAATTTTAGTGTAACAGATGGCCCCCTAAAGTGCGAAGCCTGTAGTAGATTGGGGTTTCATATTTTCTAGGAAGGGTGAAGTACTTTATCATTTCAAGGATTATCTTGTGGAGAGCCCAGTCGGAACCTGCAAGTATTCAACACAAAATACATATATAAGATCATATCATCGCTGAGGTAGGCATTCCCATACTCAGATTGAAAACTTTAACTAATTGACTATCTACTGCTCTGATACAAGAATGATTCTGCAGTACATCATACTCATAGACTTTTGTAGACACAGTATGGACGCAGTCATCTGTTTATGATTAGTCTACTATACAATGAATACAAAACGCCTCGCAGCCTGGATGGTGGAAACTAGATCCAGGGTCTTCATTTCTACTTCCCGAACAGGTACGATTCTATCCATGCGAATAAATGAGTTGATGTCGAACATGGTAGAAACCACTTGATTACCAGTCAATGATGTAAAATGTTAACAAGCGTGAGAGAGACCACCAGTGATGTCAATGGTTCTCAAAGTACCCAGTACAATCCATGAGATGTGAATAAATGAGTTGATGTCGAACATTTCACGGAATCCTTCGATCGAAAGTCAATGATGTAAACTGTCGTCAAAGGCGAGAAACCTGCCATTGATGCATGCAGACTTCAAGGTACTGACGATTCCTAGGTCATCTTTCTAGATAATGTGCTGATGTCGATAGAAAGCGACCCGTTGCAGGCAAGCCCACAACACAAAATCATAGATCAAGTTGAAGAAATGTAGCTGTAAGGACTGAATCAGGGATGGTCAAAATGGATGACGAGTATTTTGCAGATGAATATTTATTGCAGAGACCTCTTGAACACATAACGACACGACAGATGTCTTGGTGACATTTGACCCAAAGTTAATACCCGGCTAAAGACTTTCAATGTGTTTGATCAACTGTGAGGCAAAGGATTTCCCAACCCAGGTGAATGAAAGTGTCGTATTCAAGAGTGGTAATAAGGCTTCTTCTGAGACAAAGGATAAAAAATGGGCTCATTTTTCTCTCTTTTCCCCCACCATTTCTGGCAAGTACCTCTTTATTTTTTACAAGCTTGAGGAGGATAACATATGCTTGATTATAAGCTCATCCTTCGGATGAGTCCAACTTAGTTTTGATTCGAACCCTAAGAAGGAGTGGTCCGTTCCTGTTTGTAATCGAACAGGTCCTTTACTGTGGAATTTTAACGAGTCCAGTATAGGAGAAACTCGGCGTTTTTCATTTTTAGAGAGTCTGAAAAAAATAAAGAAGACTCCAGGTTGAACTTTTTCGTAAAGTTGTGTCTCCCAAGCCCGAAAAAAGTATAAAATAATACTTGAGAGAACCGCTTAGTCTTGCGACCAAGGAGTACTTTCATGATTAGTGCCTCTGACCTGAAAAGTAAAAAGCGATCAAGGACACATCGTTTTATTTCCATATCGAGTTTGAAACGACAAAAACCCGGCAATCTTTTCCTGTTTTTACAGTCAGAAAAGAGCTATAAGGGGACCGTCTTTTAATTCCATTTTAACGAGTGTAAAAGAAACGCTCGATGATCTTTTCATGTTTTAGGAGTCAGAAAAGGGATTAAAATATGACTCTGATGTTTTGGTTCGTGAAAAATGATAATTTTCCTTGAAAGTCCTATTATCCTGCACAAAAACAACACATTACTCATACCTGTTTAAGATAAGCAAAAATGCATTGAGAAATATCCTTCCATGGTGAAAAATAAACAAATTTAGCATTCATTTATCCAAAAAAACCTATAAAAAGACCTTTTACCATGTCATTTTTACCATTTTACTGTTGAAGGAGAGAAAAGGTCTTTTGGCAAGAAACTTCCCGTGGGCTTTGCGGAGAATCCGACCGTCGGAATCGAGTGCCGTCTCTTTCAGGTATTTCACAACATCCTCCTCTTTGTTTTCATCCATTTAGAATTTCATTTCAAGCCCTATCTTGATTTTTTGAGGGCTTTGGGGTTTTAGGATCCGCCTTTCGGGGTACGCAGGTGCCCCATGGGTGACCTGCGTACCCCGACATTTTCGTTCATGGGAAAATGGCAGGAGTACGCAGCCTGCCTTCAGAACAGCTGCGTCCATACGCTCTGTTTCTGAACGCGGGGTGTGTACTCCACGCAAAGCAATTTCAAAACCCCAAATCTCAAAACCTAACCATTAATTTTTGATTTAATGAATTCTAATGAATGTTTTCTAGTGTGTAGATTGCCCACCATCCTTGATTGGCGCGAAAGAGAACACGAAGATGTCGATTTGGCCGCAATAGATCATCAACCCTCCATTGATGCTTTGAAGGCATGCGGTCTCTACAAATACTGGGCCATACCTGGCATGAGGGCCTAGGTGTGATTCTTAGAATGGCTGGTTGAAAGGTGGAACGTCCAGGATCAATGCTTCTACATCGGAGGGCACCAGCTCGAGATAGAGCCCTCTGACATATATTTTCTCACTAGTTTGCCTAATAGGGGCGAGCAACTAACTCTGTCTGGGACTAGGCCAGGTGCCCAATCCCTTGCTAGCCTCCGGCTAGAGTGGTGCAACAATCAAAACCAGGAGAAAGGGATAGAAATCAAATACATATCCCTGCCCAAACTTATGGTAATTTCCTTTACAATTACCAGACTCTGCGGCACAGCCGCTTTGCACATTGCCACAGGGTCCCAAATGTGGATGGCGATAGATTGCTACCGAGGCACCATTTTCAATTGGTGTGACGTTGTGTTGGCCAATATGAAGGGCCAACTGACTAGGGCAAAGAACGGGCAATTAAAGACCTTTGGGTATGGGCCTCTAGTTGTGAGCTTTGCCCTAGAGAGGGTTCCGATGTTAATCCCACAGCATCTCACTGTTCCAGCTGGGCCTCCTCGGGAGCCAAAGATGATGCGATGGGTTACGGTAATGGCCCGACATCCTGATGAGGGAGCGGGAGTTGTTCGATTTCCTGCGGGTTACTTTCACTGGTTGGAGGACCAAGTCTTTGCGATTTAGGATTTTCCTTATGCCGGAGTAGATTTTCGTGGTGATTCGGACATGGTTCTTCCACAGGGAGAACAATGGGATGACAGAGGTATTTCATTCTTCACAAATTTTTAAATTATTTACTTTTTATTTGTTTTTATATCGTCTCAAAACTGACAGTGACAATTTTCAAAATGCAGATGTAGGTCCACAGCGTCTGGCCATTCGAGAGAAGAGTACCAGTTGCACCAGCACCGGCCCCACAGGATGCGGCCGCAGAGACCTTAGCCGAGCTGGAACAGGACCTAGAGCGTCTCACGGCGGACATACCAGAGACAACTATAGACGATATTCCTATCCGACTTCAGCGCTATGTGGTCGCAGTCCCAGGACCTTTCAAGAGGTTCCTGTGTAGGGTAGCGCGGGTAGTGGTCTCGTATAGAGAGCACCACCAGTGATTGGCTAGTCACTTTTTGTAGACACATATGACATTTTTGGTTTTTTGTACTTATCATTTTTGCCGATCATAAGGTGCTTTTCAACCTATGATCGAAGACGATGTATATTTTTGACACACTCCTATCTATATATATATCATTATTACCGGCTTATTTTGTTTAACATGTATGATGAAATGTTTTTAAATTTACATTTATGATTATCGCAAATGTCTGTCTAACATTCGAGAAGCAATTGCATCTGCTAATGTATTTAATGACCTTATGCTGATATTCAATGTAATCAAATTCACGTTCCAAGAGGCGCACTCTCAAAAATAACCTTAATTACACTAGATTTCTAATGGCATATACTCTATTAAGCTGTAATACAACGAGTTCAGAATCTAACCTCACTATCAAACTCCGAATCCCAAAGGAAATAGATTCAGATAATAACTCAATCACTGCACTGTATTCTGCAATGTTGTTTGTTGTTTGACCGAGGCTCACCCCATGCATAGAAACTAACTCGTCAGAGGGCGAATAGATAACCCAAGCTGCGGAAGAGATATTCTGTGTATTATGACAAGCACCATCAGCAAATCCAATGTAGGTTTGGAGAGGCGTCGACATCTGCGATATCAAGAGTAAAACCAAGATAAGCTAGAATAACGACGAAAAACACACTCTCTAAGCTAAGCACACTGTCTATACTAACAAACACACCAGCTAGAAAGAAAAACTAACCTAACTAAATCTCCATACCCATCATTTAAGCATAATACCTCTTTAGGTAAAGTCCATTTCTGGGCTTACCCAAAGAGTCCCCATCAAAATCTACCAGCTCATAGGCCCCTTTTGCTAGCTTTCGCTTGAAAATATAGGGCCCATGCCACATGGGAACGAATTTTCCAGCACCTAATTTATCGTTAGCTTGATCATATAATAGCACTAGGTCTCCTTCCGAAAAATTACGAGGGGTCATGTTGCGATCATACTGAGCTTTCATCCTTTTTGCGTGAGTCTCGATTGCCAATGCAGCATCACGTCGAGTCTCATCTAATTTAGCTAAGTATAATAGACGCTTCTCCTCTTCGGAAGTAGCTGGAAGTAATTCGATAGCCATTTGAAGTGATGGGATTTCGCATTCAATGGGCAACATTGCTTCCAAACCGTAAACTAGTTGGAAAGGAGTGAACCCTGTTGATGTTTTCACTGAGGTTCGGTACGCCCAAAGTGCTGAAAATAACATGTTGTGCCAATTCGACCGATGAATACCAATGATTCGTCGGATCATGATAACTAGAACTTTTTTGATGGACTCAACCAAACCGTTTGCTTGGGGATAATAAGGAGTAGAACTATCATGACGCAAACCAAGCTGGCTTGTACGTTCTGTCATCATAATGTTTCAAAAATGGCGCCCATGGTCAGTGATTATCGCTTGTGGAACACCAAACCTAGCAATAATATGATTGAATATGAAAATCACAGTTGTCTTTCCGTCTGCCTCAAATGTAGGCATCGCCTCGGCCCACTTAGTAAAATAATCAACCGCAAGGATGATATACGCATGCCCCCCGGCCGAGTGAGGGTTACATGTAATAAAGTCGATACCCCATTTAGCAAAAGGACCAATGGAAATTATAGGGTGGAGAGAAGCAGGTGGTGCGTGCATCTTGCGATCAAACACTTGACAGTTGTGGCATTTTCGGACCGCAATGATACAATCTTTAAACATGGACGGCCAGAAGTAGCCAGCACGCAACACCTTCTGAGCTGTGGCATACCCAGACATATGACCGCCACACGCTCCAGAATGACAGTCATTCATAACCCTTTCTGCCTCTTCATGAGTTAAGCAACGACGAAAAACCAAGTCCGCCCCACGATGATAAAGAGTATCTCCAATAATTTTGTACTGTTGGGACTGGAATCGAATTTTTCGGCGTTCCGACTTTGAAGCTTCGGGCCGAAAGGATTGGGTTTGGAGATAGACAATTATATCCCCATACCACGGATCTAAAGTGCTGATGAGAAACAGAGATTCGTCCGCAATGGGTTCCTCTACCACAGTTTCTGTGTCAGCACGCGGGAAATCACACATCAATTCCGCAAAAACTAAAGATTTCTTAGACTTAGATTTTTCAAACTCCAAGTTGAACTCTTGCAAGATAACAATCCATTTAGAGTACTTGCCCCCTAGCAATTGTTTAGTCAAAATGTAAATCATAGGGTTGCAATCTAAAATGACTGTAGTTTTACGGAGAAGAATGTAATGACGAAAACGCTGGACAACCTGAACAGCTGCCAGGGCCAATTTCTCCATATGCGAATATTTTAGCTCTGTGGGATTTAACGTCCTACTAAGATAATATATCACATGTTCCGTTTCGAATTCGTCTTCCTGTACTAAGACCATTCCAATAGTGGAATGAGCGGCGGCGAGGTACAAAAAGTAATCCTGGTTGTAGTTGGGAGGATGCAGCAATGGTGCATGGGTCAACGCGTGCTTTAGCGCATCAAAAGATTTCTGAGCTATCTCATCCCAAGAGAATTGAGCTTTTTGTTTCAACAACCGGGTAAAACCCTTGGTAATCTCGACGTAGTTAGGAATGAATCGGCGTAAAAAGTTTGCTTTCCCTTGCAAACTTTGGAGTTGGTGCAAACTCGAAGGAGGAGGCAATTTGATGATAGCTTTGACCTTCGAGGGATCGACGCGAAAGCCGGCTTTTGAAACTACAAATCCCAGCAATCGTCCCACTTCGATGCAGAAGACACATTTGTGTGGGTTCAACCGTATACGATAATGCCTACTCCTCATAAAAATTTCTCGTAAATGGACAAGGTGATCAGCTCGACGTAAGGAGTGAGCTGGCAAATCATCAAGATACGGTTGCACAATGTGCTTGATGTCATGAAATGCATAAGACATTGCCCGTTGGAAAGTGGCTCCGGCATTCTTAAGCCCAAAAGGTAATTTGCAATAAGCAAATGTCCCCCATGGACAAATGAAAGCTGTTTTTGGTTGATCGGCAGGTAGAATATTGATTTGGTTGTAACCGGAAAAACCGTCCATAAAGGAAAATATTTCACTGCCGGCACAATCGTCAATTATTTGATCGATATAGGGCGTTGGATAGTTGTCCTTGGGACAAGCACGATTGATATCCCTATAGTCGATACAAATTCTTATTGTTCCCTGCTACTTGTTAACCGGAACAATATTCGATACCCAATCCGTTAACGGGATCGGATAAATGAAACCTGCTTTCAACAGCTTCTCAACTTCTGCTTTAATTGCAACCGCTTTCCGAGGGTGGATCTGACGCAGACGTTGCCGAACGGGTTTAGCATCCGGGTAAGTCTTGATATCATGAACAACATGGAGGAATCAATTCCTGGCATTTCCTCATAGGACCAGGTAAACACGTCGCGGAATTCCTGAAATAGGGCCTTGTATGTTTGAATTTCGTCATCTGAACACGAGGCATCTATATGAATGTGTTCAACAATTCCGGGCTTCACTGAAATGTCAATGGGAATAGTACGAGAAACATTTCCCAAATTCAGCTCTGAATCAGGATGTTTCATTGGACTCTAAGCGTCTTTGACATATTCAGCTGTAAAGATTGATGAGAAATCGTTTTCAAAATGATCGTCCTCAGGTAAAAACGACGATCTATGATGGAGATCATCCCATGGCAAATCGTCTACACATAGGACTTCACAAAGTTGTTCGTCAGATGACACAACGTCGGGAAACGTTATAAACTCCGAGGATGACGCGAAAAGGGATTCCTCACAGACCACATTCATTTGGTCGATTTGGGTTGAACTTGGGTCGGAAAAAGACTGCACGACCTCATAAGCAATTTCATATGGACTCAAAGGCATTGCATCACCGAATGAGTCTATCTCAGATTCAGATGGGACAATCCAAGGATCATCGTAAATAATAGTGTCTGAAGTAATCATATGAATGGATGCGAATGAAGGGTCTGCGTTGATCAGAGGGAAAGGAAAAGTTCCCAGTAAACCGGAATCTTTAACTAATCCTACGCCAACATCCTTATAAGGGATAGTCGTTTTACCGACATGCTGGATACTCTCTGAAGAGGCTGGGTCAGATGAAAAATAAGCCAGCTGGTCTATTGTCACGATCTTGCCATTATGTGGAAACTTTATGACTCTGAAGACCGATGAAACGACTGCTGTCATAGCGTAAGGCCAACTTCGACCCAAAAGAAGGTTGTAGTCTAGAGGGGCATCAACCACTTCCACATCTAGACTAACAGTTTTTCCTTCAACCCCTATAGGAAAATCCTGTAAAATGCCAAATGGATGGAACCCACGGCCATCAAAGGCCTTAAGAATAGTCATGGATTGGTTCAGCGAAGGAGAACCAAGCGATCTCCAACACTGAATCGACATAATACAAGTGGAAGCTCCCTCATCAATTACAGTCCGATGAATAGGCCTGTTTTTGACTATCACTGGAATCTGGAAGGCCATCTGATGAGGGAGACGTGGTGTACTATTTTCTAGATTAAAGATTATCAGGTTCGGGTCCTGAACGTCAACAGCTCCTATAGCCGACAAAAGTAATTTTCGCTGTGCTGGGCATGATTGCAGCACTTCTAAAGCTGACATTGCTGAGGGTGAAACAGTTAAATCCTCAACAATGTTGTAATTCTGAGCTGCTCTCGCATGTGGATTGAAAGCAGACCTTCGAAGTACACCCTTGGCGGGCGGTTTTATTACTAAGTCAGAGTTAGGTTTCTCGATCTGTAGTGGATCAGAACCGGGAGCTGAGGTTGATGGATTTGAACGAGAAGATTCTGCTTCTTTCGATCCATCAACAGGACTTTTACTACCATAACCGTGAGATCGAGTCGCAATCCTTACATGAGACATCATCAATATGGGTTCTTCAGTGGCACTCGAGGAATAACCTATCATCTTACTCTCCTGCTTTGGAAATGGATCTTTCAAAACAACAGGAGTTGAGGAACCTTTGACGATTTTCACAACCTCGGCCCTATGGGGGCAATCTCTTGTAAAATGATCCTCTTCACAAATTAGACAAGGATATCGAGGTTTGCGCTTTTCGTCATTGGTTTCCGACTTTTCTGTTTTCTCCTTTGGAGTCTTGTCTGCTTTACCCTTCTTCTTACCCTTCTTCTTCCCACCGTTTTTTGATTTAGCTGTAGATGACTCTACAGCGTGAATATCGGCGGAAATTTCAGGAGAAGACTCTCCTGTCGGGGAATCTGGTAAGGTTATAATGGGCGAAGAATTCTTTGAAGATTTCTTCTTGCTTTTAGTATTTACCGTACCAATCATGCCATCAACAACATGAGATCCCGAAGGAGCAGCATCGATTTGATTTGACTTTGGAAGATCTGGGATCTTTTCATGTAACGTACCTGACTGAGTGTAAACTAAGTCAAGGTATTGTGCTTGAGCAATTACTTGCTCCTCAGTAACTACTCCGGCCTTAGCTACATCTTCAGTAATCTTCGGTAATAATGATTTAACAAACCATTCAGCTAAGATTTGGTCCGGAATAAAAACTTTCACTAATCGCCGTCGACGTATCCATTCATGTATATGATCGGAAATATAAGTGGAGGTCGACTGTTTTAATGAAGTTAATAGCTCCGTGTCGTTATCGTATCTGACCGGCAACTGAAAATGAGTTAGGAACGAGGTAGCTAACTGACTGAAATTGTAAAAAGAGGCCTGTGGTAACTCAATGTACCACTTGGCCGTGAGACCAATGAGCATACGCTGGAAAAGACGTAAGCGGATCGAATCATCCGAGATGGAATTTGAAGCACACCAGAGGTGGTAAGTCATCACATGATTGGACGGATCCTCTCCAGACTTACCTTCGAACTTGGGTATATCACTGGGAAACTTATTTGGCATTGGCGGCCAGAACGGAAGATATTGTATTGGATCGTTCGTTAGGCGCGTCAAGTCTGGTAAATCCAAAGTTGCGATAAATGGTAACTGTCGATTAGGATCCCTAAAACTCTGGGTCACAAGGCCAGTCCCAGGAGGAGGATATCCAGGATAACTTGGAACAAGAATCGCATTCGGGATATTATATCCTCCTGGAAAACCAGGATTAACCGAACCGTAATGGGGTTGCTGAGGTTATTGATAAGTGTACCCAGGATACGGTTGATACTGGTAAACCAGCTGTTGGACAGCTGGCCCGTATTGGTACTGTCCCTGGTACGGTTGATAAGCGAATTGTGGTTGACTAGTGACAACCGTACTTAAACCAGGTTGTCCTACAGGCATCTGAACCGTAGTTTGAATCGTAGATCTAGACAATGGTAAATATGTCCGAGGAGTAGTTGCAGAGACAGTAGAAACCGGAGCTGTCGATACTCCAGAAGCAAGTGTGGTGGAACGAGAAGATGTTGCGGTAGTTGCAGCAACCATTGTTTGAGATGGAGTACTAGGTGCAATTGGCGGCTGAGTAACTACCGAAGTTACAGAAGTTTGAACATTAGACTGGACTGGTTGCTGGGAAGTACCAGCAACTAAAGGTTGTCCAGCTTGAGATGACAACTATATACTTGGCTGCAATACCTGTTGAACTTGCGATGGATCCCACACTATGTTCATTCCGAGGTATTGACCCATAACAGGTTAAGGATATTGAGATCCATAACCGGATTGAGGATAGGATTGATAACTGAAAGGCACAGTTCCAGTACCTTGAACATATGATTGACCTTGAGGTGGTTGATAACCTTGACTCAAGTATTGGCCTTGAGGTTGATACCCTTGAGGTAAATATTGATACTGGGGTTGACCTTGACCTTGAGGTTGATACCCTTGAGGTAAATATTGATACTGAGGTTGACCCTGGGGTACATATTGAGGCTGGGGTTGACCTTGAGGAATGTATTGTACTATGGGTACATACTGTCCTTGAGGTTGCCCCCCAGACGCAATTTGTGTACCTTGAGGTTGCCCCCCAGGCGGTAATTGACCACCTTGAGGTTGAGAACCGGGAACTGAACCTGAAATCATGTAAATGTCTCCTACACCCAAAGGTTTATTACCATTGTTTCCAGCTAATAACCCATGTTCAATGGGTTGAGGAGATGCTCCCGCAAAGGTACCAGAAAGTGACTGATACCTGGAAGGAACAGAAGGACCGCCGTACAAGAAAGATTCAGGAGATTGAGTGAACACGGACGACTGACCAGACATATTTACAGGAGTATAAATACCTCCAGGTGGAAAAGGAGTTCGAGGTGGAGAAAAACTTATCCCTGAGTTGTCTAAATAATTGGTTAACGAAAGGTACCAAGTAGTACTTCTAGGAGGACTGTAAAAGATAGATTCACGCTCTCTTAGATCAATTGTAGGTTGATCTTCAAGGATAGATACGCCTAATTCTTCCTCTGGAGCAAGTTCTTCAATAGCTATCAAACCAGCAGGAAGATTTTTGGTGATGACTCTTTCTACCCTAGGTGAATCAGGTGCACTAGAAGTTGGAGTAACAGGTTCAGATACTTCAGGTTCTTCACCTATATCACTAGTAGATGAAAAACTACCAGCAAGCTCGAAAACTGCAACTGCTTCAGGATTATAACCTGTTTCTAGACCTTGGTAATCTGGATGGACTACCAATGACGATTCTCCTTCTTCAGGTGAACCTACTTTACTGCCACTAGGAGTTACAAGGACCTTTAAACCTTCGTAATGACTCGGGACCTCTTCAGGAGGTTCGCCCCGCAATCTACGGAACTTCCTCAACAAATCGGCCACGGTAACAATCTCAGGAGACTTGCCCCGAAGTCTACAGGACTGTCTCAGTAATTCAGCCACAGTTAAAAGCTTTTAACTACTGCACACGCAAACAAAGTAAAATCTCAAAACAAACCCCCTAAAGTCTCTAAAGAACCAAGCAAATTTGAATCACACGCCTAAAGAATCTAGGGCGTCAAACCATACACAAACAGTAGCCTTCCGGACCGAAAACACTAGTTGGAGATGAAACCCAACATCGCCGAATTCAGTACATAAGTGGTGGGCGGAATAGTTACCCCGACAACCTGCTTAATGAATAGACCGGCACAAGTTCCTCCACTTTAACCGTATTGAGTGAAGTGAACCCCCCGGAAAATCCAAGTGAGTCTAGCCGACATCTGCTCTAGGTATAGTGGGATCTTCCCTCCACCGTCACCTCGGTAGAATCCTAAAGATAATGGTCACTAAGGTTACCAACAACAACAAATGCACCTAGGGGAACAATCTACACTCCGACATCACGCAAGGGTAGAGTATCAAGCTCAATCCCCTTGCCGGCTCCTTGACAATAATCCAAGGTTTACCGACAAGTGACCCTTGGCTCCTCGACAATGGTTAATCCGAGGTTTACCGTTTGTAATACGTGCGTGTATGGCGTCGTTCCCAACGAGGGAGGATTGATCCCCTCACTGATTCGGACACGAGCTCGTGCTTCTCCTTTAAGAGGAGCTTTCCCAGAGTACAAATGAAACAGTTGGATTTATCCTACCACAAGATGAGCTACTTGTTTGGTTTTGCTATCTTGGAGAGTTAATTACTCTCCTACTCCAAGACACTAGCCTGATCTATATTGGTGTTTCAGAGCCCTAGTAAATAAAAGTTACTAAGTTGATTTTACTTTAAGCATTAATTTTATGGCTTTCTTAAAGACAAAAAGGTAGTGGATATGAAACTGATGGTGTGTAGACTCGACCGAAATCCACTAAAAAGATGCACTTAGGATGATTTATACTAATTTTTCCTTTTTCAATGAATTTCCTAGCTAAGAGAGTTGGAGAATACAAATTTGAAATAAAGACAACTTTCTTGGCAATGGTATTGTTTTATGAGTTTATCAGGTGCTATTTAATCTTTTGGCTTGTTAGTGAATGCAGGTTTCGAAGAGAAGGAGGAGCTCATCCGGATAGGCGAGGCTGGACTACTACAAAGCGTTGGATTAAAGGTATGTTAAAGATCCCCTGATTACCTGTATTTGCAATGCATGTTTAGAGAAAGGTAGCTTTATTTGTCTTGTTTGTCACTAGAAAGCTTTTGTTTCTAGGGAGGTCGGTTGTGTCCGCACTAACGACTCTTTCCGCATGACAAAATGGTGACTCCGCTGGGGATTCCATTAATGTGAATGTTTTTTCCTTTGTATGAACTTTTGATCTGAGAAAAGTTATTTGTTTTCTGGTTTTTGGCTGTCTAACTGTGTATTTGGGTGGGCTAGCTTAGGGTTAAATTAGATTTTAGTTTTTCTTTGTTTTTCTCAAAGTACATAGCCTCTGAGTTGAGCACAGTGCGTACTTGTACGCATTGTCGCTTTGTGCACAGAGCGTACCCACACCTGTGCAAACAGGTCACCTACGTACCCGTGTCAAAACTAAGAAAATTTCATTTTCCTTCTTTTTTCCTTTTACATTTTGTTTTAAATTTGTTTTTCTGCCCAAATCCACTAGTTTTCTGCCATAAATCTTCACCTAAGCTTGTTTCGTCAGTGTCGAGGGTTTTATTGAAATTCATAGGGATTTTGCCTTAGGGTTTGATTTTTAACTAGTCCTGTAGTGACTTTAGCGTTAGAGGTTGTCAAACTTTGGATCTCCTTGGTTTTGTTCAGTCCTCTTAGGAGTCGGGCCTGTCATAGAATTCACCCTTGTGAGAGACCTGCCTTTGTGTCTTCTCTTTGCGAATCTCGAAAAGGTTTGTTGTTTGAACTTTGAATTTTATTCTTGAGAAAAGAACAAAAAGATTTCGATTTTTGTTTTTGACTAGTTTTTGGTTCTGCATTAACTAGTCCTTAGTTACATTTTGACTGAGTAAAACATCCAGGAATCATCTTTAGTAAGCTTTTGACTTGTTAGATTTACTTTTATATTTATTTCTCTTAAATTTGCTTTTGAGTGAAATTGAGTTGATTTGATTGCCATAGCTTGTTAAACTTTGATTTTTGTTAAAGTAAGTTTTACATGCTTTATTAATTAGGAAAAAATACAAAAATATCTTTTGAAGGAAAGTTTGCTTTGGTAGCATTTGTGTCTTTGAAAGAAAAAGGAATTTTCATGAAGTGAATAGTGGTCATGTGTCGTATGTTTTGAAAAGATAAAGAGTTTGTTTCTTTGTTTTTCATCCATCATATAGACCAAGGAGTATATGAAACAAACCATGAATAACAATTTGTTGAGAAAAATAAGTTCATTTGCATTAAAAGGTAACAAAAGGAACCATTACAACCTGAGCCTTGGTGTTGTGCAAGTCCCTCCTAGGGTCCAGCAAGAGTTTTCCTTTACTTTGATCAGCTCACCCACTCTCAAATAAGGCTAGGAAAGGATGGGAATCTCTTCTCTCAAGCTTTACAAGGGAGTCCTAATTCTAGCAGCATCTACCCTTATGAATGTTCAGCTTTCAACCTCCCTCCCTTTGGCCCAATGCCTATATTTATAGTGCTCTAGAGGAAGTTATTCAGGTCCACCATCAATGGGATAAGCCCCTTTTTGGATGGGATAGCTCCCCTCTTGATGGGATAAGTTCCTCTTTGGTAGGGATACATGAACCATCTAGAGGCGCTTCATACATGTCAAACAAGCTTCTAGAAGGCTCTAGAAATGACCACAAGTAACTTTTTTGGAGTGAAACTTGCGCCTTTTGACCTTTACAGGAGTACGCACCCATTGCTTTACATACAGAGCGTACAAGTACGTAGGTATTGTGAACTTGGAGTGCGTACACACAGGAAAGGCTAAGAGAAACTGCGTACCCAGAGATATATAGATTTTTAATGACTTTCTCTCTTTCTTGGAGTTTCACATGGAGAGCAGAGGTATGAGGCTTGCCAAGGAGGATAGTATGACAGTTGATGGAGCCATACTAACTACAAATAGTCATGGTGACAAATTTTAGTGTAACATTGGGGTTTGTCCCTGGCTAGTCGCCACATCTTGTGTCTCTTGTCTTGGCTTGTTTCCTGTCGATCGTTTAATGTTCTATCTGCACTTTACTTACTGTACATTTGATTGCTAATCTATGGATAATAATAATAAAAAGAAGTAAACTGCTCTAAGCATAGAACATACCATAACTTAACATAGTATTAGAGCTGAGGTGAAGAGAAATCCCGATCAAGAACAAGAGAAATCACCGAAGAGAAGATTGGAAAGGCTATCCTAAAAGAACTATTAGGTCCTCAACACTCTTCCTTGCCAAAGAAAATCTCCGTGAGAAGTCTGACTATCACGGATGGAAGTTGTCTCTCGATCTAACCTTAGAAGATCAAGGAGTGTTGGACCATGTGAGAGGCAATATTGTTGAGCCTCCATCAAATGCACCTGTTGTTGCCAGGAACAAATGGAAAATTGGTGAAGTCAAAACAAAGAAGATCATCCAGGACTCTATCGACAAGCACTTGGTGGCCTACATCTCTGACTTGAACACCTCCAAGGAAATCCACGATAGACTTGTGATTTTATTTAAAGTTAATGATGCAAATCAAGTTTTGTTTCTTAGAAATAAGTTGAAGGAAATTAAGAAGGGCAAAGATGAGAGCATGCAAGCATATTTCTTAAGAATCATTGAGATCAAGAACAATCTCCTATCTATTGGAGAAATTATTACTCATAAGGAAATGGCACTCTCAACCCTTGGAGGATTACCATCTGAATGGTATGTGTTCAGGACTACTCTTCTCAACAATAAAATAATTCTTGGTTTTGAGGAATTAATGGCAAGATGCATTCAAGAAGAAACAAGGATAGAAGAGCAAGAAATTCCCATGCCTAAATGTCGTCCTGCTGCCTTTTCTTCTCATGCTAAGAAAAGAAATAATTCCAGGACTAAATAAAAAAAGAAAGGTTGGACCTAAGGGTGGAAGAAGAGGACGATGTTACATTTGTGATAAAGTAGGTCACTATGCAAGGGAATGCCCTGATAGAAGGAACTCTCACGAGGACGATGATAAAAATCCCTCTCATGGAAATCAAAGGAATGGAAAATCTAATAGCAGAGGTAAAAGGAGTGCTAGAAATCAAGGAAGACGAAAACCATTCAATAGGGCTAGAATTCCAAGTATGAATCTAACACTGTTGACAATAAATAGGATGAATATTATCTACCAGCTGCTCTATTTACCTCTGCTCATCCAGACTCGCTGGGAAATTGGCTTATTGATAGTGGTGCCTCAAGGCACTTCACTGGTTACAAACAAGTTCTCCATAATCTAATGGAGAAAGAAACTAACCTGGAAATTGTCCTTGGAGATAACATGAAATATCCCATGAAAGGTGTAGGCATTGTCTTCTTAAATTCAATCAAGGTAATATGATCCACTTACAATATGTATTATATGTACCTGACCTCAAAAATAATCTGGTGTCCATCTCGGCAATGGAAGACAAAGGCTACAAGGTGACCTTCAACGATGGCAAGGTATGTGTATGGAAAAACAATGTTAAAGATACCTTTACTCTTGGGTTTCAAGTTGATTCATTATATTAGGTCGGTGGAAGTCCCCTAGGTGTCATGTCTTGTGACACATCTAATAAGTCCGAACTTTTTCATCGGAGGTTTGCCCACCTTCATTATAAATCTCTACCTGATGTAAGACAAATGGTGATAGGGATGTCTAAATTACGAGAAGAGAAAGAAGGTGTATGTCTAGGATGTGCCCAAGGGAAGATCAAAAGGGGACCATTCCCCTCAAGCCAAAGCAAGACCTCTAATATATTACAGTTGGTTCACTAAAACATATCTAGTATGATGCCTGTGAACTGCTTGGGAGGATATTCATATTACCTTACTTTTACAAATGACTATTCTCGAAAGACTTGGATATACTTCTTAAAAACGAAGGATGAAGTGTTCTCTTGGTTTCGACACTTCAAAGCCTTGATCGAGAATCAAATCAAAAAGAAGATCAAGATCTTAAGGACTATTAATGGGACTGAATATGAGTCTAATGAGTTTCATGACTTTTGTAAAGAGTCTGGCATTAAGAGGGAGACTACTACACCATATACTCCTGAACATAATGGTGTGGTGGAAAGGAAGAACCATACGATTGTGGTAGTTGTCTGTGCCATGCTCCATTATCAAAGACTTTCGAAGTTTCTATGGGTCGAAGCTGCAAACACCGCCGTATATGTACAAAACCGATGCCCTCATCAAGCATTGGGTTCCAAGACTCCTAAAGAAATGTTCACCAGTAAGAAACTTGACATATCTCATTTTAGAATTTTTGGAATCCCTGTATATTTTCATGTGACGAAAGAGAAAGGGAATAAATTGGGTGCATTTGGAAAGAAAGGAATCTTCGTGGACTATGGTGAAAATACTAAGGGCTATAGAATTTATGTAACCTGTCAAAGGGAGGTCGTGATTAGTCATGATGTCACCATTGACAAAGATATGCTCTCAGCAAGGTGAACAATCTTCCTACTTTAAGAAGCTCTCAAGAAGCTGACACCAGGTAACCAAAAGAAAAATATGATGTAACAATGCCCGATGTGGATGAACCCATGGATCCTATTGATCCACCTGAGCCTTCCTATTGTAGGAAGAGGCCCTCTTTGCTTAGGGGGCTACTCAATGATGCTGAAGGACACACTGACCTCGAGGAACCTTCCGTGAAAGTAAGAAACCTAACAGGTATTAGGGATACTTGACCATGAGCACAATCATACAAAATGAGCCTTTATCATTCTCAGATGTTGTCAAGCATCAAGTATGGAAGGATGCTATGACCGAAGAATATGAGTCTATTATGAAGAATGATGTCTGGGAAGTAGTTCCCAAACCCTAGGACAAGACAGTTGTCACTCCTAAATGTCTTTACAAGATAAAGCATGTAGTAGATGAAAGTACAGAAAAGTATAAGGCTCATTTTTTTGTTCGTAGCTTCTCCCAGAAGGAAGGTATAGACTATGATGAGATATTTGCACCTGTTTCTAGATATACCACCATTCACTCGATCATAGCCCTTGGGGCTTCACAGGGATGGAACCTACATCAGATGGATGTCAAGACCGCGTTATTACATGGTTCAATCAAAGAAGAGGTCTACGTGGAGCAACCTGAAGGATTTGAGATTTATGATCGAAAATCTCATGTATGTAGGTTGAAGAAGGCTCTCTATGGCCTGAAGCAAGCACCCCAAGCATGGTATGAGAGGTTCAATAGCTACTTGATGAAGCTGGGATTCACTAGGAGTGAAGCCAATCCTAACCTTCTTTAAGGTTGAAGATGAAAAACCTCTCCTACTGGTGTTGTATATGGATGACCTCTTTCTAATAGGTGTAGACCCTCTCATTCACAAATGTAAGAGGCAGTTGGCTTCTGAATTTGAAATGAAGGACCTAGGACTGATGCACTATTTCCCAGGACATGAAGTCTGGCAGAAGCCAAGGGAAATTTTCCTATCTCAAGGAAAATATGTGGTGAAGATATTGGAATATTCGGTATGGTGGACTGCAAGCCTGTAACTACCCCAATGGATCTTGACTTTAAGAAGTTAAGCAGTAGCACTGCTGGACCTATTTTACGAAATGCCACCGAGTATCGTCAACTCGTCGGAGAATTAATGTTCTTAGTGAACTCTCATCCAAATATATGCTTCGCAGTCAACACGTTGAGTCAACATATGGTTGAACCTCACCACATACATTGGATTGGTGCCAAGAATCTGTTGAGATATCTTCGTGGCACAATTACTTATGGGTTAAGATACATTGTTGGAGATGTGAGACTACTTGGATACACTGATGCTGATTGGGAAGGCATTGTTGTGGATCGTAAGAGCACTTCCTAGTGCTGTTTCTCCATGGAATCTACATCAATATCCTAGATGAGCAGGAAGCAGAAGTTGGTGGCTTTGAGCACTGCCAAGGTAGAGTATATTGCTGCTAGCATGGCCATTTATGGGGCTGTCTAGTTATGAAAGCTCTTTAGTGAGCTGTTTGGATTTACATTGGAAACCACTGTGATCTTTTGTGATAACCAGAGTGGGATTCGTTTATCAAAAAATCCCGTATTTCATGATCGCTCGAAGCATATCGATATCAGGTACCACTATATTCGAGATATGGTGCAAAGGGGAGCTATAAGTCTCCAACATATCGGAATAGATGAATAGGTCACCGACATTCTGACAAAGCCCCTAGGAATCGTCAAATTTTTTACTTTCGGAGAACAACTTGGTTTCGTTAAGAAACCCTCTGATACGGGTCCTGTATGATATATGGAGCTCTTGGAGCTTCGAGGGGGTGCAAGGTACCTCTTGGAGTGACATATGACCATAGAGTGACTCACCATCCCCTGGTGGTGTACGTGTACAGGGTAAAAGAATCAAAACTTTCCCTATGACACCCTGTGGCGGCTATGTAATAGGATGATCAGTTATCCTGTGAGGTTTGGATGATGTGTTCTCCATGATGATTGTGTAGTGGGATGATTAGTTCTGCTATGAAGCCTGGATAATGTGTTCTCCATGGTGATTGTGGAACAGGATGATTTGGTCTCCAGTGGACAGGATGATTAGTTATCTTGTTGGGGCATCCTACCCATGCAGTCTGGGACTCATGGGAAGTACCTCTCATTTGATTAATGAGTAGGGAAATGAGGAAAGGGACCATATTAGTACCGATGGATGCATCGTTGTATCTACTGTACTCCCTATGCTAGGATGACCTTCATTGATCTGGGATCAATGATACTGGTTTGGGACCAGTGGTAGGAGTTGTGCTCACTATGACACTGACTTCAGGTCTATTGAGGACTGGTCTGGGACTAGTGGTACACACTTTGAGACTAACTTTGAGTCAGTGGAGGATGGTATGATATATCCTTGATCACTTCTTCTTCTTCACAGTTCAAGCAGAGCATAATAGAGCAGAGTAGGGGTGAAGCTATACAGGGTAGTGCATTTGATGGATGGATAGTAGTGAAAGTCAGACGAATTGCTGATGAAGTTATCCCTAGTTGAGAGGGAGTGTTAAAATTGGAAACTAGGGCCAAACTCCATGTGGGTCACCTTATTCAAGGCCGATAATATTTTTCCTATATTCCTCTCGTTGAGAGGTGTAGGATTGATCTAATTATCATCCACTTCCAATAAGTATTTATGAAGATATGAATTTATTTTGATTATGGAATAATTATCAAGCTGACCAGAAACTCATGTAGGCTCAAAAGCCCAACAGACGCATCTATTCATCATCAACATTTGTATATAAATACAGGAGGTCTTTTCCTCACTTGTGTTATACTCCTATAGTAATAGGTGTCATATTTCATGATTGACTGGTTGAGCTCTGTAATATGTTCTTCCTTTCCTTGCTGAAAAAGTTTCCATATTATGAAAAATCAAAAAATCAAAAATGTAAAGAGGCTATACCCTAAAAGAAAAATCAAAGGGTGAAAAAATAAATGGTCAAAAGAAAAAATGAAAAGAAATGAACCCCAAATAAAAGGACCATGAAAGTGTGCAAATCTAAATGCCACTCCTATTTCATTTTCTGTAAATAGAGCATCATGTATAGCTTGTTGAACTTTTTTGTCACAATCGATGAATGGCCAAACAACTTAATCTTGGCCAATTCATGTTTAAATTTCCTGTTTTAGAGATAGAGAATAAAAATCTGTCCAAACTGTTTAATCTTGGCAGATAAGTAGATAGGTAGAGAAGCAAAGGAGCTCAACTATTTAATCTGAGCCCTTGAAAGAAATAAGGGCAAACTTAGATAGGCTTATAATGGAAAGAAAAGAAAAATGATGAGGCTTTTCTAGTCCAAGTGCACCCAAAAGAAAGAAGAAAAAATGTTAGGCATGTAGGGTGGGTAGGTAGATGATGTTGCAGAATGAGACTTGTGATTGATTTTGTCTCTCAAGATGTTCATCTTACTTTTATCATAAGTGCAAGGAAGATTTTTTGGAGCAGCTCAAGCGAGGCATGACTAACTCCCCTTGATACTGCTTCCCCAATCACTTACTAATTTCCCCCAATGATATTGAGATCTGCTTAATATCACCAAGTCACTCATCTCATTCCATTTCATCATTGGCCTAAGTGAATTCCCATTTTACTTAGGAAAAATGCATATTATCACCCCAAAACCCCTATTTTTGGCCCTTTAGCCTAAGTTTTTAAACATTATGACTTAGCACTTTCCGTTTCATAAAACCATATTAATTTCTAACATGTTTATTATATAACTCCCTTTACATTGTTTCCCAATCCCGTATGTATGATAAACCCAGATATTTTAATATCCCCTCCCCGGTCGATTACGACCATATTACTGTTCTAATAAAGGTATTAAAGGTTTATTTGGAACCTTTAATAACCTTCCTACTGTGAAAATAAAGGGTTAATCAACCTCCAGTTGATTAATAACTTACCAAACCCACCCCGCTAACCAATAAAAATCACCCCGAAAACTTTAAAAATGTTTAATTTAATGCGCTGACCCCGCGTGTTAACGTTCCATCATCTCCATTCAGCGCCAACCATCTGATCAACCATCACATATCAGATGGCGATATTCATTTCGCTAGACCCCTTGCCGCTGAACTTTACCACCCGGGGAACTGGTGGTTTCGTGCCCGTACCAGATCCACGTGTCAACAGCCTGCCTTGTTCACTGTCCCTTCGCCCGAAACTGCCCAAGCCCATAAGCGGTGCAGGAAAAACTGTCTACCGCCCTCCTGCTGACCCTTTGCTGACGTTATTACCATGTCACCTGCCACGTCATCCATACTATACCCTCGCTGATGTCATTCTCACATCATCCGTCCTTGAAATCAATTTTTCCTGCCAAAAATCATTTTGTCAAAAGAGGGTAAAAACACCATTTTTTCTATAGTTTTTTGCATTTAGTGCCCTGCGCTCTCTTGCAAAGTAAAGTCATTGAGGTTTCATTTCCGCCTCTTGACCAGGAAAGGTGGTGAGCAAGGTCAGTTCAACATTAAAGAAGATGAAAACAAGTCAAAGAGTATCAGAGGAGCGTTA
Organism: Pinus tabuliformis; assembly: GCA_031772625.1. NCBI lineage: Eukaryota > Viridiplantae > Streptophyta > Pinopsida > Pinales > Pinaceae > Pinus > Pinus tabuliformis. The sequence goes on along the minus strand of CM062805.1, from coordinate 856,550,564 downwards.
AAGTGTATCAATGCAGAATTAAAGGAAAATCAAATCAGAATTAATGAATATCAGAGCCGACTAAGCGCAGCAGATCAGAAGTTAAAGAATAGTTAATATGGAGAGTCGGTACATAGCTACAAAGGACACCAGCAAGCCGAACCCTAAAGAGCTAGCTTCCAGCACAGCATAAGATGGTTGTTTCTACTTTGCTTGTACATTACTTTAGGTTAAACTTAGAAATTATCTCAGAGATTTTATGAGATATCTGTTTGTACATATTTTGTTGTATAAATACCCCCTTCATCAGAGTTCTGAGGAGGTTGGGTATGTGTAGATTTCTTAGACTTTGCTGTAAAACTGAACTTCTGGAATAAAAAGTTGTTGGGATCAAACTGTTGTCTGGCCTACTGGATAAAGAATTGATGCAGAAGACCTGTCACAAAATTCTTGAAACAACCTATGGATCAATAATTACCATTATATCTTGTGTTTTTATAGTTTTCATGTTTACTATATCGTCTGTGTTTCATGATCTGAATGATAAAGAGAAACATTAATTCAGAATTTTCTTAACTGCACTCTGTTTTCAGTCTTTATTATTCTCTGTGTTTTCTTCAGAATTAGAATAAACAGTGAATTCTTAATTGCTCCTGTTTCCCCTGATTCTTTCACGTTGATTATTTGCTAAGGAATTCTTAATTGCTCCTTAATAGTAATCATCCATTTTCCCTCTGTCAATATGATGAAGGATTCTTAACTGCCCTTCACCCATTTGAGTCCATTCCATCTTATTCCAGCCTTTAAATTGTTCCATGTTTGAGTACCTTGCTCTGTGATGCCATCCTCTATTAGAAAACGAATCCAGGAAACCATCCTTCTTTTGACTCCATCATGCCCAATGGACTGAACTCTTTAGTTTTTCCTCACTGCTCTATTGAATCTCACCACCCAAACTCAAAACAAAACCCTTGTACTTCATAACTAGCCTAAAACCTTTGAAAAACAAAGCTAAATCTTAAAGAGAGAGCCCTCTCTGAATGCAGATTGGCTAGAATCTACATCTAAAAGATTGGTATGTGGTTACCTTAGTCGTATTCCCTTTCTTACAACTTGGGGGAACAACTTGAGTGATAACATCATTGGCGACTCCACTGGGGACCTGAATAAATGTTTGTTACTATTGTTTACTGTATAAACTATAGATGGAGCCTGAAGTTAGTCAGGTAGCATTTGAAACTGATTTTGCTTTGCAATTGCAGAAGTAAATAGATGCTGCTTTAGTCTATCTCCAGTCTAGTTTATGTTTTGAACAGTTAGTTCCAAATACTTGATTAGTTCCTCTTCTAAAATAAATCTTCAGGAAAGTTCAAAATCCCCTCATCTAAAATTTCCTAGAAGAGTCTGTCAAAGTTCTATTGTTAAATTATTTCAGGAAAAAAACCAAAAACATACCTAGAAACTGGCTTCAAAAAAGATTCATTACACCAGATCAAATCCTGATCCTAATCCCCCACCTGTGCTTGAAAATCCCAATCTGATTTCTAGGATCCTTAGAAGATAAGGGAGCCAAGAAGATACTGCTAGTTCACACCTTGACTAAAAGTTGTAGAATTCTATTCCATCTGAGCTTACCTCTGAAAAAACACCAGACCTTTTTGTCATTGCTGCAACTTCTCCAAGTTCCCCGTCAGCTCCTCAATCTACCTTTTCCACTCCTCCATCTGCAACATACATTCCCATTGTTATCCCTACTCTTCCAGTTGTCACAACTATTTCTGTAACCATGGAAAACATATATACTCCCCTAAACTTACCTGCAAATCCATGGGCCATGCCTCAAGATTATCAAAGTAAAATCACCTATTTTGATGGTACTGGCACTTACACAACTCAACAACATACCAGGAAAATGACCGACTATTTTGAAAACTATGAGATTGATGATGATGATGTCAGAATGAAAGTATTTGTTCAAAGTTTAACTGGAGATGTTAGAATCTAGTTTAGAGCCCTCCCTGCAAAGAGTATCAATGGCCCACAAGCTCTTTATCAGACTTTATTGAATAGATGGGAAAAGAAGAAAGATACTCTCCACATTTTATCCGAAAATGAGAACATAAGAAGAGGCACACAAGAAATTGTCCAAGATTACTATACCAGATTCAATAGTATCTACAATGATATCCCTCAGAATCTCAAACCTCCTCCAAATTTAGCCTTGATCAAATTCCCTGATGCATTTGATTCTAATATGGCATACCAACTTAGGGAAAGAGATCCCCGAAACTTAGAAGAAATGTAGAGTATAGCTGTCAGCATTGAAGCCAATTTGATATCTAAACGATCTAGAGCTAGAGTTGAAAGAAGAATACCTTTCAAAGAAGAACCATCTGCCTTTGAATAGAAATTAGATGCAATCATTAAAGGAATGGACAAACTTGGAGATAGAGTGGAAAAAATTGAGAAAAAATCCTCTTGGGATGGTCAACCAAATAATGCTGGTAGAAATCCAAATTTTAGGAAGAATCAAAATCCTAACACTGGAAAGACGGGGCCGGACCAAAATATTAGGGCCCCATTTCAAGAAACTTATGCTCAAGCCTCAACATCTGATGAAACAACATAAGGCACTCAAATTAATCTGATGGGACTCAACAATGAACAACAAGTTTTCTTGACGCATGAAGATCAAGAAACTAACATCCTTGAACAATTCCAAACTCAGTCAGGTGAATCATTTGAATTTAGGGAGGGATATGATACAACCATTTATGAAGTCCACAAACAATACAATCTGAGGAGCAGAAGGATAGATGTCCTTGAAATTAGCAAACAGAAAGATACCAAGAAACCTAACAAAGGAAAGGTCAGTAACCCCCCTGTACATATTCTTTCCAAATCAGACCCTAACCCCAATAGTCCAATTGTTGAAGAAATATCAGAAAATTATCCACCTAACAGATAGTCTCCCACTGCTAGTCCTGCTGAAGGAGAAGACGAACAACCTCTGGAACATGATTTGGAAAACAATTTAGCACATAATCCCACGCCCGAAGAAGAGAAAAACGTATAAAATTCAGCTGTCCGAAATACAATAACTCTAACCGAAAAACCTTTCAATCTTGAGACAGAAGTAGGCAAACTAAAGATCGATGTTCCCTTATCAGAATTCGCTAAACACGATGTCTACAGAAGTCAAATCAGCAGATCACTCCGAATTTCTGTCAATGAAGATTGAGTAAATGTTTTTGATGACCAGCCTGAACTGATATTTGGCCCTGAAGTAAATGGAAAAGCAGCTGAGGTACAAGTTCCTCCTTTTTATGTGGCTTTAAAAATACATGATAAAATACTCCATAATGCCATGTTTGATTCTGGTGCTTCCCATAACTTAATGCCTAAATCTGTAATGGAAAAACTTGACCATGACATCACCAGACCATATAAAGATCTTTTCTCTTTCAATTCTAGTTAGGTCAAATGTTTGGGTTTAATCAAAGATTTATGTGTGTCACTTGTCCAATATCCTGCCAAAACCATCTTAATGGACATAGTAGTAGCTGATATTCCACCAAAGAATGGTATGTTATTGTCTAAATATTGGGGTGCAAAGCTTCAAGGATCCCTGTAATTAGACATGTCTTATGCTACTATTTCAGTGTTTGGTCAACCAAAGACACTATACAGAGAAACCTTAATGATGTATGTAGTAAGTAGTCAAGCAAAACCTCAAAATTTCCCTATCTACTCAGTACATTCAGACATCGATTATTTTATCCTATACAATGATGAAATTGATCCCCCACATGAAATAAAAGTTCTGGCAGATGAAACAGAAGAAACAAAAAATGAAAAGACTAGTGTCTGAATCCAAGAAATCGCTGAAAATCATGAAAAATTAGACAAATCAGAAGAAAATGAAAAACCAAACCTCCCTGCTAAATAGATCCTTGAAGCTCCAGATACAAATCATGAACACGAGATCCTTTGGTATTTGGAATTTTATGGTTCTGTGAACAAATTAGGAGCAAGGGTAGGGGTCTAGGTGCACAACCTTGAAAAGAAACATGTTGAAGGTCATGCCTATAGGTTAAACTTTACATCCACTAATAACATGGCTGAATATGAAGCTTTGTTGCTAGGTCTGAAACTGTTGAAAAAATTGGGAGCAACTAGAGTGTCGATCTTGGGAGATTCTGATTTAATAATTCAATAGATAAAAGGAAGTTCTTGACAAATGATCCTCCATTGAGGGAATACAGAGGATCGGCCATAGAAATTCTCAATACATTTTTGGAAACTCAGCTTGCCAAAATTCCAAGAAAACATAACTTGCAAGCTCATAGCCTAGCAATGTTTGCCACCACATGTAAATTGCCTTTCGAAACAAATCAACATTTCACAACAAAAATTAGGCATAGGCCAGCCATACCTGATAATTTGAAGAACTGGCAAGTGTTTGAAAGTGATAAATAGATCAACAATTTTTTGACCCTAAAAGAGGAATTTTCCAGCACTAATACAGATGAAGACACAGCTAGTGAAATTAATCCAGCAAATCAGATATAGAAGGACATTTCAGTAGAAAGCACAAGTCAAATGCTTCATCCAACAAAATTTACCAAAGAGGAAATATAGGATCTCAAACAAATAGATGTTGATGAGATCGTTGAAGGAAGATCTGAAATTATTAATTTGAAAGACAATCATTTACCCAAGGGATTGACTTCTTTGGAAGATCTCTTCAATTTTAACAATATTCCAAAAAAACCTCAAATGGAACCTCCAAAAGTAGACATTGAAGACTACAACATAGGAACTGAACAAAACCCAAAAATGGTAAAACTATCCAAATCTTTGCCCCATGATAAAAAAGTGAAGTATGTTGAACTAATCAAAGAATTCCAGGATGTTTTTGCCTGGAGCTATGATGACCTGAAATCTTATGACACCTCTGTCATTCAGCATACAATACCCCTCAAAGAAAATCAAAAACCATTCAAGCAAAAGCTCAGAAGAATCAACCCTGTACTACTTCCTTTATTCGAAAAAGAAATTGGACGAATGCATGATGCGGGAATAATTGCCCCAATCAGATTTTCAGAGTGGGTATCTAATTTAGTGCCTACCAGGAAGAATGCAGGGGAAATCAGGTTATGTGTTGACTTAAGGAATTTAAGCAAGGTTTCTTTGAAGGACAACTACCCTTTACCCAAAATGGATCATATTTTACAAAGGGTATTATGTGCTTCCAAGATTTCACTTTTGGATGGGTTTTCAGGTTTCAATCATATTCTAGTCATCCTGATGACCAAGACAAGACCACGTTTACAAAACCATGGGGTACATTCAAGTATGTTAAAATGTCTTTTAGACTAAAAAATGTAGGGGAAACCTTTCAACGAGCCATGGACATAGCTTTTGCCAAAAAAATTCACGATTTTCTGGTTGTATACCTAGATGACCTCACTGTGTTTTCCAAATCTGATTAACAACATTTAGATCATTTGAGACAAGTGTTTTTAAAATGCAGAGAATATGGTATTTCATTGAATCCTAAAAAATATTTGTTTGGTCTAGAAGAAGGAAAACTCTTAGGCCATGTCATCTCCAAAGATGGCATCCAAATTGATCCTGCTAGAATAGAAAGTATTTTGCAAATACCCCACCCCAGAAATGTCAAATAACTTCAAACTTTCCTAGGGAAGATTAGCTTTTTGAGAAGGTTTATACCTAATTTGGCTTAATTAATTATATTGTTGAACATGTTGAGAAAAGATTCAAAGGTCAAATGGACAAAAGAAGCCAAACAAGCATTTGAAGAAATCAAAATGGCTTTGACCAGAACACCAGTCCTCATAAGTCCAAAATTTGACAGAAACTTCATAATTTTCTCATTTGCATCAAACCACACCATAGCAGTTGTTTTACTTCAAAAAGATGATCAAGGATGTGAAAAACCCATAGCCTTTTTCAGTAAAGCACTTAGATATGCACCTCTAAAATACAAAATCATGGAAAAACAAGCTTATGCACTTGTGAAAGCCATTCAAGACTTCAGAGTCTACATACTATACTCCCACGTAGTAGCTCATGTGCCAAATGCTATTGTAAAAGACATCTTGACTCAGGATGGAATTGAAGGCAAATGAGGTAAATGGATAGCTAAAATATTGGAGTATGACATTGAAATAAAACCTAAAAAGCTGATAAAAGGACAGGAATTAGCTAAACTCATGACTGAAACAAACTTTCAAGCCTTGGATATTAATAAAATAGATAACGAACAGGAGATGGCGACTCCACAAATCAGCCAGGCCTTCTTAGAATCACCTTGGTATGCTGATATAATTCATGTATTATTAAACCTGCAAGCTCCTACAAGGTTAACCAGAACAAAGAAAAGGTTTTTAAAGATGAAAGCTTCAAAATTCTGTATTTTAAATAATGCTCTTTTTTGGAAAAATCATGAATGTATTTTATTAAATTGTTCGATAAAAGAAGAAGCTGACAAATTTCTCAAATAATTTCATGCAGGGGACTGCGGTGGACACCTGTACTGGAAATCAACTACAGACAAAATCCTAAGGGCTGGATTTTACTGGCCAAGCTTATTTGCTGATGTAAAGAAGTTTTTCACTACTTGCCACAAATGCCAAATTTTTGAAGGTAAAATAAAACTGTTACCCTTGCCCTTAAGACCAATTCCACTGAAATACCATTTCAACAATGGGGTTTAGACTTCATTGGAGAAATCCATACCTCCTTTTTCTGGCCAACATAAATGGATCCTTACTGCCATAGACTATTTTACCAAATGGATAGAAGCCATTCCTTGTATACAAGCCAATGATTCAGTGATTATAGGATTCCTAGAAACCAACATCTTGTCTAGATTTAGGTTTCCTGAAAAAATCATAACCGATAATGTTGCTGCCTTCAAATCCAAGAAATTGATAAATTTTTGTATTAAATACCACATCACTTTAGGCCATTCCACAACATATTACCCTCAAGGTAATGGTCTAGCTGAGTCTTCCAATAAAAGCTTGATTAACATTATCAAGAAACTATTGTAGGAGAACAAGAAAAACTGGCACAAGAAGCTTACAAATGCACTATGGGTAGACAGACTCACTACGAAGAGATCTATTGGAACCAACCCTTATGAGCTAGTTTATGGCATGGAGGCTGTGTTTCCTTCATCTTTAGGAGTTCCTGTGATGAAATTGTTGAAAAAATTTCAAGTGTAACCCAATGCCATTCAAAGAAGAATAAATTAGACTATCCATTTGCAGCAAACCAGAGAAGAAGTGCACCAAAGATCCCAAGTGTTACAAGAAAAACTCAAGAAGATATTTGATAAAAGGACAAAAGCAGAAGACTTCTACATTGGAGACAAAGTTCTAAAATGGGATTCCAGGAGAGAAGACAAAAGTAGACATGGGAAGTTTGACTTCCTGTGGAAAGGGCCATTTATCATCTAGGCATTGCAAGGGAACAATACTTACTTTTTGAAGAGCCTGGATGGTACAGAAACAGAATAAGGACCAGTGAATGGTCGAATTCTCAAACATTATTTTGATCTAGTTTTTTGATATATTCTAACTCTAACATGTGTATAAGGAAATTCAGTTTCAAACAGCTCGAAAGAAGTGATCAGATTTTTCATTTCAGTAATGAGAATGAGGAGGAAAGAGTAGAAAATTTTGAAATCAGTAAAGTAACTTTACCATTTTTGTTTTGCCTCATTTCATTTATTAGAGATTGCAAAAGAACATTTGGAAGAAAGAAACAAATAATCCAAGTGATAGCTATCCAGGACATTTGTACAGTTGCTGTTTGAATCAGCTCAAAAATAGTGTATATATTTTACAGCATCCTTTTGTACAATTGCTACATTCAGCAGGGGAAGATTTTAGAGCACATTAAAAGGTATTCATAAGGCCATCTGACCTATTGTTCTTGACTTTCCACAAAGGAAAGCCATCCCCAAGTGGAGCCAGTGTTATACTCTTATAGTAATAGGTGTCATATTTCATGATTGACTGGTTGAGCTCTGTAATATGTTCTTCCTTTCCTTGCTGAAAAGGTTTCCATATTATGAAAAAATCAAGAAATAAAAAATGTAAATAGGGTATACCTTAAAACAAAAATCAAAGGATGAAAAAATAAACAGTCAAAAGAAAAAATGAAAAGAAATGAACCCCAAATAAAAAGACCAGGAAAGTGTGCAAATCTAAATGCCACTCCTATTTCATTTTCTGTAAATAGAGAATCATGTACAACTTGTTGAACTTTTTTGTCACAATTGATGAATGGCCAAATAGCTTAATCTTGGCTAGTTCATGTTTAAATTTCCTATTTTAGAGATAGAGAATAAAAATCTGTCCAAACTTTTTAATCTTGGTAGATAAGTAGATAGTTAGAGAAGCAAAGGAGCTTAACTGTTTAATATGAGCCCTTGAAAGAAATAAGGGCAGACTTAGATAGGCTTATCATGCAAAGAAAAGAAAATTGATGAGGGTTTGCCAGTCCAAGTGCACCCAAAAGAAAGAAGAAAAAATGTTAGGCAAGTAGGTTGGGTAGGTAGATGATGTTGCAGAATGAGACTTGTGATTGATTTTGTCTCTTAAGATGTTCATCTTACTGTTATCATAAGTGCAAGGCAGATTTTTTGAAGCAGCTCAAATGAGGCATGACTAACTTCCCTTCATATTGTTTCCCCAATCACTTACTAATTTCCCCCAATGATATTGAGATCTGCTTAATATCACCGAGTCACTCATCTCATTCCATTTCATCGTTGGCCTAAGTGAATTCCCATTTTACTTAGGAAAAATGCATACTATCACCCCAAAACCCCTGTTTTTGCCCCTTTAGCCTAAGTTTTTAAACATTGTGACTTAGCACTTTCCATTTCATAAAACCATATTAATTTCTAACATGTTTATTATATAACTCCCTTTACATTGCTTCCCAAACCCATATGTATGATAAACCACGATATTTTAATATCCCCTCCCCGGTCGATTACGACCATATTACTGTTCTAATAAAGGGATTGAAGGTTTATTTGGAATCTTTAATAACCTTCCTACCACGCAAATACAGGGTTAATCAACCTCTAGTTGACTAATAATCGACCAAACCCACCCCGCTAACCAATAAAAATCACCTCGAAACCTTTAAAAATGTTTAATTTAATTCGCCGGCCCTGCGCGTTAACATTCCATCATCTCCATTCAGCACCAACCATCCGATCAACTGTCACATATCGAATGACCAATATTCATTTCGCTAGCCCCCTTGCTGCCGAATTTTACCACCCAGGGAACTGGTGGTTTCGCGCCCGTACCAGATCCACGCGTCGACTACCTGCCTTGTTCGCTGCCTCTCCACCCAAAACCACCCAAGCCCATAAGCGGTGCCGGAAAAACCATCTACCTCCCTCCTACTGACCCTTTGCTAACATTATTACCATGTCACCTGCCATGTCATCCATACCGTACCCCCGTTGACATCATTCTGATGCCATCCATCCTTGAAATCAATTTTTCCCGCCAAAAATCATTTTGTCAAAAGAGGGTAAAAACACCATTTTTTCTATAGTTTTTTGCATTCAGAACCCTGCGCTCTCCTACAGAGTAAAGTCATTGAGGTCGCATTTCCACCTCCCAACCAGGAAAGGCGGTGAGCAAGGTCAGTTCAACATTAAAGAAGATGAAAACAAGTCAAAGAGTATCAGAGGAGCGTTAATGTGTATCAGTGCAGAATTAAAGGCAAATCAAATCAGAATTAATGAATATCAGAGCTGACTAAGCGAAGCAGATCAAAATTTAAAGAACAGTTAATATAGAGAGTCGGCGCACAGCTAAAAAGGACACCAGCAAGCCGAACCCTAAAGAGCCAGCTTCCATCACAGCATAAGTTGGTTGCTTCTACTTTTATTGTATATTACTTTAGGTTAAACTTAGATATTATCTCAGAGCTTTTATGAGATATCTGTTTGTACATATTTTGTTGTATAAATACCCCCTTCATCAGAGTTTTGAGGAGGTTGGGTATGTGTAGATTTCTTAGACTTTGCTGTAAAATTGAACTTCTGGAATAAAAAGCTATTGGGATCAAACTATTGTCTGGCCTACTGGATAAAGAATTGATGCAGAAGACCTGTCATAGAATTCTTGAAACAACCTATGGATCAATAAGTACCATTATATCTTTTGTTTTTACAGTTTTCATGTTTACTATATCATCTGTGTTTCATGATCTGAATGATAAAGAGAAAGATTAATTCAAAATTTGGTTAACTGCACTCTATTTTTAGTGTTTATTATTCTCTGTGTTTTCTTCAGAATTAGAATAAACAGTGAATTCTTAATTGCTCTTATTTCCCCTGATTCTTTCAAGTTGAGTATTTGCTAAGGAATTCTTAATTGCTCCTTAATAGTAATCATCCATTTTCCCTCTGTCAATATGATGAAGGATTCTTAACTACCCTTCACCCATTTGAGTCCATTCCATCTGATTCTAGCCTTTAAATTGTTCTATGTTTGAGTACCTTGCTCTGTGATGCCATCCTCTGTTAGAAACTGAATCCAGGAAACCATCCTTCTTTTGACTCCATCATGCCCAATGGACTGAAATATTCAGTTTTGCCTCACTTCCCTATTGAATCTCACCACCAAAACTCAAAACAAAACCCTTGTACTTCATAACTAGCCTAAAACCTTTGAAAAACAAAGCTAAATCTTAAGAGAGAGCCCTCTCTGGATGCAGATTGGCTAGAATCTTTATCTAAAAGATTGGTCTGTGGTTACCTTGGCTGTATTCCCTTTCTTACTACTTTGGGGAACAACCTGAGTGATAACAACTTGGACACATAGATCTCATCACATCTCTCTCTCTCTCTCTCTCTCTCTCTCTCTCTCTCCTACGCAGAAAAGAGGCTCTTCTCCTACTGCACAGAAAGAGACTCTTCTCTCACACGTGTTGAAGGAAGGACGCAGAATTTAGGGTTGCAACTGTAGATCGGAAGTTTGACCATCGTTGACCATCAGGCTCTCTCTCAGAACTTCACTGTAGGTGGAACTCACTCTCCTCAGAAGGCCGCATTTTTTGGTGAAGGAATCAAGCCGATCTGATGGACAGTTTGAAAGATATGGTCTACCCTAGTTTAGGGTTGATCTAGGGTTTGTTGCTACTAATGTAAATCAGATTTATGTATTATTTCTCTCTGCTGAATTTTTGAAGATAAAGGACGATTTGATCAAATGGTTTCCCCATATTGGGGCTTGTCCCTGGCTAGCCACCACATCTTGTGTCTCTTGTCTTGGCTTGTTTTCTGTCAATCGTTTAATGTTCTATCTGCACTTTATTTACTGTACATGTGATTGCTAATCTGTGGATAATAATAAGAAAAAGAAGTAAACTACTTTAAGCATAGAACATACCATAACTTAACAACTTTTTCAGAAAAACTCTAAGGGACGTTGAACTAAGATATGACCTTATTGAAAAACAAGCTTATGCTCTCATAAAATCTTTAAAGGAATTCAGAATTTATATTCTGCATTCCAAAGTGGTTGCATATGTACCTTCAGCCTCAGTAAAAGATGTCCTAACTCAGCCAGATATTGATGGAAAGAGAGCTAAATGGATTGAAATATTCATAGATTTCAACATAGAGGTGAAGCCCACCAAGCTTGTCAAAGCCCAGGTCTTGTCTAAGCTTATGGCTGAGGAAAATTGTAGTTTGTTAGGCATTAATTTCATGGGTTCAAATTTAGGTGGTGTGCAGACAAAGGAAGTAGCATAAGAGAAAGAGCAGAATCAGGTTTTGGCTAAAAATATAGCCACCTATGAATGGTATTCCAGTGTAGTTCATTTTTTGCAGAAGCTCGAAGTCCCTCCAGGGCTTAGCTCAAGTCAAGCCCAGGCCATTGAACTTAGATCAGCCAAATTCTACATTAATAAAAACATGCTTTATTGGAAAGACCAATTAGGGATCCTCTTGAGATGTCTAGACAAAGGAAAATCTTTGGAAGTCATGCACCAGTTCCATTCTAGCATCTGTGGAGGGCATCATTATTGGAAAACCACAACCCACAAGATCCTGAGAGCTGGGTATTATTGGCCTACTCTGTTTTTTGATGTGTTTCTTTTGTGAAGTCTTGTGACAAATGTCAGAGGTTTGTAGGAAGACAACAACTAAAATCTCTGCCCTTGAAGCCAATACATGCCAATGGTCCCTTCCAGCAATGGGGCTTGGACTTCATAGGTGAGATCAATCCACATTCCAGTGGCCATCACAAATGGATCTTGGTAGCCACTTTTTATTTCACCAAATGGATTGAGGCTATACCCACTAAAAATGCTAATCATCAGGTTATCATAAAGTTCTTGAATGAGAATATTTTCACTAGATTTGGTTGCCCAACCAAACTAGTCACTAATAATGCAGTAACTTTTGTGGTAGAAGAATTGCTGGACATGTGTGAATCCATGGGCATTCAATTGGTGCATTCTACCTCATATTATTCTCAAGGAAATGGCCTGGTAGAATCATCTGGAAAGAGTCTTTTAAGGATAATCAAAAACCGTTGGAGGACAACAAAAAGAACTGGGATTCCAAGTTGAAGTTTGCACTATGGGCTGACAGAGTTACCAACAAGAAGTCCATAGGAAATTTTCCATTTAAGTTGGTTTATGGCGCTGACATTATTTTTCCTATCCAGTTGATTCTCCCTGTGGCCAAATTCTTGCAAGAAGAATAGGATGAAGAGAACGACATGGTGAGGAGAATGAGAATCTTGGTTGAGTTATAGCAGATATGAGAACAACTGGTTGAGAAGTCAAGAATCCATCAAAAGAAGATCAAAGAAACCTTTGATAGAAAGGAAAAAATGGAAAGTTTTCAGGTTGGTGACTGGGTTCTCAAATGGGATGCATTGAAGGAAAAGAAGGCAACCATGGTAAATTCGATGCCTTGTGGACGGGACTATTTGTCATCGCTCAAGTTCAGATGAATAATACATTCGTTCTATACAATTTGGAGGGGGAAGGTGTTTTTGATGGCCTAGTCAATGGGAGGTTTTTGAAACTTTACTTCATATGAGGTTTTAAGGCTTTAATATTGTAATAGGTTTTTTCAGTTTTTGTTTTTTATGCAAATAAACTCCATGCCCAATGGAAAACTAGGAGATAAGTTTGTTTTGGTTGTTACTGGAAAGGCAGTAGTCTGCAATTCTTGAAACCTCACAAGGAGGCTTTCATCCCCAAAAGGATCTAGTGTTAACCCTGAGGTGCACTGCTACTATTTTAATGGAAATCTCCCATTTTTTATCTCCAATTCTCCAAGTCTCCTCTTGCTCCACTTTGGCCATAATCCGGACTTCAAAAATTACACACCCACGCTCGTAAATACTAGCAGGTCCACTCTCTGCTCATCTCTTTTCCGCTACGCTCTCCATTCTCCGATCTCTGATCAGATCGATCTCCACTGTCCATTTCATTCACTGATCCAATGGCTATCACACATCGCTTAATCACCCATCAGCGTATCAAAATTCCATCACACTATCTGCCAACCCTCCACCTTTGCGATTAACGATCAGATCTTGACCATTGATCTGAACTCGATCCTATGGTTGTCGCTTAGCCGATCAAATCAATATGCACGATAATCCCCAACCATCGATATTCCTCCATCATATATGACGGTTCACAATGATTTCAGGTGAGCAACAAGCAAGAGGAATACTGACCCGATAAGGTGATTTCCTCTCTCCTCCTCGCTGCTATGTGTCACTTAATGAGTGGAATCGGGTGCTAATCCAAATTACCACTTACCTATTGTGATCTCTCCCAAAATACCACCTTTCGCTTCTAAATCCATTGATGCGATATCAATTCCTCTATCTCTGTGATATGATCCTATCCATTGATCATATTGATCCAACGGCCCTGTATCCCACTTCCCACCAGTCACCTGGGGGGGAATTGGTTGGCTTTGTTAGTATTTTTTTTTTATATTCAGACAGGTGAATTGAAATAACGGAATATATGGCTGAAAGGGGAAAAACAATAGCACGGTGTAGCCGAACCAACAGAAATGGTCATGGAACATCGCTAGCACGAGTGAGCCACCTGACAGCGTGAAAAAATTACCAAATTTGATTACTGTGTTGTTAGAAAAAGAGACCTCTGAGCTCATGTTTGTCTAGTTATGGCATCAAGTAGTTAAAAAGACAAAGGGGATTGATTAAGACATCTCAAGCATTAGAGAGTTCGAGAGCATTGTAAAAAGCCTATAAATGGTTAAAAGTTCGAAGTATCAAAGGTTCAACTTTTGGAGACCGTGGATACTCTATTCCTCCTAGCGTCTCATCTTCATTCTAGTAATACAAGCTTCTTTTTCTGTTACATGTTCAATCACCATCTTCTCCTCTGTTCTAAGCTTGCACTTGAATAGGTTATTCATGTTTTCTTTTGTATCGAATGCCAGATAATTGTCATCTTATCTCTGCGTTGATAAATTATATTTGTAAGATTCATTTACTTTCTGTAGCTAGCCATTCATATGTGTTTATGTATGTATCTACTGGTATAGTCAGGATTCTCCACCTATTCATTGAATTTATAAACTATTGAGCATTAGTGGTTGAAATATTTGTCAACATGAGGGTGTTCATGCATGTCTTGAGTGAAAACAGAGTTGAAACAATCATCTAACTTGATCCAAACCCCAATCTATTCCAATAGTTCATAGAATGATATTGAAGATTTATATGTTTTCAGGCATCTCCAAGCTACAACCTAGGAGAGCTTCCTTGAGTGCTAACATATCTGGTTAAGGGAACTACGGTTATGTTCTAATCTAGGGTTAATAAATTGGGGTTTATGGATGCTTTGAAATGTATATATATGTATTGTAACATTGAAAGGAAGATAATGAAAAATCAATTTGGTAGTCCCTGTTTTGGGATCCAAGGGAAAACCACTTTGTATTTTTTTTGTGTTTCTCACCATTGTATATTTTCTGTTTTTTAAGAATTCTTTTGTAGGTTATTTATGTACAGGGTTAAAACCTACATCGAGGAGGTAGTTCATGAATTATTATCCCTTTACCAATTAGGTCTTGAGATCCACTCTTGATGGGAGGCTAAGATCAAGGGATAAGGAACGAAAACTCCAAGGCAGGATAAGATAGGATTCAAGATTTTTATCTGAGGTAAATAGTTACAATGAATATTGTACACTTATGGAAGAAGAGGCTTCATGATTCTCTCTCTTTTCCTAAATTTCTAGAACCAACGTAGGTGCATAGTGGAGTAACCTGTAGGTGATCAACGCAATCCACAGTGGAGCAACCTCGTAGTCAACACTGTTCAATCGGAGGCCAGGTAGCGTTGGTCCTTAAAATGATTGAAATAAGGTGTTTTAGGGAAAAAACCTAGGGATTAGAATGAGTCATTCTTAGGGATTAGTGTAAGGATGATGAGAGGAGGTCAAAGGATGTTGATTGATCCAGTTGAAGGCTTACTGACCAGATGTGAAAAGATGGCCTATAATAGATTCCCCCCTAAAGTGCAAAGGCAAAAATGATCATTGATGATTGAAGTGTTTTACCTTGTGACAAGTCTGGATCAAGGACAACTAATGAAATCATCATATATTACAATACATTTAAATCATGATATCTTTGCTAAGGGAGGCATACCCATACTTAACACATAAGCTAACATTACATGTACAATGATCAAAAGACATGTCCATGAATGAATGATGGTGAACCCATGACTAGATGAATGGATGTATGATCATAACCATCATATATTGTGATCTTGTATTACTTCTGAAATCACAGCACAGACATATGAAACTAGATCTGGGGTCTTCTATCTCGTTCACATAATCAACCAATGTATGAGTCTAGCCATGTGAATTAGTCAACTAGATTCGAACATGGTAGACACCATCCGATTACCGATAGATGACATAATTCATTATTAGATGTGAGTGAAACTATCGATGATGTTAATGGTTCTAAAGGTAGTCTACTACAATCCTTATGGTGTTAATAAATGAGTTGATGTTGAATACTACACAAATTATTTCGGTCGAAGACCAATGATGTAAACATAACTCCAAGAGCGAGGAAAATTTCCATTGATGTATGCAAGCACCAAGGTACCAAAGGGTATTTCTAGGTCAAATTCCTAGATAATGAGTTGATATCGACAAGAAGCCACCATTGCAAGAGGGACTTGATGTATCCCCCATCAATTACATGAAATGGGTATGATGATTTGACATGGAATAATAAAAATGATGCTGATACAAAAATGGATCAGGAAAAGGAAGAAAACAAATGAAGGCTTAAAAGTATTGTAGCAAATATTAACTAAATGAATTCTCTTGAACACAATGACGACACTGAAATGGAGTTGGCAGCATTGATCCAAAACAAAAAATGGAGGCTTTGAAAAGGTATGATAAACCAAAAGATAATAAAATTTCCTAACTTAACAACCATGGAGATGAAGTGGAAGAGTCTCATGTTCAAGAGTGACTTGATGCCATTAACAAAATGGGGTACCATGTTTTCCCAATTTCCTAACCATATTGGTCAGTACCTCTTTATTTTTTAACAAGCTTGAGGAGGATAACATATCCTTGATTTGTAAGTTCATCCTTCAAATGAATCCCTCTAAGAATATTTAATGAACCTAGAGAAGGAGCAGTGCAGTCCTATTATGAACAATGAGTCAATCCTTGTTTGATGTTTTAACGATTCCAGAGAAGGTGAAATTCAACATCTTTTTCATATTTAGAGAGTTTGAAAAAGAGGAAAAAAAGAAAACTCCAAAGGTTCATTTTTTTAGATAGTCCCTTAGGTCTTAAAAGGAATAAAATAATACCCAAGAGAACCTCTTATACATGTTTGACTAAGGTATTCCTTTTTCGTAGTTAGTCTATATTATTCCAGAAAAGGGTTAAATTTATATTGAGTAGACATCTTTTCATTTACTTTAATGATTTCAAAAAGACAAGTGCTCGACAATATTTTCATATCTTGGGATTCTAAGAAGAGTTGAAAGAGGACTCTAGGGGGTTCCTTTTGATAAGTTTAGGAACCCAAAAGAGTGATAAAAGCATACTCCTTAGTCAAAATAATATGTTCAAAACATGGAAAATTCCGTCAAACAGTTGTTGACTTCCTCAAAACATCACAAAAAGGATTAAAAATACATGTTTCATGGTAAAAATGGGTCATAACTAAGTAAAAATATTAAATGCGAATAAAATAATGTAAGAAACAACCATAAATATCCAAAATTACTATTCATATTTACCATTTCACATTTACCTTCAACAGTGAGAGTTCTGAAAAGTTTTTTCCCTCGATCTTCTAGAGTTGATTGCATACAATCTAGTGGATCATTTCAATTGTTTTCACTTCCAAGTAGGAGCTAAGACCTTTCTCTTTCAATTCATGGTCCCATTTTATGATTTCATGCAAGTTTTAGGTATTTTTTAAGGGTCCTAGGTGTTATGTGGAATTTTGCATCTACAAATAAACATAATTTCCCTAGATGGGTAGCTACACCTAGAACAACATATTTAAAGTGCTTAACCTTTTTCTATAGAAGATAAATAATACAAGGGACCTACTTGTTATCTTTCTCTTTCCCTTTATCTCCGGTGTATGGCTCTCGATGCTCCTTCTAGAACTTAATTCTCTCAACGAGTACCTGCAATCATAAACAAAGGACAAAAATCAATCAAAGCAAGAGATCTATCTACTATAAGAAAAGGGAATCGAAATAATTTACACATATAATCATCATACATAAAGACAAGAATATGGGAAAATGTGTAAACAACTTTATTAAGTAGAAGGAAGAATTACAACCATGAAGTTTGATCCATTGTCACTCTTCCAGCTTGGGTTTCAACCAACATCACATCAAAAGAACAACACTCTGGCAGCATAACAATACTTGCTTACAATCTAAATCCTCACACCAATAGTAACTCCTTACAAATTCTCAAAGTCCAGCCCCTGATCACCTAGATGAGTGCTCAATTTATATGAAAATGGAGGAGGTTTGGTCACAAACGAGGGTATCGAATGGCTTTCCAAACTTAGATTTAGTTCCCATGGAGGAAGGGATGAGAGGATAGGAGGTTACTTAAATCATTCCCTATCCAATTTCAAGCTCATAGGAGATGATAAGCGTGGGAATATTCTAGATGACTCCAGAAGATAAGAATATTCCTAGAACCCTAATGATGATTTCGCTCAATCTCGCCTAGCGCAGGTCAAAGTGGGCCTAAGTGCTCTGGAAAGCACCCTAACACGGGCCTACCTACACTGAAACCCTCAAGAAAGGAGGCATTCAAAGTGATGACTTATCTAGGGAATGTAGAAACTAAATTAGGGTTTGATGAGCCCTAATGGTATTGATCTGAATGATGGGAGTGATTTTCCCAAATGGATCTGTAACACCTACCCCCTAAAGCATGAAGTCGAAAATAATAATGTTGAGTGATATGATTTATGATGTGATGAGAAGGTTACGAAGTGGATGCTAACCTGCATTGATTACAATACATAATATCATGATATTTTATTTGTTCTCATGAATCACTGAGGGAAGGCATATACATGCTCAGCATACAAACTTTCATTACAAGTACATAGATAGTCGTCTATAGATGATTTGGCACTTCCCTGAAATTGTAGCCTAGATGGATGAAACTAGATCCAGGGGTATTCTATCCCGTTCAATCGTTAGCTCAAGTACGAGTCTAACCATGTGAATATGTGATATGAAGTTGAACATGGGAAGACACCATCTAATTACCAGCCAATGATGTAAGCTATTAACAGACACGAGAGAAATCACCGGTCATGATAACAATCCTCAAGGTACTGTAGTACATTCTTCATGGTGTGAATGGATGGTTTGATGTCAAACACCATAAAAAGTCTTTCGGTCGAAGGCTAGCGATGTCAACCTATCGTCAGAAGTGAGAAACCTACCATTGATGTGTGCAAGCCTCGAGGTAATGGATGGGTGTTTCTACGTCAACTTTTAGATGATGTGCTGATGTCGACAAGAAGTGACTCATTGCAGGAGGGCCTTGATGCATCCCACATTAATGACACGAAATGAGTGTAATGATTTCGAAGACAGAATTTTACTGACAACACAGAGTTCAGGAATGGCAGTCATGAAAATTAAGGTTTATGAGTATTGCAAAGGATGATTTTAACTGAGTGACTTCTCTTGAACATGTTTGCGACACTAAATGAATTGGAAGCATTGATCCAAAACCAAAGTAATGGATGGTGTGATAGACCAAGTTATGATGACAATCAAGCAGATAACCCAACCCATGTAGTCACAATGCTGAAGTGAAAGTGTCATCTTCAAGAGTGACTTTCTGCCATAAAGTGGTTTACCATTTTTTCCCATTTTCCCCAG
The DNA here is from genome assembly GCA_031772625.1 of Pinus tabuliformis. Classification (NCBI taxonomy): domain Eukaryota; kingdom Viridiplantae; phylum Streptophyta; class Pinopsida; order Pinales; family Pinaceae; genus Pinus; species Pinus tabuliformis. The sequence goes on along the minus strand of CM062805.1, from coordinate 856,531,083 downwards.
TCATTGCTAACCAGTACCTCTTTATTTTTTATCAAGCTTGAGGAGGATAACATATTCTTGTCGTATAATTCCACCCTTCTGGTGAATCCATCACTATTTGATGTGTTAACGACTCTAGAGAAGGTGAAACTCGGTCTTGTCATAATGGACAAGTTTGTCACTATTTGATGTTTTAACAAGTTTAACGACAATGATAACTTGGTCCTTTTCATGTTTAGAGTGTTTGAAAATGGGGCAAAAACAAAATTACACGAGTTATCTTTTGTAGATTTGTCTCTCAAGTCTAAAAAATCATAAAAAAATACAAGAGAGAACCTATTGACCATGTTCGATCAACGTATTCCTTTTTCATAAAAAATCTATCTCAATCTAGAAAAGGTTAAACTTATACTTAGTAGACGTCATTTCCAATCCATTAACGAGCTGAAAAGGACAAGCGCTCGACAATATTTTCATATTTCGAGAGTCTAAAATGAGCTTAAAGTGGACTCCAAGGGGGTTCCTTTTCAATGTTTAACTGAGCTCAAAAAATAGATAAAAGTATGCTTCGTGGTCAAAGTATAATTCACGATCGTGCACGTAAAATTCTGTAAGTCAGTTGTAAATCTGTTAAAAGCAACACCAAATGAATTAAACATACCTATTTCATTGGTAAAAATAGGTAAATACAAAAGATTACTCATTTAATGATCATGAAATAAACATAAAAACAACAATTTACCATATTATTTTCACCATTTGATATTTACCATTCAGTTTGTGCTCTGACCCTGTTTTTTACTTTGATCTTCAGTAGTTGATTATGATAGATTATGTGGATCATTTCTCATGATGTCCAGACCATGTAGGATACCTACCACTCCTCTTTCTTTTCATGTCATTCTTTTACAGTTTCATGCAAGTTTTTAGAGTTTTTAAGGGCCCTGGGGTTAGAAATTTTCACCCTGGGATCAGTGCAGGCTTCCATGTCAAAAACTGTGTTAGGGAGCACCTAGAAAGAAGCCTAGCTGCACTGTAGTGCACCATCTCCTTGCCTGGGTTACGCTGGGCAAGTTTCACAAACTTGTTTGACCTATTTGGCCTAAAATTTCTCCATGTTTTTGCATGAAAAGGATCCTAACTAAGCCTATGATTTGATTTCAGGATTTCATCGGATTATAATTTCTATTACTTGATGATAAAGAAAGCATGAAGAATAAGACATGGTTGTCCTAAATGATCTAGGTACATTTGAGGCCCTCAAAAACTATGGGTTGCTCAAATACTTCAAGTTGTCCAGAATGAGGCAACAATCAGAACTATTTCAGTTCCTAGTTCATTCATGGGATCCAATGGATCAATCTTTTCACATAAGGGACAAAATGGTCCCTATTGTGATCGATTATGTTTACTTTCTTACAAGTTTGTTGAGACGTGGTGCCCCCATATCTCTTTCAGGTTTTTCCCGTGGAGGGGAATCGGTGAGGGACTATGTTTGACAATTCTTTCGGCTAGGTACACAGCCTAGCAAGGACGGAAAGATAATCATCAAAGATATTTGGGATTTTTCCTTGAGAAGAATCCTTTTCACCGTCACAAAGTTGGCAAACAATGTGACACTTCATCTGGCGAACAAATCATACATGCAGTATGCACTTATGTGTCTTGAGCCAACTTTATTCAATTGGTGTGAGGTAGTACTTTCTTCACTGAAAGAGCAACTAAAAAACGTAAAGAGCGGTAAGACAAATAAATTTAGCTATGGATTGCTCTTAATTTCTTTTACCTTAAATAGAATTCCATTGATGCAACCTCAACATGTAGCATTGGGTGTAGTTAGTCCTAGAGATCCACGGATGCAGAGGTGGGTCAAATTGATTGCTAGACATGCTAGTCAGTCATCGATTACATTTTCTACTTCATTCTTCAATTAGTTCGATTGACAACACATTATCAACGAGGAGCATCCATATGAGGGATGGATTTTCGTGGAGATCCAGAGTTGAGTTTACCAGTGGGAACTCAATGGGGTGCTATAGGTAAATTGTTTTTGAACAAATGTTTTTTGATTTTTAAGTTTCTACATGGTTTTGTGTTTTGATGTTTCCAAGACTAAATTAAAATCATTCTCATGCATACAGATATTGGTACTATTCGACCTATGAGACACCAACAAGAGGCAGGTGGACTAGCGCAGAGAAATGTTGAGAGAGAAGTTCTCCAGGATTTGGATTTGGCCAAGACACTGGCAGAGTTGTAGGATCATGTAGAGGGGTTAACCCTCGGTATTCCAAATGTCTGGATCAAGGAGTTACCTATGAGGATGTAGTGCAATAATATTGGTGTTCCTGGCCATTGGATGTGGCTCTTGCACATGATAGTTCAGGTTGTGACTTGTTATCATGAGCATCACTAGGTCTACCTAGGATGATTTTTGCATGCATTTTGAGTTTTTAGGTCAAATTACCAAACATGTCCTTGAAACGAATTTTGTAAAAAATTTAAAACATATATCTACTTTTACTTTCAGAGTTTTTATATATATGGTTATGTGCCATGCTATTCAACTAATGATGTGAATTGACTATTTACTTCTACATGTGTCGCAAATGTTTTTTTAACACAGTTTGCTAATGAATTGGTTAATGTGTTAAAGTTTCTAGAAATATGTTGATATTGAATGTACTCAAAATGTATTTCCAAAAGACGAACTCTAAGGAACATACGAAGAATCATTGGGTTTCGGACAATATAAATGTTTGTTAGTTGTAGTACAATGAGTTGTGAGTCCAACCTAATTATGATTTGGCGGATGCCAAGTGAAATGGAAATAGATAGAAGTTTGATCAACGCGCTATACTCAACGATATTGTTCATCGATTGTCCGATACAAATCCCTTCAAAACTCACTAACTCGCCACTTGGAGCAAAAATGGCCCATGTTATAGAAGATAGGTTTTGTGTACTATGATTAGCACCATTGGTGTAACCAACAAATGGTTCCAAAGATTCTAACATCTACAACAATATGAAAATTGGATTACCTAACCACATAAAAACTCTAAAAGACACACTGACACGCACACATGCAATTAAAGCATATATATAGTGATTTTTAATACACTCAATTAAGCATAGTAACATTTGAGATACAGCCTGTTTCAGGGCTGCGAAAATGGAATTCCATCATAATCCACGAACTCGTAGGCACCTTTTTCCAAACCACACTTGACAATATGAGGACCCATCCATAGTGGTTCAAATTTTCCTGCTCCCAGTTTATCAGCTCCTTGATCATAAAGCAATACTAGGTCTCCTTTTGAGAAAATGCGAGGCTTGACATTTTTTTCATATTGCGCCTTGATTCATTTCTTATGCGCTTCATTAGCTAATGCAGCTTCACGATGGATTTCATCTAGAAGGATAAGTTCTAAGAAATGCGCTTCTTCATCAAAAGTTTCAGGGAACAAGTCAATCACGACTTTAAGAGATGAAATTTCACATTGTATTGGCAAGATTACCTCCAGAACATACACAAATTGAAAGGGTGTGAATCTAGTTGTATTCCTAACTGAGGTTCGATATGCTCACAAAGTCGAGTATAGAATTAAATGCCAGTTTCTTTTATGAGCCCCTATCATTCTTTGAATCATTCACTTCAGGACTTTATTGATGGCCTCAACTTGTCCATTAGCTTGCATATAATAAGGAGTAGAACTATCATGTGAAAGTCCTGACTTGGAAATTAACTCAGCCATCATGTGATTGTGAAAATGCAACCCATGATTTGTAACTATAGCCTGTGGTACAGCAAACCGGGCAACCACGTGGTTGAAAAATAAAAGTGAACCCATCTCACCATTGTTGTTTAATGTCGGCATCACCTAGGCACATTTTGTAAAATAATCAATGGAGACTATAATATACCCATGCCCCCGGCTAAGGTGGGGTTACATGTCATGAAGTCAATGCCCCATTTGGAAAATGGTCCAATAGAGATGACAAGATGCGATGGTTCAAGTGGTAATCTAGTTTTACGGTCATAGATTTGGCATGCATGACAGCTTCTGATGGCAATAATGCAATCTTTGAATATGGTAGGCCAAAAGTAACCAGCACAAAGAATTCTCTGTGCGGTAGCATAACCAAATAAGTGTCCACCACAAGAACACTTATCTGGTTATGCTACCACACAGAGAATTCTTCGTGCTAGTTACTTCGAGCCTACCATATTCAAAGATTGCATTATTACCGTCAAAAGCTGTCATGCATGCCAGATCTATGATCGTAAAGCAAGATTACCACTTGAACCATTGCATCCTGTCGTCACTATTGGACGATTCACCAAATGGGGCATTGAATTCATGACATGTAACCCCACCTCGACCAGTTGGCATGAGTATATTATAGTCATCGTTGACTATTTTACAAAATGGGCTAAGGTGATGCCAACATTAAACAATAGTGGCAAGACGGCTGCACTTTTCTTTTTCAACCATGTGTTTTCCTGGTTTGGTGTACCATAGTGTTATAGACATTTTTGTGCCTTACAGCCTCGAGCATGAAATGTCCATAATCTAAGGGATCCAAAGTCCCTAAACATGTTGTTCCTACCCCTAGAGGAACAAGGTAAACCAACCACAGCAATTCACAGAAGTTCTCCACCTGAAAACACTCAAAAACAAGCCAATTCTGGATCATGTCAACTGCTCCACTGAGCATCTACGCTGAATGTCAATTGCTCCATTGTCTACCTACGTTGAATGTCAACTCCAACAAAGGCTACCTGCGCTAAGCGTAATTGGACAAGTGGCAGGCTCATTCCTCAATGTGTCAATGCCCAGGAAGCTTCCAAAATGACACTTGCATCAAGGAATTCGACTGGTGATGAGTAAGAGGTTCCAAATCTCCAAGTGGAAGCAAGAACCTCCAAGTGGACTCAAGAACTGAGAGAGAAAGAGGACACTAGTCAGATCTCAAGCTGACTCATCCTCTCTCCAAAATAACTATATATAGATCTCTCCTCCATGAGATCTAAAGGCTGGAATTTTGTTATTGCAAAGAATTGCTATTGGTTTGAGACTGGAAACATTGGGTGCTTAATGCTTTGAAGGGAGCTGAAGAAGGAATTCCATTCTGCTGGGAAGGAGATGCTGGATTGGAGCCCTTTGGGTTGTATCTCTTCCTGAACCCTGTTATCAATCAATAAATTTATCTTGGTTCTTTCCTATATGCTGGTGTATTTTGTATGATTGCATTAGTGTATTTGATTTACTTCTAATCCTGAATCATTTATGAATATGAATATTTGCCTTTGTGTTGTGTTCTTCTCTTGTCGCAAGTAGTTGTTCTCTTGTCATAGGTAGATGTTCTCTTGTGATCTCGTGCAAATCAAGTAGCTGTTCTCTTGAGCAAGCGAGGAGGCAAGTAGCTGTGAACACCCAAAGAGAAGAGGATTTAGATCGAGGGACAAACAGAAGACAATAGTAAGTCTATCGATCTCCCCTCTTTCACATTTCATAAAGGAAGAAACCAGTGTAGTTGTACTTGTTTGTTGCTAAGGTACTGTCACACCTTAGGTGGATAGGATCGTCCTGCATAGGAATTTTTCCCCACAACAAATTGGTGACTCCGCTGGGGAAGAATTTGTTTATTCATTTCATTTGTGTTTTAGTCATTTGTTTACTTCATAGAATTGATAGCAACTATCGAACTGCATCTTTCCCGGATGCAAAGTAGAAAGTTGCTACTTTGATCCAGTTGTTGGACTTGTCTATGATCTAAACAATAGATCCTCAAATGATTTGATGATCCTTTGTGATAGTCTTTAGTTCCCTCTCAAAGCATCCCTCTGTTTATACCTTGCTTGTGTTTCTGATTTGGCCTGAAACAGTTGATTTTTGAGCATTTTGTGACCCAGAACTCAAGGGAAATGAGAGTTTCTCCTTCAGCACAGGCACTGTGAAGGCAGTCTGCATTTCAACGCAGGTCCCGTGAAGGCTACCTGCACTGAATGTCAACTCCACAATGTTGGACTTGCACTGAACCAGTTTAGCCTTGTGCAGCTGGGATTCTTTGCTGTCTATTGCCCTGTTTTGATCTCTGTTTTTTGTAGCCTTTAACCAGCATAGGTACCAGTCAGATAACCCCTTTTCTTTGCTTAGATTCTGCCTCCTTTTGTACAAAAAGACTGTGAATGTTTTTATGTGTTTGTGGCATCATTTACAGTTCTCTTTTGCATGAGTAAAGTAGTCACCCTGTAGCCTTTGATTCAGATCTGATTGATTGGGATCTTAGAAGAGAGTTCATTGGATGTTTTCAGATTGATTATAGATTTACTTTTTCTTATTGGTTTGAATTTGTCTCTTTTGAAGTGTCAAAACAAGTCTTTATTTCAAAAATCGTTAAGTGTCATAATCTCTTCTATCTTCTCTGATTTCGAAAAAAGTGAACTTGTTTGTATTGATCATTTTAAAAGCAAATTCAAAGTTGTGCAAAAAGCTTTCTTTGTAGGCATTTATACTAAGAAAGCGGAAAACAAACACATGCATTGTGCATTTTGCATTTGATAGTTTGCATGTTGGATTTAGGGAAAGTGCATTAGAGTGTGCTGATTGCTCTTTGAGAAAAGATAGTGTTTTTCTTTTCCCTTAGTAGCTAGGATTTTCAAAGTTGAAAAGATAATAAAGCTTGCTTATCATCTTTAGACTGCATTTAGGAATTTGTATCATACATCTCGTGGTGAACCTTGAAAGAAAAACTTTAAAAATATCAACCCAAAATAAAATGAATGAACCTAACAACGCTTTGTAACATAACGCACAACATAGAGGTCTAGGCTAGAGACGTGTTCCGGCGTCGTTAAGCCTAGTGACTGTCGATCTCGTGGAAGGTGGGTGATTCCTCCTGAGGGACGATAGCGCTAGTACGGATTGTGCTCCCACGTACCATCGCGTATATATTGGGAGACCCCTATAGGCATATATATTTTATCCTTAGGAAGCCGTGTCGGCCGCCCTACTGATCGCAATGCAGTGAACACAACATTCACAAAGATCAACCGCCCGTACCCTAAAAAGTATTCTGCGGTTTTGCGAAAAGTTTGGCACACCCTCTGCCTAGAACTCCAGAGCAGTTTCTTTTGGCCTTTTTCAGACTCTATAACAGAAAAAGTCCATCCGAGCATTTGTCACTTCGGGCTCGTTAAAACATCGAAGGAGACTAGAGTCATCTTTAGCTTTTTCTCGACTGTTTAAAACTGAAAAAGCAAGTTGTGTCTAAAGCGTCGTTAACAATTTATTTTAAACGGAATAATCACCCTTTAATCATGCGTTGATCTTTAGGTTGAAAAGATGGAGCACACCAACCAAGGAATTCCTCTTGGTGGAAATCCTAGTCCCTTCTCCTCTTAGGGAGATGTTGGTGCACCCCACATGGCCACATTGTCGCTTCCAGGACTGACAATTGGCCTACCAGTTTGGCTCTTTTCAACCAGTGTCGTTCAGAACACCACCATTCCTGAACAGTCGAGTCAACAGTTAGATCAGACAAGAGTTGCCTCCCAGCCTTCCACTTCATCTTCCTCCCCTCCTTCCTCTTCGCTTGACGGAACTGGTCGAACAAAAAACCAGGTTCCTAAGGAGAAGAAGGAGAAGAAGAAGAAAGAAAAGAAGAAGAAGGAGCCTAAGGCGACTGGGGGAAAACAAGTGTCATCTAACAAAAATCCACACACGGCACTCGTAAGGCCTAAATCGCCATGCGTCATATGCCAGGGAGACCACTTCCATAGAGATTTTCCCTGTATCCCCCGGATACTAAGGGGCTGGTCCCCCCGTTTGCACAATTCGGTAGCATCGACCTCTGATAGCCATGTCGACTGCTCACCGTCAACTAGTGGGAGTGAAGCCACAGGATAGAGCGGGAAAGCTAAATTTCCTTGCAGACTGTGTGAAGGCGATCACGCCATCCACCGTTGTCCCTTCTTAGATGAGGCGAAAAGAGTTCTGGAATATCGCCCGATTTTACGGGCACATCTCCCTCCTGGATATCAAAGACTCCTGCCAAGTCCCTCACTAGTTGAGAACCCGGCCGACCTGTCCAGGTGGTCAGCTGAAGCACCTGTCATTGAAGATGAACCATCTGGATCCATGCCTGACGAAAGTCAAAAGGTTGATATGGCAGTTGACCCGGTTTTGCCTTCAGAGGCTCCATCTTCGAATGACACCATCATAGAGGAGGATAAAGACGACACCGTCCAGATCCTCTTCATCAGCACTGACTCTGATGATCAAGGGGGCAATGCCACCATTCCTTTATCGCAGGAAGGAAGTTCATCGGAGCGATATCCGGCCGTATATTCGGTCCCACCACCAAGCAACCTAGTTGTGTCCTTTGACTGGAACCAACTAGGCAGACCCCGGTTGCCAGCCAGTATACCATTCAGAATTATTTGTCAAATATACAGAATGGTAATGGCTGGCACTATCATTGATGAGGGGGCATCTGTGAGTATCCTTTCCTCTATTGCTTGGAAAGTGCTTGGTTCGCCAGCACTTTTACCTGAGATGAGAAGTCTATCAGGTTTTGATAAAGGAACCAGTCGACCTTTAGTTATCCTCCCCAATGTGCCTATAACATTGAAAGGGAAGACCATTCAAATGAACGTGATGGTCGTTCAAGGACCCTTGGATTATAACCTACTCCTTGGACGAGACTATATATATTACATGGGAGCTGTAGTCTCCTCACTCTTTAGAGTAATGTGTTTTCCGAATGAAGGAAGAATGGTCAAGCTCGTGGACCAACTTTCGTTTCCCAGATCACACATCGCAAATAGTCATGTGCCATCCCTAAATGGTCTATTCATGCAAGAAGTGTCTCAACCCACGGTCCGTCCTCCTGATGAGCGCGAGTAATCCGAGAGGATATGACTGGAACCCAGGGGGCATGCATCCTGGCCTGCTTTGGCAGGAAAACTTTGGGTATAGGGTAGGTTTCCGCGGGAGAATATGACTAGTCCGTACCCCGTCCGTGGATGGAAGAGGGGTTGTTCTAGAATAGGATTCTTTTGTCAAAGTTACGTGTTTGGCACCAGAGTCATTCACCCTTGTCTATTTCGGTAGACATTGCCGAGGAAGTGTTTTGTTTGAAAGAGTAACGAGACAATCTTTGGGTAACCTGAAAGAGGTAAACCTCTCTCGTTAAAACAAATGTTTTGACGGAAGAGAAGTAGAGGTAAACTTGAAACTCTGTTTTATACCTGGGGGCATGCAAACCTTTTGGAGTGCAAGCAAGGGGCGACTATTTATTTTTTAAATTTTTAGGTCCTCCCTTTAAACCTGTAGGTCTAACCCTTTAAACTCGTAGGATTAGCCGTTTCCAAACTTGCATAAAGAAAGGATCAGGAGCAAAGCTTAGTGAGATGAAGCTCCATAAAAAATATAATCTTGATGAGACACTCTTATCTTATGACTGGGTTATCGAGCAGTTTTAGCATAAAGTTCATGCTCGTTAAAAAATAAACGCAAGTATCGAGCAGTTTTAACGCGGAATTTATGCTCGTTAAAAAATAGAAAAGCAATATCGAGCAGTTTTAACGCGGAATTTATGCTCGTTAAAAGATAAAAAAACGATTGTGAGCAAGAGTTTCCTCCAGATCTCAAGCTCATTAAAAAATGAACCTACCCCGGTAAATAACCACTGTGAATGTAATATCATCAGCCGTTAAAGCTTTGGTCGTGTTTGCACCGGCCACCTCCACTTTTCATTTGGCCGATCGTTCACCTCCATATGATTGTTTACCCATTTTGAGGAACAGCTGCGAAGAGTGATTTCACCTAGCCATCCTTGTGCCGTGATTGGAAAATTCCAACCTATACCTGGAATCTGCTGCTATCCCTGTTTATCACTCGTTCCTCAAAAGACGAGTCTTCTTTAAGCTCTTTTCAATTGACTCGTAAAATATGAAAAGATTGCCGAGTTTTGGCCTTCCAGCTCGTTAAAGGACAGGAAGAGCTATCCTCCTCTAGATTTTAATCTTTTTGGACCTGAGGGATTATTGCACAAAAAGATCGAGCGCTTGTTTTGTTCGGCTCGTTAAAGATATCGAAAACTCATCCCTTCTGTATTGTTTTATACTTTTTCGGACTTAAGGGATTAGATGACGAAAAAGGAATTTTGGAGTTGACTTTATGTACCTTTTCAGACTCTCTAAAAATGAAAAGGACCGAGTTATCCTTGTCGTTAGACTCGTTAAAATTATTAAATAGCGACAAACTTGTCTTTGGACGAGAACGAGTTTCACTATCACTAGGCTCGTTAAAACATAGCGATGGGCTTGCCCGAAGGGCAGGTTCTAGAAAAAGCATATGTTATCCTCCTCAAGCTTGAAAAAAATAAAGAGGTATTGGTCAGCAATGACTGGGGAAAAATTGGGAGAAAATCAAGAAAACTTTGATGGTAGCAGGTCGCTCTTGAACATGACACTTTTCCTCCGTACCACAATCGGGTTGGGTTGTCTCATTCACCGGTCACATCACCATGGTCTCGCCATACCATCCATATTTTGGGTAATGCTACCAATCCATCGCATCAGTGTCGCCATATGTTCAAGAGAAGTCGTTCAGAAAGAGTCAACCGGGTCCCATCCACTGCCATACATTATCCTTCATCCATTCATGACCGCCACCCTGAATCATATGTCATAGATCGTTTTCACCTCCATTAAAATCATTAGCTCCGTTCCGTGTCACTGATGTGGGATTCATCAAGGCCCTCCTTTGACGGATCGCTTCTTGTCGACATCAACTCATTATCCAAGAAGTTGATCTAGGAACAACCCCTTCAGTACTTTGAAGCTTGCATGCCTAAATGGCAAGTTTCTCACTTCTGGTGACAGGTATACATCAATGACCTTCGACCAAAAGATTTTGCGTGGTGTTCGACGCCAAGTCCTTTATTCACACCACCTGAATTGTACTGCAGTACCTTGAGGATCATTATCATTATCGGTGATTCCTCTCGCGCTTGTTAACGGCTTACATCATTGATCGGTAATCAAGCGATGTCTTTCCATGTTCGACTTCAGCGCAATTATCACATGGATCGACTTGTACTTAGAGTGAAGATCGAATGAGTTTGAAGACCCCGGATCTAGTTTCATCCATCCGGGCTGCGATATATATTCAGGAAAGATAAAGACATTTGACATGTACATCATTGCAGCAGATGATCATCCTACTCAAAGGATGATAATTTCGCCAAAATTATCAGTCTACCATCAGACGATCATCTGTTCTATGTACAAAAATGAATTTATAAAGCTGAGCATGGGAATGCCTGCCTCAGCTAGATCATGAAAGCAGTATGAATCATAATGTATTGTATTGTATCTTATTACAGGTCTCCTCCCAGTAGATGGATGAACTTCGGACCCTCCTGGATAAAGCATTTCACCCGATAAAAGGCCTCATACTTTAGGGGGCAACTGTTATAGACATTTTTGTGCCTTACAGCCTCGAGCATGAAATGTCCATAATCTAAGGGATCCAAAGTCCCTAAACATGTTGTTCCTACCCCTAGAGGAACAAGGCAAACCAACCACAGCAATTCACAAAAGTTCTCCACCTGAAAACACTCAAAAACAAGCCAATTCTGGATCATGTCAACTGCTCCACTGAGCATCTGTGCTGAATGTCAACTGCTCCATTGTCTACCTGCGTTGAATGTCAACTCCAACAAAGGCTACCTGCGCTGAGCGTAATTGGACAAGTGGCAGGCTCATTCCTCAATGTGTCAATGCCCAGGAAGCTTCCAAAATGACACTTGCATCAAGGAATTCGACTGGTGATGAGTAAGAGGTTCCAAATCTCCAAGTGGAAGCAAGAACCTCCAAGTGGACTCAAGAACTGAGAGAGAAAGAGGACACTAGTCAGATCTCAAGCTGACTCATCCTCTCTCCAAAATAACTATATATAGATCTCTCCTCCATGAGATCTAAAGGCTGGAATTTTGTTATTGCAAAGAATTGTTGTTGGTTTGAGACTGGAAACATTGGGTGCTTAATGCTTTGAAGGGAGCTGAAGAAGGAATTCCATTCTGCTGGGAAGGAGATGCTGGATTGGAGCCCTTTGGGTTGTATCTCTTCCTGAACCCTGTTATCAATCAATAAAGTTATCTTGGTTCTTTCCTATATGCTGGTGTATTTTGTATGATTGCATTAGTGTATTTGATTTACTTCTAATCCTGAATCATTTATGAATATGAATATTTGCCTTTGTGTTGTGTTCTTCTCTTGTCGCAAGTAGCTGTTCTCTTGTCACAGGTAGTTGTTCTCTTGTGATCTCGTGGAAATCAAGTAGCTGTTCTCTTGAGCAAGCGAGGAGGCAAGTAGCTATGAACACCCAAAGAGAAGAGGATTTAGATCGAGGGACAAACGGAAGACAACGGTAAGTCTATCGATCTCCCCTCTTTCACATTTCATAAAGGAAGAAACCAGTGTAGCTGTACTTGTTTGTTGCTAAGGTACTGTCACACCTTAGGTGGATAGGATCGTCCTGCATAGGAATTTTTCCCCACAACACATAGGCTATAGTTACAAATTGTGGGTCACATTTTCGCAATCACATGATGCCTGAGTCAGCTGCCAAGTTAGGAATTTCACATGATAGTTCTACTCCTTATTATTTGCAAGATAATGCACAAGTTGAGGCCATCAACAAAGTCCTGAAGCGAATGCTTCAAAGAATGATAGGGGTTCATAAATGAAACTGGCATTTAATCCTATACTCGGATTTGTGGGCATATTAAACCTTGGTTAGGAATGCAACTGGATTCACACCCTTTCAATTGGTGTATGGTCTGGAGGCAATCTTACCGATACAATGTGAAATTTTGTCTCTTCGACTCACAACTGACTTGTTACCTAACACTTCTGATGAATAAGCATGTTTCTTATAACTTATCCATATGGATAAAACCCGTCATGAAGTCGCATTGGCTAACTAAGCGCATAAGAAATGAATCAAGGTGACAGAAATGTCAAGCCTCGCATTTTCTCAGAAGGAGACCCGGTCTTGCTTTACGATTAGGAAGCTAATAAACTAGGAGCAGGAAAATTTGAACCGTTATGGATAGGTCCTTATATTGTCAATTGTGTTTTGGAAAAAGGAGCCTATGAGTTGGTGGATTATGATGGAATTCCATTGTCGCAGCCCTGAAATGGGTTGTATCTTAAACATTACTATGCTTAATTGAGTGTAGTAAAATCATTGTATATATGCTTTAACTACATGTGTGTGCCAGTGTGTCTTTTAGATTTTTTATGTGGTTAAGTAATCCACTTTGCATATTGTTACATATTTCCAAATCTTTGGAACCATTTTTTGGTTACGCCGATGGTGCTAGTCATAGTACGCAAAACCTATCTTCTGCAGCATGGTCCATTTTCACTCCAAGTGGTGAGTTAGTGAGTTTTCAAGGCATTTGTATCGATCACTCGACAAACAATATTGCTGAGTATAGCATGTTGATCGAAATTCTCTCTGATGCCATTTCACTTGGCATACACCGAATCATCATTTGGTTGGACTCACAACTCGTCACACTGCAACTAACAAACATTTATACTGTCCAAAACCCAACAATTCTTCATGTGTTCCTTAGAGTTCGTCTTTTGGAAAGACATTTTGAGTATATTAAATATCAACGTATTTCTAGAAACTTTAACACATTAACCGACTCATTATTGAAATATGTGTTAAACAAACATTTGCCACACATGTAAAAGTAAGTTTTCAATTCACATCATTAATTGAATAGGATGGCACATAACCATATATATAAAAACTCTAAAAGTAAAAATAGATATATGTTTTAAAAGTTTTTACAAAATTTGTGTCCAAGACATGTTTGGCCATCTGACCTAAAAGCTCAAAATGGATGCAAAAATCATCCTAAGTAAACCTAGTGATTCTCATGATAACAGGTCACAGTCTGAGCTATCATGCACAAGAGCTGCATCCAATGGCCAAGAACACCAATAGTATGGCATTGCAGCCTCATAGGTAACTACTCGATCTGGACATCCAAAATACTGAGGGTTAACCACTCTACATGATCCTGCAACTATACTAGTGTCTCGGCCAAATCCAAATCCTGAAGAACTTCTCTCCTGACATTTCTCCATGTTGGTCCACCTGCCTCCTGTTGGTGTCTCATTGGTCGAATAGTACCAACATCTATATGTATGAGAACAATTTTAGTTTAGTCTTGGAAACATCAAAACACAAAAACATGTAGAAACTTAAAAATCCAAAAAAATTTGGTCAAAAACAATTTACCTATAGCACCCCATTGAGCGCCCACTGGTAAACTCAACTCTGGATATCCAAGAAAATCCATCCCTTTGTATGGATGCTCCTTGATGACAATGTGTTTCCGATTGAGCCAACTGAAGAATGCAGTAGAAAATGTAATCGATGAATCACTAGCATGTCTAGCCATCAATTCAACCCACCTCTGCATCTGTGCATCTCTAGGACTAGAGCTACACCTAGTGTTACATGTTGAGGTTGTATCAATGGAATTCTCTCTAAGGTAAAATAAGTTAAGAGTGATCCATAGCTAAATTTCTTTGTCTTACCACTCGTTACCTTTGTCAGCTGCTCTTTGAGTGAAGAAAGTACTGCCTCACACCAATTGAATAAAGTTGGCTCAAGACAGTCAAGTGCATACTGCATCTTTTCAAACTCTCTAAACATGAAAAGGTCTGAGTTATCATTGTTGTTAAACTCATTAAAACATCAAATAGCGACAAACTTGTCCATCATGACAAGACCGAGTTTCGCCTTCGCTAAACTCGTCAAAACATCACATAGCGATGGATTCACCCGCAAAGGTGGAATTATACAACAAGCATATGTTATCCTCCTCAAGATTGATAAAAAATAAAGAGGAACTGGTCGTTAATGACTAGGGAAAATGGGAAAAGGGGTAAACCACTTTATGGCAGTAGGTCGCTCTTGATCATGGCACTTTCACTTCATAATTGTGACTACATGGGTTGGGTTATCCGCTTGATGGTCATCATACCTTGGTCTATCACACCATCAATTACTTTGATTTTGGGTCAATGCTACCAATTCATTCAGTGTCACCAACAAGTTCAAGAGAAGTCATTCAGTCAAAAATCATCCTTTGCAATACTCATAAACCTTCATTTTCATGGCCGTAATTCCTGAACTTTGTGTCATAAGTCGAATTCTATCTCCAAAATCATTACACTCGTTTTGTGTCGTTGATTTGGGATACCTCAAGGCCCTCATGCGATGAGTCGCTTCTTATCGACATCAGCACATTATCCAAGAAGTTGACTTAGAAACACCCTTCTAGTACCTTGAGGATTTCATACATCAATAGTAGGTTTCTCGCTTCTAGTGATAGGTTGACATCACTGGGCTTCAACCAAAAGACTTTGTATGGTGTTTGACATCAAAGCATTGATTCACACCATGCAGAATGTACTATAGTACCTTGAGGATCATTATCATTATCAATGATTTCTCGCGCGTATGTTAACATCTTACATCATTGGCTGGTAATCAAACGGTGTCTTCCCATGTTCGACTTCAGATCACATATTCACATGGTTAGACTCATACTTGAGTGAAGGATTGAACGAGATAGAAGACCCTGGATCTAGTTTCATCCATCTAGGTTGCGATTTTAGGAAAGTACCAAATCATTTGTACAATGGCTTTACATTGATGGTCATCCCATCATGGGTCTATATCTATAGATGACTATCTATGTACTTGTAATGAAAGTTTATATGTTGAGCATGGGTATGTCTTCCCTCAGCGATTCATGAGAAAAAATTAAAATATCATGATATTATGTACTGTAATCGATGCAGGTCACCATCCACTTCAGAACCTCATCATCACATCGTAAAGCATATCACTCGACATTATTATTTTCGACTTCATACTTTAGGTGGAAGCTGTTACAGATCCATTTGGGCACATAACTCCCATCATTCAGATTAGTACTATTAGGGCTCATCAAACCATAATTCAGTTGCTACATGCCCTAGACAAGTCATCACTTTGAATGACTCCTTCCCTGAGAGTTTCTTTTCCTAAAGCCCTCTAGAATGCCTCCTTGAGGGACCAATGCAGCCTTGGTTAGGGGTAAGTGCACTTCAGTGCAGGTAGGCCCATGTCAGGGTGCTTTCCAGAGCACTTAGGCCCCTTTGACCTGCGCTGGGTGAGATTGAGCAAAATCATCACAGGGTTCTAGGAATATTCTTATCTTCTGGAAACATCTAGAAGATTCCCCACAATTATCATCTCCTATGAGCTCGCAATTGGACAGGTAATGAGTTAAGTATTCTCCTATCCTCTGATCTCTTCCTCCATGGAAACTAACTTTAAGTTTGGAAGGCCATCCAATACCCTCATTTATGACGAAACCTCCTCCATTTTCGTATAAATTGAGTACTCATCTAAGTGATTACGGGTTGGACTTTGATAATTTCTAAGGAGATACTATTGGTGTGAGGATTGAGATTGTAAGCAAGTATTGTTATGCTATCGGAGTGTTGTGCTTTTGATGTGATGTTGGTTGGAACCCAAGCTAGAAGAGTGACAATGGATCAGACTTCATGGTTGTAATTTTTCCTTCTACTTAATAAATTTGTTTACACCTTTTCCCATGTTCTTGTCTTTATGTATGATCATTATATGTGTAAATGCTTTCAATTCCATTTGCTTATAGTAGATAGATCTCTTGCTTTGATTGGTTTTTGTCCTCTATTTGTGATTGCAGGTACTTGTCGAGCTGATTAAGTTTGAGAAGGAGCAATGGTAGCCATACAAAGGAGACAAAGGGAAAGTGAAAGATAACAAGTAGGTCCCTTGCTTTATTTATCTTCTATAGAAAAAGGTTAAGTGCTTTAAATATGTCGATCTAGGTGTAACTATCACCCTAGGTAAATTGTGTTTATTTGTAGATGCAAAATTCCACATAACAAATTCTACATGGAAGCAAGTAAAGTCTACTAGGGTGTACTAGGATGAAGGTAAACTAATGGAATGATGATCATTCCCCAGTGGAGTCACCAATTTGTTATGTGGAATTTTGCATCTACGAATAAACACAATTTCCCTAGATTAGTAGCTACACCTAGAACAACATATTTAAAGTGCTTAACCTTTTTCTATAGAAGATAAATAAGACAAGGGACCTACTTGTTATCTTTCACTTACCCTTTCTCTCCTTTGTATGGCTCTTGTCACTCCTTCTCGAACTTAATCCGCTCGACAAGTACCTGCAATCATAAACAGAGGAAAAAAACAAATCAAAGCAAGATATCTATCTACTATAAGCAAATGGAATTGAAAGAATTTACACATATAATCATCATACATAAAGACAAGAATATGGGAAAAGGTGTAAACAACTTTATTAATTAGAAGGAAGAATTACAACCATGAAGTCCGATCCATTGTCACTCTTCCAGCTTGGGTTTCAACCAACATCACATCAAAAGAACAACACTCCGACAACATAAAAATACTTGCTTACAATCTCAATCCTCACACCAACAGTATCTCCTTAGAAATTCTCAAAGTACAGCCCCTAATTACTTAGATTAATGCTCAATTTATAGGAAAATGGAGGAGGTTTGGTCATAAATGTGGGTATTGAATGACCTTCCAAACTTAGAGTTAGTTTCCATGGAGGAAGGGATGAGAGGATAGGAGGTTACTTAACTCATTCCCTATCTAATTTCAAGCTCATAGGAGATGATAAGTGTGGGAATCTTCTAGATGGATCCAGAAGATAAGAATATTCCCAGAACCCTATGATGATTTAGCTCAATCTCGCCTAGCGTAGGTCAAAGTGGGCCTAAGTGGTCTAGAAACCACCCTAACATGGGCCTACCTGCACTGAAGCACACTTACCTTTGACCAAGGTTGTGCTGGTCCCTCAAGGAGGCATTTCTGGAGGGCTTCAGGCCAAGAAACTCTCAAGGAAGGAGGCATTCAAAGCGATGAATTGTCTAGGGCATGTAGCAACTGAATTAGGGTTTGATGAGCCCTAATGGTATTAATATGAATGACGGGAGTTATGTGCCAAAATGGATTTGTAACACTAGGGTTCAAAAAAAAATTGCTAGGACCAACACAGGCCTAGGGAGTCGGAAACTGCATTCCACCTAAGTGATTGTACACTAGAGGAAGGGGTGAAACGCTTTGTCTCCTTCCTTAGGGGTGCGTTGGGTGTATATCCCAAATTTGTTTGCCAGTTTCCCTTCAAAATTTCTGAGTTTTGTTGCATGGAAAGGATCCTAATGAGTCTCTCATTGATGTTTCAGGTCTTCATTAGCATAAAATGGCTCTTATCTGGAGAGAAAGAGAACATGAAGAATGAGATTTAAATGAATCTAATGATCCTACTACCATCTAGGCACTAAAGGATTATGGATTGTTGAAACTTTTTTGGCTACATGGTATGAGGCAATACATGGAGCTACTAGAATATCTTGTTTATGCATGGGATGTGCAAGCACAAACATTCCAATTTGGGGAACATCTTCTCAAGGTCACAATAGAGGACATGTCTTTCCTAACTGGTTTATCCAAGAGAGGTGCCCCCATCTCTCTCCTAGGTTGGAGAAATGGTGAAATACTATATCACTACATACTTCAACTCTCAATTGAAACCAACAAGAGATGGAAAGATGAATATAAAATATGTAACCAATTTTCCCTTAAGAATGATCTTGTTCATCATTACTAGATTGGCAGGTAGATGAACACTTCATGTGGCCAACAGATCATACATGCAGTATGGTGTGGAGTTCTTAGAGCCAACAATATTCAAATGGAGTGAGGGGGTATTGGTCAATATGAAAGAACATCTTACTAAAAGCAAGAGAGGGAAAGTTGAAAAACTTTGGATAGAGTTCCATCTTGGTCTCATTTTCCCTAGAATGGATTCCATCACTACACCCTTAGCTTATTACACTTAATCCCATTGATCTAAGGGTACCATGGATGAGGAGGTAGATAGATCATATGCCCCAACATGTACGCCCATCAACAATCAACATCATACCAGGATTATTTGGTTCGTTGCGCAGATAGTTAATTATGGTCAATGATTATCTATATACAGGGATGTGTTTTCACAATGAACCTAAGCTCATGCTTCCTAAGGTTGAGATATGGGATGTTATAGATAATATATTTCAACCATTTGAATTTTTGAAAGTTTTACAATTTTTTTTGTGTTTTTGATGTTTTTGGGACTTAAACTATTGGTTTTTCATGCAAATATTGGGCCTGTTCAACTGATAGGTGCTTCATATCTCCATCATGTAGGAGAAAAACCATAAGAAGTAGTAGAACAATCATAGGTTGTTGCAGCAGGATAGGATGCACTAGAAGATATAAATGTAGCCAAGATACTAACTGAGGTGGAGCACTACATGGAGGGGTTGACCCACAGGATATATGAGACCGCGATTGACTAGGTTCCATTGCAACTTCATCAAAACACCATTGAAGTGCCTAGCCGTATTGGTCAGCTACTGCGCAAGATATCTCATTTAGTGGCTTGTTATCATGGGCACTTTGATTAGCCTAGTTAGATATTTGCATGTAGTTTTGTAGATGGGATGTGTGGCCATATGTTTCACAGGCACACATTTTGTAAAAACAATATATATATATATATATATATATATATATATATATATATATATATATATATATATATATATATATATGTATGTATGTATGTATGTATATGTATATATATATATATATATATATATATATATATATATATATATATATATATATATATTTATATTTATATATATATATATATTTGTCTTTGTGTGTGTGCGTGTGTGTGTGTTTTCGTGTTCCTATTGTACTTTCAATGATGTGATGTGTATTGAAATTTCTTTACATTCGTTGCAAATGTCTATCTAAAACATGATTAGCAAGCGCATCTGTTAATGTATTTAGATTTCTAGAAATGTGTTCATATTGTATAAAATCAAAATGTATTTCTAAAAGGAGAAACCTTAGAAACATATGCAAGATGGTAGGAATTCTAGCTTAAAAATAATAATAATAATAATAATAATAATAAATAAATAAATAAATAAAAAATTATGAAGTTGTAGTACCACAAATTATGAGTCAATTATGACAACTAAATGACTAATACCATGTGAAATAGCATCAGACAGTAGCTTGACCACTGCACTATACTCAACGATATGTTGGTAGAGTGACCAATACAAATCCCTTGCAGACTCACTAACTTGCCACTTTGAGAAAAGATAGCCCATGTTGCAGAGGATAGGTTTCGATTACTACGACTAGCACCATCAGCATAACCAAAATGTAGTTCAAGGGATGCCAACATCTAGAAACCAAATGTAAAAGGATTCAACAAAAACCTTAGGAAACTTTAAAGAGACGCATCGAAAACACACTCAACACAGCTATAGATAATATGTACACAGTGTTACTATGCATGAGATCAAGGATAGTATTTTTTTAGTTACAACCCATTCCTAGGTTGTGCCATCGAAATTCAATCAAAATCAACTAACTCATAGGCCCCTTTCACAATGACACGCTTGAAAATATATGGATTTGACCACATAGGTTGGAACTTTCTTGAGCCTAACTTATTAGATTCTTGGTCATATAAAAGAACAAGGTTTCCTTCTAAGAAGACACGAGGCTTGACACTTTTGTCATATTGTGCCTTGATATGTCTTTTATGGGCTTCATTAGCTATAGTGGAATCACCCTATGTCTCATCTAATCAGGTCAAATGTAAAAGACATTCCTCTTCTATAGACGTGGTAGGAAGAAGTTTGACAACTAGTTTCAGTGATGGAATCTCATATTTGATTGGAAGGATTGCTTTCAGACCATAAACCAACTAAAAGGGTGTAAATCCGATAGTAGTTCTTACTGAGGTTTGGTATGCCCACAAGGCAACATAAAGAAGAATATTCTAGTTTCATTTATGTACCCCTACCATATGTTGAAGCATATTTTTGAGAACATTATTGATAGCCTCAACCTATCCATTAGGCTGAGGATAGTAGGGAATGTAACTTTATTTGGAAAGTCCCGGCTTAGCAGTTAGTTTGGTCATCATATGATTCCAGAAATGTTTTCCATGATCTGTAAATATGGATTGTGGAACACCAAACCATGTGATAATGTGATTGAAAAAGAAATAAATATTCATTGCACTAGTGTTTTTAAATGTAGGCAATGCCTTGGCCCATTTAGTAGAATAATATACTACGACAATGATATAACCATGCCCCCCGCCAAGTGAGGGTTTGTTGTAGGATCGAAATGTCTGGCTCAACAATGGGTAAAACCACCCTGTCGAGACCTTAGAGAAGATCCTTTTTCATTTGGATTGGTGGCTCTAACTGGGTATTATGGGACCAATTTCCCTTAATAAAAATTGATGAAGTATGTATGTGTGAAACTTATGATTAATGTAAGTTGAGAATAAATAAATATATAAATTAAGTATTAATCTATCTATCCCAAGAAATATTATTCTATATATGTGATCTAAATATATATTATCAAATGATCATGAAGTTGAAACATACAAGTGATAGCTAAAATTTAATTAAATAGTTAATTAAATTTTGTTGATAAAGCTTATCACATATATATGATTTCGTTGTTTATACACACAATATATGATCTCAATCATACATGAAAATAGTGAAAAATGTAAGATCATTTTTCTTCATGCATGTAGTAAACTTGAATTGAATAACCATTTAACTCATAAAACAGAGGAAAAATAAACAAGTAATAGTACCCGATTTATTATGACTCTACTCATCAAAAAGAAAATATTGGTCCAGCCTTGTATTACGATTACTTGAGCTATAGTAGTGTAAACAAAAGCTTTCTCCACAAAATTCAGAACCCCTTATACATTCAAAAGAATGGGATTTATATTTTTTTAACAAAATTCAATATATAAAAAAGAAGAATGAATGACTGAATCGGTTTTAAAAAACACCACTTAAAATAAAACCATAAGACAATTTTAGATGTTTTTGCAATAATTCATTTAATACTTAGAAGAGGCATGTTCTCCCATACATTGCCACAATTCATAGATATTTTTATTAGGCTTCAATTCGGGTGGAGTCTGTGGTTGAATGCACATCTGAATAGTGAATACGGTATGAGTGTTGGAAACATATGAGTAGTCATGTTGGATAAACATCTCAACATTAACTACTGACTATACGGTTTAACTAAGAAATGCCAATGGAATTCTAAGTTAACCTTTAATAACTTTTCAATGTTCCCAGCCTTCTTTGATAAC
This sequence comes from Pinus tabuliformis, assembly GCA_031772625.1. NCBI lineage: Eukaryota > Viridiplantae > Streptophyta > Pinopsida > Pinales > Pinaceae > Pinus > Pinus tabuliformis. Next base: position 856,508,694 of record CM062805.1, on the reverse strand, counting down.
TCCTGCCATGTCTTCATTAATAATTTAATATTAGGTAGAGTTCCCTCTGGGTAGCCCTGAATAAGGTTTACCTGCAATAAATTGTCACTGATCGATTTAGTGAGCCAATTAGAAATATACCTAGCACTAAATATCATTTTCTCTTCATGTTTCAGTTTGATTTCCCAATCTTGGAAGACTATTTCCTTTTATGACTCTTCAATTGTAGGGATTTTGGCTAATCTCCCTTCAACACTTTCTTGCCATGTTATAAAGTCTAAGATTTGTCCTCAATTTCTTCAAAGCATGTCCTCAGATCGTACAATTGATTCACCAATGTATTAGTTACTTGACATAAATCATGGATTATGGCTAATTTTTTTACAGAAAGTAATATGTTGTTGAACAAGGAGAGTATTTAATTCTCCTTCTTCCTTTCTGAATTCATCCAATTTGGGATTAACCCTCAATTGTTGAATACTTTCTTGTAACTCTTGGATTTGAGCATCCTAAGTTATCAAATTAGATTCATGTTGAAGCTTCAAGGCATCAAAACTCTGTTGAATTTCAACAAGTTGTGCTTCCCATTGTTCAGAAATAATCTGCTTCTCATTTTTGATACCCTATTCCAACTGCATAATTCTTTCATCTTTTTCTCTCATAAGTTGTTGTAATTCGGTGGCTTTATCTATGGTGACAGAAGCATATACTCCTACAAAATGTGAGAGCCTCCCTAGATCCTCGGCAGGAGTAGATTGAGAGCCTTTCCACACCACTTGAAATGAAGTATATTTTGGGAATAAAGCCTGCGTTTGATCAACTCTTCTTTTTTATTTTTTTTCACAACAACTTTATGTTGTGGACTATAAACTATGTTGAGAGGAGGAATCTCTTCAACCCTCAAAATGACCTCAGAGGTCGGGAAATCCGGGATGAGTTTTATGTCATCAGTGTCCAAAGCCTTGTTGGACTTCCCAATAATAAGTGGGTTTTTTTCCATAGTTTCATAAGTATGTGAAACTTTCCCTTGTAATGGATTCTTCAAACTTTGAGGCTCTGGTTCTTGAATGGCTTGATTGAACTGTTTCCATATTGCATCCAGTTTTTTGTCTTTCTGAGTTTCTTCTGCTTGAGAAGAGGAGGAAGCACTTGTCTCTTTTGTTTGAGGAACATCAGGATCCTGTGCTAAAATAGCCAAAACTTTATCATATTTTGTGTTTTTTTGATGTAGCTTCAATAAATCCATAGGTAAGTGAGTAATCCTTTTATCTTTGTACTGATTAAATTGAGTTATCTCCTTTGGAGTTAATTTTGCTACTGCAAGTTTGAAAACCATCAAATAGGCATAGACTGATTCAAATAATTATCAAATTTATTTGGCTCATGGATAAATTTTCTGATACTTGACTGTGTAGTGACATTCTTAGAAATTTCGTTAGGATCATATTGCCTATTCAAAATAGTTGGGAAGTTTAAACTTTGAATCTCATCAATCTCAATACTAGCATGTTTATAACTATATAAAGTATACATTCCACATGAAATAGGAAAATTAGCCCACATTTCCTTTTTAGCATGATTTAGGTACTTTGAAAGACCATGTCATCTGGTGTGGTAATCTATTTCATGGACAGGAAGTTTATTAGGGATGTAAAGGGGAAAAACATCGGGTTGTGCAAGACTACCAAAGATCTAGACATAAGTGAATGATTATTCTCCAAACCAGTTACCAATTGATAACAAATCATTGTTAGCTTCAGGTGAAACCTTAGGGGCTTTCTTATCAAAGACACTTTGGTGGATGGGAAGCATTACTCCATGGAAAATTCTATAGAAATGAGGGTGAAATTTTGATTCCCATAGTATTTCATGATAATTATGGATAGGAGTAGGGTCATTTATAGTCCATTTCCATCCCATAGAAGTAAAATTAGAGGTGAAATAGATGGCATCCATTATATAGGCACTCATATAAAAGGGGGAACTATGTTTTGTGAAAATTTACATTTGCTCCTATAATTCATGATTTGAGTGACTATATTGCGAGACAATATGTTTCCCCAAACCATAATATATCCACCAGAGGCAACAATAATGATTGGTACCCATTGATCAAATAATTTTTTTGTATCAGGGTAACCATAGGTCCTACACATCAAAGTGGCTATTTGATAGTATGGACCAGCAAGGGAAGCAATAGAATACATACCCTTATCTTCACACTTATTTTTGTTAAGATCTCTTTTAATGGGATTTGATTGATGCTCATTCTCCTTCATGAACTTCTATATAAAAATATTTTGATATTTTTGTTGAGGTTGTGGTAGATAATAGATTTTTCTAAAATCACTGTTGATAAATGATAGAATGATAGTATTCTTTTGAGTCATGAAATTCCTATCTACAATATTCATATGATCAATAACCCATTTAACCATATATGTATAAGGAAATATGTTGGTTTCGGCTGCAATCCTATGCAATAATGAATTGGTGATGTCACTGTAGGTATTTTTAGAGACCGAGGTAGAATCATAGGTTGTAGCTATTTTCTTTGTTACCTTAGGTCCTTCATCTTCAAAAATATTATAAATAGCTTCCCAAGAGGATCTTCCAGCATCTAGAGTATAGGTCATATTGAAGAATAATGTAGGAATTTTAGTAGCTTCAGGTGGAGGAGCGATCAGTTGCTATTGAACAAATTGTTTCTTCCTGGATTTAGCTGGCCTAGACATTTTTAATTAATTTTGTTTGTTAGTATTGGCTTGTAATGGAAAACACAAGAAAGTACAAATTCCTTAACCAAAGAATTCTTTTCGAGAAAATAACTACTTTCCATGATGATTTATGTCTTTATGAGTAAATCTTCAAGTTTCAATAATTAAATCATTTAAAACTTCGAGAAATCATAAATTCACTAATTTCATCCATGTTGTGGGGAAAAATGCCTATGCAGGACGATCATATCCACCTAAGGTGTGACAGTGCCTTAGCAACAAACAGAGACAGCTATTCTAGTATTTTTCCTTTATGAATTAAGAATGAAGAGAGATGGATGGTGTAGAGCGATAACTAGGGTCTCTCACACCACCAATTATTCCACATTATTAAGTCAATCCGAGATCGTTTTGTTCTTTCAAGGAGTAACTCAATCCGAGGCTGTTCTGTCCAAGTAATGCTCGGTAGTATAGCGTTCTAATGATTTGAAAGGAAACAAACACTAAGCTGTAACTAAACCAACTCAAAAGATAAAATCACACAAAGCAGTTGATCAGTCAAGGGTACGGAAACAATAAGCCTTCCCTTTAGAAACTGATAAAGAAAGAAAACCAAAGCATGGACTTATAGGTCTGGGAGCTAGGCAGCGTCTTGCTGGGCTGACGACAGCCTTAGGCCTGCTATCACGCAAAAGAAATAAAGGCAGATTAGCAAAAGTAAAATGGAACAGCAATTCTAAAATGGAACAGCAGTAATCAAATGGAACAGCAGTAATTAAATGGAACAGCAAACTATCATAAACAGGAAACGTCAATCATATAAATTGGAACAGCAAACTCAAATGGAACAGCAAACTCAAATGGAACAGCAAACTCCGATGTATGTACACGTTCTAGACTACTGTAGCAATCCGAGAGTAATGTATGATGTGACTATGTTTCTGAACAAAGTGATATTATCTTCAAGCCTCGCAAATACTTATTTTATATGAATCCAATGATGATAACATTCATACCAATATCTTGCTATAGAAATGGATGCAATTCGAATAGATTCACTTTGTGTAATACAGAGACGTGGGTTAAAGAACTTATTCAGATTCAGATATTAATTAGGAAGCATAGTCTATCATATAAAAGATATATCGGATTACTGAAACAAGAGAAATAAGCAAACCACACAAATCACCATATGATACAACAGCAAGTGACCGTTGGAGCTGGGCCCTTGGCTACCAATGGTACACTGCTTAAAGTTACTTCAGATGAAGAAACGAAGTGAACACCAAGTCCTTTATATTGATTGCATTAACAAAAGTATACAAAATCAGGTCTTAACAAAACTTAATGATCAAAGTTGTTCTGAAGCTTGTAATTACAACAACAGTCGTCCCCCACGCTCGATGGCGTGGTACCTTTATATAACAGAAATGACGGAGATATCTAGATACAAAAGATAAGATTAAAGCAGCGATCCCTCAGGATCGAAGATCCTGAGGGATTCGCTAATCGTTCAGTTCTTCTCTTTCCTTTCTTGCGTTCTCCATCTCGGTATCCTGCGTTCTTTTCCTGGACTATTCGGCTCTAATTTTACTTGATCTTGTCCGCATCCAGTTCCTTGTCGACGGGACAACAGTTACTTTCCCTTCACTTCTTGTTTTTACTTGATGATTCCCTGTTTCCGCGTCCTTCTGCATAGAAAACATCAATTATTAGTGATTGAGCTTCGTTTATCCATTTTCACACAATTTATCAAAACCCTTATATTCTTTAGACTCATAATGCAGAAAAGGTTAGAAATATTATTGAAAAACCACTAGATTGCTTGTCAAAAAGCATACCTTCCAAGTGCTCCACACACCCCCCTGCTTACCCTGTTTCATGTCCTCATGAAAACGTTATAATTGACATGCAAGGCTGTGAGAGAGTAGGCCGGAGAAGGGATCTCACGAAGAGGTCGACAACCATGATTAGCAACTAGATGGTCAAAGAACTGATCTAACTGATCTGCAAGCATCTCATATAGGGCCTGATATCCAGGTGCAGGATGCCAAATAATTGGGCTGCGAAACCGATACCCAAACCAGAATGGTCCTGCTCGCAGAATCCGTTCCCCATAGAGACTCAATCGACTGGCAGCCAATTCAAAATTCTCAAAGTTAAAGGGTTCCCTGAGCTGGATGTTTGGGTTAGAGGTTCGGTAGCGAAACTTTGCAGCATGGAGGGCATGGTCTTTAATAGTCAGGAAATACTCCAGACCATTTCGGATCAAGTCTCCATGCATGGGACCTAATATCTTCATGACACCTGGGATCCTCATCACACTCCTATGCTCTCTCCATAATGCTGCTGGGTCCCTAGGTTCAGCTCGTACCCATAGGTCTAAACTATTTTCTTGCCTCTGGAAGATGTTGTAAGCTTTAAGCCATTTTAACTGATTCACCCCAAATGAGATAAAGGCTTGGAATTGTATATCGCCAACGAAAGGGCCAGGATTCAAATCAGTTTCCTGGTCTAAGACAAGATTGTGCAGGTAAAATTCACATAACAACCTTTGAACTTTAACTCCATAGTGCTTGCAGCAGTCTATAAAATCATTAACAGTGTTGATATGGATAGGTGCTCCTGCCCTAACAACTTTTATTTTTAATCTCAAATATCGTTCAAGAAAAAACAAAGCACAATTTTTAGCAGGGGCTCTACAAGTCAAAACATCAGTATACAAGGAACACAAGGTGTCCATCTGCTTAACAACACTATCTAGTCGACGAGTTACCTTAGCAACCTTTTCCTGCTCCTTCTGCCATCCTTCAAAGGCCTGGCTCTCAGACTGACTGATGTTTCGAAGTTGCTGTTGGAGCTCTTCATATCTTTCCTTGGGGACCGTCTGTTCTCGCAACTGCTCGGCCTCCTGCTGGGCTTCCTTCATCATTTTATGCAAGGTTATGGTTTTTGGGTCTTTCTTCCACACAGCCGTAGAAGCTGGAAGTTTAACCTGGACCTTCTTATTACGTTGTTTGGAATTTCGGACCCGAATTACATCGGAGGGGGGTGCTTCTGTTTGAACCTCTTTGATATCCGTTTCCTTTTTAATGCAAACAAAGGGTTGTTGTGGTCTTCCTACCACCGGAGCCTCTTGTTGTTCCATTGGAATGTCCATTCGTTCCTTCGGGCCAGATGGAACAGCAGTTTCTATTGGAACAGCACCTTGTTCCTCATTATCATTTGGAACAACAGACTGTTCCTCGACAGTAGGTCTCCTGATGGGGTTTCGTCCATCAAAACGAACTCTAACCCTCGGGGTTCTTGCTGCCGTGGTCCTCTTCCTTTTCCTTGCAGTTTTTTGTATTCTCAGACTGGCTTTCAACATTCTAATTTGTTGCCGGAGTCTGGCTATCGTGCCCAGCATCCTCTGGTGCTTCTTCCTCAATTTTTCAATTTCCCTTGCCTCGGCAGAGGGTTTGGCCTTCAATCTTACTTCTTCTTCCTCTCCTGGAACATCTTCCGGCGTCCTGGGGACAGATTGTCCCGGATTGATGTCTTCTGCTTCATTACCATAGCCAGGCAGGTTTTCTTCCCCTGCCTCTTCTGCATGCCTTTCCTCGGGTAATTCTTCTTCTGCGGGGCCATCAAGGACGCCTCCTGTACTGGAGGCTTGGCCGTATCCTCTCATATTGGCCAGAACTGCTGCCAATTCCTCTTCTCCTGGAGGGTCTTGCAACGGGCTACCCATAGATTGTGCATTTTCTTCTTCTTGATTGTCTCGCTTGGTGGTCTCTTCTCCTTCAGATTGGTCGTGTCCTTCTTCAATTCCTCCTTCTGGCTGGTTAGTTCCAGCCTCTGATTGCTCAGCATTTCCTTCGGGTAATTCACCTTCCACTTCCGGAGGTTCGTCCTCGATTTCAATTGGTTGGGCCGCAGTTTTCTGAATCTTTTCCAACCTTCCCCGTATTCGAACCAATCGAGCTGACTTCCTAGGTCTTTTAGGTAGGTTGGGAGTGCCAACAGGTTCTCTAGGTTCCTCTGGTCGTTCCGGCGTATCGGAGGGTTGCTTCCGTTTCGAAACAGCATGCTTTTCTGCCGCCGACTTCTTACGTTTCTCTGATTGTTCCAGCGTGCTGGAGGACTGCTTTCGTTTTGAAACAGCATGCTTTTCTGCTGCTGGCTTCTTATGTTTGTCTGAACGTTCTAGTGTGCTGGAGGTTCGTTCAGATTTTGGGGGTGGTACAGCCAGTCCCTCTTTAACTGTTTCGACCAATTCCTCCCAGGTGCCTTGCTGTTGGGTAAGACTGTGGCTTATTATTAGCCGAATCAGTCCGTGGTGGCTAACAACCGTATCTGTGTGCTGAGCCTTTTTCAGGCTTCGGGCCGCATCATGTAATAACGAATTTAAAAGGGCAGGGAGATTTACAGAACATTTTCCCTTTAAAACAGCTAGAAGTTTTAAGTGACGAGCCCTTACCACATCTTTTCTCCCTTCGCAGGTGATATAGCTCTACACTATCTTCGCCAGCTCGGTCCAGGGTTCCCCCAGTGTTGTCGGCAGAACTCCTTTCCCTTTGACTGTCAGACTTTGGCCTTCGCTTTGGAAAATTTCCATTACTTTCTGCAGTCTTTCCTTCTTCAGCTCCCATCTGGGTCCAACAGCTGGTAATCCTGAGGTTTCTGCGATAATGTCCTCCGTAACTCCTATCCGCTTTCCTCCGACTATAGAGTGGCTTTCCTGCAAATTTTGCAGGAATTCCAACGCTACAGCCTCATTCGATTCTTGCAGGCAGTTGAAGTAATTCAACCATCCTGCATTTTCCAGAATTTCGCGGGCAGCAGCGGACGCGGTCAGCTTGTGCGGTTCACTTCGGATTGTCCTCCCGCCCATAGCTTACTCCAGAAATAGACTCAGAAATGAAACAACAACTGTTTGTAGTATTTACCAAGCAGAGAGGATACTCGATGCTAATTTTAGGAAGGATCTTCGCAGAGCATGCAGCAAAGAGAAAGATCGTGGATGGCAGTCCGTAGAATGAGATCATCATACCGTTAAATCGTGTCATTATTTTGCCCGAATGGTGTGCAGCCATGTAACCATTGGAGTAATGAGGTTACCTCCCCCCCGCGATCTGATAGGCTGCCCCCAGCCGTCAAAGAGAGGAGCAGCAGCCAGTCGGGAGTCAAATCATAAAGTACAGCAGGTAGAATTATGCCATGTTGTAAAAGGACAATGGAGTACCGAAACCGAGGCATAAAAGTGGATCGCTTTTTAGATAAGCCAGTGTGATATAATGAGGAACCGAGGGGTTGGACGTCTGTCAACTGTACCAAGTCTCCAGTAGTCATTTTCAATTCCGTTGCCATGATTGGTGATAATGTTCATGCGATAATTATATCAGGGTGTGACATATGATACATGCAAAGGATATAAAAGACAAACAAACTTAATATCATACCTGTTGGTGTAAATATTACGACTCCAATGCCATTAACAGAGCTCTGCTGCCAACAGGTGTTCATAACCTTGGCAAAGTTGTTTATCTCATCCTCCGGAACCATTATCCTTTGTGTATCTACTGAAGAGTGCTTTGTCAAAATGCAGGCCATTATGCTGGCTTGGTGACCAGATAACCATAATGCCATTCACAAGGTAGGAACGAAACGTGGTCAGGCCGGCTCGTGATGAGACCTCCTGTTCCAAGGTTTGCTTGTTATTTTACCTTTGGACCATATCCCTGGTGTGGTGGCCGTAATGGGAATGCCACTTCGCTTCCATCCTTATGATCATGGTAGGCTGGCTCTGAATGAGACCCCCTATCCTGCATTTGACGATTTCATATCTTGTTTTTACTTTTTCTTTTATTCTTATTTTGCAGCACACTTCTCTTTTTCTTTGTTCAATTACACATAAGGGTGGTTCCGCACTCCTTAAGAGCGGGGAATGGTGGAAGAAGTCTTACAATCCCAACAGACAGATATAAATCATTTGCTCATATTCCTCAGTAATGATCAAGAAAGTTTTTAGGGAGATCGACATGATAAAAATTACCAAACCACGGTTCGGGAATAAGATAATGACAGTGAAGACGAAAGTTAATGTCCCTCCTCTTGTCTTCTTATATATACTGACTGTTAAAATAGTAGCGATTTATGATATGCTGGTTTCGGTATATCATGCTTTATGTTCATTGCATAATGTCATTGCTATATCTAAAGGATTTAGGAGAGCATAATCGCAAAACGTCCCAATAGGAGCAGAAAGGTTCTGATGGTGTCCTCTCTGAGAGAAGCATGTAAATGAGTTATCTTGTGGAAAAGAAATAGCAGAATTAGCCAAATTCTGTATCTTGGAAAAAGAAATATGCGAGTGTTGTTCCTTTTCGCAAAGGAACAGCAAAGCACAAAGAGTGTTGTTCCTTTTCGCAAAGGAACAACAAAAATCCACACGTGCTGTTCCTTTTCGCAAAGGAACAACAAAAATCCACACGTGCTGTTCCTTTTCGCAAAGGAACAGCAAAACAAAAAAGTGTTGTTCCTTTTCGCAAAGGAACAGCAAAGAAAAAAAGTGTTGTTCCTTTTCGCAAAGGAACAGCAAAAATTCCAAAACACAAAAGTGTTGTTCCTTTTCGCAAAGGAACAACAAAAATCCACACGTGCTGTTCCTTTTCGCAAAGGAACAGCAAAGCAAAAAGTGTTGTTTCTTTTCGCAAAGGAACAGCAAAGCAAAAAAGTGCTGTTCCTTTTCGCAAAGGAACAGCAAAGCAAAAAAGTGTTGTTCCTTTTCGCAAAGGAACAGCAAAGAAAAAAAGTGCTGTTCCTTTTCGCAAAGGAACAGCAAAGCAAAAAAGTGTTGTTCCTTTTCGCAAAGGAACAGCAAAGCAAAAAGTGTTGTTCCTTTTCGCAAAGGCACAGCAAAGCAAAAAAGTGTTGTTCCTTTTCGCAAAGGAACAGCAAAGCAAAAAAGTGTTGTTCCTTTTCGCAAAGGAACATAAAGCAAAAAAGTGTTGTTCCTTTTCGCAAAGGAAAAGCAAAGCAAAAGTGTTGTTCCTTTTCGCAAAGGAACAGCAAAGCAAAAAGTGCTGTTCCTTTTCGCAAAGGAACAGCAAAGCAAAAAGTGCTGTTCCTTTTCGCAAAGGAACAGCAAAACACCAAGTGCTGTTCCTTTTCGCAAAGGAATAGCAAAACACCAAAAGTGTTGTTCCTTTTGAAAAGGAATAGCAGAATCACACGAGTGCTGTTCCTTTTGAAAAGGAACAGCAAAATCAAACCAGTGCTGTTCCTTTTGAAAAGGAACAGCAAAATCAAAAAGTGTTGTGCAAAATAAGGTAACAAAAATACTACAAACAAAGATGAAAAGAACATATGTACAGGATGTTATGTACAAATTATGAAAAACGAGTTGCTTAAGTTATAGGTGAGGAAGATTTCGCTTCCTCTCCTAAGATCTCCAAATCAGTATCTTGCTGTAGCTGTTGACAAAAGGATTCCCGAGTAAGAGGTCTTCGATAGAGACGAACTCGGTGGCCATTTACTTTGAACGTATGTCCAGAACCGTCAATTGTGATCAGAGTGAGGGTCCCATTGTCGTGCACCTTCTGGATCTCATATGGTCCTAGCCAGCGAGTCTGGAGTTTCCCCGGGAAATCCTGGAACCGAGAATCGTATAACAGAGCCCAGTCTCCTTCATGGAAGACTTTATTCTTTATAAGTGCATCATGCCACTTAGCTCGCTACTGTTGGATTAATGCTGTGTTTTGTAATGCAGAGAGCCTAATCTCATCCAATTCGTTGATTTGTCGTAGTCGATTGATCTGTGCCTCATTCAGATCTAAGCCGACCTCTTGTGCAGTTCGTAGTGTTTGGATCTCAAATTCGATAGGAAAGATTGGTTTTTTCCCAAACACCAATTGATAAGGTGAATAGCCTGTTGTACTTCTCCATGTGGTTCTATAAGCCCACAGTGCTTCAGGTAGCCGAGCAGCCCAATCACGCCTGTGTGATGCAATAGTCTTTGTTAAGATTGATTCAATTATCTTGTTACTGTTTTCTACTTGTCCATTTGCCTGCGGATGGTAGGGAGTAGTGATCTTATGTTGGATATGATAGTTGTTAAGTGTTGTAGCTAGTTTATTTCCAACAAATTGTGGTCCACCATCTGTAATTACTTCTCTCGGAAGTCCATAACGTACAAACAAATGGAACAAAAATTGTATTACCGAATCTTCTGTAGCCCTAGCTAATGATTCAGCCTCAACCCATTTAGTAACATAGTCTGTTGCTACCAGGATGTATGTCCTCTGGTTTGATGGTGGATTAATGGGCCCAACGAAATCGAGAGCCCATCGTTCAAATGGCTCAATAACCACTTGTGGTCTCAGAGGCATTTCATCAGCTTGACCAGGTTTTCCTGCTCGCTGGCAGCTGTCACAGGCTTGTACAAACTTTTTCGCGTCCTTAAAAATTGTAGGCCAATAGTATCCTGCCTGTAGTACTTTATGTGCTGTTCTTTTGTCGGCAAAGTGCCCCCCGCATGGTCCATTATGACAAGCTTTTAAGATGTCTAGGATCTCATCCTCTCGAATACACCTCCTGATTTGCATGTCCGCCCCTGTATGGAATAAATGGTCTCCAATCCACGAAAATCGAGTGCTTTTTTGAACAATTTGCTTTCGTTCCTGAGGGGTTAGGTGTTTTGGTAACTTACCCACTGCAAGGTAATTGGCGACATCAGCATACCAGGGTGTTCGAATGGCAATGGCAAATAGATGTTCATCAGGGAATTGATCTTCTACTGCTGCTGTTTCGATTGATTTGGGTATTCTTGAGAGGAAGTCGGCTACAGGGTTCTCCTTGCCAGGTCGATCCTTAATTGTGATGTCGAACTCCTGCAACAGGATCAACCATCGAGTTACTCTAGCATTCGTGACAGGTTTGTTTGCTAGATATTTGATAACAGAATGATCTGTATATAACACAACAGGATAACCTGTAATATAATGCCTAAATTTATTAACAGCATGAATTACAGCCAGGAATTCCTTTTCAGTAACAGTATAATTGAGTTCGGCAGAGGATAAATTTTTGCTAATATAGTAAATAGCGTATGGCTTCTTATCCTCCTCTTGTCCTAGGACTGCACCGATTGCTGTATCCGAGGCATCAGATGAGATCTGGAATGGCAAATTCCAGTTTGGTCCTCGAAGGACTGGAGCTATTGACAACAACTTTTTCAATTCTTTAAAAGCCTGGTCACATTTCTCTGTCCACAAGAAATCAACATTACCAGTTAAGGCATATAGAGGTGCTGCAATTCGTGAATAATGTTCTATAAATCATCTGTAATATCCAGAAAATCCAAGGAAACTACGTACCTCTGTTTGAGTAGTGGGGGTAGGGATGAGCAAAAGAATCTGAATTTTAGTAGGGTCTACCTGGATGCCAGCTGCTGAAATGTAGTGCCCTAGAATGAGCCCTTCCGTCATCATCATGTAGCACTTTTCGTGGCTCAGGCAGAGTCTGGTAGCAATGCAACGTTGTAGAACTTTTTCCAGGGTATCCAGAGCTGGATCAAATTCATCCCCATACGGTGTGAAGTCGTCCATATACACCTCAAGTCCATCGTTTATTAGATCTGCAAAAATACTGAGAATAGCCCTTTGAAATGTAGCAGGGGCGTTACATAGGCCGAAGGGTAATACTCGATAGGCAAACGTTCCCCAGGGGCACGTAAAGGTAGTTTTATCCTGGTCTTCAGGGGCAATTTGGATTTGGTTATATCCACTGAAGCCGTCCAGAAAGGAGAAAAATTTCTTCCCTGCTAACGTGTCCAATACTTGGTCTATAAATGGGAGGGGAAAGTGATCCTTCTGTGTAGCCTTGTTTAACTCCCTGTAATCCACGCAAATCCTCCATTTTCCATTTTTCTTGGGTACCACCACAAGGGGAGAGACCCATTTACTGTCAGAGATAGGGTAAATAAAGTTAACATCTAAGAGCTTCTGAAGTTCGTCTTTTACTATCTCTTTTAGGTGAGGGTTGAGTCTTCTTTGTGGCTGACGGACAGGTCTTGCATCTTTCTCTATATAGATGTGATGGGTGCATAATTGAGGATCAATCCCCTTCATGTCAGGATAATCCCACGCAAATGCATCCTTGTATTTTTGTAACAGATTAACAAGCTTTATTTCTTGATCTGATGTAAGGTTGGCGTTAATATTCAGAGTTTTACCAGGTTCAATTTCCACTACTTTGCTATTGGCAACAACAGTTACTGGTATTGTTTGGTCATGTGGATCTTTTAAAGGATCTTCTTCTAGCTCACTGTCAAATGCTGCTTCTATCATAAAACACTGCGTATGTGTTCTAGCTTCAGTTTGACTAATAAAATTGTTAATGGCGTCGTCTTCTGTTTGATCTTTAAAGTCTAAAGCCTTCTGTATAGTTAATGGAGATCTGATATTGTTAGCAAGATATGACACAGGATAAGAGTTAGTTTTAATCATTGGCAGGCTTGGCTGTGCTGGAGGATATAAAATTAAATTTTTAACATCTGGTCCTTTAGTTATAGTCATGTTTCCCTGCCGGCAGCCAATGTAGGCATCGGCAGTAGCAAGCCAGGGTCTGCCTAGGATTAACGGATGTCCATCTAGTCGGGTTTTGGGATTAATTACCAGGAAATCTGTGGGATACTCCCAGGAATCTACGGAAACCATGACATCATTCAGAGTACCTTCTGGTCGAACTACAGATCGATCTGCCAATTCTAACAGAGTAGAGGTAGGTTCTACTGACGTGATGCCAAGCTTTTGGCAGGTGGAGGTTGTCAAAATGTTGATTGCAGCTCCCAGGTCAACTAGAGCGTTAGTTAGGGTTTGGCCATAGATTTGGATAGTTACAATTGGGTTCCCGGGATCTTCATATTTGATAGGTGCCTCTTTTCCTGATAATAGGTCGGATAAAGTACCAACTACTTGGACTCTGGGGTTAGTATTTGTATTCCTCCTTGATTTTTTGATGCACAATTCTTTTATGGTTTTTGCATATATAGGAATATCTTGTATGGCTTGGAGGAATGGAATCTTTATATACAAATTTTGTAATTCTCCCAAAATGTCGAAGTCTGGAGATTGTATAGGTCGAGATATGACTAATCGTTCTGGGAAAGGAGGAGAGGATGTACTTGCTTGTTTATTGTTTTGCTCTTTGTTTTCATCCTTCTGTTGTGGGGGTTGTTCTATTGGTAACTGATCTTCAATGCAAATTGTTTTGTCTCCCTCTGTTTCTATTATTCGTCCAGATCTTAACTGAAGATCATTGCACTCCCTTAGGTCAGATCCAATCTCTGATGTGTCTATGATTTGGATGGATTGGACTGGCCTATTATTAGGATTGGGATTGGGTTGGGCTGGGAGTTGCGGTCTCAGATTAGACTGGGGATTTTGTTGTAAAGCTGGCAGAGTTGGTTGAGGGAGTGGGATAGTTCCTGTTGATTGATATGTCGATCTTGGCCAATTGGTCTGCCAGGGTGAACCTTGTGAAGTAGGGGGAATCCACTGCGGGGGATATGAGTTATTTTGCCAGTATGGTGGGGCATAAGGAAAATTTGGCCAACCGAATTGGTTTGTTTGATTCATCCATGGGTTTGAAGAGGGAAATGGTTGTGATGGCCAGTTTGAAAATGGGGGTGCAGATTGATTTTTCCATATACCATATTGCTGAGTATTATACTGTGGAGCCTGAAAGGAAGAGGTTGGATCCGAAAACATACCTGGTTGCTTAGGCTGCCATTGGCGACGCTGGTTAACAAAGTATGCAGGCTCTGGTTCCTCTTCTGCTTCTTTGTATACTGCCTTCAGTCCAGGGAGTGAGGGGCAGCTTTCAGTAGGATGATCCTTTGTACAAATAGCACATGCTTGGACTGAATCTAGTGGACATTCCTTGTGGCTGTGTTTTTTTCTGCATCGGGGGCAAAAAATTGCCAGATTTTGTTCTGCCTCCATTTGCTTTTGTCTAGCCTGCACAATATCAAGCTGTGTAGTTAATGTCCCTAAAATATCAGTTTTGAAATTTTCTAATAAATTCCCAAGCTCTACACGTGTTACCCCCTCTGTTGAAATTTTATTATCTCTAACAAACCGATCGTATTCTGTTGGTTTTATTCTTGTGCTACCCCTTGAACTCCTGATGCATAACTTAATAATATCAGCAAAGTTTTCTTGGTAAATGTCCCCTTTTCCCATGATATTCAATGTTTCAATCCACTGTTCTTTCATACCTCTGATTAATGCAGTTTTCAACACATTGTCAGGCAAAGGTAATGATGCATAGGGGGATCTTTGTAAATTATATTGGAAGCATTCCACATATTCTTCTAAAGTTTCATTTGGTTTGGCCGTCATTTGGAAAATCTCATCTTTCAGTTCCCTTGACCTACAGTAATCCTGATATTTCTTGAGAAAGGCTTCTTTCATCTCTTCCCAATTGTTTATGAATCCACCACCTAAACCCATAAACCATCTCAGAGCTGCTCCCTTCAAAGTAGAGGGGAACAACTTTAGTTTTTGGGGGTCAGTGGTGTAATCGTACCCCCTGCATAACACATCATACTCGAATAAGAATGCATCAGGGTCTTCTGATGTGAGTCCATGAAACGTTGGGATGTGTTGAAGCGGAATTGCCTTCATCGGTGCATTCACAGCAAAATCTACTATAGGATATTGTAAGGTAGAGGTTTGGGTATTTGGCTGATTCTGCGCCATGGGATCAAATATGTGCCAATATCCTTCCGGGATTTCTAGGAGGGTGTTCCTAGATTGGGAAGGGACGGACTTGGCAGGGGTTGGTTTAATGACGCTTCCCTTATCTGGAATTTCTACAGTTGGAATCTCTATCTGAAGGAATGGGGTGCCTTCAATATTAATTCTAGCTGCGCTCCCCTTATCTGGGCTGTTTAACAGTTGGATTATCCTAGAAGGAGACCTTGGTTCTTCTATTTCCCCTGTTTCCCCTTCTCCTTCACAAAGGTTACTTAAGTTCCCTTCCTGCAGCCATTCTGTCACAAAATTTTCAATTTCTTGATAGTCCTGTTCATTAGTCTGGCTGTGGACCTCAGCAAAGGCTCCAGATGGTGATGCTGTAGCCTGAAGGGAACTGGTAGGCTGCTTAGAATTAGTTTTTCTAAAGCCTACCGATGGCTGAGATCCAGTTTTCTTGTAGATTTCGTCTATAAAGGTTGTCCTACCAAGGGTCACCGGTCCTTTGGCTTTAACTGGAAGTTTGATATTCTTTTCTATCTTTTTCTGCTTAGTCATGCACTCTAGGAAAACTACTAAATCCTATCAACCATCAATTCTACTAAGAGAGCGGATGGTGGAGCAGGGCTTTTACATGCTCCGTACGCAGGTTCTTACCTTCCGTTTTTAAAATCCAACTCCCTCCTAGCAGATTTGCGCACTACTCTATAAAAGACAAATGGCTATTAGCCCTTCCCCGGCAACGGCGCCAAAATGTAGAGCGATAACTAGGGTCTCTCACACCACCAATTATTCCACATTATTAAGTCAATCCGGGATCGTTTTGTTCTTTCAAGGAGTAACTCAATCCGAGGCTGTTCTGTCCAAGTAATGCTCGGTAGTATAGCGTTCTAATGATTTGAAAGGAAACAAACACTAAGTTGTAACTAAACCAACTCAAAAGATAAAATCACACAAAGCAGTTGATCAGTCAAGGGTACGGAAACAATAACCCTTCCCTTTAGAAACTGATAAAGAAAGAAAACCAAACTATGGACTTATAGGTCTGGGAGCTAGGCAGCGTCTTGCTGGGCTCACGACAGCTTTAGGCCTACTATCACGCAAAAGCAATAAAGGCAGATTAGCGAAAGTAAAATGGAACAGCAATTCTAAAATGGAACAACAGTAATCAAATGGAACAGCAGTAATTAAATGGAACAGCAAACTATCATAAACAGGAAACGTCAATCATATAAATTGGAACAGCAAACTCAAATGGAACAGCAAACTCCGATGTATGTACACGTTCTAGACTACTGTAGCAATCCGAGAGTAATGTATGATGTGACTATGTTTCTGAACAAAGTGATATTATCTTCAAGCCTCGCAAATACTTATTTTATATGAATCCAATGATGATAACATTCATACCAATATCTTGCTATAAAAATGGATGCAATTCGAATAGATTCACTTTGTGTAATACAGAGACGTGGGTTAAAGAACTTATTCAGATTCAGATATTAATTAGGAAGCATAGTCTATCATATAAAAGATATATCGGATTACTGAAACAAGAGAAATAAGCAAACCACACAAATCACCGTATGATACAACAGCAAGTGACCGTCGGAGCTGGGCCCTTGGCTACCAATGGTACACTGCTTAAAGTTACTTCAGATGCAGAAATGAAGTGAACACCAAGTCCTTTATATTGATTGCATTAACAAAAGTATACAAAATCAGGTCTTAACAAAACTTAATGATCAAAGTTGTTCTGAAGCTTGTAATTACAACAACAGTCGTCCCCCACGCTCGATGGCGTGGTACCTTTATATAACAGAAATGACAGAGATATCTAGATACAAAAGATAAGCTTAAAGCAGCGATCCCTCAGGATCGAAGATCCTGAGGGATTCGCTAATCGTTCAGTTCTTCTCTTTCCTTTCTTGCGTTCTCCGTCTCGGTATCCTGCGTTCTTTTCCTGGACTATTCGGCTCTAATTTTACTTGATCTTGTCCGCATCCGGTTCCCTGTCGACGGGACAGCAGTTACTTTCCCTTCGCTTCTTGTTTTTACTCGATGATTCCCTGTTTCCGCGTCCTTCTGCATAGAAAACATCAATTATTAGTGATTGAGCTTCGTTTGTCCATTTTCACACAATTTATCAAAACCCTTATATTCTTTAGACTCATAATGCAGAAAAGGTTAGAAATATTATTGAAAAACCACTAGATTGCTTGTCAAAAAGCATACCTTCCAAGTGCTCCACAGATGGACTAACCGGTGTCTTCCATTTGTCCCTCGATCCGGTTTCTCTTCTCTTTGAGAGTTCCCAGCTACTTGCCTTCTCGCTCGCCCAGCTTCAAGAGGTTTCTGCAGGATCACAAGAAGAGAACACTACACAAAGACATAGATTCATATTCATAACTAGTTCAGGATTAGAAATAAACTAAACATACTAATGCAATCATACATCAAAGATACATCAGTATATAGGAGAAACAAAGATAGCTTTATTGATGAATAACAAGGTTCAGGAAGAGATACAACCCAGAGGGCTCCAATCCAGCATCTCCTTCCCAGCAAATGAAATTCCTATCTTCACCTTCCCTCAAAGCATTAAGCACCCAATGATTCCAATCTCAAACCAACAGCAATTCTTTGCAATAACAAAATTACAGCCTCTAGATCTCATGGAGGAGAGATCCATATATAGATGTTTGGAGAGAGGATGAGTCAGCTTGAGATCTGACTAGTGTCCTCTCCCTCTATCAGTTCTTGCTTCCACTTGGAGATTGAGAACCTCTTACTCATCACTAGTCGAATTCACTAAGGCAAGTGTCATTGAGGAAGATTCTGGAAGCTTCCAGGGTCTTGACACCTTGTTGAATGAACTTGCCATTTGTCAATTCACGCTCAGCGCACCCTGGTAGTGCTTCTACCTGCGTTGCAGTGTAGGTAGCCAGTGCAGACTTTGCATTTCAGCACAGACAGCTAGTGGAGCCTCTGAATTGATCCTGAATTGACTTGTTTTTGAGCAGTTTCTGGTGGAGAACTTCTGTGAATTGCTGTGGTTTGTTAGCCTTGTTCCTCTAGGGGTAGGAACAACATGTTTAGGGACTTTGGATCCCTTAGATTATGGACATTTCATGCTTATAGCTGTAAGGCACAAAAATGTCTATAACAGTTGCCCCCTAAAGTATGAGGCCGTTTATCGGGTGAAATGCTTTATCAGGAGGATCCGAAGTTGATCCAATGCTGGGAGGAGACCTGTAATAAGATACAATACAATACATTATTTTTCATACTGCTTTCATGATCTAGCTGAGGCGGGAATTCCCATGCTCAACTTTATAAATTCATTTTTCTGTACATAGAACAGACAATCGTCTGATGGTAGAATGATAATTTTGATGAAATTATCATCCTTTGGGTAGGATGATTATCTGCTGCAATGATGTACATGTCAATGTCTTTATCTTTCCTGAATATATATCGCAACCCGGATGGATGAAACTAGATCCGAGGTCTTCAAACTCGTTCGATGTTCACTCTAAGTACAAGTCGATCCATGTAAGAAATGTTCTGAAGTCGAACATGGAAAGACATCGCTTGATTACCGGTCAATGAGGTAAACCATTAACAAGCGCGAGAGGAATCATCGATAATGATAATGACCCTCAAGGTACTGTAGTACAATTCACGTGGTGTGAATAAAGGACTTGGCGTCGAACACCACACAAAATCTTTTGGTTGAAGGTCATTGATGTATACTTGTCTCCGGAAGTGAGAAACTTGCCATTGAGGCATGCAAGCTTCAAAGTACTGAAGGGGTTGTTCCTAGATCAACTTCTTGGATAATGAGCTGATGTCGACAAGAAGCAATCCATCAAATGAGGGCCTTAATGAATCCCACATCAGTGACACAGAACGGAGCAAATGATTTTGATGGAGGTGAAAACGATTTGATGACATATGATTCAGGGTGGCGGTCATGAAAGGATGAAGGATAATGTATGGCAGTGGATGAGACACGGTTGACTCCTCTGAACGACTTCTCTTAAACATATGGCGACACTTATGTGATGGATCGGTAGCATTACCCCAAATATGGATGGTATGGCGAGACCGTGGTGATGTGACCGGTGAATGAAACAACCCAACCCGACTGTGGTACGAAGGAAAAGTGTCATGTTCAAGAGCGACTTGCTACCATCAAAGTTTTCTTGAGTTTCTCCCAAATTTTCCCCAGTCATTGCTGACCAGTACCTCTTTATTTTTGTCAAGCTTGAGGAGGATAACATATGCTTGTTCTATAACTTGCCCTTCGGGCAAGCCCATCGCTATGTTTTAACAAGCCTAGCGATAGTGAAACTCGTTCTCTTCTAAAGACAAGTTTGCCGCTATTTAATGCTTTTAATGAGTCTAACGACAAGGATAACTCGGTCCTTTTCATTTTTAGAGAGTCTGAAAAGGTACGTAAAGTCAACTCTGAAAGTCCTTTTTCGTCATCTAATCCCTTAAGTCCGAAAAAGTATAAAACAATACAGAAAGGATGAGTTTTCGATAGTTTTAACGAGCCGAACAAAAAAAGCACTCGATCTTTTTGTGCAATAATCCCTCAGGTCCAAAAAGATTAAAATCTAGAGGAGGGATAGCTCTTCCGGTCGCTTTAATGAGCTGGAAGGCCAAAGCTCAGCAAACTTTTCATATTTTACGAGTCAGATCAAAAGAGCTTAAAGAAGACTCGTCTTTTGAGGAATGAGTGATAAAACGGGTTAGCAGCTGATTCCAGGTACGGGTTGGAATTTTCCAATCACGGCAGTGTCACAAGGATGGCTAGTGAAATCACTCTTCGCAGCTGTTCCTCAAAATGGGTAAACAATCATATGGAGGTGAACGATCGGCCAATGGAAAAGTGGAGGTGACGGGCAAAAACGACCAAGGCTTTAATGGCTGATAATTTACGTTCGCAGTGGTTATTTACCGGGTAGTTCATTTTTTAACGAGCTTAAACGCGGATTGAAACACTTGCTCGATCTTATGTTTATTATTTAACGAGCATGAACTACGCGCTAAAACTGCTTGGATCTTGCATTTATTTTTTAACGAGCATGAACTGTGTGCTAAAACTGCTCGATTATATGGTCAAATTTTGATTTTTACCATGACTAGCTTTTCCCTTTTCAAAGATAGTACTGTATCCTCAATTGCTGCATCAAACTAGTTAGAAATGAATAACATTTGCTTGAAAATGAGATTAAACCCTAATATTTCGCTTTGAACTACATAAAAAGCAATTAAAAAGTGTTTTTACCTCTCATTTTACCATTTCATTTGAACTTGGTTTGTTGGAGCTTTGGAGGTGCCTCTTTCCCCTTGATTTTCATCAGCTAATTCCGGGAGATTCTGCGGACGATTTTCGGCGCCGTCTGGACCAGGCAAGAGCTAAACTTGAGCTCTTTCATTTCATGGTTTCTATTCTGCATTTTGTGCTTGTTTTCCTGTTTTCCTGAGCTCCTGGGGTTTTATTGGGTCGCTCTGCCATCAGCGCACCTGGTTCACTCGAAACCTGCGTTGAATGTCAAGCTGCATGAAGGCAGTTTGACCTTCAATGCAGGTGGAACACTGGCTAGTTGCGCTGGGCACAGAAAAATAGTTTTGTTGCACAGTTTTTGATGAAAATTTTGCCAGTTTCTCATCAAATCCAGGATCTAACTCCTCTCATGTTTTTTTTTTCAGAGATTATTGGAGCAAAATGACCCTTACATGGTGAGAATGAGAACATGAAGAAGAGGATATGATTTCCTTACATGACCCTGTCATGGTGATCGCGTTGCGGAACTGTGGTCTGCTGAAGTTCTTCCGTATCTCTAGTATGAGACAACAGATCTCCTTATTGCAGTATATGCTTGATGCTTGGGATCCTATCAACCAAGTATTTCAGATTAGGAGCAAATCTATCCCTTTGACCGTGGTAGGCATTTACTTCTTGACTGGCTTGTCGAGGCAGGGTGCCCCCATTTCTTTGTCAGGTTCGGCCCGAGGGAGTGAATCTGTGAGAGATTATGTCCGCTAGTATTGCAGGGAAGGATCTCAGCCGAGTAGAGACGGCAAGATAGTTATCCGTGAGATTGCTGACAGGTCTCTTAGGTCCATTCTGTATACTATTGGTAGGATGGCCGGTAGTGCATCTCTTCATGTTGCCAACAGATCCTATGTGCAGCACGCCTTGGAGTGCCTTCAATCGAAAATATTCAACTGGTGTGATGCAGTACTTCTTCAGATGAAAATTCAGTTGACCAAGGTAAAGGATGGGAAGTTGAAGAACTTTGGATTTGGTTCTATTTTGACTGCCTTTGCCTTGGAGAAGATACCACTGATGCAGCCTCAGTACATTGCACTCGACTTGCCTTCTCCTACCGAGCCACGCATGCAGAGATGGGTTGATCACATGTCTAGGCATGCTGGTCATTCTCAGATTTCTTTCACTGATACCTTCTTCAGGTGGTTCGAGCGTCAAGAGATGGTCTATTCCGAGTATCCATATGTTGGTATGGACTTCCGGGGTGATCCGGATTTGGTACTGCCGGACGGCGAGCAGTGGGGCGCTATTGGTAAAATCTTCGACCATATCACTGTTTACTGTTTTTATTTATAATGTCCTTGTGCTTTATTCTATCAAGACTTTAATTAAACTCATGTGTGCATGCAGATGTTGGTCCTGTTCATCCAGCAGTTCGCCCGAGAGCGCCAGTCACTGCCCCAGCAGGGGAGACTGCTGGGAGGGTTATTCTTCGCGACCTTGATGTGGCCGAGACCCTTACAGCTGTGCAGGAGCAGGTTGAGAGCCTTACTCTTGGCATTCCGGATGTGAGGATCGACGAGTTACCTCTACAGTTGCAGCGGCATACTACTGGTGTGCCTAGACGATGGACTCGTCTCTTACGCATGATTGCACAGGCCGTGACGTGCTATCATGAGCATCACTAGGCTAGGGTTCCCCCTAGCATTTTGAGTTTTTGGGTCATGCGACCGATTTTTGTCTTGGTTACAGAACATTATATGTAAACCATAAACAGCTTATATATATATATATATATATATATATATATATATATTGATTTTCGGGGTTTTATTCTGGTTGAGTTATGTGATCCATATGTACAACATTGATGATGTGTCTCTTTTTATAAATGTCGCAAATGTCTATCTAACACATAGTTTGCTAATGAGTCGGTTAATGTGTTTAAGTTTCTGGAAATATGCTGGTATTGAATTAAATCAAACTGTCTTTCCAAAATCTTAACCCTTAGAAACATACGATAAATAGCTGGATTGCAGACGGAATATACACCATTGAGTTGTAGTATTACGAGTTGTGAGTCTAGCCTGACGATTAGTCGGCGTATACCATGGGTGATGGCATCAGAGAGTAGTTCTATCAACGCGCTATACTCAGTGATGTTATTCGTTGATTGCCCAATACATACACCTCTGAAACTTACTAACTCGCCTCTTGGATCGAAAATGGCCCAAGCTGCGGAGGATAGGTTCCGCGAACTACGACTTGCTCCGTCGGCATATCCAACACATGTCTCCAGAAGGTTTGACATCTGCAATTAATGTAAAAAGGTGGATTACTCAACCAAAACAAACACTTTAGCGAAAACAAAATACAACAAAAGCATACAGGTTACTATTTAAGCATAGTAACGCTTGAGGTACAACCCATTACGGGGTTGCGCCAGTGGAATTTCGTCATAATCCATTAACTCGTAGGATCCTTTTGCTAACACTCGTTTAACAATATAGGGGCCCATCCATAAAGAATTAAATTTACCTGCTCCCAATTTATCGGATTCTTGGTCATAAAGCAAGACCAAGTCACCTTCTGAGAAGACACGGGGTTTGACATTTTTGTCGAACTGCGCCTTGACTCGTTTCTTATGGGCTTCGTTAGCCAAAGCGGCATCACGACGGGTTTCATCCAATTGGATTAATTCCAAGAAACGGGCCTCTTCTTCTGAAGTTCCGGGGAGGAGATCAATTGCGAGTTTAAGAGACGAGATTTCACACTGGATTGGTAGGACTGCTTCCAGGCCATACACCAGTTGGAAAGGTGTGAACCCGGTCGCATTCCTTACCGATGTTCGGTAAGCCCACAAGGCTGAGTACAGGATTAAGTGCCACCTTCTTTTGTGAACTCTGATCATCCTTTGCAACATACGCTTCAAGACTTTGTTGATCGCTTCAACCTGTCCGTTGGCTTGCGGATAATACGGGGTAGAGTTGTCGTGAGATAGCCCTAGCTTGGAAGCTAATTCCACCATCATGTGATTGCGAAAATGTGATCCATGATCCGTAACTATAGCCTGTGGTATGCCGAATCTGGCGACTACATGATTGAAAAAGAAAAGGGCAGCTGTTTCACCAGTGTTATCTAATGTAGGCATCGCCTCAGCCCATTTGGTAAAATAGTCAACAGCGACTATGATATACCCATGCCCCCCGGTCGAGGTGGGGTTACATGTCATGAAATCGATGCCCCATTTGGCGAAAGGCCCAACAGCGACTATTGGCTGTAAAGGTGCGGGTGGTCTTCTGGTTTTGCTATCAAAAATTTGACAAGCATGGCAACTTCTGACTGCGGTGATGAAATCTTTGAACATGGTTGGCCAGAAGTATCCTGCTCGTAATATTTTTTGTGCTGTTGCATATCCATATTGATGCCCCCCACATGCGCCTGAATGACACTCATTCAGGGCTTTTTCGGCCTCCTCATGGGTGAGGCACCTTCTCAGAACTGTATCGATACCACGACGGTAAAGCGTATCACCGACGATCATGTAGTCTTTTTCTTGGTATCGTATACGTTTCTGTTCTGAGTGAGAGGTGTTAGGCTTGAATTTTTGGGTTTGGAGATAAACGATTATATCTCCATACCACTCATCGCTTGTGGATATCAGAAACAAACTTTCGTCCACGATTGATTCTTCGGATGTTTCATCGTTAGACGACGATGGGAGATCGCACAATAATTCCGCGAAAACTAAAGCTTTCTTTGATTTGGATTTTACAAAATCCAGATCAAACTCTTGAAGGATCGCTATCCATTTTGAATATTTTCCCCCCAGCAACTGTCGCGACAATATATAAGTCATGGGGTTGCAATCTGACAGAATGGTAGTTTTCCGAAAGAGGACATAATGTCGAAATCTTTGTATCGCTTGAACAACAGCGAGTGCTAGCTTTTCAACGTAAGAATATTTGCTTTTTGTATCATTCAAGTTTTTACTTAAATAATATATAGGATGTTCAATTCCATCGACTTCTTGATCTAAAACCATCGCAATGGTCGTATCCGCTGCAGCCAGATACAGGTTAAAATCTCTTTGATAGTCCGGGGCATACATTAATGATGATCTTACTAGAGACTCTTTCAGAGCGTCAAAAGAAGCTTGCGCCACCTGATCCCAGACAAAAGGTACATCCTTTTTCAAAAGACGAGTATAACCTTTAGCAAGTTCTGCATAATTTGGAATGAACCTCCTCAGAAAGTTTGCTTTCCCTTGGAGTTTCTGAATCTGAAGCAAATTTGAAGGTGGAGGCAAATTGATGATTGCCTGAACCTTGCAAGGGTTGAGACGAATCCCGTCCTTGGAGACTACAAAGCCAAGTAAACGACTAGAGCTGACGCAAAATACACATTTGTGTGGATTGAGTCTTATCTTGTAGTGTCGGCAACGTAGAAATATCGCTCTTAAATGCTACGGATGATCAGTCCGTTTTCGCGAATGAGCCGGAAGGTCATCGAGGTATGGTTGAACGATGTTCTTGATGTCATGGAAGGCATAATTCATTGCCCTCTGAAACATCGCCCCAGCGTTCTTTAAACCAAAGGGTAATTTTCGATATGCGAATGTGCCCCACGGACAAATGAATGCAGTCTTTGACTGGTCCTGTGGGCGGATATTTATTTGATTATACCCAGAAAATCCATCCATAAATGAAAAGATTTCACATCCGGTGCATTCATCGATTATCTGGTCAATGAAGGGTGTAGGGTAGTTGTCTTTTGGACAAGCTTGATTTACATCCCTATAATCGACGCACACTCTAATTGTTCCTTGTTTTTTCATAACAGGGACAATATTCGATACCCAATCGGTTAGAGGAACCGGTTAAATGAAACTAGCATGGAGAAGTTTTTCAACTTCTGCTTTAATTGTAGCGACTTTCTTGGGGTGCACCTGCCGAAGCCGTTGTCTTACTGGTTTGACATCAGGATACATCTTAATTTCATGTTCAACGATACTTGAGTCGATTCCTGGCATTTCATCATATGACCAAGCAAAGACATCTCTGAATTCGCGGAAAAGAGCGTTATACATTTCTAGTTTTGAAGGAGAACAACATTTGCCAACATAAATATTCTCTACAACATTTGCTTTGGTTGAGATATTTATGGCTATAGTCTCTTCAATATTGGATAGGTTCTGCTCGGAATCCACCGTATTTACAGTATTTGATAGGAATTCAAAGACTGAAGGGTGATAAAGGTCATCTTGAGTATCTTCTTCATAATCTGGAAGAAAGGAACGATGGTGGCTATCATTCCATGGTGCCCCCTCAATCAACATTGATTGTAGAATTCCTTCGCCGGTTCCATGCACTCGCGACCAAGGGTCTAATGGGGTACCATATTCTCTAGACCTGTCTACCCAAACGCTTGATGAGCGTTGATTTGGGTTCGCCTCTGATGCCAGAAACATTGATTGCTACAATATTTCCATTGGGCTTGGGGGCAAAACCATTGCATGATCCATGTCGATATCGTCTCTTGAGATCTTCGTGGAAGATATCATATTGCAGGCTCCTACCAATGCTACTTCTCCTATATATATTGGAGGTGGAAGTGCGAAAGTTCCCATTAATGTGGGGTCTTTCAGTAGGCCTACTCCAATATCTTGAAGCGAATGGTTGCTACCATGGATCATAGGAATGCTTCCTGTAACTTGTGAACCATTAGGGAGAAAGTTTTGTTGGTCGACGATCGTAATCCCTCCTTGAAAGGGGAATGCGATCTTTCTAAAATAGGTCGACACAACAACTGCCATGGCATAGATCCACGGTCTTCCTAGTAGGATGTTGTAATCAAGATTCCCATCGATGACTTCAACATCTATTTCTACCGTTTTTCCCCCTAGTTCAACCTTCAAGTTATTTAGGATACCATATGGGGTATATGTCCTTCCGTCGAATTCTTTTAATGTTTTCGATGATCGCGACAATGTTGGAGATCCTAAAGTTTTCCAGCAACTCATCGGCATGATACATGTAGATGCTCCCTCATCAATAATTGTTCGGTGAACAGTTTTGTTGAGGGCTTTCACTTATATAAGAAAAGCTAGTTGAGCTGGTAACTGAGGATCGTATCCTTTGTGGTCAAAGGATACAAGATTGGAATCCTTAAGATCAACCCCACTAATGGCTGATAACAAAGCCTGCCTTTGGGATGGGAAATTTTGTAGTACTTCAAGAGTCGACATAGCAGATGGCGATTGGGCCAAATCTTCCACTATGTTATAATGCTACGCTGCTCTGGCGCGAGGATTAAATGTCGACTTGTGTACTACTCCCTTTGGCGATTTTATTGTTAATTCAGGAATGATGGGCGGTACAGCTTCTGTCGAAGTTGTTGTCGAACTGCTTGGTTGATCTTTTTCCTTGCCATTCGACAGTTGCAGATTTTCGTAATCTTTGTTCCTTGTCGAAATCAAAGCATCATTTTGTTGCTTGGAAATTGACAACATAAGCACTTGCGACGGGGAAGCATTTCCACTATCAACCAGATTTTGACCTGGATTTGGAAACGGATCAGTTAACACAGCTGAGGTTTGCGAACTTTTGAAGAATTTCTTCAGCTCAGCTTTGTATGGACACTCTCTCATCCAGTGATTCTCATCACATATCTGACACCCGAAAGGGGGTTTCCTATCTCCACGAGGGTTTGAAGAAGCTTGTTCAGGGGATGACTCACCCTGTTTCTTCTTCTTCCCTTTGTTTTTATTTTTCTTGCTCCCTGGTTGTTTGGTTTCTTTGCCTTTATCTGCCGATACAACATTTACTTCCGAAGCAAGAATTTCCTCTTTTGCATTTTGATCTGAAATCTTACGGGCCTTCTTGGAGTTGGCCTTTGTCGATTTCGCGTTTGTCGTGCCAATCACGCCATCGCCGGCATGAGAGTCATTGTTTGATTTAGGAGGAGGAGGAATTGAAAATTCCGGTCTAGGGGCGTCAGGTATTTTTTCATAGAGCGTGCCAGACTGAGTATAGACTAAGTCTAGATACTGCGCACGAGCGATAACTTGCTCTTTCGTTACGACTCCCCCCTTTGCCACATCTTCCGTTATAGCAGGAAGTAACGACTTGATAAACCACTCAGCTAATAGCTGATCGGGAACGTATGTTTTTACCATCCTACGACGACGTCGCCATTCGTGTATATGATCAGATATGTGAGTGGCAATCGTCTGTTTGAAGTTGGTTAAGATTTCCGTTCCCGTTTCATACCTTATCGGTAATTGAAAATGGGTTAAGAATGTCGTGGCTAAGGTGCTGAAATTGTCGAACGAAGCTCTAGGTAATTCAATATACCATTTAGCCGCTGGACCCGTTAACGTCCTCTGAAAGAGGTGAAGCCTTATCAAATCATCGTTTAAGGTGTTTGATGAACACCATAGATGAAAGGTCATCATGTGATTCGATGGATCTTCACCCGGATTTCCATTAAATTTAGGAATGTCTGAAGGAAGTTTGTGAGGAATCGCTGGCCACCAAGGGGCGTAATAAATTGGATCGTTTGTTAACCGGTGTAAATCGGGTAACTCTAAAGTTGCCACGAATGGTAACTGTTGATTCAGGTTTTGGTGAAGCATACCCAGGATACGATGGGATCGCCTGAGCAGTTGGCCTTTGCATACCAGCATAATGTAATTGATGTTGGTATGACTGATACGGTTGGTGGACATGACCACCGTAAAGTGGTTGATTTTGACCGTTTTGAAAGTACGGTTGTCCACTGTTCGCAAAGATCTACTGCTCAGAACCTTGGTATACTTGCTGGAATTGTGGTTGTTGACATTGCACCATCCACAGTTGCGAAGCCATGTTCTGTTGTGCTATACTAACCGTTGGACCAAGGTGTGGGGTAATTGTACCCGTTTGGACCTGTGCCGCCCCACCAGTAGGCGATTGTGGTTGAGTCACAGGGTCAAGGGGCTGTTGCATTACAACCTGAGAAATCTGAGGTTGACATACAACAGGCAACGTTTGAACTTGTGACACTGTCACAATAGCCGGTGTGGTCGGGATGTTCGACATAGGTACACATTGTTGCATAGAATACACAACCCTTGGTTGTTGAGGTAGCATAGGTACCCAACCACTTGATGTAACTCCAGTATAACCTGAATATTGTTGTGAACTCCCGTATGGATACCCTCCCGGAGGGGGTAATGAAAGGGCATACTGCCCCCCATACGGTGGCAATCCGGAACTCAAGGGGATTGTTTGTCCTTGGGGACTGGATTGCCCAAATTATCCTCCAAACGGATCAATCTGGTGAGTTTCAACATAAGAGTTGCCGGATATTATTCCGGAGGAACAAACTGGAACGGACCACACTGTCGAAATAGTCCCTGGGTGGACTCCTTCTAGCGGTTGTGAGCTAGTCGGGACAGATGGTATGCCGGCAAACATTGTCGGAGTGACGGCAGGGAGTTCTGCTGTCGCTGTGTCATTCGACACAGTCCTAGATGTTGACGGTTGTTCAGACATTTTTAGTCTATCCAAGAGATTACCTAGCGATTCTACAATAACTTCCACTGGTGGTAGACTAACTTCTGATGTCGAAGGAAATAGAGTGACCCCGACTCCAAAATGTGTTGGAGTACTTGCTTGCGGATCTTCTACAATTTCCTCTATCGCAATCAAACCAGGTGGAAGGGGAAGACCGTCAGGTCCATAAAATATTTCTGGTGCTGAAGAAGGGGTTGACTAAAAAATGACAGATGTTTGAAGAACAAGACTCTCTGAACCGGTTACAGATGGAACTGGTTCAGTAACACAAGTGTTTGTTCTCAGACTAGGATCAGTATCACTGTCCCTCTGTGGCTGTTGAACTTCTTCTGTAGAGGCAGGGTTTCGAGAAATGTTTGGAGTAACCGGAATCTCAGATGTCATTGGAACACTTGTTCTAACTTTGATAGGAGATTTCGAACCGGTTAAACGAGTTTGCTTTGTCCGTATTGTTTTCGATTCCAGAGACAAAGACGGTTGACTCGTAAGCCTTCGCGAACGACGGGGTTTCAATTGACTTTCTTCCACGATTGCGGATTACTCGATCAACCAAAATACAAAAGGGGAAAGTGTGTTTCCGAATTAAATGAATTTTTTAGACGCTTTTAGACACAACTTGCTTTTTCACTTTTAAAGAGTCGAGAAAAAGCTAAAGATGACTCTAGTCTCCTTCGATGTTTTAACGAGCCCGAAGTGACAAATGCTCGGATGGACTTTTTCCGTTATAGAGTTTGAAAAAGGCCAAAATGAACTGCTCTGGAGTTCTAGGTAGAGGGTGTGCCAAACTTTTCGCAAAACTCCAGAATACTTTTTAGGGTACGGGCGGTCAATCTTCCTGAATGCTGTGTTCAGTGCATTGCGATCAGTAGGGCGGCCGACATAGCTTCCTAAGGATAAAGGTTTTATGCCTATAGGGGTCTCCCAATATATACGCGACGGTACATGGGAGCACAATCCGTACTGGCGCTATCGTCCCTCAGGAGGAATCACCCACCATTAGCGAGATCGACAGTCACCAGGCTTTACGACGCCGGAACACATCTCTAGCCTAGACCTCTATGTTGTGCGTTATGTTGCAAAGCGTTGTTAAGTTCATTCAATTTATTTTAGGTTGATCTTTTTAGAAGTTTTCCTTTTGAGGTTCACCACGAGATGTATGATACAATTCCTAAATGCAGTCTAAAGATGATAAGCAAGCTTTTCTATCTTTTCAACAATGAAAATCCTAGCTACAAAGGGAAAAGAAAGACACCATCTTTTCTCAAAGAGCAATCAGCACACTCTAATGCACTTTTCCTAAATCAAGCATGCAAACTATCAAGATGCAAATTCACAATGCAGGTGTTTGTTTTCCGCTTTCTTAATATTGATGCCTAAAAAGAAAGCTTTTTGTACAACTTTGAATTTGCTTTTAAATGAAAAATACAAACAAGTTTACTTTTTCGAAACCAGAAAGGGTAGAAGAGATTACAACACTTAACGATTTTCGAAATGAACACTTGTTTCGACACTTAAAAGAGACAAACTCAAACCAAAAGCAAAAATGAATGTATAATCAACTGTAAACAGCCAATGAACTCTCTCCTAAGATCACAATCAACAGATCTGAATCAAGGGCTACAGGATGATTATTTCACTCTTGCAAAGGAAAACTGTAAATGACGCCACAAACACATAAAAACACTCACAGTCTTTTTGTACAAAAGGAGGCAAAATTTAAGCAGAGAAAAGGGGTTATCAGACAGGTACCTATGCTGGTTACAGGCTGCAAAAATCAGAGATCAAAACAAGGCAAAACAGAGTAGAGAACCCCAGCTGCACAAGGCCTAACTGGATCAATGCACCCTCAACATAGGGGTTTTGACATTCAGCGCAGGTAGCCTTCACGGGACCTGCGTTGAAATGCAGAACCTCTTCACAGGGTCTGCGCTGAAGGAGAAACGAGAGTTTCTCACTGGGTTCTGGGTTACAGTTTGCTATTTAATCTACACTTTCAGGCCAAATCAAAGCAACAAGCAAGGTACAATCAAAGGGATGCTTTGAGGAAGGGATAAGATCTATCACAAAGGATCATCAAATCATTTGTGAGTCCATTGTTCAGATCATAGACAAATCCAGTGATTAGATCAAAGCAACAGTTGTCTACTTTGCATCTGAGAATAGAAAATGCAGTTCGATTGTTGCTGTTGAGTCTATGAAACAAACAATGATGGAAACACAAATAAAATGACAAAACAGATCTCCCCAGCGGAGTCGCCAATTTGTTGTGGGGAAAAATGCCTATGCAGGACGATCCTATCCACCTAAGGTGTGACAGTGCCTTAGCAACAAACAGAGACAGCTATTCTAGTATTTTTCCTTTATGAATTAAGAATGAAGAGAGATGGATGGACTAACCGGTGTCTTCCGTTTGTCCCTCGATCCGGTTTCTCTTCTCTTTGAGAGTTCCCAGCTACTTTCCTTCTCGCTCACCCAGCTTCAAGAGGTTTCTACAGGATCACAAGAAGAGAACACTACACAAAGACATAGATTCATATTCCTAACTAGTTCAGGATTAGAAATAAACTAAACATACTAATGCAATCATACATCAAAGATACATCAGTATATAGGAGAAACCAAGATAGATTTATTGATGAATAACAAGGTTCAGGAAGAGATACAACCCAGAGGGCTCCAATCCAGCATCTCCTTCCCAGCAAATGAAATTCCTATCTTCACCTTCCCTCAAAGCATTAAGCACCCAATGATTCCAATCTCAAACCAACAACAATTCTTTGCAATAACAAAATTCCAGCCTCTAGATCTCATGGAGGAGAGATCCATATATATATATATATGTTTGGAGAGAGGATGAGTCAGCTTGAGATCTGACTAGTGTCCTCTCCCTCTGTCAGTTCTTGCTTCCACTTGGAGGTTCTTTCTTCCACTTGGAGATTGAGAACCTCTTACTCATCACTAGTCGAATTCACTGAGGCAAGTGTCATTGAGGAAGATTCTGGAAGCTTCCAGGGTCTTGACACCTTGTTGAATGAACTTGCCATTTGTCAATTCCCGCTCAGCGCACCCTGGTAGTGCTTCTACCTACGTTGCAGTGCAGGTAGCCAGTGCAGACTTTGAATTTCAGCGCAGACAGCTAGTGGAGCCTCTGAATTGATCCTGAATTGACTTGTTTTTTAGCAGTTTCTGGTGGAGAACTTCTGTGAATTGTTGTGGTTTGTTAGCCTTGTTCCTCTAGGGGTAGGAACAACATGTTTAGGGACTTTTGATCCCTTAGATTATGGACATTTCATGCTTATAGCTGTAAGGCACAAAAATTTCTATAACAATCCATTAAATGATAAACGTGCATTCACATAGGCTCTACACATGTCAACATATCAGAGGATTTTTATTAGGGAAATCTTAGGAAGACACCTTTAAAACTTTCTATATCCTTACCTTCTAATAGGCATTATTCAAAGATATAACAGTTATGAGTTGTGAGTGGGAAGAGGCATAAAAGGTTTTATATCGGGGATGCAATATCAGAGATTTTAAAAAGGTGCCTCCCGATAGAAAAGTTCTGATATATGGAAAGGAGAGGAATATTGTAGGATGAGGGATATCAGAATATTGGAGTATCAAGATATCAGAGGTTCGGAGAATCAAAGGATATTAGAGGTATTATATATCGAAGTATCAGAGTATCGAGACATCAAAGGATCAGAGGATAGGATGTTTTAAAGTGGTGTCTATTCTTAAAGTTCTGATATACCACGTGGCGGTCTTGTGAGTCCAAGATTTTCTTTATTTTATCATAAATTCATGCTTATATCATTTAGGACTTACAGTATCCGAAAGTTTTAATCAGGGAAAAATTTATCGCGACTTTACTATAAGTAGTGTTGTGATATTTAAATGTTCTAATAGAACATCTCAGGTAATACATTTTAAACAAAATCCTATTGGGTTTAATACTTATGAGGCTAATCTCCAATATGAAAGTTCCAATAAGGGATATTTTTCTTATTCAAAGGTGTTTTGGGGACAAAAACTAAAAATTGCCTTATTTTATTAGAACCAAAAAACTTTATCAAAATTTAAAAGGATCCCCATTATTTATTAGTTCAATTATCATAAAAATGAATGGGGAGTTGTTGAGTACTACAACAATTGGCGACATATTGGGTGAAACAATTATCTCTATAAACATAACTGGAATTTTAACTTACTAGATAAAAAGACTTAGAAAGATAAAAATAATCGAAGTTTTGATTGGTAAAGATTACTTTGAAGGAAATAACTCATTATTTTGCAAATCACCTCATAAATTTTGATTTATGAAAACCTTTATTGTCTTCGTTAGTCATTTAATTAGTTGTAAAGATAAAGTTAAGAACTATAGAAGCTTAGCTTTTAAGATAGACTTTTTTGTCACTAGTAGAGCCATTGCTCCCAGCAGGCATCCATAGCCTTAACAGGGTTACCATTTAATCAAAATGTACCAATATCCCATCCAATTATAGTAATATTTTAGAGCTATTAATTTTTATTTTTTTTAAATCTTACTTGAAAGCCATTATCCTAGCTTGATAACCAAATGATGACAATGCCATTCATATGTTATAATGATATTGAACAAGTTGGCTAGTGATGATGTTGGAAATAATACTGAGAGGGGAGTGAATCAATATTATTGGATCAGTAATTTAATTTTTCAAAACTGATTTGTATACGCTACTTTAGTTAAGTGAACTAGCGTATATACGTGACTGTACTTAAGGAAACCAGTGTATATGCAAAGATTTTTTTATTTACCTAATTTATCATGCATTAAACTTTAACCAGTATATCAGGAATTTATTAGACAGTGCAGTAAAATAAGAATAAAGCATCACACATAAGCAACACACATGAACACCAAGATATAAGGTGGAAACCCAATGTGTGTGAAAACCACCTGCTATTGTCGTCTTTGTCTTCTTTTAATAATAAGAAAATCTGTTTACAATTTTTGTACTGGTGCAGACTCATACCAGTACGTAGGCTTGTACCTACAAAAGGTTACAACATTCTCTCATTCTCCAGCTTCTCCTGGAAGGGAGCTACAACCCCCTAGCTCTTGTACTAGCCAATATGTTTGCTAGTATGTGTTGGATACCTATACCAATAGGTTTCATATTTCATGATTGGCAAGGGAAAGTCCAAATATGCTCTGCTTTGATATCACAAAGATCCCATATTTCCTAGAGAACAAGAGGTGTGTAAAGTGTTTCAATGTTGATGACCTTATTTCAATTTTGGTGGATGATCCAATAGTTTAACCTGGATCATGCCATGTTTCAATTTTCGGTTATAGAATAGAGAAAGAAGTCTGTCCAAACCGCTTAATCTTGGCAGACAACTAGTTCAGGTAGAGAAGAAAAGGCTCCCAACAGCTTAATCTGGGACCTTGGAAGAGATAAGGGTAGAAGTAGATAGAAAAAGCAAAAGAAAAAGCCAAAGAAAAGAAAAGGCAAGTAAGGGTCTGCAAGTCCAAGTGCACCCTCCAAGAAGAAATAAAAATGCTAGGCAAGTAGCTGGGTAAGTAGTTGGGGTTGCAGAAAGGTTATCCCTACCATTGCAGAGATGGTAACTGTGGGTATCAAAGCAAAGTCAATTAATTGACAAAGGTGTTCTTCTTCATCGAATTGTAGCAGGAAGCATGACTAATTTCCCTCATTCCCCTCCAATTTCATTTCTAACATTCCCCCATCAGCTAAGATTCATGGAAAAGACTAAGGTTTCATGGTGGTTCTTAATCTTTAGAAGCCACATTTCTTGTCTAAAAATCTTTTCATTTTGATCTACTCTCAAAACCAAGTTTGTTTCACATAAACTTAAATGGTTTCCCCTCCACTTACCCCCTCATCCATATTAACTCTAATTCTACTATGTAAATCCCCTATATTACCTTTTCCCCTATTAGTACTAACACCATGGTGTATAAACCCCAAGCATTATATAAATACCCACCCCTTGGTATTATAGCCAATAAGTCTTGAGTCAGGGATCGAATGACACCTGGTCATGTTGATGAACCTAGGCCAAGTACCTCTTCCCCTTCAGGAGCTAATTCCTTCATTTGACCCCCTTTTGCACATAAAAACCCCTAAAAAAGCCTAATTTCTACCCTCACCCGCTTCAAATGGCCAAAAATCATGAAAAACCGACATGTTCTCTTTATGCTAAGTCTAAAGGGCAGAGCTATTTTCAAACAAAACGTGAAAACCCACTTTTACATAGTCTCCGCCATCGCGCAAATTCCCAGAAAAAACATTATTTTAACCCTCCCCTTCCCCGTACTTGGTTGTCACTTTACTTGTCCCGACAACCGTCCGATCAAATACCTCCCGTTCCAACGGCCCTGATCGCGTCGGAGTCCTTCCGACGTCCGAGAATTAAGCGCGTTATCTCCCTGTCACATCAGTATTCCGATCACCGTCCGATTTGGCCCCTCCAGATCTGACGGCCACCATAGCGTCGGAGCTCATCCGATGCCCGAAGGTTACCTCCCGACGGCCGTATAAAGGTTACGTCACGCTGTATCCACGCGTCGGTTCCACAATCCATCGGAGGTACTACTGCTGCAAACCGCCATCGTACCGTAAGCGGTGCGATATCAAACCGCCGCGGTTTCTGGTTTTGCCGTTCCCGCCTACGTGACCTCAGCAACCCGTCATCGCTCCGTCACCCCAGGTACGCCGTCTTGTCATTCCCTTGCCCAGCCATTGGTCCACCTGTCCTGCCATCTCACTGCCCCAGTGGACCAACCAGACCCCGCCACCTGGCCCGATGACGTCCTGCTGACGTCATCCGGCCCCGACCCCACTCATGACGTCATGATGACGTCAGCACGAATTCGCGCCAAAATCACCAAAAAGTCTATTTTTGCCGAAAATCCGTGTTTTTTTCCATTTTGAGCGCATTCATCGTTGTTTATCCTACATGCATAATTACGACCAAACCTGCACCAGCCGCGGAAAAGTGTTTCCTGACCGCCAGAACGTCCATCTCTTCAGCGCCAGCAAGCTCTAACCAGTCCAACTCTACAGGTATTCCTCATTTGAGCTCTGAAACTCCATTTTCACTGCATTTCGCGTATCAATAAGTAACAGACCTTAAGACCCGAAATTCACCGTTAAATGCCACTGAATTGACATTTAGACTGAACCAGAGCCGTCACTACACTTCTGTCGAACCACTGTGGGTAATTTGAAGGAAAACTGTCGCTGGTTCGCGCAATCGTGAACCCGTCACCTGCAGGAAACAAATCCACCACAAAAGAGCATACTCTGAGCATTTCTGCCACCCACCTAATCACTCAAAGGCAGTATTTCAACTGCTGCAGCCTTTACCTTCACCCTTCACTCATAAAACCATCATTGTCTGCAAAGAAACTTTGTCGGTGTTACTCTGCATAGTAACAGCAGTCTTCAAAGAGAACCACATCCCAAGAAGAGTCATGGATCCCCCTGTAGCTCCTATAGCCCTCAATGTAGCTCCCCTGAATGCCCCTAATAGAACATTGGACACAAGAGCATTAGCAGACCTGGACTACAAGATATCAGAGGAAATGTTGAGCAAAAGCAGGTTCCATTTACAAATCCTAAATGAAATAAAGATCAAACATAAGAGGGGGACAGACATCCTGGGAATTTGGGATTCATTTCTCCCAATATTCAAGCTTCCTCAGGTTAATCAATTCCCTGAGCTTATCCACTTAGTTGCTGATTACTATGATGCATCCCAGAGGGCAGTGCTGGACTCTTCAGGCTCAATTCTGTTCCTCATTACCCCTGAAGCCATCAGGGAGATGTTGCAGTTCAAGACAGATCAAAAGTTGGTCCCTCTATCATTAGCTGATTTAATAGTACAGGGAGCCAGGATAACAGAGGCACAAATCACAAAGCTTAATCAGATTTTCATCAAAGCTGATACTGTGCAAACTCCTCCCATCCATTTTGTCTACCTCAACCAGTTGGGCTTAGACCTTGTTGACATGATCAGTCCCATCTTGGGATATGATTCAGTGGAGTATGTGGAGGAAACTGTTCTACAAATGATGCTTATGTTTTCCCCAGGAAAGAAACCAATCTACTATGATTATGCCACATACATATCAGATAAGATGCATGAGCAGTTGATGAATCTGTCAAGAGAAAGGGTATTTAAATACACCTCTTACCTATATCATCTGCTCCTATACTTCCAGCATGATAAGTTCTCCTTCCCAAAGAAGAGAGAAGATGCACAGGGCAATCTGAGATCAGTAGTGTATTGGACATCCGTTTTTCATATAGTAAGCTGTTCTCCATACACCTACTGCGAATTTATTGATCTTTTCATCCATCCAGCCTTGACTCTACTGTTGGGTTCACCTCCTCCCAGATTGACAGACGAAATGCAAAGACTCCTGCATTTATCAAAAGCATACAGTATTGGGGATTGGTATTTCTACCAACACCACACCGTTATCAGACTATATGGGTGTGAGTTGCCCCCATTTAAACTACCTAAATTTGTGCCTATGAGGCTACTTGCCTTGGAATACTTCAGGCAGTTTGGTTATGTGGATATGCTCCACTTTTCAGGAAAAGGTAAGAAGGCACAGTTAAAAGTCAGAAATCAACTTGGCCATTTCCTTCTCAATGAAAGGGATGAAGGGTGGAGAGATGCAGATAGAATACTTGGGGGCCTTGGTCTCAAATACAGCTTCATATGGAAACCCTATGACCCCAACAACTTCATTACAATGAGGAGGCTCAAATACAAATTATCTGCTTATGGTCATTATAGCCTTCCTCACTTAGAAAAATATGCCAACCAAAGCAAGTGGAGAAGAGGAACTTTAGAAGAAAATGTGACCCAAGAAGAGCTTAATCAAAGAGCTCTAAGAAACCTTAAGAAGATGGCTGACCTTGAGTTTTATTCACAGGTCACCTCACTGCCAAGCACACAAATTGGAGCAGCAGCGTCCTCCTCAACTGCCCAACATCAAGCTACAAGAACTGGTGAAAACATCTCAGAAAAAGGCAAAGGTAAAGAGATGGAGCAGGAACAGCAGGAACAGCAACAAAAACAACAGCAGCAAGGAGAAAGGCAAACTCAAACTCAGCAGCCTTTACAGCAAGAGAATGTGATAGATACCCCAAATATTACTGAGCAACAGGCCCAAAATGAGGAACTCTCAAGGCCTGAAATCATCACAGATGCTTCAGTCCTCCAAACCCCACAGAAGGAGGACCTAAGCAGAAAGAGGGATAGAGAAACCCCCATGACCTCATCCATCAATCAAGGGGAAAAGAGACAAAGATTGAATGATTTCCCCGAGGAAGATGAAGCAATTAGACAGGCAATGGGTATGGGCCCGCCCAGTAGGGAGGCCTCGGTCAGCTCCTTCCACCATGATCAAGACAGGACCATTAGAGGAGAAGTCACTTCCTCCAGCCAGCAGAGGGAAGCAGAGGTAGGCATAAAGCAGCAATTTATAGATATGAAGAGGCGAGGTGAACCTATGAAGATAAAATTATACAACCATTTGCTGAAATTGGCTCCCTCTAATCAACAAAGGTTGATGTCTGCTTTTGATCTAGAAGAAGGCAAACTGACTATGAGTCACTTTATGCCTACGGCGCTCCAGCCACAATCCACTGCTGACTATCTTAGGACTAACCTAGAGGTCCTGGCCAAGGACATACACCCTATGGACAAAATTGAGCTGCATAAGCAAACTGGCGAAATGGTGTATGCTTCCTTGGCCGACAAGACTTTGGAGAATTATAAATTAACAAGCAGTCTGAATGCCACAGCTTCCCAGCTAGAACTGGAGAGGGCCTCTTCTCAGGCCAAAGACAACAGGATAAAATCCCTGGAGGAAATCATTGTAGAAATTGGGCACAATCCCAATGACATCAAAGGGATACAAGAGATCCTGAAACTTAGAGATGCTGACATGGCTGCACTAAGAAAGAAGATCAAAATTCCAGCCACTATCCATCCACAGACTGATGAGATAGCAAAGCAAAGGCATGAGCAGGATTCTACTACCCTGCTAGTCTCCATTTACAAAGAGCTTGTGAAGGCACAAGAAAAATTGGGGCAATATGAAGCTACACAAGCGGCTCTACAAGCATCATTAAAACAAGCACAAGAAGGGCAGACATCTCAGCCCCCTCCTCAAGTCATCAATCTTGAGGAGACTGCTCCTACTACGGTGCCTCCACCTCAGCAGGCTGAACAAACAGCCACATCTACTTCAGCAGCACCCATCAGCACAGATCAAAGCCTAGATATGCAGAAGCTAAAGAATGAAATACAAATTTTGGAAGCCCAGATGACAGAGCTGAATGAAACTAAGGAAAAGCTGGCCAAGGTAAATGAAAGGCATGATAAGACAAAAAGAGAGGTGGGGGAAAAGGCCAGGGAAATCAAAGCCCTTAAAGACAGGATCAAGGAGCTTGAGAATGAGCTCAAGCTAGATAAAATCATATCTGAGATCAGAGCAATGATATGGTCCAATATTGGTCAATCCATCAACAACCAATGGCCATATATCGAGACAATCCATGAGCAACTAGAGCTCATCCCAAAGGCACAGAAGGAAATCCGAACATCAAGGGCCTTATTAGGAAATATGCCTAAAGTTGCTACGAGAATGATCAATGTGCTTAACCACAAAACAAGTTCTCAGTTAGCCACCATTGGAATCACAAATAGAACTGAGACCATTCAAATGATCAAGAGGGTTCTTACTCTTAGAAATCTGGTGCAGACATTGGACAGAAGAACCCAGGATATGCAGACAGAGGTAAATAAGTTCATGGAGAAATTTCAGGTGTTGCAGAGTAGAGGACTCCCTAGCTTACTGAACAACGGAGGGAAATTATTCACCCATGAACAGTATGCTAAAAGAGTAAATGTTTTTGCCTCAGCACAGGTCAATGAGAAGGCCAGCACTTCAGAAGACACAGGGCCTATTACAGGACAGATTTTCTATAGTAAGATAGAAAATCTACTTTTTATAATGAATGAAATTAATCACTTGTTTGATGTGGCCCCAAATTTTTTCAAATATACAGAAGCTGAAGAGACAATGGAGGCCATCCTCAAGCATCAGCTCCCTACACAGGAATGGTGGACAGATGCAATACACAGAATTTTGTAATCAGTAAAGCATTCACCAAATTTCTGTTTTATTACAATTTTTTATAAAAAGCACAGTTCAGCAAAGTCAGCATGCAGCATGAATCAAAGCTGAGCCAACTCAGCAGATGTAGCGGCCAACAAAGCAGAAAAAGAAAACCACAGCTGGCAAACCCGAGAATGCACTGCGCAGCCAAAAGTAAATGCGTATCTCCAGAATTAAAACAGAGTAATGCAACCGACTCAGTGACTCTCAAAAGTCAAAACAATCCTCTGACAGACATAAAGGGCATTTACGCTGCATTTAAAATTGTAATAACTCCTTGCCTACTTTCTGAACGTAATAATGAAGATATTTTCTCTCTCAGATGACTCAATGCCTGAGATATTTTGTATACGCATTTCTATAAAGTCCCCTTCGCATAAGATTGCAAGGGTTGTTGTTGATTTCTCCTGAAGAAGTTCTTATGCTGTAATCCTTTTCAGAAGTTAATAGAGCAAAGCAACGGAATTTCTCGGATTTCTGAGGTGTTGGATGCATTCTGGTGTCTGTTGATAACTACTGGATCCCTGTGT
Source organism: Pinus tabuliformis (assembly GCA_031772625.1). Classification (NCBI taxonomy): domain Eukaryota; kingdom Viridiplantae; phylum Streptophyta; class Pinopsida; order Pinales; family Pinaceae; genus Pinus; species Pinus tabuliformis. The sequence continues at coordinate 856,467,671 of CM062805.1, read as the reverse complement.
ATTTCATCATACAATAAGTCTCTGTATCTCTCTCTGTTAATTAGTTGTTTTGTTAAAATCCATATATGTTATCTGTTTTCAATACTAAGCAACAAGGAAAAAGAATAGCTTTCAGGATTTATTCATTGAGTAACCTGAGTTCAATCTGCGTTGTTTATCAATGTTTTCTTCAGCTGTAATCTAGTTAAGTGTAATTCTTAAATGCTGCACTTTCAGAATACATCTATCACAGTGACCTTTGTCACAGGAATTCAAAGTTTTGCTCCTGTGCAGTGTGTTCACCTTCACCCACCAGCTCAATAGGAAATTCTTAATTGCTTTCTGTTGAATCGACATACATCACCATTTGATCTAGTTTGTCTGTTTAAAATACACAATAGGCCCTGCAGTTAGAACACCACCAAACCAGCGTATCAGATCATTTCACAACTCCAGACTCCATTGCCCAATGGTATTATACTATCTAAACACTGCCTCATAAGACCTGAAAGAAATCCTTCAACCAAAACATAAACCAAAACCTGAGCATAATAGCTAGCCTAAAACACCATCATAACAGAGACAAATCATAAAGAGAGAGCCCTCTCTGGTTGCAGTTAGGCTAGGAACTGTAACCCAAAGATTGGTTAGTGGTTACCCCGGCCGTATTCCCTTGGGAGTCATAGGGAACAACCTGGGTGTTAACATAATTGGCGACTCCACTGGGGACTTCTTAGGTTTTTTCAATTACTATCTGTTTTCCAAAGCTACCATCAAACCTGAAACCAGCCAAGAGGCCTTAGAACTGTTTCTGCATCACATTAACAGCTTTAAGGAGGAGCTTGTTTGGGGAATCTTCGTCTTAGCTTTGAGAATATATAGCCATTCCAAAATCTTCATCCAGCCCTTGCAAATATAAAAACTTCCTACAAAATCCCAAAAAACAGGTTGGAACCTGGCTCCTAAGAAAAATCCACGGCATACTAGGGCAAATCCTGACCCTAATCCACCCATCATTGTTGATAATCCAAATACCATCCAAAGAAACATCCGGAGACAGCAGAAGCAGGAGGAGCCTGCTGATGCAAATATAAGTTCGGATCATCCCAGCCTCATTTCCACTCCTTGCAAAGTTCTTTTCCGGTCCACCCCTAGTTCCCCTAGTTCACCATCAACATCGCAAAGTCCTCCTCTCACATCTTCATCCACTGCACATACTCCTTTAACCAGTCTCCCACTAGCTACTCATCCCATTAACCCTGTTATACCAGTGATCCCTGCTGTCCCGTTTGTTCCTATTAACCCTCAAAACCTCATAAATATGGCTAACAGGTATGCACCTCTGCAGATACCAGCTAATGCTGTGGCTTTACCTCAAGATTATCAAAGCAAAATCTCATATTTTGACTCAAATGGCTCTCTAACAGCTATCCAGCATGCTAAGAAGATGCAAGACCACTTTGAGACCTATGAAATAGATGATGACACTGTCAGAATGAGAATTTTTGTTCAAAGCTTAACTGGGGATGTTAGAACTTGGTTCAGATCCCTTAATGCAAACTCCATTACAACTCCTGATCAGCTTTACGAAGCTTTTACTGACAGATGGGAAAAGAAGAAAGATCCTCTCCACGTACTTGGTGAATATGACACTATTAAGAGAGGTCCCCAGGAGACAGTTTTGGAATATTGTGCAAGGTTTAACAATGTATATAATGCTATCCCACAGAACTTAAGGCCTCCTCCTGATTTAGCCCTGTATAAATTCCCTGATGGTTTTGACCCTGATATGGCCTATCAGTTGAAGGAAAGAGATCCTCCAACCCTTGAAGAAGCTCAAAGGGTTGCTGTCACAGTGGAAGCTAACCTAATTGCCAAAAGAAACAGGGCAAAGTTGGAGAAAAGGACTGCCTTCAAAGAAGAACCCTCGGGCTTTGATCAAAAGCTGGATGCAATACTAAATAGCATGAAGAGATTGGGTGAAAGAGTGGAATCGGTTGAAAGAAAGTCATCATGGGAAGCACCACAAAACAACCCTCCTAGAAATCCGAATTTTAGGAGAACCCAAAACCAAAACATTGGTAGGACAAGTGCTGACCAAGACATTAGACCCCCTTTCCAAGAAAATTATGCAGAAACTTCAACATCAACTGAACCTAATGAAGACCCTGAGATTAATCTAATGGGTCTAGATGGTAAAAGCCAAGTTTTCTTAACACAAGAGGATCATGAGGATGATGAAATCAAAATATTCCAAACTAAATCAGGAGAATCCTTTGATTTTAAACAAGGATATGATAGTGCTGTCTATGAAGTTCATAAACAGTACAAGCTAAGGAGTAGGACTGTAAATGTAAATCAGCCTGAAAAGATAAAAGATAAACAGCAGTCTAAAGGAACCATAGTCACAGAACCTAATGACAAAACAAACTTGCCTACAGAGGAAGTAGTGGTTGAAGAGGTCACCACACTTTTGTCACCACTACATCAGCCTATGGCAACGTCGTCCTCTCACCCTGATTTAGATATTACCCCTCCAGACATGAGTAAAAGGGGCAGGTCTCAAAGTCAAGATGAAAACCAACAAGAAGATGTAATGAGCAAAGAAAGGGCTGCTATCCATAACTCCAAAACCCAAGCTGATAAACCTTTTGACCTAGGCACAGAGATTGGCAAGCTAAAGATAGCAATTCCCCTCTCAGAACTAGCTAAGCATGACATCTATAAACAACAGATTAAGAAATCCCTTCAACTCACTAATAGCAAAGATGATGTAAATGTGTTAGATGACACTCCGGAATTACTGTTTGGCCCAGAGGTAGACGGAAAAACAGCAGTTACAGGGATATTACCTTTTTATGTCAGCTTGCACATTCATGACAAAATACTGCATAACGCGATGTTTGACTCAGGTGCCTCTCATAACCTCATGCCAAAAGCAGTCATGGAAAGATTGAATTTGGATATAACAAGACCATACAAGGACCTGTTTTCCTTTGACTCCAGCCAAGTCAAGTGTTTAGGTCTAATAAAAGATTTATGTGTGTCTCTGGTTCAATACCCCAACAAAACCATTCTAATGGATGTTGTAGTCGCTGATATCCCACCTAAATATGGGATGCTGTTATCAAGATCATGGGGAGCCAAACTCCAAGGCTCCCTACAATTAGATATGTCATATGCCACCATCTCTGTCTTTGGGCAACCAAAGAGACTCTACAGAGAAACACTCATGAAATACATGGTCAGCAGTGAGGAAAAGCCTCAAAACTTTCCTGTATATGCTGTCCATTCAGACATAGATTCGTTCATTCTCTTCAATGACAGCGCAGGCCTCTCAAACAATGACATTAGGACCGAAACCCTCATGCAAGAACAAAACATTAATCAAGGAAGTACCACCCATAAAATATCGATCAGTCAAGCACTGGACACGACCCCTCTTCTAGTTGTCAAAGATTTTCAATCCAGTGATGAAACTGTCCTAGAACCCAAGCCAAAGAAGAAACCCCAACTCCTGCTTACATTGCCATCCCATGAACAGATCTTTAAATCTCCTGTCAAGCAAGATATCCTGTGGGTCTTAGAATTTGATGGCTCAGTCAACAAGTTAGGGGCAGGAGCTGGAGTTTGGATACATAACAAAGAGAAAACCCATGCAGAAGGCAGAGCTTGTAGGTTAAACTTTAGATGCACTAATAACATGGCAGAATATGAAGCTCTGTTACTAGGTCTCAAGCTAGTAAAGGCATTACAAGCTCCTACGGTTTCGATCATGGGAGATTCTGATCTAGTGATTCAACAAGTGAAAGGAAGTTTTGTCACCAATGACAAAAGGTTGAGGTCTTACAGGTCTGCTGTAATTGAAATATTGGACACTTTCTCTGAGTTCCTTATCACAAAAATTTCAAGGGGCCACAATCTTCATGCACACAGTTTGGCAACATTTGCCAGCACTTTCAAATTTCCACTGGAAACCAACAACTGCTTCACAGCCGAGGTCAAGTACAGACCCTCCATTCCAAACAATGTTAAAGAATGGCAAGTATTTGAGGATGATATGCAAATAAACAATTTTCTAACCTTACAACAAGAGTTTGCAGGATTAAATATTGACACTGAATCAGCAAGTCAATCACAAATACTTGAGTCAGCAAGTCAATCACAAATACTGTTTCAACAAATGGTTCATCCAATATCACCTAGAACAGCAAAACAACTACTGAATCCAACCATCTTCAACAACGAAAACATTCAGCAAATTCACCAAATTGACTGTGAAGAGGTGACCAGCGCTGAAGCTGAGATCATACAACTCAAAGACAATTTCCTTCCAACAGGCCTTACCCCGCTAGAGGACATTTTTGATTCAAATGACATCCCTAGGAAGCCAAAAATGCAGCCATTAGATGCAGCCATTGAAGAATGCAATATTGGTACCATTCACAAGCCCAAAATAATAAAGCTGTCTGCTTCTTTGCCCCCTGATCAAAAACCCAAGTACATTGACCTCTTTAAAGAGTTCCAAGATGTCTTTGCATGGGGCTATGAGGACCTAAAGTCCTATGACACTTCTGTCATTCAGCATACCATTCCCCTCAAGCCTAATCAAAAACCATTCAAGCAGAAGTTGAGAAGGATCAATCCTATACTCCTTCCTTCCATTGAAAAGGAATTGCAAAAAATGTTCAAAGCTGGCATCATAGCACCAATCAGATTCTCTGAATGGATTTCCAACTTAGTCCCTACAAGAAAAAAGACTGGTGAGATTAGACTTTGTGTAGACTTAAGGAATCTAAATCAAGTATCACTCAAAGATAACTACCCTTTACCCAAAATGGATCACATTCTCCAAAGAGTGGTGGGGGCCTCAAGGATGTCATTGCTTGATGGATTCTCAGGCTTTAATCAAATCCTAGTAGACCCTGATGATCAAGACAAAACTGCATTTACAACCCCATGGGGAACTTTCAAATATGTAAAAATGCCCTTTGGATTGAAAAATGCAGGGGCAACATTTCAAAGAGCAATGGATATTGCTTTTGCAAAAGAGATTCATGACTTCCTAGTCATTTACTTAGATGATCTTACACCCTTTTCAAAATCTGACCAAGAACATCTGAAACATTTGAGACAGATTTTCCTAACATGCAGGAAATATGGTATTTCCTTAAATCCCAAGAAGTCATTATTTGGCTTGGAAGAAGGTAAACTATTAGGACACATTATTTCAAAAGATGGCATAAGAATTGATCCAGATAGGATACAAGCTATCCTACAAATGCCCCACCCAAGGAATGTCAAAGAGTTGCAGGGATTCTTAGGAAAAATCAATTTTTTAAGAAGGTTTATCCCAAACTTAGCAGAACTAATCAGATTATTAAACAACATGCTAAAAAAGGATTCAAAAGTAAAGTGGACTGTTGAAGCAAAACAAGCCTTTGAAGGTATAAAATTGGCCTTGACTCAAACCCCAGTGTTAACCAATCCTCAGTTTGACAGAGACTTTATCATTTTCTCTTTCGCCTCCCAATACACTATTGCTGCTGTTTTGTTACAGAAAGATGACCAAGGGAATGAGAAGCCTATTGCCTTCTTCAGCAGGGCTCTTAGAGATGCCCCTCTAAAATATCAAATTATGGAGAAACAAGCCTATGCTTTGGTCAAAGCCATTAAAGACTTTAGGATTTACATCCTTTATTCCCATGTTGTGGCTTATGTACCAAGTCCTATTGTCAAAGACATTCTCACCCAAGAAAACTTAGAGGGCAGAAGAGGAAAATGGATTGCCAACATACTAGAATTTGACATTGAAATAAAACCTACAAAGCTAATAAAAGGGCAAGGCTTGGCCAAATTAATGACAGAATCAAATTTCCAAGCCCTAGATATCAATCAGCTAGACACTTGTACTGGAAGTCCACTGTGGATAAAATACTAAGGGCAGGGTATTACTGGCCCACTATGTTCTCAGATGTTAAGAGATTCACCACCTCATGTCATCAATGTCAAGTATTTGAGGGCAAAAGACAGTTGCTGCCACTCCCCTTAAGACCTATTGCAACAGAGAGACCTTTCCAACAATGGGGCTTGGATTTCATTGGGGAAATTCATCCTTCATCTTCAGGCCAACACAGATGGATTTTAACAGCCACAGACTACTTCACCAAATGGATTGAAGCTGCCCCATGCAGACAAGCAAATGACTCAGTAATCATTCAGTTTTTGGAAAACAACATACTGGCTAGATTTGGCTGTCCAGACAAAATAATAACAGACAATGCTGCTGCTTTCAGATCCAAGAAAATGGTGAACTTCTGCCATAAATTTCACATTACTTTGGGCCATTCTACTGCATACTATCCCCAAGGAAATGGCCTTGCTGAATCATCAAACAAAAGCTTAATAAATATCATAAAGAAGGTGCTGGAAGAGAACAAAAAGAACTGGCATAAGAAACTAGTCAATGCTTTATGGGCAGATAGACTAACAACTAAAAGATCAATTGGGACCAGCCCATATGAGTTAGTCTATGGATTAGAAGCCAAATTTCCTTCATCACTAGGAGTGCCGGTTATGAAGCTTCTGCAAGAGAGTCAAGCAGAGCCAAATGATATGCAAAGGAGGATCAATCAGATAATCTGTTTACAGCAAACTAGAGAACAAGTTTTCAGCAGAGTGCAGATATTACAAGAAAAATTAAAAAAGGCCTTTGATAGAAGAACTAAGGCAGAAGATTTCAGCATTGGTGATAAAGTCCTCAAGTGGGATGCAAGGAGAGAAGAAAAAGGAAAACATGGGAAATTTGATTCCCTTTGGAGAGGACCATTTGCTGTCCTAGCAGTACAAGGTAACAACACTTACTTCCTCAAAAGTCTAACTGAAACTGACTTGGATGAAGGTCCTGTCAATGGCAGGATGCTGAAGCATTATTTTGACTATTTCCCATGAGTGCAACCTGAGGTTCCCTTGTATATATGCAGATGTACATATTATTTTCTATTTAGATTGTAAAAATGCAGTTTTCTAAGTGATTCACCAACCAGCAAAAGGCAAATAGAATCAGAGGTCTTCCAAGAAAGAAGCACACAATTTTGACACATCAAAGCAGCAAATTTCAAGATTGGTATGGGCAGTCAAAGAGCAAGGCAATTTGACCTACTATTCTTGGTCTTTCAAAAGAAAAACCATCCCCATGTGGAGCCACTGTTGGATACCTATACCAATAGGTTTCATATTTCATGATTGGCAAGGGAAAGTCCAAATATGCTCTGCTTTGATATCACAAAGATCCCATATTTCCTAGAGAACAAGAGGTGTGTAAAGTGTTTCAATGTTGATGACCTTATTTCAATTTTGGTGGATGATCCAACAGTTTAACCTGGATCATGCCATGTTTCAATTTTCGGTTATAGAATAGAGAAAGAAGTCTGTCCAAACCGCTTAATCTTGGCAGACAACTAGTTCAGGTAGAGAAGAAAAGGCTCCCAACAGCTTAATCTGGGACCTTGGAAGAGATAAGGGTAGAAGTAGATAGAAAAAGCAAAAGAAAAAGCCAAAGAAAAGAAAAGGCAAGTAAGGGTCTGCAAGTCCAAGTGCACCCTCCAAGAAGAAATAAAAATGCTAGGCAAGTAGCTGGGTAAGTAGTTGGGGTTGCAGAAAGGTTATCCCTACCATTGCAGAGATGGTAACTGTGGGTATCAAAGCAAAGTCAATTAATTGACAAAGGTGTTCTTCTTCATCGAATTGTAGCAGGAAGCATGACTAATTTCCCTCATTCCCCTCCAATTTCATTTCTAACATTCCCCCATCAGCTAAGATTCATGGAAAAGACTAAGGTTTCATGGTGGTTCTTAATCTTTAGAAGCCACATTTCTTGTCTAAAAATCTTTTCATTTTGATCTACTCTCAAAACCAAGTTTGTTTCACATAAACTTAAATGGTTTCCCCTCCACTTACCCACTCATCCATATTAACTCTAATTCTACTATGTAAATCCCCTATATTACCTTTTCCCCTATTAGTACTAACACCATGGTGTATAAACCCCAAGCATTATATAAATACCCACCCCTTGGTATTATAGCCAATAAGTCTTGAGTCAGGGATCGAATGACACCTGGTCATGTTGATGAACCTAGGCCAAGTACCTCTTCCCCTTCAGGAGCTAATTCCTTCATTTGACCCCCTTTTGCACATAAAAACCCCTAAAAAAGCCTAATTTCTACCCTCACCCGCTTCAAATGGCCAAAAATCATGAAAAACCGACATGTTCTCTTTATGCTAAGTCTAAAGGGCGGAGCTATTTTCAAACAAAACGTGAAAACCCACTTTTACATAGTCTCCGCCATCGCGCAAATTCCCAGAAAAAACATTATTTTAACCCTCCCCTTCCCCGTACTTGGTTGTCACTTTACTTGTCCCGACAACCGTCCGATCAAATACCTCCCGTTCCAACGGCCCTGATCGCGTCGGAGTCCTTCCGACGTCCGAGAATTAAGCGCGCTATCTCCCTGTCACATCAGTATTCCGATCACCGTCCGATTTGGCCCCTCCAGATCTGACGGCCACCATAGCGTCGGAGCTCATCCGATGCCCGAAGGTTACCTCCCGACGGCCGTATAAAGGTTACGTCACGCTGTATCCACGCGTCGGTTCCACAATCCGTCGGAGGTACTACTGCTGCAAACCGCCATCGTACCGTAAGCGGTGCGATATCAAACCGCCGCGGTTTCTGGTTTTGCCGTTCCCGCCTACGTGACCTCAGCAACCCGTCATCGCTCCGTCACCCCAGGTACGCCGTCTTGTCATTCCCTTGCCCAGCCATTGGTCCACCTGTCCTGCCATCTCACTGCCCCAGTGGACCAACCAGACCCCGCCACCTGGCCCGATGACGTCCTGCTGACGTCATCCGGCCCCGACCCCACTCATGACGTCATGATGACGCAGCACGAATTCGCGCCAAAATCACCAAAAAGTCTATTTTTGCCGAAAATCCGTGTTTTTTGCCATTTTGAGCGCATTCATCATTGTTTATCCTGCATGCATAATTACGACCAAACCTGCACCAGCCGCGGAAAAGTGTTTCCTGACCGCCAGAACGTCCATCTCTTCAGCGCCAGCAAGCTCTAACCAGTCCAACTCTACAAGTATTCCTCATTTGAGCTCTGAAACTCCATTTTCACTGCATTTCGCGTATCAATAAGTAACAGACCTTAAGACCCGAAATTCACCGTTAAATGCCACTGAATTGACATTTAGACTGAACCAGAGCCGTCACTACACTTCTGTCGAACCACTGTGGGTAATTTGAAGGAAAACTGTCGCTGGTTCGCGCAATCGTGAACCCGTCACCTGCAGGAAACAAATCCACCACAAAAGAGCATACTCTGAGCATTTCTGCCACCCACCTAATCACTCAAAGGCAGTATTTCAACTGCTGCAGCCTTTACCTTCACCCTTCACTCATAAAACCATCATTGTCTGCAAAGAAACTTTGTCGGTGTTACTCTGCATAGTAACAGCAGTCTTCAAAGAGAACCACATCCCAAGAAGAGTCATGGATCCCCCTGTAGCTCCTATAGCCCTCAATGTAGCTCCCCTGAATGCCCCTAATAGAACATTGGACACAAGAGCATTAGCAGACCTGGACTACAAGATATCAGAGGAAATGTTGAGCAAAAGTAGGTTCCATTTACAAATCCTAAATGAAATAAAGATCAAACATAAGAGGGGGACAGACATCCTGGGAATTTGGGATTCATTTCTCCCAATATTCAAGCTTCCTCAGGTTAATCAATTCCCTGAGCTTATCCACTTAGTTGCTGATTACTATGATGCATCCCAGAGGGCAGTGCTGGACTCTTCAGGCTCAATTCTGTTCCTCATTACCCCTGAAGCCATCAGGGAGATGTTGCAGTTCAAGACAAATCAAAAGTTGGTCCCTCTATCATTAGCTGATTTAATAGTACAGGGAGCCAGGATAACAGAGGCACAAATCACAAAGCTTAATCAGATTTTCATCAAAGCTGATACTGTGCAAACTCCTCCCATCCATTTTGTCTACCTCAACCAGTTGGGCTTAGACCTTGTTGACATGATCAGTCCCATCTTGGGATATGATTCAGTGGAGTATGTGGAGGAAACTGTTCTACAAATGATGCTTATGTTTTCCCCAGGAAAGAAACCAATCTACTATGATTATGCCACATACATATCAGATAAGATGCATGAGCAGTTGATGAATCTGTCAAGAGAAAGGGTATTTAAATACACCTCTTACCTATATCATCTGCTCCTATACTTCCAGCATGATAAGTTCTCCTTCCCAAAGAAGAGAGAAGATGCACAGGGCAATCTGAGATCAGTAGTGTATTGGACATCCGTTTTTCATATAGTAAGCTGTTCTCCATACACCTACTGCGAATTTATTGATCTTTTCATCCATCCAGCCTTGACTCTACTGTTGGGTTCACCTCCTCCCAGATTGACAGACGAAATGCAAAGACTCCTGCATTTATCAAAAGCATACAGTATTGGGGATTGGTATTTCTACCAACACCACACCGTTATCAGACTATATGGGTGTGAGTTGCCCCCATTTAAACTACCTAAATTTGTGCCTATGAGGCTACTTGCCTTGGAATACTTCAGGCAGTTTGGTTATGTGGATATGCTCCACTTTTCAGGAAAAGGTAAGAAGGCACAGTTAAAAGTCAGAAATCAACTTGGCCATTTCCTTCTCAATGAAAGGGATGAAGGGTGGAGAGAGGCAGATAGAATACTTGGGGGCCTTGGTCTCAAATACAGCTTCATATGGAAACCCTATGACCCCAACAACTTCATTACAATGAGGAGGCTCAAATACAAATTATCTGCTTATGGTCATTATAGCCTTCCTCACTTAGAAAAATATGCCAACCAAAGCAAGTGGAGAAGAGGAACTTTAGAAGAAAATGTGACCCAAGAAGAGCTTAATCAAAGAGCTCTAAGAAACCTTAAGAAGATGGCTGACCTTGAGTTTTATTCACAGGTCACCTCACTGCCAAGCACACAAATTGGAGCAGCAGCGTCCTCCTCAACTGCCCAACATCAAGCTACAAGAACTGGTGAAAACATCTCAGAAAAAGGCAAAGGTAAAGAGATGGAGCAGGAACAGCAGGAACAACAACAAAAACAACAGCAGCAAGGAGAAGGGCAAACTCAAACTCAGTAGCCTTTACAGCAAGAGAATGTGATAGATACCCCAAATATTACTGAGCAACAGGCCCAAAATGAGGAACTCTCAAGGCCTGAAATCATCACAGATGCTTCAGTCCTCCAAACCCCACAGAAGGAGGACCTAAGCAGAAAGAGGGATAGAGAAACCCCCATGACCTCATCCATCAATCAAGGGGAAAAGAGACAAAGATTGAATGATTTCCCCGAGGAAGATGAAGCAATTAGACAGGCAATGGGTATGGGCCCGCCCAGTAGGGAGGCCTCGGTCAGCTCCTTCCACCATGATCAAGACAGGACCATTAGAGGAGAAGTCACTTCCTCCAGCCAGCAGAGGGAAGCAGAGGTAGGCATAAAGCAGCAATTTATAGATATGAAGAGGCGAGGTGAACCTATGAAGATAAAATTATACAACCATTTGCTGAAATTGGCTCCCTCTAATCAACAAAGGTTGATGTCTGCTTTTGATCTAGAAGAAGGCAAACTGACTATGAGTCACTTTATGCCTACGGCGCTCCAGCCACAATCCACTGCTGACTATCTTAGGACTAACCTAGAGGTCCTGGCCAAGGACATACACCCTATGGACAAAATTGAGCTGCATAAGCAAACTGGCGAAATGGTGTATGCTTCCTTGGCCGACAAGACTTTGGAGAATTATAAATTAACAAGCAGTCTGAATGCCACAGCTTCCCAGCTAGAACTGGAGAGGGCCTCTTCTCAGGCCAAAGACAACAGGATAAAATCCCTGGAGGAAATCATTGTAGAAATTGGGCACAATCCCAATGACATCAAAGGGATACAAGAGATCCTGAAACTTAGAGATGCTGACATGGCTGCACTAAGAAAGAAGATCAAAATTCCAGCCACTATCCATCCACAGACTGATGAGATAGCAAAGCAAAGGCATGAGCAGGATTCTACTACCCTGCTAGTCTCCATTTACAAAGAGCTTGTGAAGGCACAAGAAAAATTGGGGCAATATGAAGCTACACAAGCGGCTCTACAAGCATCATTAAAACAAGCACAAGAAGGGCAGACATCTCAGCCCCCTCCTCAAGTCATCAATCTTGAGGAGACTGCTCCTACTACAGTGCCTCCACCTCAGCAGGTTGAACAAACAGCCACATCTACTTCAGCAGCACCCATCAGCACAGATCAGAGCCTAGATATGCAGAAGCTAAAGAATGAAATACAAATTTTGGAAGCCCAGATGACAGAGCTAAATGAAACTAAGGAAAAGCTGGCCAAGGTAAATGAAAGGCATGATAAGACAAAAAGAGAGGTGGGGGAAAAGGCCAGGGAAATCAAAGCCCTTAAAGACAGGATCAAGGAGCTTGAGAATGAGCTCAAGCTAGATAAAATCATATCTGAGATCAGAGCAATGATATGGTCCAATATTGGTCAATCCATCAACAACCAATGGCCATATATCGAGACAATCCATGAGCAACTAGAGCTCATCCCAAAGGCACAGAAGGAAATCCGAACATCAAGGGCCTTATTAGGAAATATGCCTGAAGTTGCTACGAGAATGATCAATGTGCTTAACCACAAAACAAGTTCTCAGTTAGCCACCATTGGAATCACAAATAGAACTGAGACCATTCAAATGATCAAGAGGGTTCTTACTCTTAGAAATCTGGTGCAGACATTGGACAGAAGAACCCAGGATATGCAGACAGAGGTAAATAAGTTCATGGAGAAATTTCAGGTGTTGCAGAGTAGAGGACTCCCTAGCTTACTGAACAGCGGAGGGAAATTATTCACCCATGAACAGTATGCTAAAAGAGTAAATGTTTTTGCCTCAGCACAGGTCAATGAGAAGGCCAGCACTTCAGAAGACACAGGGCCTATTACAGGACAGATTTTCTATAGTAAGATAGAAAATCTACTTTTTATAATGAATGAAATTAATCACTTGTTTGATGTGGCCCCAAATTTTTTCAAATATACAGAAGCTGAAGAGACAATGGAGGCCATCCTCAAGCATCAGCTCCCTACACAGGAATGGTGGACAGATGCAATACACAGAATTTTGTAATCAGTAAAGCATTCACCAAATTTCTGTTTTATTACAATTTTTTATAAAAAGCACAGTTCAGCAAAGTCAGCATGCAGCATGAATCAAAGCTGAGCCAACTCAGCAGATGTAGCGGCCAACAAAGCAGAAAAAGAAAACCACAGCTGGCAAACCCGAGAATGCACTGCGCAGCCAAAAGTAAATGCGTATCTCCAGAATTAAAACAGAGTAATGCAACTGACTCAGTGACTCTCAAAAGTCAAAACAATCCTCTGACAGACATAAAGGGCATTTACGCTGCATTTAAAATTGTAATAACTCCTTGCCTACTTTCTGAACGTAATAATGAAGATATTTTCTCTCTCAGATGACTCAATGCCTGAGATATTTTGTATACGCATTTCTATAAAGTCCCCTTCGCATAAGATTGCAAGGGTTGTTGTTGATTTCTCCTGAAGAAGTTCTTATGTTGTAATCCTTTTCAGAAGTTAATAGAGCAAAGCAACGGAATTTCTCGGATTTCTGAGGTGTTGGATGCGTTCTGGTGTCTGTTGATAACTACTGGATCCCTGTGTATTTCATCATACAATAAGTCTCTGTATCTCTCTCTGTTAATTAGTTGTTTTGTTAAAATCCATATATGTTATCTGTTTTCAATACTAAGCAACAAGGAAAAAGAATAGCTTTCAGGATTTATTCATTGAGTAACCTGAGTTCAATCTGCGTTGTTTATCAATGTTTTCTTCAGCTGTAATCTAGTTAAGTGTAATTCTTAAATGCTGCACTTTCAGAATACATCTATCACAGTGACCTTTGTCACAGGAATTCAAAGTTTTGCTCCTGTGCAGTGTGTTCACCTTCACCCACCAGCTCAATAGGAAATTCTTAATTGCTTTCTGTTGAATCGACATACATCACCATTTGATCTAGTTTGTCTGTTTAAAATACACAATAGGCCCTGCAGTTAGAACACCACCAAACCAGCGTATCAGATCATTTCACAACTCCAGACTCCATTGCCCAATGGTATTATACTATCTAAACACTGCCTCATAAGACCTGAAAGAAATCCTTCAACCAAAACATAAACCAAAACCTGAGCATAATAGCTAGCCTAAAACACCATCATAACAGAGACAAATCATAAAGAGAGAGCCCTCTCTGGTTGCAGTTAGGCTAGGAACTGTAACCCAAAGATTGGTTAGTGGTTACCCCGGCCGTATTCCCTTGGGAGTCATAGGGAACAACCTGGGTGTTAACAGTATGTAGGCACTGACCTACAGAAAGCTATGCCATTCTCTTTTCTTCCAGGGACCATGTTTCATTAATTTTTAGACTAGATCCATCAACAACATCATTCAATAATCAAATATATCTACATCAACCAATCACCTTTTGAACCAACCATAGCCAAATCAATCATTCACTTAGACAACCATCAATCTGATCATTCAAAATACTATCAAAATAACCAGAACCCAAACCAAAACCCAGAACTCTGCAACAGTAGAGAGAAACAACTAAAATATATTTAATAAAGTATATGCTACTTCCATGTGTCGAACATGCAGGTACACACGATTTTCTCAAAGCCAACCAGCGTATACATCTACAAATATAAATTCAGAGTTTTGCAGCTATTCTAGACTTTAGTTATACCCAGATCATATCATTTACAGAATAATATATGCGTCAGCATTCATATCTATAATATACATGAGAAAAAACACATAATGATAGTTCATTTTAAGCCTTAAGATCCCGATCCATCATTAGATCTGGTCCCTCTTCATCAACTAAGGTTCATCCTTGGTTCAAATCCAGTAATGCACCATAACCCAATAACCTGCATACTAGATCTCACACTTCATCAAATATTCGATACTTGCACACCTTGGACTAATGATCTTCTCCTCCTTTTATAGTTTTAGGCCTTTCTTAATACCATGGACCAAAACCACTTAGGACCAATACCTTGGACCAAATACCTAGGGTCAATACCTCAGACCAGATACTTTGGACCAATACCATGGATCAAAATACCATGGACCAAATACTTCAGACCAAAAACTTAGTTTTCTAAGGTATACATGCTTTTCCTTCCGTGAAAATGCATGTGTACATATATGCAACTTGTATACAATGAACCTGCGTGTATACGTAGCTTGGTCAATGGTAAACCTACGTATACATCTCTTTCTTCATTCTGTGAAGACTGATCTGTAATTATTTGTTGTTTACCTACTATACTTTATTCTTTCATCTGAGTGAGTTGCCTGCCATCAAGGACAATACCTGAATCATAATGCCAACAATATCCCCCATTGGACTTGATGGAAACACCAAGTCACTCTCCCCCTAAGACATACATGCTGAATTCTTTGATATGCTTAAGTGTGCTGATTGAGCTCCCATGATCGAGTCCATGCTCCCCTTGAGCACAAGCAAAGTCTACAAAAGATGTTCTAAAAGAAGAAAATGACTCTATACATGCATCACCAATGACCTTCCTATCACCAATGACTCATACATACATCCATCTCCCAACCAAGTGGGGATATACCAATGTTTATACATGAAAAAAACAAGAAACGTTACATCATCCATCCCATGCATAATGGGGTTACAAATTAGGTCTTTTCATGACCTTTACGTTAAATGATATACATTACATATATAAAAGAGACCAAATATCTTAAACAGGACCATGATAGTTATCAACAAATATCATCAACAACATCTATCAATCAACATCCGGACCAACAACCTGTATATGTCCATTATTAGTTCCCATAATATCATCAACCTGTGTCAAAGTATGTCAGCATATATCAACTCATCCTCTTGATCTCATCAAGATCAACTTGATTCGTTCCCTTATCATAACCTTCCATGAATCAACTAAGCATATGTCATATCTCCAAGCAGTAGCACAAAATCATATCATATGTATGGGAAAACACCATAGACATTTTTATCAAGAACTGCATGATCTTTCCACAAGAACCTTCATTATATCATTACTAAGGAACATCCCATATCATCAACCACGATAATAAACATATGTGAGTATCAACCTATCATCATAAAGTAAGAACTCATTAGGTACCAAAGACTTCTAGACATAATGCTAATAATGCTTTATTAGAAGCATACCATGTTCTCCCCCTGAACCTGTTCCACCTGTTTACTTTCAAATCTGATCATTGCATATGTTAGTAAGAGATTTCAAAGCATCATCATCAATAAGATATACATCAAGTTATCAAAAACTTTATGAGGACCAATATATTTCCACATGTTATCAACAGAGTGAAACCATCATCAAACAGAGCAGATAATTGACAGAACCAGAGCAGACCCCCTTTTTTCCTGGGTCTGGCCCACTGCTTTTCTTCAAACCAACATATACACGACTGTGCCCACAGAAAACCACGTGTACGTGACTACGCTTTATGAAACTCGCGTATAACTATCTTTCTTTGAAGAAAATAGGATTTAATAGTAGGATGATGCAACAACTACTCCCAACTTTTGTCTGAGATATTCAAATGTCTCTCTGGGCAGTGGTTTAGTGAATATAACAACAACTTGTTCTTTGGAGGCAATATACTCCAATTTTACCTTTTGTTCAAGCACTTGTTCACATAGAAAATGATATTTGATGGGTATGTGCTTGGTCTTGGAGTGCATGACTGGATTCCTTGAAATACTGATGGCACTTGTATTATCACATATATTGGAGATGGGTGGAGTACATGTGATCTAAATGTCTTGCAAGGTTTGCATCATCCAAAGTAGTTGTGTGTAGCAAGATGAAGTAGCCATGTATTTTGCTTCAATTGTAGATAATGCAATTGAACTTTGTTTTTTTGTTGAACCAAGACACTAACCTAGAACCCATATAGTATGCACCACCACTAGTGTTTTTTCTGTCATCAACACTTCCTACCCAATCTACATCTGTATATGCATGAAGTGTAAGATATGTATCTCTAGGATACCATAAACCAAAGTTCTATGTTCCTTGAAGATATTTGAAAATCATTTTGATTTCCTAAAGGTGTGATTCCTTTGGATTTGCTTGGAATCTTCCAACTATTCCCACTGCATGCATGATGTCAGGTTAGGTACCTGTTAGATAAAGCAAACTGCCAATCATGGATCTGTAAGTTGGTTGATGTACTGCTGTTGATTCATCATTTGAGCTAAGGCTGCATCCTATTACCATTGGGGTACATACTGGTTTAGAATCTTCCATGCCGTACTTCTTTAGGATCTGTTTGAGATATTTGGTTTGTGAGAGAAAAATATCATCTTTATTTTGTTGAACTTGTAGACCAAGAAAATAGGTAAGCTCACCAAGCAAGAACATTTCAAATTCTTGCTGCATTACTGAAGCAAAATTCTGACTCATGGATTTTTCATTACTACCAAAAATGATATCATCAACATACACAACAATTATTAGCAATTTATCAGTGTCCATATTTATATATAGATTTCTATCTACTGACCCCTTTGAAAACCCCTGTTGGTGGAGATATTTGTCAAGATATTAATACTAGGCCCTTGGAGTCTGTTTTAGACCATAGAGAGCCTTTCTGAGTTTACATACAAGTTTTTCATTATTTCCAAGAATGAATCCTTCTAGTTGTTCAATAAAGACTTCCTCTTCTAGGTCTCCATTAAGAAAGGCGGATTTTACATCCATTTGGTATACTTTGAATTTCTGAAAACTAGAAAGAGCAAGAAATCTTCTTATGGCTTCAAGTCTAGTGACAGGTGCAAAAGTTTCTTCAAAAAATAAACCTTCTTGTTGAGCATATCCTTTACAAACAAGTCTAGCCATGTTTCTAATAAATTCTTCATTTCTGTTCAGCTTGTTTTTGAATATCCATTTAGTTCCTATGATATTCTTATCATGAGGTTTAGGAACTAATTCCCAAGTATTATTCTTTTCAATTTTCTCGAGTTCTTCATTCATGGCCTTGACCCAACATTCATCTTTGCATGCTTCATTTACATTTTGAGGTTCGGTGGAAGATAGTAATGCTAGATAGCTTGAGGCTTCTATAATAGTTCTTCTTCTCTACACACCTGCCCCTTTTTCCCCTAAAATTTGAGTTTCTGGATGATTTTTCTAAACATACCTGGACAGAGTCTTTTCTTCTACTGTTATCTCATCTTCTGGTGCTTCATTGGTTTCTTCTTCAGAATCAGTGTGATTTGATGAGGGAAAATGATCCTAATCTTCTTCATTGTCATAATCTTCGGTTTTTATCTATTTTTTTATTTTTGCATGCTTTATCAACCACAACATCAATACTTTCAATAATTTTCCCAAGTCTTTTATTATAAAATTTATATCCTTTACTTCGGGAAGAGTAGCCAAGAAGAATACCTTCATCTGCTCTAGGTTCAAACTTACCAAGTTTTTCATCAGTCCTTTGATGTAACATTTGCTTCCAAAAATTTTGAAGTATTTTACAGTAGGAGTCTTACCATACCAAAGTTCATGTGGAGTTCTAGTGTTATTTACCCAAACATTTTCTTGGTTGAGAATAGTGACGACGACGAATGAAGCTTCACCCCAGAAGGTTGTAGGAGTTCCAGATTCATCTAACATAGCTCGAGCCATTTGTTGAACAATTTTGCTCATTCTTTCTACCAATCCATTTTGCTAAGGAGTCCTTGTGGTGGAGAACTACCTTTTTATTCCATGTTGTTCACAAAAGTCAAAGAACTCATTCGAGGTAAATTCCCCTCCTCGATCGGATCTAAGGCATTTGATTTTGTGATCTGATTCGTTTTCAACCAAAACTTTGAATGCTTTGAATTTTTCAAATGCTTCATCTTTATGCTTTAGAAGACCTAGCCAACACATTCTAGAAAAATCATCAATGAACAATATAAAGTATTCTTCTCCACGAGGTGACTTTTTCCTTGATGGTCCACATAAATCAGTATGAACAAGTTCAAGAGGCTTACTAGCTGACCCTTCTTTTTCAATGAAGTGAGATCTGGTTTTCTTACCGAATTGACATGATTTTCATATTGTATTTTTAGGAATGCAGATATCAGGATGATCACGAATAGCCTGGAATCTGCATGCTTTTCTTATTTGAGAAAAGCTTAGATGCCCCAATCTTCTGTGCCATAGCCAATTTTCATCATTTTTGCTTAGATAGCATTGTTGTTGTCCTCCCTTGAGTATGTATAAGTTGTTTGGAGTTCTTGTACCTTTGATCATGGTTTCTCCTGTATGAAACTCACGAACAACACATCCGTTTGATCGAAATACCACTTCATTTCCTTGATCACACATTCGAGCTTTAACCTTTTCTTTCAAGAAAATAGAGCCTTTACCTTTTATGACAGTAGGAGTGTTGTTTCCAAATGAGACCTTCTTTTTCTTTTTAAGGCATTATATGAGTAAAGTTTTTATTTGTCACCTGTCATGTGTTTTGAGCATCCATTGTCGATGTACCACTAATTTTCTTGTCTTTTTGCATACAAGGCTATACCACATCTTTCTGTTTGTGGTTCTTTCTTTCTCCATATTTTGGGATTTAATGGATTTTTCTCCTTCTGATATATTTTCCGAAATTTACTCCTGCAATTGTTAGATGATCCAAAAATAAAATGTTATCATAGGTTGGAATAAAATAATTATTAATTTAAGATATTAAATTAATAATTATTATTCTAGAATATTTAATTATTTAATGGAGACATTTAGAATTAGTTTATTGTTGTAACAAGATATGACTCTCCAAATGTGTCATATCTTAGGCTCTACTTTAGGAGATTAGTTAGCTAGTTGTTTTGAAGAGCATTTATTGTAAATGAACACTTGTTATTTAATAACTGATCCATAATTAGACGTAGTTAGGACATTGAGCTTATAAATAGCTCATTGCAAGAGTGTTTGGTTGTTTAGGTGTAAACTATTTCAAAATCAAATATGTAATTGTTTTTTTTCTGATTAATAAAATTACATTTCTGAGGACACTTCTGCCATTAGCATTTAGATTCTTCATGTCCAAAATTGTTAAAGATTGAGAATTCTATTTCATTTTCAAGAGGAGAAAAGTTATTGTAGGAACGTTTCTTGATCCCTATCACATTCCTTTGATTTCGTTCTTCTCTAGTCATTATGGTCTTGTAAGAAACACATTGATCAGCTTTGTGTCCAAAGTTATGACATGAAAAACATTAACCATTAAAGAAGTTCTTGCGATCATTGAATCTATTGACTTGGTGATTGTAGTTTCTATTCAACTTTGAAGTAAATTGAGTATGATTTACCTGAGGTTGGTCGTGGCTTCTGTTCATCCTTGAAGTAAGTGGAGCCTAATTTACCTGGTGATCTGCTTTATGATTTTGTTGATGATTGTCATAATATTCACTGTTCTTTGTTGCATCAAGATAGCTTTTACTGGAGGTTGACGACTTCTGTGATTGAGATGCTTCTTCAGCATATCCAAGACCT
Source organism: Pinus tabuliformis (assembly GCA_031772625.1). Classification (NCBI taxonomy): domain Eukaryota; kingdom Viridiplantae; phylum Streptophyta; class Pinopsida; order Pinales; family Pinaceae; genus Pinus; species Pinus tabuliformis. The sequence goes on along the minus strand of CM062805.1, from coordinate 856,446,957 downwards.
ATCTTTATCAGAGGATAAGGTTGCACTTTGATAATTTCATTTAAGGTTTCTAATCCTTTAGAAAATCTAAGATTGAGAGCTTTTGTTTTCTCAATATCCTTTCTTAGACCCACAATTGCACATTATAGTTTTTCCTTATGTTTTTATCTTTCAACAAGTTGGTATGTGAAGGTATTTATAATCATATTCTTTTCTTCTAAACAAATTTTGAGTTTAGAGATTTCTTCATAAAGATCATCTTCAGCTAAAGCATCCCAAAAATTATCATCTTCATAAGCCATTAGAAGTCTATAGTCATTACTATTTTCATCTTCATCACTATTTGATAAACCATCTCTATCTTCATGAGTATAGTAGCTCTTTTCAGTTACACTTTGTTTTCTATTCCATTTTGCATATTCCTTCCCTTTATCATATTTATGTTTATGAGGACATTTGGTAGCATAATGACTGACTCTACCACAAGAAAAACATTTGAAAGGTAGTTTACCTCTGAATCTTCCGGAACCCCATTGAATATTTTTGACAAAGTTTACTTCATCTTCTTCTTCTGAAATATGTCCTAATTCATTGAGTTCTTCTTTTCCTTTTGTTTAAGCTTTAAATGAGGCTTCTCTCATATCTGATGGGCCTCCTTTTCTCATCTCAAAGGCAGTTAATATTCTGTGAAGCTGTGTCATAGTAATAGTCTGTAGATCCCATTTTTCTTCTATGGCAAATACTTTTGATTCAAATTTAGCAGAAAAGGTTCTTAAAACTTTCTCAACTAAGGTAACTTCCTTCATCTCTTCACCTAGATTCGTCATGCAATTAACAACCTCATATATACGTAAGAAGCAACTAGCTATACTTTCATCATTATGCATCTTAAGAGTTTCATATTGAATTCTGAGAGTTTGCAGTTTAGCACGTTTTACCTAAGAGTCTCCTTCGTAGCTTAGAATGATTTTGTCCCACATTTCTTTGGCTGATTTGAGTTGCATAACTTTGACAAACTCTAACTATGATAGACTTCCCAATAATGTATTTACAACCTTGGCATTGGTTTCATATTTATTTTTACCTGTCGTATTTGTAGGAATTGTTGATGGAAATGTATATCCTCCTTCCATGATGTCCTAGACATCTGTTCTAGATGATTGAAGATAGGTTGTGGTTCTTATCTTCCAATAAATAAAGTTACTCCCATCAAAGATTGGCGGTCTGATGGATCCCCCACTTTCTTGATTACTCGTGATGATGGATCTTCCTTCAAGCGATCAAGCTTCTTATGAAGGACCTGCTCTGATACCAATTGTTGGAAATAATACTGAGAAGGGGGTGAGTTAGTATTATGAGATCAATAATTTAATTTTTCAAAACTGATTTGTATACGCTACATCAATTAAGCGAACTAGCATGTATACGTGACTGTACTTAAGGCAACCAGCGTATATGCAGAGATCTTTTGATTTACCCAATTTATCATGCATTAAATTTTAACTAGTATATCAGGAATTCATTAGACAGTGCAGTAAAATTAGAATAAATCATCACACATAAGCAACACACATGAACACCAAGATATATGGTGGAAACCCAATGTGGGTGAAAACTATCTGCCACTGTCGTCTCTGTCTTCTTTTAATAATAACAAAATTTGTTTACAATTTTTGTACTGGTGTAGACTTATACCAGTACGCAGGCTTCTACCTATAGAAGGTTACAACCTTCTCTCATTCTCTAGATTCTCCTGGAAGGGGGCTACAACCCCCTAGTTCTTGTACTAGCCAATATGTTTGCTAGTATTTAGGCGCTGACCTACAAAAGGCTATGACCTTCTCTTTTCTTCCAGGGACCACATTTAATAAATTTTCAGTCTGGATCCATCAACAACATCATTCAATCATCAAATACATCTACATCAACCAATCACCTTTTGAACCAACCATAGCCAAATCAATCATTCACTTAGACAACCCATCAATCTGATCATTCAGAATACTGTCATAGTAACCAGAACCCAGAACTCTGCAACAATAGAGAGAAACAACTAAAACATATTTTATAAAGTATATGCTAATTCCATGTGTCAAATATGCGTGTACATGGGATTTTCTCAAAGCCAACCAGCGTATACATCTGCAAATATAAATTCATAGTTCTGCAACTATTCCAAACTTTAGTTATACCCAGATCATATCATTTACAGAATAATATATGTGTCAGTATTCAGATCTAGAATATACATGAGAAAAAACACATAATGATAGTTCATTTTACTCCTTAAGAACCTAATCCATCATTAGATCTGATCCCTCATCATCAGCTAAGGTTCATCCTTGTTTCAGATCCAACAATGCACCATAATCCAATAACCTACATACTAGATCTCACACTTCATCAGATATTCGATACTTGCACACCTTGGCCTAATGATCTTCTCCTCCTTTTATATTTTTAGGCCTTGCTCAATACCATGGACCAAAACAACTTAGTACCAATACCTTGGATCAAATACCTAGGGTTAATACCTCGGACGAGATACTTTGGACCAATACCGTGGATCAAAATACCATGGACCAAATACTTCCGACCAAAACTTAGTTTTCCAAGGTATACACGCTTTTACTTCCGTGAAAGTGCATGTGTATGTATATGCGACTTGTATACAGTGAACCTGCATGTATACGTAGCTTGGTCAATGGTGAACCTGCATATACCTCTCTTTCTTCATTCTGTGAAGACCGATCTATAATTCTTTGATGTTTACCTACTATACTTTGTTCTTTCAACTGAGTGAGTTGCCATCAAGGACAATACCTGAATCATAATGCCAACAGATGAGACCTCTTGTCTTATAGTTTTTTAGCCACAAGAAATTATGTTAGTTTTGCGACCAGTCATGATAATGTCAATATCATAAGTTTCCTATGATTATGGTAAGTCGGCTCGTGATAAGACCTCTTATCTTTCAAGTTTTATATATTTTTGAATTACACTCTATTTTTTTTAAAACTAGTTGATGGGGAGGTATATTCATTCCTTAATAGTAATGGATGACAATTGAAGGCAAAAGATTGTAAAAATTCAAAATAGTCTTCACTTTTTGAAGAAACCGTTTCATTACCAATCATAGTACATCTTGACTTTTTAAAGTTTCAAGTTATGAAATATTTACAACTTAATGGAAATAAATATTTCATATATATGTAAGAGATGCAATAATAAACTTCAATGTTATAATTCCTTTCTAACAATTCTCCTTTAATTAGTCACATTTCATCTAAATGATGAGAGACCCCAATATGAAGTCAAAAGTGCATTGCCTAATCATTATTAAGACTAAAGACACTGATATATACGCCTGATTATTTACATATTTTACAAGTGGATATATATCCTTAAGAAAAATATTTTTTCAAAACTAGCCCATTAAAATGATGAGCATCCCCCCCATGTGGGTGATCAACAAGGAAAATTAGGTGGCGGTCAATTGGGTTGGCATGTGGCTAGACTACATGGCCTTTCGTAGACTGGCACAGTGGTCTAAAATAGGCATTCACAACAGCCATAAATGCAATTTAAGAGGGCACCATCTCCAACCTGTTAACCGCCACCCACTTCGGCTCTATGCAAACATGAATCCCCAGGACAATTTGACCTCAGCACCTATCCATCAACCTCTGCCACTATAATGCCTCTGCCCACAAGCCACTGCAACAGCCAGATCATACACAACCACTGGGAGACGCTGCCACATCTTATGCTGCATTAATTTCATCCATGGAATTCACTTCACTTAGAGCCTGGATTGCCATTTTGTCTTCCATTTGGCCTTTGTTGTTAATCCCTCTGCTGAGCAGTCTGCAAGTTCAAGTGCATCTATGCATCACACTAAGCCTAATTCTGGAAGGAATTATCAAACTCCTGTAGACAACATGCTAAGAATGCAACACCGTATGCGCAGCCACAGGGGCAGAAGCAGAGGAAGCCTGATTCACCCCCAGCATTCTCCAATTTCGGACACCACTTCCTCCCTGACCGAGCAGGCTCTTGGGCGTTACCCAAATACCCATAGTGGAAGAGGCCACCTCCATTTGGTGGCCCCTGCCTCACCTCCTAGTAGTTTTCCTTCCATTTCTACTTTGTCTCCCAGAGGCACTCCACCCCATCCACAGCTGCAACCCCAGAATGCCCAATTCACTTTTCATTCTGCCCTGAATAGGCCCATCATCACGGCCACTATCTCCATTTTCTTTCACGAGGTGGAGTAGGTCATTGAGGGATGGGCCACAGAAGGTGGTGGTTGCACCAGAGCAATTGCGGAGTAGGACACTATGGGTGATGGTAGCACCAGAGTAATTGAGGGACAAGACATTAAGGGTGGTGGACGCACCACAGAAGGATGCAGCCACACCAAAGTCGAACTAGACGTGGCTCAGATGAGAACCCACGAGGCAAGGAAGTAGAAAACTGAGCAGGAGACGAGACGTGTAGGGAAGGAGGTGTACAAGGACCAGTACGTAGATGAGGATATGGACCCTTATTGTTGTTTCATCGAGGAAGAACATCTAGCACAACAGGCAGGCAACAAAAAGACCTCGCAATAGGTATGTGGTGACATGGAGGAGTACAGGTGTTTCATTGTGGAGGAACACCCATCATCTCTGCCTTGCTCCTAGTCAACCACTTTGATTGTTGCATGTCCGCCACACAGTCTGCCACATGTTTGCCACTTAGCATGCCACGTGTTTTTCTCTCAGGTTTTTGGAACTTTGCTTTCTAGTTTTTTGTTTCAATGGGGTTCCGGGAAAAAAAACTGCTGGTTTTAGGCTCTTCAAATGGATTTTGTTTCATTATTAAAACTAATAACAAATTGTGTTCTTTGCTAGTTTCCCTTGCGTGGGAAGCAAGCTAACTTTTGAAATCACTTTTGATACGGAATGGTTTCCCTTTTTGGGTAGTCTAGATCTACACTCTACTATTTTTTGCCATTACTCAGGCATGGATAGGTATAGGCTAAGGCCTCAGTGTACGATATTTTTTCAGTAATAGAATTAGCATAAATTAGAAAAAAAAAACATGAAGAACATCCCTCTTTCCCTGTAAATCATGAAGGATAAAGGTTGATGGGCTTAATCTCTCAATTATCTGAGACGGGCCTAGCCATAACTTCTAGAAATTTGTGTGTTTGTCTTTTTCTTCATGGGCTTTGTCCCATTTTGAACTATGTCACCGTTTTCAAAAATTTTGTTATTAACTGAACTTGTATCAAACAAAAATTTTACCAATTTTTTATGATGGGTATGAACTTTTGTAGCTTTATCTCTTTCTTGTTCTAGCTTAAGAATTTGTGACATCCTTAATTGTAAAGCATAAGAAGGTTTTTCTTCAATAGATTGTACTAGGGCTAGTGAAGGAAGAGCTAGATTAGGAGGTAGGATAAATTCTTGTCCATACACTAATTGAAAAGGAGAAGTGCTTATAGAGACCTTCTAAGTGATTATGTTAGCCCATAAAGCAAAAACTAGATCTTTGTGACAATTTATTTGATTTTGGTCAATTGTTCACTTGATTATCCTAATGAAGTATTTATTAGTAGACTCTACTGAGCCATTTCCTTGAGGGTAATAATTTACAGAATATTTGAGTTTAAAGCCTCTTTTAAGAGAAAATTCGGGAATGGTATTTGTAGAAAAATAAGATGCATTATCAAACATAAGGGCACAAAGAAGACCAACCCTTGTAATAATAAATTTATTAATAAATTCAATCATGTTTTCAGAATTGGCCACCTTTAGAGGTATTTCTTCTGCACATTTGGTAAAATAATCCGTAGCAGTCAAGATGTACTTATGTTTCTTATAAGAGTTAGGAAAAATATCACCTATTATGTCTAGTCTCCATTGCTCAAAAGATTTCTCAATGTTGACTGGATGCAAAGGTAAGGTTGGTGGGAGAATTTTCATTTTCTGACATAAACATGAGGTTAATTAAATAAATTCGGCCAATAGTATCCAACATATAGAATGTTATGAGCTGTCGTGTCCCCACCGTAGTGTCCACCAACTTGTCCATCATGTAGCTCCTACAAAACTTTTTCTACTTCAGATATTTCTAGACATCTTAACAAAACAAAGTCATAAATTATTCTAGAAAATACATCATTGACAAGATGATATTGATTATCTTTAAGTCTGAGAGCTCTTTTCTTTTTTTAATTGAGTTCCACTGGAGCATAACCGTTTTTCAAGTAAAAAATTAAATCAACATATTGAGATTCAGTGTCAATGGGGCATACCTCTGTGATTTGAACATTATTACCTGAATGTTCATCAACTGAAGTGTCATAAGCTCCAATAATTAATTTTCAAAAACCTTGACCCCTTACTATTTTAGTTGTTTAATTTCTAGGTTGTATTCTTGCAGCATAGTAACCCAATTTTCCCTTTTCTCTCCTAATTCCTTCTGGATAAGAAATTGTCTAATTGCAGGGAAAGGAACAATTACTTTTGTATGTGATTTCAAGAGAAAAGGCCTGAAATGTTTTATGGACTTTAAAGCTTCAAAAGCTTTCTTCTCAACCTCTGTATAATTTAGCTTAGCTCCCTCTAAATTGGAACTAAATAAGGAAAATTGAGCTTCAACTTGTTGTTAATTAGGTTGTGTCAACACTGCAACATAAGGTTGTTCGGAAGGAAAAGTATAAATAAAAATATGTTTAGAAAAATTAGGATTTGATAATGAAGGAGCATCTATGATTGCTTTTTTTTTTACTCAATTCTTTTCTTTCGATCAACCCCCATTTTAAAATTGACTTCTTCTTGATCATAGTTTGTAAGGGAAATACAATTTGAGAGAAGTTTGGGACAAATCATTTAACAAAATTAATCTGCCAAAGCAAGGATTGCATAGATTTTTTGTTGTGTGGTAAGTGGATTTTATATATCACCTTGATTTATTTGGATCTATGCAAATTCCTTCTTTAGACACAATAAAACCTAGAATCTTACCTTCGTTAAGGGCAAAAAATGACTTTTTAGGATTTAAGGAGATTCCAATTTTTTAACATCTTTCAAAGATTTTTTTAAAGTCATGTAAATGATTATTTCTCTGCTTTGAATCAATTGTAATGTCATCTAAATACACTATAACTGTCTTATTGATAAAACCTCTAAAATCAATTTAGATGGCTCTTTGGAAAGTAGCTCCAATATTAGTCAACCCAAAAGTCATTTTTTGATAAGGATACGTTCCCCAATTGGTTATGAATGTGGTTTTAAGTCTTTCATCTAGATGTACAAGAATCTGATTGTAACCTAAAAAACCATCTAATAAAGACATTAGCTCAGAACTAGCAAGACCTTGTAAAATTTGTTCCATTGGAGGCAAAGGAAAATTACCCTTTTCACAAGCTTTGTTTAAATTTATAAAATCTATACAAATACAAATATCTTCATTCTTCTTTCTAACTGGCACAATATTTGAGAGCCACTTGGAATGTCTGACTACGAAAATTATTTTGGATTTGAGAAACTTATTTAGTCTAGTCTTAATCTAAGCTTCCAAGTTAGGGTGACTCTTCCTAATATTTTGTTGAATTGGCTTGACATCTGGCAGCATAGGAATGGTGTGTTGAATGATCGATATGTCATAATTTTTTAGGTCATCATAATTCCATGCAAATACATCCTTGTATATTTTTGACAAATGAATGAAAGAAAATATCTCATCTGGCGACAATCCAAGGCCTAAATAAATATTTTGAGGCTTGTGATAAGATCCTAAATTATCCAATTCAAACCTTAAAGTAGAGCTTTGAGTTTTGAAATTCGTAGTCCTTTTGAATCTATATTTCATATCGTATAAGTCTTCCAATTTTACTACATGTTTAGGCAAGTTATTTTCCTCAGAAGACTTATTTTTCATCTTGTCATGTTTATCTTCATCAATGACCTAGTCAGAGTAAGACCCTTTTGATGTTATGAAACTTAGGACATCACTATCATCATTAAACACACTCCAATTAGTTATGTTGTCTTGGATAGAAGGGAGAAAAGTCAATTCAATTGAAAATCTATCAGGGATGAAATCCTCAAATGGAATGAGTTTGGAAGAAATGTTTTCTAGGAGTTCATTACTAACCTTCTATATTCTTGGGGTAAGAGCTATATTGAATGCAGTGAAATGAGAAATGAGGTATTGGATCAAAGATTGATAATGCTTAACGTGAATAGAAACACAATGGAAGTTGTTTCTAACTTGTTTGATAACAATCTCTGAGTCACCAAAAACTTTAAGGTATTTTATATCAAGACTAATGGCTTTCTGTAAACCATGCACTAATGCTTGATATTCAACAACATTATTGGTACAGTCAAATTCCAATCTGCAATCCAACAAAGTTTTTTCTCCATCGGTGTTTACTAAGATACATCTAGCTCTTGCACCCTCATTAGATTTCGATCCATCAAAATAAAGAGTCAAAAATAAACTATCCTTTTTATTGACAAGGTTTTCTACAATATTAATACACTTAGATGAATGTGTTTGGGAAAAATTTCAATTTGTGATGGAATAGAATCAACTAAAAAGGGAGATTCTTAAGCTTGAAAGTTTCCAAAGAAAGATTCAAAATAGTAACTTCCAAAAATTTTGTTTGTAAATACTACTGGTTTGTTTTCCTCATCAAAATCAGTCACTGAATATTTCATATGTTTTTCCCTATCGAAACGAATTTGATTGGGTTTTCCATTGTAGGGAAGCCACATGTGTGACCAATCAGTAGCAAAGTAACCATGTAGTTTCTTAGACCACACTCTACTTGTAATAAGACAATAGAATTCAGGAATGTCTACAACTAATATATCTGTCATTTGACAAACCTTTGAATTGGAAAATTACCTGATTAAAACATAATTCATTTCTCCAAAAACTTTGAATTTGGTGCGGTCTAATTGAACAATCTGGACAATAGATTCTTGTGGTGAAATATTTAATTTAAGACACATCGCATAAGGCATGACATTTGATGATGCACCAGAATCTACTAAACAGTTGTGAACATTCTTGTTGAAAATATCAAATTCAATAAAAAGGGAGGAGTATGGTAATTTGATCCATCTCCAATTAGAATACATTCAATGGGTCAATTTTATCTAAAGAGACATTAGGAGGTTTTACTTTCCTTTTTTAGGCTTTTGCAGTGATAACATTAGGAAACGGAGATGCATGAGCTGCATTCAATTATTTAAGTAAAAACTTATGTTGTTGTTTTAATTTACTAACTTCATAAAGGGAAATGTTGGATTTGACCTTTTTCATGTCCTCTACAATATTATACTCCATAGTATCAGGTATTATTAAAGTCTTATATGAAGAAGGATATTTGGAAGTAGTAAGAGGAGAATAATAATTCTTAACTATACCTTTGTCTTTAATAGGAGGAGCAGGGGAATTTTGTTTTCAGAACCTTTTGTAATCCTTCCAAGTCAAAAGGATCTTTTGGGGATTTATTCTTGGATTCATCTTTAAAAGAGACCTTGGTTTTTTTTCTTTCTTCAAGGGAAATTTTATTCTCAAGAGAAAGGATTCTCTTTTACATAAATAGAGCTTCTTTCATGTTATTAATAAATATTGTTTTATTGGTTATATCTACGAACATAGCAATGTTTGAAGGAAGAGAATAAATATACCATTCAATCTATACATTAGTTCCTAGTCTGGAAGTGTCTGGTGTTGGTAGCTAGAATTGTCCTACTTTTTGGTCTTTATCCTATCCCAAACATACCACCTTAACCCTTGTTTTAACCCAAAAGGCCTATCTATTCCTGTAGTTTTCCCTAATTGTAGACATTCCTACACTCCTCTTATAATTTTCATATTCAAAGGTTATATATGTATTTAATCATTAAGTTACAGGTTTTATATCTTAAAATGTCTTTGTAACGAATATATTCCTTTCCTACATAATTCGATGGAACCAAAGTGTTAATCTATTTGGAAGATTGGGTTGGTGAAGGAATCGTGCTTGTACAGGTCAGCATCCCTGCACATTCAAGGGAGCTGTCAATTCCTTGTTTGACTCACCATTTATGAACAAGATATCTCAATAGACCACACACATTTCTTGCTAAGAGATTAGTTTCTTTTTTGGGCTCGACATTTATAGAAGAAGGCGAGATATAGAGAATGGACTTCGGCTGTAAAACCCCTGTTTAGACTTTTTGTGAACAATCAAAAGGCTTAATATGTCATGCTATTATATTTCTTGCTGCGTCCAAGAGCCAAAGTTTGTATTTAATAGGGTTTCTCTATAGATGTTAGGGGGTGATGTTGTATCAAACTTTTTATACTATTTGTAATTTTTGAGAATCACCATTTCTAGGCTAGATCAGGGGATCCACGATGTGTATTTCCTATTTTTGAAATTTAATACAAAGGAACATGCTAGTTTTGAAGTTATTTGTTTCGATATTGTTATGATGCCCCATTTGAGAATTTTAAGTTTCCATTTCATTACAAGGAAACAAGCTGGTTGTCTAAGACCCAACCAACCCAGCTCATTCTCCCTTTAAAGGTGTGTTATATTATTTTTTATGCAAGGTTAATGAAGGAGATCATGTTTTGATTTTTTTTATTGCTAATGAACTTTAATTTCTTGCAAGATGTGTGATCTGGATCTAGGTGTGTGTGTGGTTCATTTGCATTCACTTTTATTTCCCTTCCATTATTTCCTGCAAATGCATGCTACCTTCTTCTTTACAAAGAAAACGTACATTTAAGGTTCCTGCACTGGTTTGTTTTCAATTCAGCAAGATTGAAAAGTTTTCTTTATTCATGGCAGAGAGTTGTTCTTACTTCTGCAGGTTTATTATCATTTTTCAAATAGTGTTTTGCTTTTTAGTGAAGCATATTCTAATGTTCAAGTTTGTATTTACATTGGATTAATGTTTATAAGATTTCACTAAAAAAACATTGTTACATTATTTGGGTTTGTACATGCACTCGTTGGTGGATTTTAATATTGAATGTATCAGAAGGATTCCCTAAGTTAAAATTATTGTTTGTATAAGGTTGTAGATATAATTTACTCAATAAATAGTCATCTCAGGAAAGACCTCGTTGTTTAAGTCAAAGCAGTTTCCAAGTAAAACATTTTCTTATTCCAATGGAAATTTCCTTTAGCTACGAAAGCACTTATTTATTTCCAAGCATGATATTAGTTAATGGTCCATTTTACTTATAGAAGTTCATTTTACAGTTATTTTTTCACCTTGCATTTATTTTCCTTAGTTAACACACTTTTATTTCTTACAACCGATTTGGAAACCAAGTACAAGAACCTCTATTCTAGTACATGAATCAACATTCTATGTATAGGAATAGAGTGCTCTAGTACAAAGGATCAGAGCTCTTGTATGCAGGTCAATATCTTCAGTAAGAGCCCAATATACATACTTCTAGTATAGAAGGTTCACTATAGTATAGGAACAACGTTCCAATACAAGAACCTTGTTGTGGTACAGGACCAGCAGCTTGGTGCAAGAAGGAAAATATTAAGGAAGATAGGTATTCTGATTAGTTGGATCATTCTTCTGTCTTACGACCATACTGAAGAGAATCTAAAATAGTTATTTTATTGATTCATATTTTTTATGATGAATTGAGAGTTTTCTTTACTTTGAATTTCTGCAAAGCACATTATTTTCACTCAGGACTAGAATTTTCTTGGTATTCATTGTCGTGTGATCTATCCTTTCGATTATGCAATTTGTAATTGAAGAAGTAGGAATAAAATTAGAGAAGGTTCATATTATTTCTTGGAATTTCCTGTGCTACACATCAAACTGTACTGTTGGGAACAAGATCCCCCAAGGACAGTTTTCGGGCTAAAAGCACATGTTTTGGGTCAAGTTTTGTAATAAAGTTGTAAAGTCTCCGCATTTTGTGGTTGCAGAGTGCTAAGATGTCATGATTCATAAATGGTTGTCCTCCCTTATTTTGTAAAGTGTAAATTCAACTGTAAATATCTACCCAAGGTCAGTGGACCATGGGATTGTATAAAAATAGCTAAGTAAGTAAGCTCTAAGTAGTAATAAGTTGTAGAAGAAGTAGGAGAAGTCTTGAGTGATAAGGAGAGAAGTCTAAGTTTCGGGTCATAGTGTAGGTAGAGGCTCTACTGCTAAGTGCGCAGAGGCCTAGGGTAGAAGTCCACAGCTAAGTGCACAGACCCCTGCAGTTGTATGCACAAGGCAGATAGAGTCTGTAATTATCTGAAGATATCAATAAAGAGAAGCATTCTACTAATTATGTGTCTTTGTTTCTTGTTAATGAATCTTGTCATATTATGTATGTATTTCAATTACAATGCTTATGTGATGTGCGAATGTATGTAATTATGTTGGTTAATTGAACACAAGTAAGAATATCTATTTACAGGGCTTTAATTGTGATTGTTTAATAATATAAGTAAGACACTTAAGATAATTTGGGAATTTGCACGATATGCTACCCTAGCAGTGTGAAAGTACCTGAACCGCAAGTTAGGGCTGAGAGAAGGTCAATCGTACCCCTTCACAGAGGTACCAAAGTGTGGAATAAAGGGCTAGCTAGACAGAACCCTAGAACTTAATGTCCTATGCAAAAGCAGGAATACAAGGAATAAAATGACGTCATGAGCATCTCACAGTGAGGAAACTTGATTCCAGTATCCCCCCATATTGCTTCAGGTGAGAGTTCAATTCGTGCTCCGTGGGATGATGCCGAAAGGGCAAGTAGTGTAGGGATTTGTTTGGCTAACTAACGTTGAACCTGGGTCAGGCCCCACGCAACCAACAAATGGTTCCTTGCCGAGACTGGAATCTGCATAAGAGATGTGTGATGTCATATCACTGGAATCCAACTAAGAAAGAGATTGGAGACTAGTTGGATAGGAATATCCATGAATTCGTGGTGCAAGAGAAGAAAATTCCATCATTGGAAAAGGAACAATGGCTAGACAGGTACCTATATACAGAAGTCCACGAGATCTTTTTTGTTCCTTTCTAGTTGAGCTATACGATTGGATCGTGAAGCTAGAGGATAGCCAAGGAAGGTGGAGACTTGACGGTCCTATTGTGTGGACCTCATAGTTAGTATAGAGATTGGGAGCCTCTCAGGATAATATCACTCATGTTGTCAATCATTGGCTCGATTACATCATAGGAGGATTTGTGACTGAATTCACAGTCGATACCTCATTCAACTACATCGAGGCAAAGTGGTTCTTTTTAAAAGGTCCACGAGGTAAGTACTTGAAGTCTTTCAATACTTGGATTAATATGTTATTGTGTGAAAAATGGGTTATGAAGCTACCTTGATGTTCCAAGCTATGTGAAGCAGAAAGGCTTACAGGAATGAAGGAATAAAGGGTCCTAAATATAGTCCATTAATTTCACCTCCATTGGGTGACGAAGAGGTATTAGCACAGGCTTCTTCGCGAAGTGCTATTTAGTTAATGAGATAATGATTCCCATGACTACGACCTCCACCTACACCATCTCCAACTTCACCACCACCACCTGTGGCTTCACCCATACCACCTCCACCTCCACTGTAATTCAAAATGCCAAATTCAGTGAAGTTGCCTTTGTTTGAAGGCTTGGGAAATGAAGACCCAGACTAGTTCTGGTTCATCATGAAAGCTGTATGGGAAGCTTAGGGCATCACGGATGATCACATGAAGAAGGAAAAACTAGTTAGTGCTTTGTAGGATCACACACTAACCTACTACATCAAGTACTCTAATGATAACCCAAACGCTGAGGTGGTGTACATCCAGACCGCGCTGAATAAAGAGTTTGGTAGGCCTAAATCTGAGGCACAACCGATTGTAGGGTTCAAGGAAATCACGATGAAACTAGGTGAGACACCTTGGGAATTAGATCATAGATTTAAGTGTAAAATCTACGAAGCTAATATGAACTTAACAGATGGACAACATCGCGAATGGTTCATGGCTTCACTCCTACCACACCTAAGGGTTGCGTTGTCACAACATAAGATAACGACTTAGGCAGAGGCCTTGGAGATTGAAATTAGACTGCATGAAACACCAATGTAGGATCTGAATCTGGGGTTTCAACAGATCCATGCGTAGTTTCAAAATCTTTGCCTTGAAATGCAAAGTTTGAAGTAGGATAGAACAGTTCGACCGGAGGCGCCGAAGAGGTATGGTGCCTGAAATGCAAGGGTCAAGGGAATGACAAAGTCCATTGCCAGTATTTGTGAACTACATTGCAAGAGGGGGACCAATGCCTTGGAGGCCGGAAGCTCAAGCAGGACCAAGAACATGGCCTGCATTGTGGTATGATATACATCAGGTAGTAGGAAAACATATGACGAATAACTGTCATTTGTTGCAAAAGTTTGTACAAACATTACAACAACTGTTCTGCAACTTTTGTAGGTTGATAGGGCATGATGAGTGCAATTGAAGAAGATATGAATTGATGATGGACAGAACACCTGCCTATAGGGTTCAGGTAGAAATGCGACCCCCTGACCACAGCGCGGGGATGGCGCAAACAGGCTTTCAGGGGAGCGGATGAGGGCGAGGCGGAGGAGGACCTAGCAGAGGTCAGGAACAACTAATCTACCACAATTGCAGAGGACCAGGACACTACGCCCATGCTTGCACTAACCCAACATGCTCATCATGCAAATATTGCACTCTATTTAATCATGAAATGAAGGAATGTACTAGACTGATAGCGAGGATATGCGACAGAGGAGCGCTACCACCTCAGCCGATTTAGAACCTGCAGATGACGAGGTCTAAGCCTCACGAAGAGGATTCAAATGTGAATCTAGTGCTCTGAAGTTGAATTGATACAAGGGATGATAAGGGGAAACAGTCTGAAGACAACGCATGGTTTCGCAAAGCTTCGATGAAGGAGGTTGAAGTTGATTTGTAGCATGCACATGAAACATTCATGGATGCAAAGAAGAACTTTGTCGAGGCCTCCACCTCAGGGAGAAAAGATAAGCCTGATTAGGAGATGGACCCTTCTATGCTTACGACCTCCCTAGAGATCTGCATGAAGCTGCTACGTGATAGCAAGGCTGTGAAGGGATTACAACAGCTTATAAATAGATGCGCCGGAAACACTCCGGGTGAACCGTGCCTGGTACAAAAGATTGGTAAGAATTAAACAAGGACAAGAGAAGAGATGAGGCTGACCACATAGATAGGAGAATATGAAACGAATCAGTTTATTTTGGATCCGGGGTCATACGTGAACGTCCTACCAAAGCATACTTGGGAATGAATGGGAAGACCCGCGCTACAATGGTCTCCGATTCAGTTAAGGATGGCAAATCAGGAGAATATCATCCCCATGGGGCAGCTGTAAGGGGTGACTGTAGATATTGAAGGTGCAAGTGCATTGGCTAATTTTGAGATAATAGAAATTGTAGAGGACAACAACCCCTATCCTGCACTCCTTGGCATTAATTGGGATATTGATATGAACGGGGTAATCAACCTAAAGAAGCAAAAAATGATATTTGAAAAGAAATCGCTCTGCGTAATAATACCCCTAGATCTTGCTAAAGGATCACGCTATACCGAACTAGTATGTGATTATGAGAGCGATGATGATCTAGAATATATCTATAAGATAATAGCGCGAGACTAAGATTGGGTGAATCTAGAATTTGATGGATGAATTACTTGGGATCGTGAGAGTTCCTACACCTCGGTCTCTGATGAAGGATTAGAGTGCTAGAAAAATCGGTTACATGAAGTAACCACACTGAGTTGTAACATGATGACCCAGTCACTATGCTGTGTGTCATCAGAGGTAAGAAATCTGCCCACTTATGATGGCCTCAATAATGTGGATGTATTTTTGGATGCATTTGAGAGGGAGGTACTAGAAAAGCATCACTTCCAGGCTCTATGCTGGGCACTGCGTGCTGCACCCGCAAGGTGGTGGGGTACACACAAGGGTAGATTTGAGGATTGGCATGAATGTAGGAGGATGATGAGAAAATTATTTAGGAAGCCAAAGGTATGAATGACAGACAAATATGATGGGAAGGATGATCTATGTGTGCACTTGTCCAAATGGGCCAAGGCTTATGGAGCGAAGCCCCAACCTAAATGGGTGCACTTGTTTTGTCCCACCTTGGATGTCATCCCGATGAACTGGTACTTAGAAATAGAGCTCTGCCATGGTACAAGTGAATGGGATATTCTATGTGAAGTATTCATAATGACATTCAGCTTTGAAGACGGGTTTAACTATATTGATGAAGAGCTACAAGAGGTGAAAGCAGCAATCTTTAGGATACCGTAGCATCCTTTGGACCTGATTCAACTTGATTGGACCACTCAGCTGAGCCACACACTGAAATGCTATAATGTAACCACTGAAGAAGATGAGGATCCGCGAAATATTAACATCCCTCAAATAGAAGGTCACCACAAGGTTTAAGGATCACGATTGAGAATCCTGATATAACTATGCCACTAAAAAAAAACAAGTAAATATTGGTATATAGGCAGAGCTTAAATTTGTGAAGATTGGATATTACTGGGATAACGTGGCAGTGGATAAGGTTATTGAATTGCTCTGCAAATACCAAGATTTGCTACCTACCAAGTTTAAAGATCTAAAAGGGATAATCAGGGACCTAGGTGTTATGAATGTCATGTTCAAGCCCAACACGAAGTCGGTTAAGCAAAGGCCTTATCGTCTTTATCTGAAGCATAAGGAGAACGTCTGCTTAGAGCTAGAGAAGATGCTCACAGCAGGCATCATTGAGCCCGTAGAAGAATCTTATTGGGTAAGCCCAATGGTGGTATAGGAAAAGAAGAAAAATGATGAAATAAGGATATGAGTAGATATCAGGAAGTTGAGTGACGCTTGTGTACATGATCCTTTCCCGACTTCGTTCACTGATGAAGTGTTGGACAATGTAGGTGGCTAGGAAGCATATTCCTTCACTGATGGATTCTCTGGGTACCATCATACCAAAAATCATGTCAAAGGATAGGAGCAAGACAACCTTCGTCACTAAGTGGGGGTGTTTTTAGTACACTATAATACCTTTTGGATTGAAGAATGTGCCTGCAATTTTCTCACGTGTATTCATTGCTACGTTCATGGAATTTATTCATAAGTTCCTGGAAGTGTACTTTGATGACTGTACTGCATTTGGACAAGTGAAATGCCATGTGGAAAGTTTGAGCTTGATGCTAGATACCGTCGGAGATACCAGATCGCACTTAATCTGAAGAAATGTTTATTTTGTGTTCCTTTTGGAACCCTGCTAGGTCATGTGGTTTGTAAACAGGGACTGATGGTAGATCCCGCAAAGATCGCGGTGATACATAACTTAGAAGCATCGAGGAGTGTGAAACAACTGCACACTACCTTAGGACATACTGGATATTACAAAATTTTATCAAGGGTTATGCCCAAATCACCGCACCTATGGAGAAATTGTTGAAAAAGGATGTCACATTCTACTAGAATGAGGACTGTAAGAAAAGCTTGGATGTATTAAAGGAAAATATGGTCACCGTGTTGACTCTAGTCTTCCTGGACTAGAAGAAGGAGTTTCATGTACATGTAATTGTGTCATGTATAGAACTGGGAGACTTGTACCATCCTATAGCATTCGCAAGTTGAAGGTTATCCAAGGCAGAGAAGAACTATTCTACCACCAATCACGAAGGGTTAGCCATGGTATACGTGCTCCAAAAGTTTAGACACTATTTATTGAGTGGCCATTTAAGATGTATATGGATCATTCCACGTTGAAATACCTGGTCAATAAGCCTTTGTTGGGGGGGAGAATCTACAGGTGGTTGTTATTGTTACAGGAGTATGATTTTGAAGTTATTGTGAAACCTAGACGATTGATCGTAGGACCAGACCATCTGTCGCACATCCAAACAAGGGAAAATCCCACTAATTTGGAGGAGGGGCTGCCTAATGCACAACTATTTGTAGTATGTGTCACAGATGGTCATTTTGAAGATAGCATACACTTCCTAATGATAGGAACTGCCCTAGAAGGTTACACCCTCCAATAGAAGAAGGAGTTAGTGGTGCGCAAGAAATATTTTTCTGTCATTGCTGGGAATCTATACAAAATGGGGTCTGATGAAATATTGTGACGATATGTACCAAAGTTTGAAAGCAGCAGTATCTTCGTGGATGCTCATGGGGGTGCCTCAGGAGGACATTATGTAGGAAGAGCAACTGCACAAAAGATTCTACGCGTAGGGTTGTGGTGGCCAACCCTCCATCACGATTCAAAAACTTACTACGAAGCATATGATGTGTGTCAAAGGACTAGCAGGCCATTGTGGAGGCATGAGCTACCTATGAATCCACAAATGATGTTACAACCCTTTGAGAAATGGGCGATAGATTTTGTCGAACCCATTCAACCCCAAGGGAAGAAGATAAGAGCAAGGTGCATTATCACCGTGACGAAGTATTTTACTCGATGGGTAGAGGCACAACCTCTAAAGGATTGTACATGCACAACTGCTAAAAAGTTCCTCTTTGAGTATGTACTGACGCAATTTGGGTGTCCAAAAATTCTGATGAGTGATCACAGTATGCACTTTCTGAACGAGATGATCAACGCACTAATAGAGGAATTTCAGGTATATCACCAAAAGAGCACACCTTATCACCATAGGATAATGGGACAGTGGAAGCATTCAATAAAGTGCTGGAGAATGCATTGACCAAGGTTTTCAATGCTTAATGAAGTGACTGGGAACTAAGCATACCCACAGTACTATTGGCCTATCAGATGACACACAATAATTTGACTAGACAAACACCCTATAGTCTTGTATATGGTGTTGAAGCAGTGATGCCCATGGAATACATTGTGCCTAGTATGCGCATAGAGGCGCTCATGGGTATGAAGGATCATGGAGTCCTAGAAGAGAGGCTCACGCAGCTGGCTGAGCTTGAGGAAGAAATATTTCTAGCTAGATTTCACCAACAGGTCCAAATCAGTGCGATAAAGCATGGCATGATCGACACATTAATCTGCACACCTTTAAGGTAAATGAACTAGTTTTGTTATATGACAGAAAGATTGATAAATTTCCAAGGAAATTTAGAATGCATTGGTTAGGGCCTTGTGTCATTAAGGAGATTATCGATGGAGGAGCAGTTCATCTGGTCAAATTGAATGGAGATCCCTTCCCAGTGTTACACTAAAATTTGTCACCGTGACTATTTGCAGTTAGTATGGCTCCATCAACTGTCATACTATCCTCCTTGGCAAGCCTCATACCTCTGCTCTCCATGTCAAACTCCAAGAAAGAGAGAAAGTCATTAAAAATCTATATATCTCTGGGTACGCAGTTTCTCTTAGCCTTACCTGCGTGTACGCACCCCAAGTTCACAATATCTGCGTACTTGTATGCTCTGTCTGTAAAGGGGAGGGTGCGTACTCCTGTAAAGGTCAAAAGGCACAAGTTTCACTCCAAAAAAGTTACTTGTAGTCATTTCTAGAGCATTCTAGAAGCTTGTTTGACGTGTATGGAGCGCCTCCAGATGGTTCATGTATCCCTATCAAAGAGGAACTTATCCCATCAAGAGGGGAGCTATCCCATCCAAAGAGGGGCTTATCCCATTGATGGTGGACCTGAATAACTTCCTCTAGAACAATATAAATACAGGCATTGGGCCAGAGGGAGGGGAGGTTGAAAGCTGAAAATTCCTAAGGGTAGATGCTGCTGGAATTAGGACTCCCTTGTAAAGCTTGAGAGGAGAGATTCCCATCCTTTCCTAGCCTTATTTGAGAGTGGGTGAGCTGATCAAAGTAAAGTAAAACTCTTGCTGGACCCTAGGAGGGACCTGCACAACACCAATTCTCAGGTTGTAATGGTTTCTTTTGTTTCCACTTAATACAAATGAACTCATTTTTCTCAACAGATTGTTATTTATGATTTGTTTCATATACTCCTTGGTCTGTATGATGGATATGTATTGTTTTATGAGTTTATCAGGTGCTATTTAATCTTTTGGCTTGTTAGTGAATGCAGGTTTCGAAGAGAAGGAGGAGCTCATCCGGATCGGCGAGGCTGGACTACTATAAAGCGTTGGACTAAAGGTATGTTAAAATCACCTGATTACTTGTATTTTCAATGCATGTTTAGAGAAAGGTAGTGTTTATTTGTCTTTTTTGTCACTAGAAAGCTTTTGCTTCTAGGGAGGTCGGTTGTGTCCGCACTATCGACTCTTTCCGCATGACAAAATGGCGACTCCACTGGGGAATCCATTGATGTGAATGATTTTTCCTTTGCATGAAATTTTGATATGAGAAAAGTCGTTCGTTTTCTGGTTTTTGGCTGTCTGACTGTGTTTTTGGGTGGGCTAGCTTAGGGTTAAATTAGATTTTAGTTTTTCTTTGTTTTGCTAGAAGTACGCAGCCTCTGCGTTGAGCACAGTGCGTACTTGTACGCACTGCAGCTTTGTGCACAGAGCGTACCTGCACCTGTGCAAACAGGTCGCCTGCATACCCTGTCAAAAGTAAGAAAATTTCAATTTTCTTCTTTTTTCCTTTTAGATTTTAGTTTTAATTTGTTTTTTCTACCCAGATCCACTGGTTTTCTGCCATAAATCTTCACCTAAGCTTGTTTCGTCAGTGTCGAGAGTTTAGTGAAATTCATAGAGATTTTGCCTTAGGGTTTGATTTTTGCACTGGTCCTGTGGTGACTTTGGCGTTAGAGGTTGTCAAACTTTGGATCTCCCTGGTTTTGTTCAGTCCTCTTAGGAGTCGGGCCTTTCATAGAATCCACCCTTGTGAGAAACCTACCTTTGTGTCTTCTCTTTGCGAATCTCGAAAAAGTTTGTTGATTGAACTTTGAATTTTATTCTTGAGAAAAAGAACAAAAGATTTTGATTTTTGTTTTTGACTGGTTTTTGGTTCTGCATTAACTAGTCCTTAGTTACATTTTGACTGAGTAAAACATCCAGGAATCATCTTTAGTAGGCTTTTGCCTCATTAGATTAGTTTTTAGGTGAATTTTCTCTTAGATTTACTTTTGAGTGAAATTGAGTTGATTTGATTGCCATAGCTTTTTTAACTTTGATTTTTGTTAAAGTAAGTTTTACATGCTTTATTAATTAGGAAAAATGCAAAAATATCTTTTGAAGGAAAGTTTGCTTTGGTAGCATTTGAGTCTTTGAAAGAAAAAGGAATTTTCGTGAAGTAATTAGTGGTCATGTGTTGTATGCTTTGGAAAAGATAAAGAGTTTGTTTCTTTGATTTTCATTGCCAAGAAAGTTGTTTTATATCAATTTTGCATTCTCCAACTCTCTTAGCTAGGGAATTCATTGAAAAAGAAAATTAGTATAAATCATCCTAAGTGCATCTTTTTAGTGGATTTCGGTCGAGTCTACACACCATCAGTTTCATTTCCACTACCTTTTGTCTTAAAAGAAAAGCCATAAAAATTAACGCTTAAATTAAAATCAACTTAGTAAATTTTTATTTACTAGGGCTTTGAAACACCAATATAGATCAGGCTAGTGTCTTGGAGTAGGAGAGTAATTAACTCTCCAAGACAGCAAAACCAAACAAGTAGCTCATCTTGTGGTAGGATAAATCCAAATGTTTCATTTGTACTCTGGGAAAGCTCCTCTTAAAGGAGAAGCACGAGACCGTGTCCGAACCAGTGAGGGGATCAATCCTCCTTCATTGGGAAAGACGCCAGATACGCACGTACTACAAACGGTAAACCTCGGATTATTGTCGAGGAGCCTAGGGTCACTTGTCAGTAAACCTTGGATTATTGTCAAGGAGTCGGCAAGGGGATTGAGCTTGTTACTCTGCCCTTGCGTGCTATCAGGTCGTAGACTGTTCCCCCAGGTATATTTGTTGCTATTGGTAACCTTAGTGACCATTATCTTTAGGATTCTACCGAGGTGACGGTGGAGGGAAGATCCCACTGTACTTGGAGCAGACGTCGGCTAGACTCACTTGGATTTTTCGAGGGGTTCACTTCACTCGAGACGGTTAAAGTGGAGGAACTTGTGCCGATCTATTCATTAAGCAGGTTGCTGGGGTAATTGTTCTGCCCACCACTTCTATACTGAATTCGGCGATGTTGGGTTTCATCTCCAACTAGCGTTTTTGGTCTGGAAGGCTACTGTTTGTGTATGGTTTGACGCCCTAGATTCTTTAGGCGTGTGATTCAAATTTGTTTGGTTCTTTAGAGACTTTAGGTGGTTTGCTTTGAGATTTTACTTTCTTTGCGTGTGCAGTAGTTAAAAGTATTTAACTGTGGCTGAATTACCGAGACAGTCCCGTAGACTTCGGAGCAAGTCTCCTGAGATTGTTACCGTGGCCGATTTGTTGAGGAAGTCCCGTAGACTTCGGGGCGAACCTCCTGAAGAGGTTCCGGGTCATTACGAAGGTTTGAAAGTCCTTGTAACTCCTAGTGGCAGTAAAGTAGGTTCACCTGAAGAAGGAGAATCGTCGTTGGTAGTCCATCCAGATTACCAAGGTCTAGAAACAGGTTATAATCCCGAAGCTGTTGCAGTTTCTGAGCTTGCTGGTAGTTTTTCATCTACTAGTGATATAGGCGAAGAACCTGAAATATCTGAACCTATTACTCCAACTTCTAGTGCACCTACTTCACCTAGGGTAGAAAGAGTCATCACCAAAAATCTTCCTGCTGGTTTGATAGCTATTGAAGAACTTGCTCCAGAGGAAGAATTTGGCGTATCTATCCTTGAATATCAACCTACTATTGATCTAAGGGAGCGTGAATCTATCTTTTACAGTCCTCCTAGAAGTACTACTTGGTACCTTTCGTTAACCAATTACTTAGACAACTCAGGGATAAGTTTTTCTTCACCTCGTACTCCTTTTCCACCTGGAGGTATTTATACTCCTGTAAATATGTCTGTTCAGTCGTCCGTGTTCACTCAATCTCCTGAATCTTTCTTGTACGGCGGTCCTTCTGTTCCCTTCGGGTATCAGTCACTCTCTGGTACTTTTGCGGGAGCATCTCCTCAACCCATTGAACATGGGTTATTAGCTGGAAATAATGGTAACAAACCGTTGGGTGTAGGAGACATTTACATGATGTCAGGTTTAGTTCTCGGTTCTCAACCTCAAGGTGGCCAATTACCGCCTGGGGGGCAACCTCAAGGTACACAAGTTGCGTCTGGGGGGCAACCTCAAGGACAGTATGTACCCATAGTACAATACATTCCTCAAGGTCAACCCCAGCCTCAATATGTACCCCAGGGTCAACCTCAGTATCAATTCATAGCTCAAGGTCAACCCCAGTATCAGTATTTACCTCAAGGTTATCAACCTCAAGGTCAATACTCGAGTCAAGGTTATCAACCACCTCAAGGTCAATCTTACGTTCAAGGTTCAGGAAATGTACCTTTTAATTATCAATCCTACCCTCAATCCGGTTATGGATCTCAGTATCCTCAGCCTGTCATGGGTCAATACCCCGGAATGAACATAGTGTGGGATCCATCGCAAGTTCAACAGATATTGCAGCCAAGCGTACAGTTGTCATCTCAAGCTGGACAACCCTTAGTTGCTGGTCCATCCCAGCAACCAGTCCAGTCTAATGTTCAAACTTCTGTACCCTCGGTAGTTACTCAGTCGCCAATTGTACCTAGTACTCCATCTCAAACGACTGCTACAACTACCGCAACATCTGCTCCTTCCACCACACTTGCTTCTGGAGTATCGACAACTCCGGTTTCTATCGTCTCTGCAACTACTCCTCAGACATCTTTACCATTGTCTGGATCTACGATTCAAACTACGGTTCAGATGCCTGTAGGACAACCTGGTTTAAGTACGGTTGTCACTAGTAAACCTCGATTCGCTTATCAACCGTACCAGGGACAGTACCAATACGGGCTTGTTGTCCAACAGCCGGTTTACCAGTATCAACCGTACCCTGGGTACACTTATCAACAACCTCAGCAACCCCAGTACGGTCCGGTCAATCCTAGTTTTCGAGGAGGATACAATTCCCGAATGCGATACCTATTCCAAGTTATCCTGGATATCCTCCTCCTGGGACTGGTCTTGTGACCCAGAGTTTTAGGGATCCTAATCGGCAGTTACCATTTATCGCAACTTTGGATTTACCAGACTTGTCGCGCCTAACGAACGATCCAATAAATTATCTTCCGTTCTGGCCGCCAATGCCAAATAAGTTGCCCAGCGATATACCCAAGTTCGAAGGTAAGTCTGGAGAGGATCCGTCCAATCATGTGATGATTTACCACCTCTGGTGTGCTTCAAATTCCATCTCGGATGATTCGATCCGCTTACGTCTTTTCCAGCGTACGCTCATTGGTCTCGCGGCCAAGTGGTACATTGAGTTACCACGGGCCTCTTTTTACAATTTTAGTCAGTTAGCTACCTCGTTCCTAACTCATTTTTAGTTGCCGGTCAGATATGATAATGGCACGGAGCTACTAACTTCACTAAAGCAGTCGACGTCCACTTATATTTCCGATCATATACATGAATGGAGACGTCGACGGCGATTAGTGAAAGTTTTTATCCCAGACCAAATCTTAGCTGAATGGTTTGTTAAATCATTATTACCGAAGATTACTGAAGATGTAGCTAAGGCCGGAGTAGTTACTGAGGAGCAAGTAATTGCTCAAGCGCAGTACCTTGACTTAGTTTACACTCAGTCAGGTACGTTACACGAAAAGATCCCAGATCTTCCAAAGTCAAATCAAATCGCTGCTGCTCCTTCGGGATCTCATGCTGCTTATGGCATGATTGGTACGGTAAATACTAAAAGCAAGAAGAAATCTTCAAAGAATTATTCGCCCATTATAACCTTACCAGATTCCCCGACAGGAGAGTCTTCTCCTGAAATTTCCGCTGATATTCACTCTGTAGAGTCATCTACGGCTAAATCAAAAAACGGTGGGAAGAAGAAAGGTAAGAAGAAAAGTAAAGCAGACAAGACTCGAAAGGAGAAAATAGAAAAGTCGGAAACCAATGACGAAAAGCGCAAACCTCGATATCCTTGTCTTATTTGTGAAGAGGATCATTTTACAAGAGATTGCCCCCATCGGGCCGAGGTTGTGAAAATCGTCAAAGGTTCCTCAACTCCTGTTGTTTTGAAAGATCCATTTCCAAAGCAGGAGAGTAAGATGATAGGTTCTTCCTCGGGTGCCACTGAAGAACCCATATTGATGATGTCTCATGTAAGGATTGCGACTCGATCGCAAGATTATGGTAGTAAAAGTCCTGTTGATGGATCGAAAGAAGCAGAATCTTCTCATTGAAATCCATCAACCTCAGCTCCTGGTTCCGATCCACTACAGATCGAGAAACCTAACCCTAACTTAGTAATAAAACCGCCCGCCAAGGGTGTACTTCGAAGGTCTGCTTTCAATCCACATGCGAGCACGGCCCAGAATTACAACATTGTTGAGGATTTAGCTGTTTCACCCTCAGCGATTTCGGCTTTAGAAGTGCTGCAATCGTGCCCGGCATAGCGAAAATTACTTTTGTCGGCTATAGGAGCTGTTGATGTTCAGGACCCGAACCTCATAATCTCTGATCTAGAAAATAGTACACTGTGTTTACCTCATCAGATGGCTTTCCAGATCCCAGTGATAGTCAAAAACAGGCCTATTCATCGGACTGTAATTGATGAGGGAGCTTCCATGTGCATTATGTCGATACAGTGTTGGAGATCGCTTGGCTCTCCTTCACTAAACCAATCCCCGACAATTCTTAAGGCCTTTGATGGCCGTGGGTTCCATCCGTTTGGCATTCTACAGGATTTGCCTATAGGGGTTGAAGGAAAAACCGTTAGTCTAGATGTGGAGGTGGTTGATGCCCCTCTAGACTACAACCTTCTTTTGGGTCGAAGTTGGTCTTACGCTATGACAGCGGTCGTTTCATCGGTCTTCAAAGTAATAAAGTTTCCACATAATGGAAAGATCGTAACCATAGACCAGCTGGCTTATTTTTCATCCGACCCAGCCTCTTCAGAGAGTATCCATCATGTCGGCAAAACGACTATCCCTTACAAGGATGTTGGCATAGGATTAGTTAAAGATGCCGGTTTACTGGGAACTTTTCCTTTTCCTCCAATCAACGCCGTGTCTTCATTTGCATCTATTCATATGATTACTTCAGACACTATTATTTATGACGATCCTTGGATCGTTCCTTCTGAATCTGAGATAGACTCATTCGGTGATGCAATGCCTTTGAGTCCGTATGAAATAGCATATGAAGCCGTGCAGTCTTTTACCGATCCAAGTTCAACCAAAATCGACCAAATGAATGTGGTCCATGAGGAATCCCTTTTCGCGTCAACCTTGGAATTAATAACGTTTCCCGAAGTTGTGTCATCTGACGAACAACTTTGTGAAGTCCTGTGCGTAGACGATTTACCATGGGAAGATCTTCATCATAGATCTTCGTTTTTACCTGAGGATGATCATTTTGAAAACGATTTTTCATCAATCTTTACAGCTGAATATGTCAAAGCCGCTCAGAGTCCAATGAAACATCCTGATTCAGAGCTGAATTTGGGAAACATTTCTCGCACTATTCCCATTGACATTTCAGTAAAGCCTAGAATTGTTGAACACATTCATATAGGTGCCTCGTGTTCAGATGACGAAATTCAAACATACAAGGCCCTATTTCAAGAATTCCGCGACGTGTTTGCCTGGTCTTACGAGGAAATTCCAGGAATTGATCCCGCCATTATTGTCCATGAAATCAAAACTTACCCGGACGCTAAACCCGTCCGGCAATGTTTGCGTCAGATTCACCCATGAAAAGCGGCTGTGATTAAAGCAGAAGTTGAGAAGCTGTTGAAAGCAGGTTTCATTTATCTGATCCCGTTAACAGATTGGGTATCAAATATTGTTCCGGTTAACAAAAAACAGGGAACAATTAGAATATGTATCGACTATAGGGATATCAATCGTGCTTGTCCCAAGGACAACTATCCAACACCCTATATCAATCAAATAATTGATGATTGTGCCGGTAGTGAAATATTTTCTTTTATGGACGGTTTTTCCGGTTACAACCAAATCAATATTCTACCTGCCGATCAACCAAAAACGGCTTTCATTTGTCCATGGGGGACATTTGCTTATTGAAAATTACCTTTTGGACTTAAGAATGCCGGAGCCACTTTTCAAAGGGCGATGTCTTATGCATTTCATGACATCAAGCACATTGTGCAACCGTATCTCGATGATTTGCCTGCTCACTCCTTACATCGAGCTGATTACCTTGTCCATTTACGCGCAATTTTTATGAGGTGTAGGCATTATCGTATATGGTTGAACCCACACAAATGTTTCTTCTGCATAGAAGTGGGACGATTGTTGGGATTTGTAGTTTCAAAAGCCGGCATTCGCGTCGATCCCTCGAAGGTAGAAGTTATCATCAAATTGCCTCCTCCTTCGAGTCTGCGCCAACTCCAAAGTTTGCAGGGGAAAGCAAACTTTTTACGCCGATTCATTCCTAACTACGCCGAGATTACCAAGGGTTTTACCCGGTTGTTGAAACAAAATGCTCAATTCTCTTGGGATGAGATAGCTCAGAAATCTTTTGATGCGGTAAAGCATGAGTTGACCCATGCACCGTTGCTGCATCCTCCCAACTACAAGCAGGATTACTTTTTGTACCTCACCGCCGCTCATTCCACCATTGGAATGGTCTTAGTCCAGGAAGATGAATTCGGAACGGAACATGTGATCTATTATCTTAGTCGGACGTTAAATCCCACTGAGCTCAAATATTCACATGTGGAGAAATTGGCCTTGGCAGTTGTTCAAGCTGTCCAGCGTTTTCGTCACTACATTCTTCTCCGTAAAACTACAGTCATTTTGGATTGCAACCCTATGATCTACATTTTGACTAAACAATTGCTAGGGGGCAAGTACTCTAAATGGATTGTTATCTTGCAGGAGTTCGACTTGGAATTTGAAAAGTCTAAGTCTAAGAAATCTTTAGTTTTTGCGGAATTGATGTGTGATTTCCCGCGTGCTGACACAGAAACTGTGGTAGAGGAACCCATTGCGAACGAATCTTTGTTTCTCATCAGCACTCTAGATCCGTGGTATGGGGATATAATTGTCTATCTCCAAACCCAATCCTTTCGGCCCGAACTTTAAAAGTCGAAACGTCGAAAAATTCGATTCCAGTCCCAACAGTAAAAAATCATTGGAGATACTCTTTATCGCCGTGGGGCAGACTTGGTTTTTCGTCGTTTCTTAACTCACGAAGAGGCAGAAAGGGTTATGAATGACTGTCATTCTGGAGCGTGTGGCGGTCATATGTCTGGGTATGCCATAGCCCAGAAGGTGTTGCGTGCTGGCTACTTTTGGTCGTCCATGTTTAAAGATTGTATCATTGCGGTCCGAAAATGCCACAACTGTCAAGTGTTTGATCGCAAGATGCGCGCACCACCTGCTCCTCTCCACCCTATAATTGTCGTTTGTCCTTTTTCCAAATGGGGTATCGATTTTATTACATGTAACCCTCACTCGGCCGGGGGGCATGCGTATATCATCCTTGCGGTTGATTATTTTACTAAGTGGGCCGAGGCGATGCCTACATTCGAGGCAGACGGCAAGACAACTGTGATTTTCGTATTCAATCACATTATTGCTAGGTTTGGTGTCCCACAATCGATAATTACTGACCATGGGCGCCATTTTCGAAACATTATGATGACAGAACTTACAGGCCAGCTTGGTTTGCGTCACGATAGCTCAACTCCTTATTATCCACAAGCCAATGGCCTGGTTGAGTCAATCAACAAAGTTTTAGTTATCATGATCCGACGAATCATTGGTATTCATCGGTCGAATTGGCACAACATGTTATTTTCCGTGCTTTGGGCGTATTGAACCTCAGTGAAAACATCAACAGGGTTCACTCCTTTCCAACTAGTTTATGGTTTGGAAGCAGTGCCGCCCATTGAATGCGAAATCCTGTCACTTCAAATGGCTGTCGAATTACTTCCAGCTACTTCCGAAGAGGAGAAGCGTCTATTATACTTAGCTCAATTAGATGAGACTCGACGTGACGCTGCATTGGCAATCGAGACTCACGCAAAATGGATGAAAGCTCAGTATGATCGCAACGTGACCCCTCGTAATTTTTCAGAAGGAGACCTAGTGATATTATATGATCAAGCTAACGATAAATTAGGTGCTGGGAAATTCGTTCCTATGTGGCATGGGCCCTACATTGTCAAGTGAAAGCTAGAAAAAGGGGCCTATGAGCTGGTATATTTTGATGGGGACTCTTTGGGTAAGCCCAAAAATGGACTTTACCTAAAGAGGTATTATGCTTAAATGATGGGTATGGAGATTTAGTTAGGTTATTTTTTTCTTTCTAGCTCGTGTGTTTTTTAGTATAGACAGTGTGCTTAGCTTAGAGAGTGTGTTTTTCATCGTTATTCTGGCTTATCTTGGTTTTACTCTTGATATTGCAAATGTCGACACCTCTCCAAACGTACATTGGATTTGCTGATGGTGCTTGCCGTAGTACACGGAATATCTCTTCCGCAGCTTGGGTTATCTATTCGCCCTCTGACGAGTTAGTTTCTATGCATGGGGTGAGCCTCGGTCAAACAACAAACAACATTACCGAATACAGTGCAGTGATTGAGTTATTATCTGAATCTATTTCGTTTGGGATTCGGAGTTTGATAGTGAGGTTAGATTCTGAACTCGTTGTATTACAGCTTAATAGAGTTTATTCCATTAGAAATCTAGTGTTATTAAGGTTATTTTTGAGAGTGCACCTCTTGGAACGTGAATTTGATTACATTGAATATCAGCATATTCCAAGGTCATTAAATACATTAGCAGATGCAATTGCTTCTCGAATGTTAGACAGACATTTGCGATAATCATACATGTAAATTTGAAAACATTTCATCATACATGTTTAACAAGATAAGCCAGTAATAATGATATATATAGATAGGAGTGTGTCAAAATATACATCTTCTTTGATCATAGGTTGAAAACACCTTATGATCGGCAAAAATGATAAGTATAAAAAACCAAAACGTCACATGTGTCTACAAAAAGTGACTAGCCAATCACTGGTGGTGCTCTCTATACGACACCACTGCCCGCGCTACCCTACACAGGAACCTCCTGAAAGGTCCTGGGACTGCGACCACATAGCGTTGAAGTCGGATAGGAATATCGTCTATAGTCGTCTCTGGTATGTCTGCGGTAAGACGCTCTAGGTCCTGTTCCAACTCGGCTAAGGTCTCTGCGGCCGCATCCTGTGGGGCCGGTGCTGGTGCAACTGGTACTCTCCTCTCGAATGGCTGGAGATTGGCCGGACGCTGTGGACCTACATCTGCATTTTGAAAATTGTCACTATTAGTTTTGAGACGATATAAAAAACAAAAATAAATAAATAATTTAAAAACTTGTGAAAAATGAAGTACCTCTGTCATCCCATTGTTCTCCTTGTGGAAGAGCCATGTTCGGACAACTCCCACTCCCTCATCAGGATGTCGGGCCATCACCGCAACCCATCGCATCAACTTTGGCTCCCGAGGAGGCCCAACAGCAACAGTGAGATGCTGCGATATCAGCATCGGAACTCTCTCTAGGGCAAAGCTCACAACTAAAGGCCCATACCCAAAGGTCTTTAATTGCCCTTTCTTTGCCCTAGTCAGTTGGCCTTTCATATTGGCCAACACAGAATCGCACCAGTTGAAAATGGTGCCTCGGTAGCAATCAATCGCCATCCGCATTTGGGACCCAGTGGCAATATGCAAAGCGACTGCGCCGCAGAGTCTGGTAACTGTAAAGGAAATTACCATAAGTTCAGGCAGGGATATGTATTTGATTTCTATCCCTTTCTCCTGGTGCTGATTATTGCACCACTCTAGCCAGACACTAGCAAGGGATTGGCCACCCGGCCTAGTCCCGGACAGAGTCAGTTGCTCGCCCCTATTGGGCAAACCAGTGAGAAAATATATGTCTGAGGGCTCTATCTCGAGCTGGTGCCCTCCGATGTAAAAGCATTGATCCTGAACGTTCCACCTTTCAACCAGCCACTCTAAGAATCGCACCTGGGCCCTCATGCCAGGTATGGCCCAGTATTTGTAGAGACCGCATGCCTTCAAAGCATCAATGGAAGGTTGATGATCTATTGCGGCCAAATCGACATCTTCGTGTTCTCTTTCGCGCCAATCAAGCATGGTGGGCAATCTACACACCAGAAAACATCCATTAGGATTCACTAAATCAAAAATTAATGGTTCAAATTTGAGATTTGGGGGTTTAAAAATGCTTTGCGCGGAGTACGCACCCCGCGTTCAGAAATAGAGCGTGGGTACGCAACTGCTCTGAAGGTAGGCTGCGTACACCTGCCATTTTTCCAATGGAGAAAATGTTGGGGTACGCAGGTCACCCATGGGGGACCTGCGTACCCCGAAAAGCGGATCTTAAAACCCCAAAGCCCCTAAAAAATCAAACTAAGGCCTAAAATGAAATTCTAAACGGATGAAAACAAAGAGGAGGATGTTGTGAAGTACCTGAAAGAGACGGCGCTTGATTCCAACGGTCGGATTCTCCACAAAGTCCACGGGAAGTTTCTTGCCAAAAGCCCTTTTCTCTCCCTCAACAGTAAAATGGTAAAACTGACATGGTAAAAGGTCTTTTTATAGGTTGTTTGGATAAATGAATGCTAAGTTTGTTTATTTTTCACCATGGAAGGATATTTTTCAATGTATTTTTGCCTATCTTAAACAGGTATGAGTAATGTGTCGTTTTTATGCAGGACAAAAGGACTTTCAAGGAAAATTATCATTTTTCACGAACCAAAACATCAGAGTCATCTTTTAAGCCCTTTTTTGACTCCTAAAACATGAAAAGATTGCCGAGCGTTTCTTTTACACTCGTTAAAACAGAATTAAAAGACGGTCCCCTTATAGCCCTTTTCTGACCGTAAAAATAGGAAAAGATTGTCGGGTTTTTGTCGTTTCAAACTCGATACTGGAAATAAAACGACGTGTCCTTGATCGCTTTTTACTTTTCAGGTCAGAGGCACTAATCATGAAAGTACTCCTTGATCGCAAGATCAAGCGGTTCTCTCAAGTATTATTTTATACTTTTTCGGGCTTGGGAAACACAACTTTACGAAAAAGTTCAACATGGAGTCTTCTTAAGTTTTTTCAAACTCTCTAAAAATGAAAAATGCCGAGTTTCTCCTATACTGGACTCGTTAAAATTTCACAGTAAAGGACCTGTTCGATTACAAACAGGAACGGACCACTCCTTCTTAGGGTTCGAATCAAAACTAAGTTGGACTCATCCGAAGGATGAGCTTATAATCAAGCATATGTTATCCTCCTCAAGCTTGTAAAAAATAAAGAGTTACTTGCCAGAAATGGTGGGGGAAAAGAGAGAAAAATGAGCCTATTTGTTATCCTTTGTCTCAGAAGAAGCCTTATTACCACTCTTGAACACGACACTTTGCATTCACCTGGGTTGGGAAACCCTTTGCCTCACAGTTGATCAAACCACAGTGAAAGTCTTCGGCCGGGTATTAACTTTGGGTCAAATGTCACCAAGCCATTTGTCATGTCGTTATGTGTTCAAGAGGTCTCTGCATATAAACCATTCATCCAAAAAATACCCGTCATCCATCTTGACCATCCCTGAGTCAGTCGTTACAGCTACATTTCTTCAACTTGATCTATGATTTCGTGTTGTGGGCTTGCCTGCAACGGGTCGCTTTGTATCGACATCAGCACATTATCTAGAAAGATGACCTAGGAATTGTCAGTACCTTGAAGTCTGCATGCATCAATGGCAGGTTTCTCGCCTTTGATGACGGTTTACATCATTGACTTTCGATCGAAGGATTCCGTGAAATGTTCGACACCAACTCATTCATTCACATCTCATGGATTGTACTGGGTACTTTGAGAACCATTGACATCACTGGTGGTCTCTCTCACGCTTTTTAACAGTTTACATCATTGACTGGTAATCAAGTGGTTTCTACCATGTTCGAAATCAACTCATTTATTCGCATGGATAGAATCGTACCTGTTCGGGAAGTAGAAATGAAGACCATGGATGTAGTTTCCACCATCCAGGCTGCAAGGAGTTTTGTATTCATTATATAGTAGACCAACTATAAATAGATGGCTACATCCATACTGTGTCTACAAAAAGTCTATGATTATGATGTACTGCAAAATCATTCCTGTATCAGAGCAGTAGATAGTCAATTAGTTAAAGTTTTCAATCTGAGTATGGGAATGCCTACCTCAGCGATGATATGATTTTATATACGTATTTTGTGTTGAATACTTGCAGGTTCCGACTGGGCTCTCCACAAGATAATCCTTGAAATGATAAAGTACTCCACCCTTCGTAGATGATATGAAACCCTTATCTACTACAGGCTTCGCACTTTAGGGGGCAATCTGTTACACTAAAATTTGTCACCATGACTATTTGCAGTTAGTATGGCTCCATCAACTGTCATACTATCCTCCTTGGCAAGCCTCATACCTCTGCTCTCCATGTCAAACTCCAAGAAAGAGAGAAAGTCATTAAAAATCTATATATCTCTGGGTACACAGTTTCTCTTAGCCTTACCTGCATGTACACACCCCAAGTTCACAATACCTGCGTACTTGTATGCTCTATCTGTAAAGGGGAGGGTGCGTACTCCTGTAAAGGTCAAAAGGCACAAGTTTCACTCCAAAAAAGTTACTTGTAGTCATTTCTAGAGCATTCTAGAAGCTTGTTTGACGTGTATGGAGCGCCTCCAGATGGTTCATGTATCCCTATCAAAGAGGAACTTATCCCATCAAGAGGGGAGCTATCCCATCCAAAGAGGGGCTTATCCCATTGATGGTGGACCTGAATAACTTCCTCTAGAACACTATAAATATAGGCATTGGGCCAGAGGGAGGGGAGGTTGAAAGCTAAACATTCCTAAGGGTAGATGCTGCTGGAATTAGGACTCCCTTATAAAGCTTGAGAGGAGAGATTCCCATCCTTTCCTAGCCTTATTTGAGAGTGGGTGAGCTGATCAAAGTAAAGGAAAACTCTTGCTGGACCCTAGGAGGGACCTGCACAACACCAAGGCTCAGGTTGTAATGGTTTCTTTTGTTTCCACTTAATACAAATGAACTCATTTTTCTCAACAGATTGTTATTTATGATTTGTTTCATATACTCCTTGGTCTATATGATGGATATGTATTGTTTTATGAGTTTATCAGGTGCTATTTAATCTTTTGGCTTGTTAGTAAATGCAGGTTTCTAAGAGAAGGAGGAGCTCATCCGGATCGGCGAGGCTGGACTACTATAAAGCGTTGGAATAAAGGTATGTTAAAATCACCTGATTACTTGTATTTTCAATGCATGTTTAGAGAAAGGTAGTGTTTATTTGTCTTGTTTGTCACTAGAAAGCTTTTGCTTCTAGGGAGGTCGATTGTGTTCGCACTATCGACTCTTTCCGCATGACACCCAGGAAAGGTGAATGGCAGTCGATTGAAGCCATACACCGGTGGTCTACCCATGTGACTATATGAAGGTCGCGTAGTCTTAATGCTCCAGGCAACTGAAAGGAGGCACGAACTATAAACTACACTACCCGAGTTGGGGAGCTGCGTGATTGGAGGATTGTACGAAGCAAGGAAGTGTCACAGGGTTTGTGGCAGCGCGAAAGGAGCTGCGCTACACAAGGAGAGATCACACAGGTCGGCCCGAAAGTGACTGTTAAAGTCACTGTTCATGATTTGATAGTAGAAATGCAGCCAAATCAAGCAGGTGGCTGACGTTTAAGATGAAATTTATGGGTCATATCCTTGAAAATTTGCCACCAATCCAGCATTGATGAACCAAATTTGGGGGGAATGGTCAGATTTGAACTGAAAATGCCCGGTAAATTATAGGTGGCTGCCTAGTGTAAAACACTTGGCATTTTGAGAATTGAGTTGTTGAGCTCTCAAGCGCACATGAACTAAGAATTCTTCGAGGCTCTGATAGTGAGTTCAGGATTTGATAACTTACCAAAGATGTCACAAGCATTTTTTATTAGCATTATGTCAACACCTACCATAGCTATGGACACCAAAGCAGTAAAAACTGAGGAGGATATGCCGGAAATTGTTATGGAGGCCGAAGAAGCTTATCGAGAGGTTTTTGAAGTATTAGTAGAAGTCCCCAAATCACTAAGGATGTCGAGATCAAAGTCCACCCCAACCAAGGAGAGCACCAAGGATAAGAAGGGAAATCAGCCTGTAATACCAGTGCGTGCATAACTGAGAAGAAACCCACCGAAGGACAATCCCACCGTACAGGAAAAGGATAAAGCCATCAATCTGGAGTCGGAGAAGGGATAAATTGAAGACATCCCGATGGATGAGGAGGATATGGGGATAGACTTGGAGGAAGTTAAATCCCAGGGTGGTGATCCTATCACTCAGTTTCTTGAGTACATCCCTCTGTGGAAGGGCAAGACCAACATGCCAAAATATATCGATGAGAGCAAGGTCCCCTTGCAAACCCCTCTATTGCCAGATGAAATTGTTTTTGAAGGACCGTGCTTGGGGTGGGTTCCTATGTTAAAACTTGAAGACTAGGACTTGGTTCACCATGAAAGGTTCCCACACTTGGCAATTGAGCAACTGATGTGCCGCATTATCGACACAACCACTGGAATGACTACATTGGAGCCGTGGAGGTGGCTTGTTACACAAAAATATCGTCACCATGATTATTTGCAGTCAGTATGGGTCTATCATCACTTGTACTGTCCTCCTAAGCAAGTCTAAGACCTCAGCTCTTCAAATCAAGCTTTAGAAGTGGGAGAAAGACATTAAATATCAATGTAACTCTGCTTCCGCACTTTCTCTCATGGTCACCTGCGATCCCGCACCTTCTGTGTACAAAATCTGCGTACCTACCCGCTCTGTTCCTAACGGTGTGGGTGCGGACCCTTGTGAAAGTCAAAAGGCGCAAGTTTTATCTTAAAAAACTCACTTTGGGCTAATTCTAGAGTTTTCTAGAAGGAATTTTGACGTGGATTGTTCGCTCTGAGGTGGTTCATGCATCCCAAAAGAGAAGGAGCTAATCCCTTGACTAAAGGAGCTATCCCTTTGAAGGAGGGCTTTATCCCTTTGAAGGAGGACCTAGTAACTTCCCTCCATTGCACTATAAATACAGGCATTGGGGTGAGGTCTAGGGAGGTTAGAAGCTGAACATTTTGAGGGTAAATGCTGGTGAAATTAAGACTCTTTGGTTGAGCTTGAGAGGAGAGATCACATACCTCTTGGTTCCATTGGAGAGTGAGTGAAACTTGTCAAGGTAGAGGAGACATCTTGTTGGACCCTGGGAGGAGCTTGTACAGCATCAAGGCAAAGGTTGTAAGGTTCTTCTTCTTTTGAATTAATACAATCAAACTCATTTTTCTCAACAAGTATCTTATGTTATTTGTTTCATGGACTCCTTGACTTTCATGTTAAATATGTTTTATGAAATTGGTTTTTCAGGTGCTATTTAATGTGTTTGCCTTGTTTGTGTTTGCAGATTCGCGAAAAGGAGCTCATTTGGATCAAAGGAGCGAGGGCATCCACAAGCTTGCGTTGGACCAAAGGTAGGCCCTAAAAACACTTGTTTTCTAATTGTTTATTAAAGAATATTTAGAGAAAGATAGTGTCTGGTTGGTTTGCTTGTCGTTAGGTCTTATTTAGATTCTAGGAAGGTCTATCTTGTCCGCAAGATCGACACATTTCGTGCGACAAAATGGCGACCATACTGGGTACTTGATTGTTTTCTTTGTCTATACTTTGACCTGAGAAACTGTATTTTCTGTTTCTGTTTTTGACTTGATGATTGTGGGATTGGGTGAATTTAATTAATTTTGTGTTAGTTTTCATTTTTCATAATTTTGGGAGAGGTACGCACCCTCTGAGTTAAGCACAGTGCGTACTAGTACGCACTTTTGCTTTGTGCACAGAGCGTAGACGCACCTGTGTAAACAGGTTGCCGCGTACCCTGTCAAAAATTTGAAAAATTTTAAAATTTTCTCTTTTTTATCAGTTTAGAATTTGTTTATAGGTTTTAGCCATTGCCCAGACCTGCTTGTTCCCTGTCAATAACTTTCCTTGGTTTGATTTCATTAGCATTAGGGTTTTAGGTGGAATTCCTAGGAATTTTGCTTGTTGGGTTTGTTTTTCGTTTTTGGTTGTGTAGTGGCTCTGAGCTTAGAAGCCATAGGGACCTCAGATTACCTTGGTGTCTACCAGTCTTCTTATGAGTCTAACCATTTATGAAATCTCCCCTTGTTGAGGAATCCGCTTTGAGTTTTCTCATTTCAAAATTTCGAAAAGCTTGTAGTTGAAAGTTTGGAATTTTCATTTAAAAAAAAAAGAAAACGAAAGATTGGTTGTTTTTTGACTAATTGTGATTCTGCATAAATTAGTCCTTAGCTCACATTTAGCTAAGTAAAACATCCTCAAAAAGACTTTTTGTAAGCTTTGACTCCAAGTAGATTTTTATAGTTTGTAGCTCTCAAAGTTAGTCATTTTCATTAGTTTTGATTGTTTTATTTACAAAATATAAAAAATCTCTTTTGAAAAGTTTGTTTTTGTAGTGATTGAGTGCTTTGAAAAGAAAAGGGAAATTTGTGTGAAATAGCTAGTTGTCTCGTTTTTGAGTGCTTTGAAAAGGAAAAGCTCTTCTTTTAATTTGTTTAATTGAGAAAGATTTGTGTTTACCAAGAATTTGCATTCTCAAACTCTTTCTTAGTTTAGAAGTTAATCGAAGAGAAAAGATTGTTTAAATCATCTTAGGTGCATTTTTTTAGTGATTTCGAGTCGAGTCTTTACACCACGAGTTTCATCTCCGCCACCTTTTGACTTAAACAACAACCACCAAAATTAACTCTTAAAGTAAAATTCACCTAGTAACATTTTATTTCTAGGGCTCTGATACACCAACTTAGCTTAGGCTAGTGTCTTGGAGTAGGAGAGTAATTAACTCTCCAAGACAGTGAAAACAAACAAGTAGCTATATCTTGTGGTAGGAAGAAATCCAATTGTTACATTTATGCTCTGGGAAAGATCCTCTTAAAGGAGAAGCACGAGATCGTGTTCGAACCAGTGTGGGAATCAATCCTTCCTCATTGAGAACGACGCCAGATATTCACGTATTAAAAATGGTAAACCTCGGATTAACCATTGTCGAGGAGCCTGGGGTCACTTGTTGGTAAACCTTGGATTATGTCAAGGAGCCTACAAGGGGATTGAGCTTGCTACTCTGCCCTTGCGTGCGTATCGGATTGTAGACTGTTCCCCCAGGTGTATTTGTCTTAGTTGGTAACCTTAGTGGCCATATCCTTTAGGATTCTTCCTGAGGTGACAGTGGTGGGAAGATCCCACTGTACCTGGAGCAAACGTCGGCTAGACTCACTTGGATTTTCTAGGGGGTTCACTTCACTCGAGACGGTTAAGTGGAGGAACTTGGTCCAGTCTATTCATTAAGAAGGTTGGCGGGGTAACTGTTCCAACCACCATTTCTGTACTGAATTCTGCGACGTTGGATTTCATCACCAACTAGTGTTTTCGGTCCGGAAAGTTACTATTTGTGTGTGTTTGATATCTAGATTCTTTAGGCGTGTGATTCATATTTGTTTGGTTCTTTAGAGGCTTTAGGTGGTTTTTATTGAGATTTTACTTTGTTTGTGTGTGAAGTAGTTAAAAGTTTTTAACAGTGGCTGAATTACCAAGACAGTCCCGTAGACTTCGGGGCCAGTCTCCTGAGTTTGTAACCGTGGCTGATTTACTGAGGAAGTCTCGTAGACTTCGGGGCCAACCTCCTGAAGAAGTCCCGAGCCATCTTGAAGGCTTGAAAGTCCTCGTAACTCCTAGTGGCAGTAAATTTGG
Organism: Pinus tabuliformis; assembly: GCA_031772625.1. Lineage (NCBI taxonomy): Eukaryota > Viridiplantae > Streptophyta > Pinopsida > Pinales > Pinaceae > Pinus > Pinus tabuliformis. The sequence continues at coordinate 856,408,008 of CM062805.1, read as the reverse complement.
GTCACCTGAAGAAGGAGAGTCTTCATTGGTTGTACATCCTGATTACCAAACTCTAGTAACAGGCTATAATCCTGAATCTATTTCGGTTTCCGAACTTGCTGGTAGCTTTTCATCTACTAGTGATATAGGTGAAGAACCTGAGATATCTGAACCTGTTACTCTGACATCGGGGTTTGTCTCTCCAACTTCTAGTGCTCCTAATTCACCTAGGGTAGAAAGAGTAATCACTGAAAATCTTCCTTCTGGTTTGATAGCTATTGAAGAACTTGCTCTGGAAGAAGAAGTAGGCATCCCTATCCCTGAAAATCAACCTGTTATTGATCTAAGGGAGCGTGAATCAATTTTTTACAATCCACCTAGAAGTACTACTTGGTATCTTTCTTTGACTAATTATTTGGAAAACCCAGTGTTAAGTTTTTCACCACCTCGTGCTCCTTATCATCCTAGAGGTTTTTATACTCCCGTAAATATTTTAGGGCAGTCGTCCATGTTTACTCAATCACCTGAATCTTTTTTGTATGGCGGTCCTTCTGTTCCCTCTGGGTATCAGTCACTTTCTGGTACTTTTTTGGGAGCATCTCCTCAACCCATTGAACAAGGGTTATTCACTGGAAGCAATGGTGCAAAGCCGTTGAGCGTAGAGGACATACTTATGATGTCAGGTTCTATTCCCAATTCTCAACCTCAAGGTGGCCAATTACCGCCTGGGGGGCAGCCTCAATTAACGCCTGGGGGGCAACCTCAAGGTACACAATTTGCATCTGGGGGGCAACCTCAAGGACAGTACGTACCTACGGTACAATACGTTCCTCAAGGTCAACCCCAGACTCAATATGTACCCCAAGGTCAACCCCAGTATCAATTTATACCCCAAGGTCAACTCCAGTATTAGTACGTGCCTTAGGGGTATCTACCCCAAGGTCAGTACTCGAACCAAGGTTTCCAACCACCCCAAGGTCAATCTTATGTTCAAGGAACAGGAAATGTACCTTTCAATTATCAATCATACCCTCAACCTGGTTATGGTCCTCAATATTCTCAACCTGTTATGGGTCAGTACCCCGGAATGAACATAGTGTGGGATCCAACGCAAACTCAACAGGTGTTGCAGCCAAATGTACAGTTGTCATCTCAAACTGGACAACCCTTAGTTTCTGGTTCACCCCAGCAACCAGTCCAGTCTAATATTCAAACTTTTGTACCTTTGGTAGTTTCTCAGTCTGGGCCTACTGCGCCTCGTACTCCATCTCAAACGACTGCTGCAACTGCCACAACATCTGTTCAATCTACCCCACCTACTTCTGGAGTATCAACAGCTCTGGTTTCTACTGTTCCTGTATCTACTCCTCAGACATCTTTACCACCGTCTAGATCCACAATTCAAACTACGGTTCAGATGCCTGTAGGACAACCTGGTTTAAGTACGGTTGTCACAAGTCAACCAAAATTCACCTATCAACCGTACTAGGGACAGTATCAATTTAGTCCTGCTGTCCAGCAGCTAGTTTATCAGTATCAACCATATCCTGGGTACACTTATCAACAACCTCAACAACCCCAGTATGGTCCGGTTAATCCTGGTTTTCCAGGAGGATACAATATCCCGAACGCGATTCCTGTTCCTAGTTATCCTGGATATCCTCCTCCTGGGGCTGGTATCATGACCCAGAGTTTTAGGGATCCTAATCGGCAGTTACCATTTATCGCAACTTTAGACTTACCTGACTTGTTGCGCCTAACGAACGATCCAATTAATTATCTTCCGTTTTGGCCACCAATGCCGAATAAGTTGCCCAGTGACATTCCCAAGTTCGAAGGTAAATCTGGAGAGGACCCGTCGAACCATGTGATGACTTACCACCTCTGGTGTGCGTCTAACTCCATCACAGATGATTCGATACATCTTAGACTTTTCCAGCGCACTCTAATTGGTCTCGCGGCCAAGTGGTACATTGAGTTACCACGAGGCACTTTTTATCATTTTAGTCAGTTAGCTACCTCATTTTTAACTCATTTTCAGTTTCCAGTCAGATATGACAATGGCACAGAATTGTTAACTTTGCTAAAACAATCGACATCCACGTATATTTCAGATCATATTCATGAGTGGAGACGTCGACGACATTTAGTGAAGGTATTTATTCCGGACCAAATCTTGGCTGAGTGGTTTGTAAAATCTTTGTTGCCAAGGATCACTGAAGATGTTGGTAAAGCCGGATTTGTTACTGAAGAGCAAGTGATTGCTCAAGCACAGTACCTTGACTTGGTCTATACTCAGTTAGGTACGTGACACGAAAAGATCCCTGATCTTCCCAAGTCAAATCAAATCACTGCAGCTCCTTCGGGATCTCATGCCGTTGATGGTATGATTGGTACGGTTAACACTAAAAGTAAGAAGAAGTCTTCCAAGAATTCTTCTCCTATCATAACCTTGCTTGATTTCCCGACAGGCGATTCTTCTGCAGAGGTTTCTACCGATATTCACGTTGTAGAGTCATCTACGGCTAAATCAAAATCCGGTGGGAAGAAGAAAGGAAAGAAGAAGAATAAAACGGACAAAAGTTCAAAGGAGAAACCTGAAAAGGCAGAATCCAATGATGAAAAGCGCAAACCTCATTATCCTTGTCTCATTTTTGACGAAGAACATTTTACAAGAGACTACCCTCATCGAGCAGAGGTTGCGAAGATCGTCAAAGGTTCCCAAACTCCTGTTGTTTTGAAGGATCCATTTCCAAGTCAAGACAGTAAGATGATAGGTTCTTCCTCGGGTCCAATGAAGAACCCATATTGATGATGTCCCATGTAAGGATTGCGACTCGATCGCAAGATTATGGCAGTAAAAGTCCTGTTGATGGCAAAGAAGCAGAATCTTCTCATTCTAATCCATCAACCTCAGCTCCCAGTTCCGATCCACTACAGATCGAGAAACCTAATCCAGACTTAGTAATCAAACCGCCTGCCAAGGGTATACTTCGAAAGTCAGCTTTCAATCCACATGCGAGAGCAGCTTAGAATTATAGCATCGTTGAGGATTTAGTTGTTTCACCCTCAGCAATGTCAGCTTTGGAAGTGCTGCAATCATGCCCAGCACAACGTAAATTACTTTTGTCAGCTATAGGAGCTGTTGATGTTCAGGACCCGAACCTAATAATCTTTGATCTATAAAATAGTACACCGCGGTTGCCTCATCAAATGGCTTTCCAGATCCCAGTGATAGTCAAAAACAGGCCTATTCATCGGACTGTAATTGATGAGGGAGCCTCAACGTGTATTATGTCGACACAGTGTTGGAGATCGCTTGGTTCTCCTTCACTGAATCAATCCCCGACAACTCTTAAGGCCTTTGATGGCCGTGGGTTTCATCCCTTTGGCATTCTATAGGATTTGCCTATAGGGGTTGAAGGAAAAACCGTTAGTCTGGATGTGGAGGTGGTTGATGCCCCTCTAGAATACAACCTTCTCTTGGGTCAAAGTTGGTCATACGCTATGACAGCATTCGTTTCATCGGTCTTTAGAGTCATAAAGTTTCCACATAATGGAAAGATCGTAACAATAGACCAGTTGTCTTACTTTTCATCCGACCCAGCCTCTTCGGAGAGTATTCAGCATGTCGGTAAAACGACTATCCCATATAAGGATGTTGGAGTAGGATTAGTTAAAGATGCCGGTTTACTAGGAACTTTTCCTTTTCCTCCAATCAACGCATCATCTTCATTTTCAACCATTCATATGATTACATCAGACACTATTTTTTATGACGATCCTTGGATCGTTCCTTCTGAATCTGAAATAGACTCATTTGGTAATTCCATGCCTTTGAGTCCATATGAAATTGCCTATGAATCCGTGCAGTCTTTTCTGACCCGTGTTCAACCGAAAATGACTTAATGAATGTGGTCCGTGAGGAATCACTTTTCACATCAACCTCGGATTTAACTACGTTTTCTGAACTTGTTCACTCTCATGAGAAAATTCGTGAAATCCTATGTGTAGATGATTTACCATGGGAAGATCTCCATCACAAATCTTTCATTCCTAACTACGCCGAGGTTACAAAGGGTTTTACACGGTTGTTGAAACAGAACACTCAATTCTCTTGAGATGAGATAGCTCAGAAATCTTTTGATGCACTCAAACACGCGTTGACCCATGCACCGTTGTTGCATCCTCCCAACTACAACCAGGATTACTTTTTGTATCTCGCCGCCTCCCATTCCACCATTGGAATGGTCTTAGTTCAGGAAGATGAATTCAGAACGCAACATGTGATATATTACCTTAGTCGAACGTTAAATCCAACTGAGCTAAAATAATCACATGTGGAGAAATTGGCATTGGCAGCCGTTCAAGCGGTCCAACGTTTTCGTCACTACATTTTACTACGTAAAACTACAGTGATTTTGGATTTCAACCCTATGATCTACATTTTAACCAAACAATTGCTAGGGGGCAAGTACTCTAAATGGATCGTTATCCTGCAGGATTTCAACTTGGAGTTTGAGAAATCTAAGTCTAAGAAATCTTTAGTTTTTGCAGAATTAATGTGTGACTTCCCGCGTGCTGACACGGAAACTGTGGCAGAGGAGCCCATTACGGACGAATCTTTGTTTCTAATCAGCACTTTAGATCCGTGGTATGGGGATATCATCGTCTATCTCCAGACCCAATCCTTTCGGCTAGAAATTTCAAAGTCGGAACGTCGGATAATTCGCTCCCAGTCCCAACAATTCAAAATTATTAGAGATACTCTTTATCGTCGTGGGGTCGACTCTATTTTTCGACATTGCTTAACTCACGAAGAGGCTGAAAGGGTTCTAAATGACTGTCACTCTGGAGCATGTGGCGGTCATATGTCTGGGTATGCCACAGCCCAAAATATATTGCGCGCTGGTTATTTTTGGCCGTCCTTGTTTAAAGATTGTATTACGGCGGTCCAAAAATGCCACAACTGCCAGATTTTTGATCGTAAGATGCACGCTCCACCTGCTCCTCTCCACCCTATAGTTTCCGTTGGTCCTTTTGCCAAATGGGGTATCGATTTTATTGCATGTAACCCTCACTCGGCCGGGGGCATGCGTATATCATCCTTGCGGTAGATTATTTTACTAAGTGGGCCGAGGCGATGCCTACATTCGAGGCAGACGGCAAGACAACTGCACTTTTCATGTTCAATAATATAATTGATAGGTTTGGTGTCCCACAGGCGATAATCACTGATCATGGGCATCATTTTTGAAACGTTATGATGACCGAACTTACAGGCCAGCTTGGTTTACGTCACGATAGTTCAACTCCTTATTATCCACAAGCGAATGGTCTGGTTGAATCCATCAACAAATTTTTAGTTATCATGATCTGACGAATCATTAGGATTCATCGGTCGAATTGGCACAACATGCTACTTTCAGCGCTTTGGGCGTACCGAACTTTAGTAAAAACATCAACAAGGTTCACTCCTTTCCAACTAGTCTATGGTTTGGAAGCTGTGTTACCCATTGAGTGCGAAATCCCGTCACTGCAAATGGCCATCGAGTTACTTCCAGCTACTTCTGAAGAGGAAAATCGTTTGTTATACTTAGCTCAATTAGATGAGAATCGACGTGATGCTGCATTAGCGATCAAGACTCACGCAAAACGCATGAAATCTCAGTATGATCGGAATGTGACCCCTCGAAATTTTTCGGAAGGAGACCTAGTGTTATTGTATGATCAAGCTAATGATAAATTAGGCGCTGGGAAATTCATTCCTATGTGGCATGGTCCCTATATTGTTAAGCAAAAGCTAGCGAAAGGGGCCTATGAATTGGTAGACTTTGATGGGGACTCTTTGGGTAAACCCAGAAATGGCCTTTACTTGAAGAGGTACTATGCTTAAAAGAATGGGGTATGGAGATTTTTAGTTAGGATAGTTTTTTCTTTCTAGCTGGTGTGTTTTAGTTTACAAAGTGTGCTTAGCTTAGAGAGTGTTTTTTTGTCATTATTCCTGCTTATCTTGGTTTTACTCTTGATATTGCAGATGTCGATGCCTCTCCAAACATACATTGGATTTGCTGATGGTTCCTGTCGTAATACACGGAACATCTCTTCCACATCTTGGGTTATCTATTTGCCCTCTGACGAGTTAGTTTCTATGCATGGGGTAAGCCTCGATCAAACAACAAACAACATTGCAGAATACAGTGCAGTGATTGAGTTATTGTCTGAATCTATTTCATTTGGGATTCGGAGTTTGATAGTGAGGTTAGATTCTGAACTCGTTGTATTACAGCTTAATAGAGTGTATGCCATTAGAAATCCAGTGTTATTAAGATTATTTTTGAGAGTGCATCTCTTGGAACGTGAGTTTGATTACATTGAATATCAGCATATTCCAAGGTCTTTAAATACATTAGCAGATGCAATTGCTTCTCGAATGTTAAATAGACATTTGCAATAATCATACATGTAAATTTAAAACCATTCCATAACATGATTTACAAGATAAGCTGGTAAGAGTGATATATATATATATATATATATATATATATATATATATATATATATATATATATATAGGAGTGTGTCAAAAAATACATCGTCTTCGATCATAGGTTGAAAAATACCTTATGATCGGCAAAAATGATAAGTACAAAAAACAAAAATGTCACATGTGCCCACAAAAGGCGATCATCCTATCACTGGTGATGATCTCTATAAGAAACCACTGCCCGGGCCACCTTGCAAAGGAACCTCCTAAAAGGTCCCAGGACTCCAATCACATAGCGCTGAAGTCGACGAGGAATGTCGTCTATAGTGGTCTCAGGAATATCCCCTGTCAAGCGCTCAAGATGACCCTCCAACTCGGCCAAAACCTCTGCTGATTCGTCATGTGGGGCTGGCGCGGGTGCAACTGGTTGCCTCCTCCTGAAAGGCTGGAGAGCGGCTGGTCGCTGTGGACCCACATCTGCATTTGAAATTTTTACTATCAGTTTTGAGACGATGGAAAAATTAAAATTAAAATTAAAATAGGAAAAGTTGAAAAGAATTTTACCTGACTCGTCCCACTGCTCTCCTGGTGGAATAGACATGTCTGTGTCACCACGGAAATCTATCTCTACCTAAGGGAAGTCCTGAATGGAAAAAACCTGGTTTTCCAACCATTGGAAATACTCAGGTTGGAACCGACCAACCTCTGTCCTCTCGTTCGGGTGACGGGCCATGACTGCGACCCATCGCATCAGTTTGGGCTCTCGAGGAAGCCTAGCTCCAACAGTAAGATGCTGTGGGATCAGCATAGGAACCCTCTCCAGGCAAAAACTCACAACCAAAGCCCCATAACCAAAGGTCTTTATTCGTTCGCTCTTGGCCCTGGTCAGTTGGCCTTTCACATTGGCCAGCACAGCATTGCACCCGTTGAAGATGGTGCCTTGAAAGCAATCAACTGCCATACGCATCTGGGATCCGGTGGCGACATGTAATGCGGCAGCTCCGCAAAGTCTGGTGACAGTAAACGCAATCACCATGATCTCAGGACGGGATATGGTTTTTATGTCTATCCCTTTGTCTTTAGCCTGGCTGTTGCAGTACTCTAGCCGGAGGCTATCGACAGACTGGCCACCTGGCCTAGTCCTGTATAGAGTCAAGTCTTCGCCTCTCTTAGGAAAACCAGTCAAGAAATAAATGTCCTCCAGCTCGATTTCGAGCCGGTGCTGCCAATGAAGAAGCACTGGTCCTGTATGGTCCATCTGTCAACTAGCCACTGCAAAAAATCCACCTGAGTCCTCATGCCAGGAATGGTCTAGAAGTTGTACAATCCGCATGCCCTCAAAGCATCAAGTGAAGGCTGATGATTCCATGCGGCGGTATCCATGTCCTCATGCTCTCGTTCATGCCAATCTAGCATGATATACTCTCTGCATCAAGTATAAAGATTCATTAGATTGCTAGAAAACATTTTGATTGGTCCATTTTTGAGGAATTTTGGGTTCAAAACCCTTGCTGCGGGGTACGCACCCTCCACGTTAGACACAGTGCGTGGGTCCGCACTTTGTCTACATGGAAGGTGCGAACCCTGAGCTTTTTCCCAATGGAGAAAAAGTCGGGGTCCGCAGGTGCGCAATGGTAAACCTGCGGACCCCCGCACGCAGGTTTTGCGCCTAAAAACCCTCCCAAAAAATGAAATGAGGGACTAAATAAAAAAACTAAACGGTTGAAAATGAAGAGTAGGATGATGTGGATTACCTGGAGAAGACGGCGCTCGATTCTGACGGTTGGATTTTCCACAATCTTCACGGGAAGTTTTCTAAGCAAAAGCACTATTTTCTCACCCAAACTCGAACGGTAAAAATGAATTGACAAAGGCCCTTTTTATAAGTTTTTTGAGTAAATAAATCGCAAATTTGTTTATGTTTCACTTTGAAAAGGTATTTTGCAACGCTTTTATCCATTTCAAATAGGTATGAGTAATGTTTGTGTTTCTGTGTAGAATAAATGATTATTCAGGCGAAATCTATCATTTTCAACGAAAAACAAGTAGAGTCATCTTTAAGCCCTTTTCTGACTCCTAAAATATGAAAAGATTGTCGAGCATTTCTTTTACACTCGTTAAAACGGAATTAAAAGACGGTCCACTTACAGCTCTTTTCTGACCGTAAAAACATGAAAATATTGCCAGATTTTTATCGTTTCAAATTCGATATTGGTTATAAAACGACGTGTCGTTGATCGCTTTTTTACTTTTTCGGATCAGTGACACTAATAACGAAAAGTACTCCTTGGTCGTAAAATATCAAGCGGTTCTCTCAAGTATTATTTTATACTTTTTCGGGCTTTAGAGACACAAATTTACGAAAAAGGTCAACCCTGGAGTCTTCTTAAGTTTTTTCAGACTCTCTAAAATTGAAAAACGCCGAGTTTTTCCTATACTAGACTTGTTAAAATTTCACAGTAAAGGACCTGTTCAATTACAAACAGGAACAAACCACTCCTTCTTAGGGTTCGAATCTAAACTAAGTTGGACTCATCCGAAGGATGAGCTTATAATCAAGCAAATGTTATCCTCCTCAAGCTTGTCAAAAATAAAGAGGTACTTGCCAGAAATGGTGGGGGAAAAGAGAGAAAAATGAGTCTATTTGTCATACTTTGTAAACACTCTTGAACACGACACTTTTATTCACCTAGGTTGGGAAATCCTTTGCCTAACAGTTGGTCAAACCGCATTGAAATTATTAAGCCAGTTTCTGGGTATTAACTTTGGGTCAATTGTTACCAAGCCATCTGTCGTGTCGTTATGCGTTCAAGAGGTCACTGCCAATAAGCCATTCATCTGCAAAATATCTATCATCCATCTTGACCATCCCTGAGTCAGTCCTTGCAACTAAATTTCTTCAACTTGATCTATGATTTCGTGTTATGGGCTTGCCTATGACGGATCGCTTTCTATCGACATCAACACATTATCTAGAAAGATGATCTAGGAATCGTCAGTACTTTGAGATCTGCATGCCTCAATGGCAGGTTTCTTGCCTTTGATGACAGTTTACATCATTGACTTTCGATGAAAGGATTCCGTGATATGTTCGACATCAACATATTTACTCACATCTCATGGATTGTACTGGGTACTTTGAGAGCCATTGACATCACTGGTGGTTTCTCTCACACTTGTTAACAGTTTACATCGTTGACTGGTAATCAAGTGGTTTCTACCATGTTCGACATCAACACATTTATTCACATGGATAGAATCGTACTATTTCGGGAAGTAGAAATGAAGACACTGGATCTAGTTTCCACCATCCAGGCTACGAGGAATTTTGTATTCATTATGTTGTGGACTATTCATAAACAGATGGCTGCGTCCATACTGTGTTCACACGAGTCTATACTTATGATGTTTTACAAGATCATTCATATATCAGAGCAGTAGATAGTTTTCTAGTTAGTTTTGATCTGAGTATGGGAATGCCTACCTCAGCGATGATATGATCTCATATATATATCTTGCATTGAATGATTTTACAGGTTCCGACCAAGCTCTCGACAAGATAATCCTCGAAATGATAAAGTACTTCACTCTTCCTATATGATAAATGAAATCCTCATCTACTACAGACTTCGCACTTTAGGGGGCAATCTGTTACAAAAAAATATCGTCACCATGATTATTTGCAGTCAGTATGGGTCTATCATCACTTGTACTGTCCTCCTAAGCAAGTCTAAGACCTCAGCTCTTCAAATCAAGCTTTAGAAGTGGGACAAAGACATTAAATATCAATGTAACTCTGGTTCCGCACTTTCTCTCATGGTCACCTACGGTCCCGCACCTTCTGTGTACAAAAGTTGCGCACCTACCCGCTCTATTCCTAACGGTGTGGGTGCGGACCCCTATGAAAGTCAAAAGGCGCAAGTTTTATCTTAAAAAACTCACTTTGGGTTCAGTCTAGAGTTTTCTAGAAGGAATTTTGACGTGGATTGTTCGCTCTGAGGTGGTTCATGCATCCCAAAAGAGAAGGAGCTAATCCCTTGACTAAAGGAGCTATCCCTTTGAGGGAGGGCTTTATCCCTTTGAAGGAGGACTTAGTAACTTCTCTCCATTGCACTATAAATACAGGCATTGGGTGAGGTCTAGGGAGGTTAGAAGCTAAACATTTTGAAGGTAAATGCTGGTGAAATTAAGACTCTTTGGTTGAGCTTGAGAGGAGAGATCACATACCTCTTGGTTCCATTGGAGAGTGAGTGAAACTTGTCAAAGTAGAGGAGACATCTTGTTGGACCCTGGGAGGAGCTTGTACAATGTCAAGGCAAAGGTTGTAAGGTTCTTCTTCTTTTGAATTAATACAATCAAACTCATTTTTCTCAACAAGTATCTTATGTTATTTGTTTCATGGACTCCTTGACTTTCATGTTAAATATGTTTTATGAAATTGGTTTTTCAGGTGCTATTTAATGTGTTTGCCTTCTTTGTGTTTACAGATTCGCGAAAAGGAGCTCATTTGGATCAAAGGAGCGAGGGCATCCACAAGCTTGCGTTGGATCAAAGGTAGTCCCTAAAAACACTTGTTTGCTAATTGTTTATTAAAGCATATTTAGAGAAAGATAGTGTCTGGTTGGTTTGCTTATCGTTAGGTCTTCTTTAGATTCTAGGAAGGTATATCTTGTCCGCAAGATCGACACATTCCGTGCGACATGTTTCATAGGAGTAGACAAGGCAGGTCTGCTCAACCTGCTATGGGTGTCGCCCTACAACCGCACCCCGATTACTGTCTTGGTCATCAAGCAATTGTTATGGTTGGTGCATGATGGGTGTCTATGGCTAGAGGAGCCAATACCCATCACTGACAGATTGATCCATAGGATCATGTAGTTTCCCTACAGAGGAGAAAATCTAGCCATGATATTTGGCGGAAAAGGTGGCGAGAAGGTCCTCGTGGAGGCCATGAAAGAGAAGTTTAAGCTGGTAAAGAATTTGTCTAGATATGCCATATCCAGCATCTGTGACCCTGGTGTAAAGGTGGTTACCGAGATTTTAGTAGGGAAGGTGATCAGGAAGTCTTGCATCGATGAGGTGTCAGCGCCTGTCGTTGCGCTAGCAGCCCAATGCGCTAAAGGCATTCAGTTCAATTGGGCTAACTATCTCCGTGGTGAGTTCCTTGCGAACTACTGTGAGGCACAAGAGCTCAGAAATAATTTCCACTATGCGTGGCTCTTGCTGTCTATTGTGCTAATAGCATGGGAGCTACCATAGGACAGCTAATTCCCTTCGTTCATGCCAAACCTACCAAAAGCAGTGAAGTACACTTCACTGTGGGCATCCAAGGATGCACAACGCATCAAGGACAGCAAGATATTTTGGATCTTGATGGAGATGAACATCCACATGGCCATAAATCACAAACCACGGTTATCGCCTATGGTGTTCACCAACCTGCAGGGCTACGCAGATTTTAAAGAATATTTTCACCATGTGTCCATCAAGGCACGGAAGGACCCTATGCAAACATGGTATGACTTTCCTTACCTTGCAATGAATGATGCCATTAATGTAGTACTTGATTGTTGGTTGGAAGAATGGCACACTACAGCAGACTTGGCGGTGGGAGGGAGCAAGTCTGCCACGCAGTGCAAGAAGGACAAAGCCAAGCTCAAGATGATTCAACTGGCCGAAAAGAGAAAGAAGGAGGCCGCTGACAAGGCCTAGGTGGAGCGCGATGCTACTCAGCAGATGGAGAAGAAAATAGCTGGAACAGAGCGGGCTCTTACAAAGGCACGAGGTCGCCTTCACCCGAGACAGAGGAAGAGATGAACAAGCAGATAGAGTAGCACAGTGTGGACCCACAAGAAACGTCCACCCATATCAAGCGTCCAAGGGAACTTGAGAAAGGAGGGTCCAGGAAGAAATCCAAGGCCACTAAGACATCGCTGGACCCAATCACCCTCACCAAGGGCAATTTGCATGACATCGGTGACACGGTCCGAGTTGTCACCACAGAGGCCCTACAAGAGTTTGAACAACAACAACAACTAATATTGTGGGCTATCCAAGTAGATCTGCAGGAGCTGCAGACCCATGCATCATAGGCTGGCACAGTGTCCACCAGCCTTGATATCATCACTTCAGAAGCTGTCGTGATGTTGCACGTGAAGGCATCCAGTGCGATAGTGCTGCCTGATGGGGCATTGACCACGGAGAATGAAGCTGACAGGCCCACTGTCAGTGCCCTGAAGGGAGTAGGGTTCAATTTGGTAGCGCTCCATGGTGAGGCACTCCACCTATTGCAAGATGGAGTGATTGTGGAATTGAGGGCCCTTGAGCACCGCGCTCTATAGGTGATCAGCAACCAACAAATTAACAATGAGTAGATGGAACTACAGCGAGACTCTACTATCGCTGCCATGACCGAGGCGACTGACTAGACCAAGCATATACTTCAATTAGTGGAGGAGGCATGCTGAATGGTCCCCAAATTGACCATTCCTGAGGAAGAATTAGTCGAGGTGTGCGTCTTCAAGCTGGCTACAAGGGTGCATGACGCTCGTACAGAAATGGTGAGGGTTCAGTTGGAGTTGAACCTATAGATCACTGAATTAAAGTTGAAGGCCTAGCCTTCAACCCCACCAAAAGTAAAGGAGTGGTGTGCAACCTCTGTCACAGAGGAAATAGTGGTGGTTGACAGTGCTGTAGCGGACTACACTCAACTTTTTGAACAGTCGTTCGAGGTCTTGACGAGCTTGCAGGAGGACCCTAATGTATAACAACTACAGATAGAAGCATGTGAGCTACAACAACACTATGATGAGGTCAAAGTCACAACGTGAACCATCACTCTCACACAAAGATTGAAAAAGGTGTAGGATGCCATGCAGCTGCAAGAACAGGTGGATGCAGCGTAGCACAAGGAAGTAGTGCTAAAGGCACAACTAAAGCCCTCACTAGATGAGGCTTATGCAGTTACGACCTCTATTGAAGGAAAGCTTGTGACTCTTCAAGAAACTCAGCAAAATATTCAAGCCTACAATGCAGGAACAGTGAGCGAGTAGATGGTTGAAGACCCAAAGCAGGTGGCCGCACAATGCACTTCTGAGGTTACGGTCATACAGGTCAAGCTGGGGGGTCTTCGTGCTAAGATCTCTATGGTTTCCAAGTGACTCGAGGGCAAGTCACGATGTTTGTGTTGGGGGCCAGTTGGGAATGGGATCCCGCAAGGATATTTTTGGGGTTAAAAGCCCATGTTTTGGGTCAAGTTTTGTAATAAAGTTGTAAAGTCTCCGCATTTTGTGGTCGCGGAGCGCGAAGGTGTCATGAGTCATAAACAGTTATTTGCCTTTATTTTGTAAAGTTTAAATTCGGTTGTAAAGATATACGGGATTGTATAAAAAGAGATAATTAACTAAGATCTAAGTAGTAATAATTTTTAGAAGAACTAGGAGAAGTCTTGAGCGATAAAGAGAGAAGTCTAAGTTCTAGGTCGTAGCGTAGATAGAGGCTTTGCAACTGAGTGCACAAAGGCCTAGGGTAGAAGTCTGTAGCTGAGTGCACGAACCCCTGCAGCTATGCACATAGGGTGGATAGAGTCTCTAATTATATGAAGATATCAATAAATAGAAGCATTCTACTAATTCTGTGTCTTTGTTTATTTTTAATGATTCTTGTTATATGGTGTATGTATTTCAATTACAATTCTTATGTGATGCACAAATGTATGTAATTATGCTGGATAATTGAACACAAGTAAGAATATATATTTATGCATCGTTAACTGTGATTTCTTAATAACATAATTAAGACACTTAAGATACTTTGGAAATCTGCACGATACGCTACCCTAGCAGCGCAAAAGTACCTGAACCACAGGTTAGGGCTGCACGAAGGTTAATCATACCCCCTTTGTGGAGGTACCGAAGGGTGGAATAAAGGGCTAGATAGATAGATCCCTAGAACTTAACATCTTGCACGAAATCAAGAATAGAAGGAATAAAATGACATCACGACCATCTTAGGGTGCAGAAACTTGATTACAACATCCCCCCACATTGCTTCGGGTGAGACTTCAGTCTGCGCTCCACGGGTTGATGCCGAAAAGGATAGTAGTGTAGGGATTTGTTTGGCTAACTAATGTTGAGCTTGGGTTAGGCCCCATGCAGCCAACATGTACAAAACCTTGGGTTCACAAATTAAGTGTTGAAAGGAGTTTTCTTAACTGCAATTCCTGCACCCAACATTTTGGTGTCGTTATCAGGGAGGCATTTCTAAAGATTGGTAAGAACTTTCTTGTTTTCATTCCTTGAAGTAGGGGTAAGTCTAATTTTATTTTTTCTACAATGTGCTTCTATTTTTGAAGGATTTAATAGTGACAATTTATTTATTCATTTGTAGCATTTGATTTAAGTTTTTTTTTTTTTGTAAATTTAAAAGTTTTGTCATTTTTTGAAATTTATTTTAAGATGAATGCCTAAAAGGGGTAGAGGTTTGAAGCCCAATAAGGGTTGAGGATACACTGATAAATATTAAACTAGTTCTCATATTGGACCTTATTTTGCAGGTAGAAAGTCCAAACAGACACAAAATCATCATGCTGGAACTATCCAATTGGGTTCTAGAAACAATAGTCTAGGTGTTACACAACCCAAGAAGGGGAAGAAGGAAAATAGTGGTGCTCTAGATACCAATTTGAGCCATAGTCAACCTTATCACTATAACGGGAGTGGTTTGATCATGGGAATGAAAATGGAAGAGCACGAGGTTCATGTTGAAGGGACTGGTGAGAATCAGGTATTTGATGAACAATCCAGCTTTGGATTTCTAATAGTGGATCCCAAAACAATTACTCAAATGAAGAACATTCTACCATCGACTCTCCCTCATTTCTATGGTAAGGTGCACAAAGATCCTGATTCTTTACTTTTTGAGTTTGATATCCTATGTAGAAGCTATGATTACTCTTCAGATGCCCAAAAATTAAAGTTATTTCCTGCAACTCTCAAGGACTCATCTTTGTGTTGGTTCATGGGACTCGGAGGGAGAACTATAACTTCTTGCGACCAAATGAAGAGGGTGTTTCTTAATAAATACCAGGAATATTGTAAAACTACAAAAATGAAAGACGAGAGATTTACCATTGTGCAAGGTGATGATGAGACCTTGGAGGATTACTTAGAGAGATTTTTATACATCCTCCAGAGGTCGAAACATAAATTTGACATAAGTACTATTGGACCTTGTTCCTACGTGGACTTACGAAATATTATAAGCATAGTTTGAATTTATTAGGACAAGGGGATATTGCTCAAAAAGATTTTGATCAAATTTGTGACTTGTGCAGGAAATTTTCAAGGAATCAATCTAGATACAATAGAGGAAATCGAAATAAAACTAGCAAACTTGGATCTACAGATGCTAAGATTATTGGTTTGGAGAACAAATGGACAATATGAAAATTGAAATAATGAATACTATTAGCAAGCAAATAGACTCTTTAAAAATTCAATAGAAATTTGTAGATGAACAAGAGTCTTTGCCTATTTTTTGACCTAAATGTAGGGAAAAGCATATTTTAAGAGAATGTCCTCCTGATTTAAAATGTGTGATTTGTGCAGAAAACCATGCCACTGATAAATTCCCCTCCATACAAGGATTAAAAGTTGTATTTGAAGGGGAGAATTCTGAACCTGAACCGTTACATGCTACGGAAGCATGGAGAAATTGGCCTCAAGTAGGTGCAGGTATGGTTTTTGAACCGTTACATGCTACGGAAGCATGGAGAAATTGGCCTCAAGTAGGTGCAGTGTTTTTAATTTATTGTTTAAAGAAAAATATAAACAATAAATAAAATCAACATATAAATAAAAAAAAATTATGTTTTCATTAAAAAAAAAAAAGATTAAAAAAAATTCACAAAAATTCACACAGATTTGAAAATAAAAAATAGGATACCTGGAAACACATTTCGAAACTCGATTGGAGGATTCTACAAACGATAATTATTGGCGTCAACAGCAGGGATCGAACCTGCGCAGGCATAGCCCAACAGATTTGATAACTTTAAGTTGGCATTCACTCATCACATCTTTCTGTTCTATGTTTTATGATGCACTAATATGCAGGACAGAATTGCCAAGCACGAGTTATCTAACACAAACAGGGAGTATTATTTTTCATGGTTGTTCTAACGAATGGATTGAACTTGATATCATGAATTGAGTTACTTTCACCACTTTGATTTTTCCTAAATCTGTTTTATTTGGTATGAAATTTTTGCGTAAGAATCTTGAAGAAAATGCGCAATTCTTCTTGAACAAACTTATGTTTTCTTTCTGCCAAGGTTTTTACAGGTTACAGGATAACAAAGTGATCATTCAGGAGATTACATTGTGACAACAATTAGTCTTCCAAAGACTAAATTCATGAAAAATTCTGAAGACAAATCCATCTCCACAACCACTACCTTCCACCTCCCTTTCTGAAAAAGATTTTGAATTCCACCAATCATACATCCATAAAGCGTGACACTTCCATATCCATTTTTCACAGCAAGAGTTCTTATTCATACACCATGCATTTCCTTACATCCATCCATTTTCCTTGTCATTATCATTCCCCTTCATTTCCGCCAATAAAACCCTGCTTGAGTCAAAGTCCTAGAGTCTAAAGTATCATTGAAAAAACACCTAGAGGCTTGCATGCCTTAATGGCAAGTACTCTTGCCAATGAACAATGGGAGTACATTAATATCCCTTGTTCGTTGGATCTTGTAGGTGACTCGACTACGAAAAATTTATTCGTACCTACAAAGATGTGTTAGGCATCCTGACTCCCATTGGAATCAATGGTGGGAGCTCTTGTGTTGGCTAGGGGCATTCATTAACGGCCACTAAGTCAACAACTTCTTGCTATGTTCGACATCGACACATTTAATCACATAGTAAGATTTGTGCCATCGAGCGTTGAAGACTTGAAGACCCATATTTTGTAGCAGATGAAGCCAATTTCCATTCATTGTATTTCCATTCATTGTATACATTGTATTTCACTTGAGGACAAGCCAATAAATAAGGCTGGGAGGAAAATGTAACTTCTATATTTTGTATACCTTCCAAGCCTTATATATTTTCAGCCATATTCAGCAGACACATTAGATTCATCATCCAGTAGCAGAGATCCACCAGCAGATACGACTTTCAGCCATGTTCAACAGACTCCTCAGATTCATCATCTAGTAGCAGATGATCCAACAGTCGATACGACAATACAGATCCATCTTTCATCCACAACTTGAAAAAGAAGCTTCAGATCAGAATTGCGGCAGCTGAACATGCATGATTCATCCACTTCCTTAGGTAAGTAAGGTATGATGTTTTCTAACCTTTAATCTTGAAATTCTTTTTAGATGCTAAAATGATGATATTTGGAAAATATTCCACTATTTCACTATTTCCTTTCTCATTTAAAATTGCCAAAAACCATCAGTTGGGGAGGGGGGAATTTCACACTTCATTCTTTTTCCTCATTCATATTACATCTTAACCCACATAGTCTTCCCACAATAAAAACTACTACAAAATGATGAGCATATGATTGATCTCAACAAAGTAAATAATGATTGTAAACACAAGAACCAATCATTAAAAAGAGATCTCAACAAAGTAAATAATGACTGTAAACACAAGAACCAATCATTAAAAAGAGATCAAAGTAAATAATGATTGTAACACAAGAACCAATCATTAAGAAGAGATCAAAGTAAATAATGATTGTTACACAAGAACCAATCATTAAAATATGTCAATGCTTTGCAAACAAATAAAAGTTATCCAAAGATGTGCAAAGTTAAAATGAAGTCCATTATTGAAAGATGTTTGTTACACAAGAACCAAACATCTTGTAAAAGGAAGCTCATTTAAGAATCAAATCAAATAAGTCATTGTAGTAGCTTGCATGAGGACATGCAAGAACTTCAATTGGGGAGTATGTTGGGCTCCAAAAATGGCACTCATTACCATACATTTTTCACTTATGCTTCCATTATTTCACTCACTATTCATCACTTTGTCACTCCATTTTCCCTACTATTCACCATTAATGGGTCTCATTTATATTTTCCAAATATTGTTTATTTTTAAGCATTTTTGAGAGAAATTCTTGATTAAATATTAGAAAATAATATATTTTACTTTATATATGGAAAGTGGGTTGTTTTGGTGACATGTGTAGGTTCCAAGGAAGCTTCCAGGGCATCTTTATGTGGCCATGAATGTTCAAATTCGAATTTGAAAAGATAAGCTTCATGGAGGAGATCATGGAGGATAGGGTTATGTGTCATCATTGGTTGAGAAATATGTGGGTCAAAGGAGAGAATAGTGGGTCTACATTTATGAGGTTGTTATCTTAGTTTTTGTATAAATAGGAGCACCTCCTCCATTCCAAAGGAGAGGACTCTTAGAGCATTGTATCCAATTGATGATGGAATAGAATAAGGCTTCATTTTTTCATATATTTCCATTATGTAGTTTTAGATATAAATTGTGTGAATGTAGGATATGAATTTATGTAGTTTTAGATATAAGTTTTCTTAATGTAGTATATGGAATAATTTGTCTTGTTCTTAAGAGAATTGAGCTCACTCTAAAAGGATGAGAGAAACATGTTATTTCATATTAGATCTTGTTTAATTTCATTGTTTAGATGTTAAGGATTTGATTGGTGAATGAGTTTTGAATTAAAATCTTATCAGCATGTGAGAGAACAACCAAGGGTCTAAGTTAGACTCTCTCTCTATTTGATTTGCATGATAATTAAAATTCATTCTTTTGCTTTTATGTTTCAAGTATCATATGAGGAGATACCAAGAGTCTAAGTTAGGCTCTCTCTCCAATGATTTATATGGTAATTGAAATTCATCATTTTGTGAATGAATCTTAGTTTAGTTTGGATTAGTACATGAGAGGACAATCAAGAGACTAAGTTAGTCTCTCTCTCTCTACTTGAATCTAAACAATAATTAAGTTCATTCTCATGTCTTCATTTCAAGTTTTTTTAGTTTTATGTAATCAATGATTTCTTTATGATACTATAGGGAAGGACAACCAGGACCTCCTTAGTTAGGAGCCTCTTCCCTTACATATTGTATTGAATCCTAAATAATTTAGTTAGACATAGAGTTAGTTGCCTACTCCTGCATATATATTGTTGGCACCATCACAAGCTTACGAGTTTCCCTGGTTGATAATTTAATGCAGCAATTTAAGCCCAATAAATTTCCCAACACCAATCTTGGAAACCTGGTTGTTTATGTTCAGATAGGTGATATCCTTGTCCCCAATGTGTTAACAGACCTGGGTGTGGCCATCAATGCCATGACTAGGCATACCATGGATCATCTTGGGTTGGTCCATATTTGTCCTACCCCTACTCTGCTTGAAATTGTGGATAGATCAAAAATCAAGCCAGAAGGTGTACTGGATGATGTGGTTATCTCCATAGAATCTTGGGAATATCCCGCGGAGTTTATTGTCCTTCAGTCAAAAAATCTTGTGGGTGGACATCCCTTTATTTTGGGATAACCATGGCTTGCCACAGTCAATTCTTACATTGGATGTTGCTATGGTGATATGTATATTTCACATGGAGACTCTAGGAATAAAGTCACCTTATACCTGCCTACTAGATCTATTCAGGAGATCAAGGAAACTTTGTGCTTAGATTACGATAGTAGTGATGAGGAGACTCGACCTGTTTCTTTGATCCATTATCATACAGAGTCTACCCAGGAGGGTGAATTATAAGATTTCTTGAATAATTTGGACACAATTCCTAATTTGACATGTTTTGTCAAATATTTAGTTTAGATTTTCAAGAAAATTTTGATTCTCAACCCTCCTCATCACTGGTCTTAGTAGCATCTTCATGCACTCTTGAGCTTGAGAGTACTCTTGTTGAAATTAGTCCAGGCAAATATTTACATATCATTTCAGACCTGGACTCATCTCAACGAGAGCAGCATGTTGATCTATTGCGTGATCACCTTGATGCCTTTGCATGGAGTTACGAGTACATGAAAGGCATACCTCCTGAAACCTGTAATCACCATATTTATATTCAAGAGGGAGCTTGACCTGTTCATCAACCCCAAAGGCACATGAACCCTATACTAAGAGATGTTGTGAAAGAAGAACTACAAAAACTCTTAGACGCTAAATATCCTATATCTGATAGCTTGTGGGTCTCCCCATTGGTAAGAGTATCAAAAAAGGATGGGAGATGGGGAATCTGCATTGATGATTGAGAACTTAATAAATCCACTCTCAAGGATTACTTTCCCCTTCCTTTTATTGATCAGGTGCTAGATACCCTTGCAGGTAAACAATACTTTTCATTTTCAGATGGCTTCAGTGGGTACAACCAAATTCAAATTGCACCAGTAGATCAGGATAAGACCACCTTTACATGTACATGGGGTACATTTTCCTACCAAGTGCTTCCCTTTGGACTATGTAATGCCCCAACTACCTTTCAAAGGGTTGTGATGGCCATTTTTGTTGATCTTGAGTGTCTTCAAATCTATATGGATGATTTTTCAGTGTTTGGTAACTCATTTCAAGAAGCCCTCAAAAACTTAGAAAAAGTTATTTTACGTTGCTAAGAGGCTCACCTTTCTTTGAGTGATAAAAATTGTAGATTAATGTGAAAAGTAGGAGTAGTTCTTGGACATTTGGTTTCCGACAAAGGTATCCAGGTAGACCTGACCAAAATAGAAGTTATCTTGCATCTTCCTGCACCTAAAACACAAAGGGAAGCAAGAGGATTCTTGGGAGATGTGGGCTATTATAGGCGGTTCATTTAGAACTTTTCTAGGATAGCTACCCCTCTTTTCTGATTGTTAGCTAAGGATAGTGAGTTTCTTTGGTCCATGGCTTGCCAAGAGTCTTTTGAGACATTAAAGGAAAAATTAGTGTAGGGCACTAGTTTTGAGAGGTCCCAATTGGCCCCTTCCATTCCACATTTCTGCTGATGCCTCAGATACTTCCATTAGAGTAGCTTGAGGACAAGAAGAAAACAAAATTCCTATGCTATTTACTTCATCAATAAAAATTTGTCACCTGCTGAATTGAACTATACAGTGACCGAGAAAGAGTTTTTAGCCATAATTTTTGCTATCAATAAATTCGGACACTACATCACAAGATATGAAGTCTTTATGCATAGTGATCATTCTAAGATAAAATATTTAATGAATAAACCATTGACTATCAGTAGAGTGGCTAGGATGTTAACATTGTTGACAGACTAGGAAAATCTAATGTTGTAGCTGACTATATTTCTAGATTGAATAATCCTGGTGGAGTAATTCTTGTTGATGATGATTTCCCTGAAGAACATATTTTTTTTATGTCAACAAAGCCTCCATGGTTCTCTGACATAGCTAACTATTTAGTCACTAGAAAAACACCTCCTCACTTATCTGCTCATGAAAAGTGGAATATCATATTAAAAAGTGCTGCATATTCTTGGATCCAAGGAGACTTCTTTTACACTGGACTAGATCTTATCATTCGTAGATGTGTAAGAGAGGGAGAAGTGTTTGATATCCTAGAATCTTCCCATGATGAGCCTTGTGGTAGTCACTTCCCTGATAAGGGAACTGCATATAAAATCTTACGTGTTGGATACTTTTGGCCTTCTTTGTTTAGGGATGTCAAACAATATGTCAAATGATGCAATAACTTTCAGCAAATGGGTCAACTTGTTCAAGCCAAAGTAATGCCTTTATGTCCTCTGATTATGATTGAGCCCTTTTAAAAATGGGCTATTGATTTCATAGGACCAATAAATCCAACGTTTGTGAATAAAAATCATATATTGGTTTGCACTGATTTTGTTACAAAATGGGTAGAGGCTAAAGTTGTTTCTTTTGCTACCGAAAACGTTGTTGTGAATTTCTGTTTAGTGAATTTTTTACTATATTTAGTGGTCCTAGAGAGATTTTTATTGACAATGGGCTGCATCTTATTTCTAATTTAGTACAGGAAGTCATGGACCAATACAAAATTCGACATATGAAGTTCACTTCGTATCACCCGTGAGCAAACAACTAGGTGGAGTCTGCCAGCAAAGTAATTGAATGCATCCTCACCAAAACAATATATCTACATAGGAAGGATTGGGCCAGCCAGTTACATGAAGCCTTATGGGCTTATCGAACCACTTGGAGGAACAACACAGGATATACACTATATGAGCTAGTATATGGGAAACAAGTTCTTTTCCCGATAAAGTTCCAGATAAAAACTTTTTGAACAACAGTTCAGTTGGGATTAGATCTCTCAGAAGCACAGTAGCAATTTCTATTACAAGTAAATGAGTTAGATGAATTTTGAAGAGATGTTGTTCAACAAAATGTGTTAGTATAGGAACAATGTAAAAAGTGGCATGGCAAGTCTATCAGGAAGAAGCAGTTCCAACTAGGTGATTGGGTACTTCTTTATAACTCTATATTTAAAAATTTCAGAGGTAAATTCCATACATGCTAGATGGGACCTTATGAAGTAGTCAGACTTTTCGAGAATGGGGTTGTAGAGATCAAAACTATTGATGGTAAAAATTCAATATTCCTTGTGAACGACATATATTCAAGGTATATTTTCAACCCCTCACAAAGGACTTCATGCAGCAAGTGCAGCACCTATTATAAGCTCGATCCATATACTAAGATAGATCTCATATTAGGGGAAGCACTGGACACTTGCTTGCTGCTTATAGACCTTGGTACCATTAGGATTATTCTGGCCGAGCCTTGCTCAGGAATTGATTTTGCAATCTGAGCTAGAGATGGTAGGTGGCTATGTCAATCTATTACAGATATGATTCTCTTTGTTCAAAAATAAAAAATAAATAATAAAAAGAAAATAATGAAAAAAGCTAAAAAATAGAACAAGAAATAAAACATTTCCTGTGATTGTGAAAATCAGTTCGCTGACATGGTCATAGAAGGATCAGCCTAAAAGCCAACATGCTTGTAGGAAGATCGAAATTCTAATAAGATGGGAATGTTTCTTGATATTTATATGTGCTAACTGTCACAAAGAAGAAGTTGGTTTTTAAGTGCAGGAAAGGAGACCTTATCCAAGTTTGGGATAACTGACACGAAAATTTTTATGCAAGCAACACTCAATTCCCACTGCATTTATTTTTGGTTCGTCACTATTCAGGCAAATTTTTGAGGTGAAATTATGCCCTTCTTCTATTTCCTTTTTCATAAATTCCCTTCTATTTCTTCTTCTTCTTCGTCCCATGAAATGAACCTTCCCTTTCTTCTAAAGAAACTGCCCCTATCCAATTTAGTTTTTCCCTCTTTTCCCCAAAAATTATTTTTCCTTTCCCTTTTTCCATACGCTCTCTTGGTGGTTTCACACTGGAATTCCCTGTTGAATTTCCTTCCCATTCTTAAATTTACTCGTTTCCCGCTTCTTTTCTCCCTCATGGATTGTATTGAAGGATCTAATCAATTCATGGATTAGATAAAAAGACATGTATCACTACCAAGAAATTGGAAAATAAAAAATCCTTTGGAAATTTCATAAATCTTTCAAGATGCAGCCCACAGATTGTAATTTTTAGAAACCTTTTTCAGATTTTCCACAACATTAGTTAGTGCAGGAATAATGATGTGCCTTGGTACGAGAATGTATGTTCCAGTGCAATAATAATAAATTTCAGGTGCAGGAACACGCACTACTATGTGACTGAGCACAAGAACATGTGCCTAGTGCAGGAACAATAGTAGTCTTTAGTGCATGAACGTACGTTTGAAGTGCAAGAATGTATGTTTGAGTGCAGGAACTAACAATTCCTTTAGTGCAAGAATGTATGTTATGGGACATGAATGTATGGTGCGGGAATGCATGCTTGAATCCAAATTTTAGTCCACGGTAAAAAGGAATTTATGTTTATGTTTGGTACAATCGTGTTCAAGCACAACTAACAACACTACTTGATGATGATGTCATGCAATGATTTTCTTTTGTATATGATTAGACTTTGTTCATTGTTTCTAGTTAGGAAAGATTATTTTAAGTACATGGACATTTAATTATGAAAACCTATCTTTATTTAAGTTAACATGTATGCCTTATATGAAATCATGAGTTGATCAAAGGATGTGTGTGAAATTCTACCCAAATCCAACATTCATTTTTGAAAAGCCCATTGTTAATTAAATAATGACCGCTCATATATGCCATCTCACATTTTCTCCATCATCGCCTCCCTCCACCAATTATTATTACTGCATGCACTAGTAGATTAGGCCATATCATATCCTTTCCCAAGAAATGATATTTTCATGAGTGTGACCATTAAAGAAAAGATTGATATAGCAGTTTCTAGTTCATTCTGCAATTCCGAATTTCTCATTATTGAACCCCGTGCTAAGTAACTCTCTGAATTATGAGTAGTTGAGCAAACTTGAAAAAGAAATGGCACCTGTTTGAATGGAACCATGGTTTGTGAAGGAAATAGAGCAAACGACGGAGTACATGAAAAGTTTGTCCATGATGCAGGAAACAAGATTTCTCCCGTTCTTACTAAAATTTGGTGGTTTTGATTTCGCTGTGGCATTAGAGTTTGCCCAGACCTTTGATGGACATGGAGCTAAGGTGGGATATTTAGAGTTTGAAGTGATATAGAAGACTATTTTAGAGGCTATAGGGATAGCGGCCACAGGTGAACAATGATTTAATAAAGGAGAGCTCTAAAAAGGGGCTTGGCGTAGGCTTGTTTTCAATAAAAAGAAGAAAGTGGACTGAAAGCAAGGGCTGCAACAAAATGCTATGATCGAGAAATGGAGGCACTTGTTGTACATTCTGCAAAATTTTCTCACCTATGAGGGACAATATTCCCTAGCCTTCCTATATCACATCCGCTTGTTGTTACACTTTGAGTCTGGTAAGTTGATTAACTTCCCTTACTTATTTCTTAAAAGGTTGGAAAAAATGTCGAAGGGTGTTCAGAAAAGTCAAGAGAGTGAGTTTGGGTTCAAGCTATATCATTACAGGTTGATCTCAATTATGGTTATGAAGGAATTAGAGAATAAAAATGTGACATGGGACGGGTTTTTGAAGGAATTACAAGGAGGAAACATAGTGGAGTCACCTAGGAAGAAGGGTAGAAGTAGGAAGGAAGAATTTCGTCAGACAGATAAAACCCTCACCCGATAGACTAGTAAGAGGAAAAATACCCTTCCTAAGGAACCAGTGCAGGAAGAGAAATAAGCATCCATAACCAAGACCCGTCTCCCTTTGAAGAGAATAACTAGAAGTTTTGTTAAGAAGAGGTTTGCCTCTTCATGAGAGGTCCATATTGAGTCAACCTCTCTAATAAATATAGATAACTCATAGCCTAGTTCACCAAATGAGAACAATCTCTTGCTCCTTGTGGATGCTGTAATTCACACAGTGTTTAGTGCAGGATAACACCAAGAGGAAGATGTTACTCCTCTGTTAGTATTAGATGGAAATATGAAAAAGAGGAAGACCTCTAAGACACCAGATGTTAGTGCAGAGAAGGGTCCAGTAGAGGATCATGGTAATGAAGTGCAATGTAATGCTGAAGAATAGGGAGATTAGATACAGTGTGATGAAAAAGTGTAGGATGATGAGATACCATGTGATGTTGAAATGCCCGATACTGATATGTAGGATGATATTGGTCTTGACGACACTTTCTTTGAGTCAACTGTTGAGAAGATTCTGACACAGGAGGAATTTGTTAAGGAGGAGTGCACTCTTAATTTGAATATTCAGATCGAGGAGCTAAAGCAACACATTTATGGACTTGGAATTCTAAATCAGGCCATGAAAGAACATGGTGTAGTGCTGAAGAATAAGAATGTTGAATTGGAAGGGGAAGTCCATGAACGAAAACAACATGAAAGAGTGTGGAAGTTCCAAGCTTCGAAATGCTATGGTTGACTCAGGAAATTAGTCAAATGGGTCAAGAAGGCTCGAACTAAGAAGCAGAGGACGTTGAAGACATGAATCAACATATAGAGATAGGACTGAAGGGAGGTCTCCATGTGTTTTTTATAGAGGTAAGGGTGAGGTTGTGTGAGGATACACAACAATATAGGAATGGGAGGATATTTGTAGCTAGAATTGTCCTACTTTTTGGTCTCTATCCTATCCCAAACATACCAGCTTAACCCTGGTTTTAACCCAAAAGGCCTATCTATTCCTGTACTTTTTCCCAATTCCACACATTCTTCCACTCTTCTTATGTTTTTCATATTCAAAGGTTGTATATGTACTTAATCATTAATTGACAGGTGTTATATCTTAAAATGTCTTTGTAACTAATATATTCCTTTCCTTATTAATTCGATGCAACCAAACTATTAATCTATGTGGAAGATTGGGTTGGTGCAAGAATTGTGCTTGTATCAGTCAGCATTCCTACACTTTTGAGGCAACTATCAATTACTTGTTTGACTCATCGTTTATGAACAAGACAACTTAGTAGACCACGTGGATTTCTTGCTAAGATATCAATTTCTTTGTTAGGCTCAGAATTTAGAGAAGGAGGGATATGAATGTTGGACTTTGGCTGCAAAATCCATGTTTAGACTTTTTACGAACAACCGAAAGGCTTAATATGTCATGTTGTTATATTTCTTGTTGTGCCAGGAGTGGAAGTATGTATTTAATAGGGTTTCTATGTAGATTTTAGGGGGTGATGTTGTATCAAAATTTTTCTACTATTCGTAATTTTTTAGTATCACCATTTCTGGGCTAGATCAGGGGATCCACGATGTGTATTTGCTATTTTTGAAATTTAATACAAAGGAACATGCTAGTTGTGAATTTCTCTATTTCGATATCATTGTGATGCTCCATTTGAGCATTTGAAGTTTCCATTTCGTTATAGGGAAATGAGTTGGTTGGCTATGGCCCAACCAACCCAGCTTGTTCTCCCTTTGTTAAAGGTGTGTTAGATTTATTTTTTATGCAAGGTTAATGAAGTAGATCATGTTTGGATTTTTTATAGCTAATGAACTTTAATTTCTTGCAAGCTGTGTGATCTGGATCCAGGTGTGTGCGTGGTTCATTTGCATTCACTTTTATTTCCCTTCCATTCTTTCCTACAAATGCTTGCTACCTTTTTCTTTACAAAGAAAACATACATTTAAGGTTCCTGCACTAATGTGTTTTCGTTTCATCAAGATTGAAAAGTTTCCTTTATTCATTGTAGTGAGTCGTTCTTATTTATGCAGGTTTATTATCATTTTGAAAACAGTGTTTGTATTTTTAGTGAAGCCTATTCTAATATTCAAGTTTGGATTTAGGTTAGATTAATGTTTATAATATTTCGCTAAAAAAAAATTATTATTTTATTTGGGTTTGTACCTGCACTCGTTGCTGGATTTTGATATTGAATGTATAAGAAGGATTTCCTGACTTAAAATGATTGTTTATATAAGGTTGTAGATATAATTTACTCAATAAATAGTCATCTCAGGAAAGAGATTGTTGATGTTTAAGTCAAAGTAGCTCCCAAGTAAAACAATTTCTTATTCCAATAGAAATTTCCTTTGGCTACGAAATCACTTCTTTATTTCCAAGCATGAGATTAGTTAATGGTTCATTTTTATTATATAAGTTCATTTTACAATTCTATTTTCAACTTGCATTTATTTTCCTTAGTTAACATGCTTTTATTTCTTATAACTGGTTTGGAAACCAAGTACATGAACTCTAGTTTCCTAGTATAGTAACCTTTGTTCTAGTACAGGAATTGACATTTCGAGTACAGGAATAGAGTTCTCTAGTAAAAAAGCTCACAGCTCTTGTATGTAGGTTAACATATTTAGTAAGGGTTCAATATACATACTTCTAGTATAGATGCTTCACTCTAGTACATGAAAAACATTCTAGTATAGGAACCTTGTTGCAGTACATGAACAACAGCTTGGTGCAGGGAGGAAAAGCTTAAGGAAGACATGTATTCTGATTAGTTGGATCATTCTTCTGTCTTACAACCATACTGAAGAGAATCTCAAATAGTTATTTTATCAATTCAGATTGTTTATGATGAATTGAGAGCTTCCTTTACTTTGAATTTCTGCAAAGCACATTCTTTTAATCTAGCACTACAGTTTTATTAGTATTCATTGTCGTGTGATCTATCCTTTCGATTTTGTAATTTATAATTGAAGAAATAGGAATACAATTAGAGAAGGTTCATATCATTTCTTGGAATTTTCTGCACTATGCCTCGAAGTGTATGAAACCCCAGGTTGAAAATTAAGTGTTGAAATGATTTTTCTTAACTGCAATTCCTACATCCAACATCTGGGATTTTATTCAGCAATTTGTTGGATTTAGAATTAAAATCTCTAATTTTTTCATTTGAGTTGGCCCTAAGATTTGATAAGTCATTAATCAAAGTGGAAATTTTTTTATCATCACCAAATTTTAACAAAAAATTCTCTTCAAACATATCCCAATTTGTTATTGGTGCAGTAGGAAGAGAAAAATGCTAGGAACCTACAGATCCTTCAAATGTGCAGGGAAAACTTTAGACAACACAATATTATTCTATGACTCCATTTAGATTGATGGCTAGCATGAAATTATGAAGATGTTCCCTTGTAGGGAGGCCATCATAAAGATTAAACTTATGAAGCCATATTTCTGGATGTTAAGGAAGAGGGTATAATGGAGGAGTCATCTGTACTAGCCCAGGGTTGTTCCATGGTCTATTTTCCATTCTGGGAATATTAGGAACAAAGCAAGACATAGACGATGTGGAGGCTGATGGAGATTGGGCAGTTGAAGATGATGCTCATGTAGTGTTACTAATTATAATAACACTAGATGATTGTGGTTGAGGAATATGAATGGATGGGATAAGAGGTTGAGAAGAGGAAGGTAAAAAGGTAGAGGAAGAAGTAGGACCAAGATAAGGAGTAAGAGGTGGAGATGATGATGTAAGCTCACTATCAGAAGAGTAAGTCTCTAGGGTACTTTTATTTTTCTGATGAGTGGGTAATGGGAATTCAAAAGGTTTAAATACAAATTTTTCACTCTGGGATCTAGTTAATACACCATAAGACTATAAAGATGAAGAAATACTTCCTTTCAATATATCAGTTTGGAGAGATTTGCCTCCAGAGGTAGAAATTTCCTCCAATTTTTGAATTGAAGTCTAAACTTCAAGGGGGGCGCTCTGTAGGTACTTAGTGGAATTTTTTCCAACTAAATTTGGAAGTTTGCTAAGAGTTTTGGTGGTTGTTTGAACAACTTCAGATCTTGGGTTAGGAGATTTGGAATGTGATCTGGAAGTTGGTGGTGATTTTGAGGGAGGCTGACTCTTAGAATGACCTTTTAATTTAGGAGTGGATCTTCTTGCCATTCATAGTCTGAAGGCCCTCCTTCTACTGCCAAAAATGTTGTAGGCTCAAAATGTTTTCCTCAAAATCGGGGAAAACCACCCATTCGGGACCTTAGAGCAGATCCTTTTCTGTGTGGATTGGTGGCTCCAATTGGGTATTATCGGACCTATTTCCCTTAATAAAAATGGATGAAGTATGTATGTGTGAAACTTACGATTAATGTGACTTGATTTTTGGGTTGTGTTATATTATTTCCATGACTACCCCATGGACGGGGGGTCACAGGGGGGGTAGTAGCCCCCCTTGTACAATGCACTGGGTGTTGGCGAGGGGTCAGAGGGGGGTATGATGGCTTTTTGTCCATGACATTTTGTAGATCCGGTAAAGGGAACTACGGTTATGTTCTAATCTAGGGTTAATGATTGAGTGCTTTTGCATGTACATATATGTATTGTAACATTGAAAGGAACATAATGAAAAATCATTCTGGTAGTCCCAGTTTTGGGATCCAGGGGACAATCTCTGTGTATATCTATTTTATGTTTTATGCTCTTGCCATTGTTTATTTTTTGTTTTTATAATTCGTATGCAGGTAATTTCTTTACAGGTCTGAAACCTACATTTGGTATCAGAGTTTTTTGGCTTTAAGAGGATGCCTTTGCTACTAAGGAGTTTTTTTCTTGGGCCTATGGTAGACACTATTTAGTGGGAGATCTAGGGATCGATTTTCGTGGTGAAAGAAGATGGCGAACAGTGGAAAGATAGAGATCGAGAAATTTAATGGTCATAGTTTTGAGTTGTGGAAACTCAAGATGGAGGATCTACTGGTGGATAAAGATTAGTTGATCGCGATAGATCTGAGTACTAACCCAACATCAATGTCAGCTGAATACTGGACGAAGTTGTATCATAAGGAAAAGAGAATAATAAAATTGTGTGTCTTAGATTTAGTATCATTGAATGTATCAGGGGGAAGCTTCAACGAAGGCTTTATGGGATAAGTTAGGGAATTTATACCAATCTAAGTCTTTGGTGAATAAATTGTTCCTACGAAAAAATTTGTATAACCTGAGCATGAAGGATGGAGACTCAATGACAAAGCATCTAAACATCTTTAATACTGTGGTAATCCAGTTATTATCCATTGATATTAAAAATTCAGATGAAGATAAGTGCATCAATTGGTTGTGTTCTCTACCACATTCGTGGGACAGTTTGGTTGTTGCAATAGGTAGTAATGCAACTACCTTGCAGTTTGATGAAATAGTCTCACCCTTGCTGTCGGAGGATATGAGACAGAAAAATATGGAGGGCCATAATGGTGATGCCTTGTCTATACAAGGATGGTCCAAGAACATAAAAAAAAATCCTCAAGCAGTATATCTAAATATAGAGGGAGATCTAAATCTCCAGGAAAACCTGTAAAGGTGTGCTAGAAATGCGGAAAGGAAGGGAACTTCAAAAGGAATTGTAAATATAAAGCTCCCAAGAAAGGAAAGGGATCTGATGATGCTCCTTCTGTAGAGGTGAAAACCATCTCATATGAAGGTGGGGATGTGTACTTGGCTTCTTCTTCAAGTACAAATGTAGATCATGAGGCATGTTTGATCGACTTAGGTGCATCCTTTCACTTCTCTCCCCATAGACAATGGTTCTGCGAGTATGAGAAATATGATGGTGGTGATGTCTTCTTATGGGATGACAAGAAGGCTAGAAACATTGGTTGCGGAAAAGTAAATTTGAAGTTGCAAGGTGGAAGGATTAAGAAACTTCCATGTGTTCTTCATATTCCTGCATTGGCCAGAAATATGATTTCTGTAAGCAAGTTGGATGATGTAGGTGTCAAAACAGTGTTCGAGAAAGGTACCTGCGAGATGGTTCAAGGAGCACTCATATTAATGTGGGTAGTTCTGATTGGACCTCTATAAAAGCTTCAGGGTAGCGATGTTATTGATGGGTGCAATAGTTATGTGGTTCCTGAAAATGGAGCAGAAAATATAGTGGTATCTGGAGCAAAAGGCCATGCTATGGCATCAAAGGCTTGGATATATTAGAGAGAATGGCCTTTGAATACTTCATGGTAAGGGTATGGTAGAAGGTATGTCTAATAGATCTCTGGATTTTTATTTCTGTGAAAATTGTGTATATGGGAAGCAAAATTGAGTGAGTTTCCCCTCTAGTGCTAAGAGGGCGAAACATATATTAGATATTGTGCACAATGATGTGTTTGGACCTATGTCGGTTCCACCACTGGGAAATTTTGTGTACTATGTATAATTTATAGATGAATTCTAAAGGAATACATGGATATATTTCTTCAGGAATAAATATGAAGTATTTGACAGGTTTAAATAGTTTAAGGCTCTGGTGGAAAACTAGACATAGAAGAAGATAAAGGTGTTGAGGACAGATAATGGTGGAGAGTTTTGCAAGAAGGAATTTGAAGAATTTTGTAAGAAGTGTGGTATAACACGGTAGAATACTACTCCATATACACCTGATAAAAATGGAGTTTCATAAAGAATGAACAAGACATTGATGGAAATGGTAAGAAGCATTCTCAGTGGTGTTTTGCTAGGACAAGAGTTCTAGGTAGAGGCGGTGGAGACTGCATGTTACCTAGTCAATAGATCACCTTCATCAGCATTGAAGCATAAGACTCCACAAGAGGTATGGAATGGTAATAAAACTTCTCTTTCACATTGTTATAGACATATTTGGGCACTGCAACCCCAATCTTATATGTCAATAAACCAAGGGCTCTTTAACCCATAAAAGTGTTGTTTCATACCTGAAAGGATCATGGTCAACTGATTACATCATTCCCCAAAAGTTCCACCTAAAAAACCACTCAAAATTGGCCAAAACTAGACCATACTGACTGATCCACTGTCAGAGTGTGATGCATATCAACTTCTACAATAGCTAAGTGTGATGCATACTGAAGAGGCCATCTGTGGGGTGTGATGATTGAGGATGGAAAAATGGCTGAGATAGTTTGCAAAGTTGATGCTCATGGAATCTTCCAGAAACTTCCCCTATGACACTTGCCTCTCTGAATTCGCCCAGGGATGAGTAAGAGATCCAAGAAATCTCCAAGTGTAACCAAGAACAACAAGTGGAATGACACTAATAAAAAACCTAGAGATGACTCACACCCTTGTAGACACCTATAAATGGATCCCTCATCTGAGAGATCTAGAGGCTGGAATTTTGTAATTTGTAAGGAAGTCCTGATAGTTTGTCTTTGAGAAAAGGCATTGTATTGTTGGGTTCTCTTTCTTTTCATGAGGTGAAGAGGGATTTGATGTGAGGAGGATGATGCTGGATCAGACAGCTTGGTTGTAATTCTCCCTTCTATTATTAATAAATTTCCTTTAGTTTTCCTCCATACAATCGTGTATTTGTGAATGCCATTGTATGTTCAATGTATTTCTAATTCTACATTGTTTATGATATAATAGAACGAGATGCTTTGATGGTGTTTTGTTACTTTGTCTCTACAGGTATTCACTGAATGTGATAAGTAGGAGAAGAGACGCAAGCTCTATCAAGGGAGAGAGGAATCATGAAAGGAGTCAAGCAAAAGATCCAAGTTGGTCCCTTTGCTTCTCTCTTATCTATCATACACAAAGGAAATCACAAATTGCTTTGATTGTTCCTTTCTAGGATAACTACCAATCCTAGTGGGACTATCAAATCAAAAAGACACTAGTTTTCCTGGAAACAAAATGGCGAATCCAATGGGGAGTGAATAGTTTGTTTGTTTGTTGTTGATTTTTTATTTTATAAACTATAGACAGAGCCTAAAGTTAGCTAGGTAGCCTTCAAACTGCTCTTGCTCTACAATTGCAAAGTAGATGAACAATGCTTCAGTTAATCTTTGGTTTAGTTTATGGTTTGAACATCTGACTTACAAGCATTCTAGATGCCCTATTGGTAGCTCAATAACCTTCCAAGAGCATACCCCTGTACTTTGTTCTTTATTGTCCATAATAGCTTAGCTTAACTCACTAAATTCAGCTGCAAATTTGAGCCAAAACCCATCTCAATTGCACTCCCTAGCCCATCGCACTGTCTACCACTAGAAACCAGTATGCATCACACTTCCCATGTGTAGCAGGTGAGATACATCCATGGTTCTGTGAAACACAGGTGCGATGACTGAGTAATCCTATTTCTTTCCTTGAAATTTGGGTTCTTTGTCCTTGTTTTCAGCTATGTTCAATTGTTTTGTTGCTTATGAACAATATCTCATTGTTGAAGCCTCCTTGCTTTACATAGTTCATCCTCCATTGATAAGGATTAACAAATTTTTTTATGTATTTGTCCATCATTTGCAATCCGTTGTCAAAAACGTTGCTTAAATTTAACTATCATTTTGTATCAAAAAGAGAAGTGTCGTTGAGTCTTCCTTCCTTGGATAGTCAATTAAACTTTTTGTCATGTATTTGATTTGATTTGTTGATATCTTGAAGTGTCGAAAGCATTCTCTATTCGAAATTGAAAAGTGTTGTTTAGTATTCCTTTCATTTTGAAGAGAAATTGTTGAAGTGTCGCTTTGAAGAAAATATTTCAGATCTATACTTAGTTCTCCTTTTTGGCATTTTTCACATTAAAGGGAACGAAAAACAAATACATGCATTTTCATTTGCATTTAGACTGTGTGCAAAAGATGATTTAGGAAAAGCGCATTTAGTGTGTGCTCTTTGCTCTTGATTTAAAAGAATCGTAATCTTCTTTCCTTAGTAGCTAGGATTTTCATTGCTAAAAATAAACAACAATTGTTTATCATTTTAGATTGCATATTTAGGAATTTTACATCTACATCACGTGGTGAACCTTGAAAGGCAAACTTCTAAACAAGATCAACTCTAAAATAAATTTGAATGAACTTAACAACACTTTGGAACCTAACGCAACACATATAGAGGTCTAGGCTAGAGATGTGTTCCGATGTCGTAAAATCTAGTAACTATCGTTTTCATCGAAGGTTGGGTGATTCATCCTCTTTGATATGACAAGTGATAGCATGGACTTGTGCTCCCCGTATCGTCAAGTATATATTGGGAGACCACAATAGGCTTATATCCTTTATCCATAGGAAGCCGTGTCTACCACCCTATCGATCGCAATGCACTGAACACAACATTTGGGAAGATTGACTGCCATACATAAGTCCTTGGTAATTTCTCTTTAATTTATCATCAAGGTGTATTTTTTAGTTTTGCGATTGGTTTGGTAATCCCTCTATCTAGATCTCCAGAGTAGTCACTTGCTTTCTTTTTCGACTCCTTAAAAGAAAAGGTCCATATGAGCACTTGTCACTTCAGGCTCATTAAAAATCAAAGGGGACTAGATTCATCTTTAGCTTTTTCTTGACTCTTAAAAATTGAAAAAGAAAAAGTTGTGTCAAAGCATCATTAAAATTTATTTAAATTCAGAATAAAATCCCTGTTCCTTCATTGGTCTTAGGTTGAGATAATGGAGTCCACCAATCAAGGAATCCCTTTGGATGGGATTCCTAGTCCTTCTACATCTTGAGGAAATATTGGTGCACCTCATATGGCCACTTTGTCCCTTCTAGGACTTACTATTGGCTTGCCAATATGGCTATTCTCAACCTCTGTGGTTCAAAATAATGTGATTCCTCAGCAATCGAATCAACAATCAGTTGATGTTAAAATTGACCCCTCGCCTTCTTCTTCATTTGTTTCTCCCTCCCCTTCTTCCTCTTCGCTTGGTGAAAGTAGTGATGCTAGTAACCGGGTGACTGAGAAGAAGAAGAAAGGGAAGGAGAAGAAGAAGAAGTCAGTTAAGCAAGGGGGAAACCAACCAACCATAGATTTGGATGCATCAGCTGGTGAAAATCCGCACACTAAATCTCCTAAATATCCTTGTGTAATTTGCAAAGGAAACCATTTTCATCGAGATTGTCCATGCATTCCTCGGATCTTGAGAGAATGGTCCCCCTGTTTGCACCAACCAGTGTCATCAACCTCTGCTGATCATGTTGATAATACACCATCAACTAGTGATAGTGAAGTCCACAGACAGGAAAGGAAAGTCAAAGTTCCATGTGCGTTATGTGAAGGGAACCATATACTTCCTTGTTGTCCCTTTTTGGGTGAGGCCAAAAGAGTCTTGCATAACCGTCCTGCTTCACCATAGTGACTTCCACCTGGATACAAGAAACTCTCCCATATTCCTTTACTAGTTGAAAATCTGACTGACTTAACTGAACTGTTGGTCGAAACACTTATCGTTGAAAGTGAATCTTCTAAGTCCAAATCGGACCAAAGTCAACAGGTCAAAATGGCAGTCGACCCAATTTTACCTTCAGAAGATCCACCTTTAGATGATATCATTCGTAAAGAGAGTGAGAACGATACTGTTCAAATTCTTTTTGTCACTTCAGGGCCCAATGAACTTAGGGGAAATCCACCCATTCCTTCACAACAGGAAGAGAATTCCCCAGTTCCCGTTGCTCAAGGGGTTATTTCACCCATTTATTCGATACCCCCTCCAAGCAGTCTAATCACTTCCTTTCATTGGAATCAACTAGCAAGATCTCATCTTCCTTATAATGTACCATTCCGGATCATAGTACAAGTTTAAAAAATGATCATGTCTGGCACTATAATAGATGAAGGGGCTTTAGTGAGTATCCTTTCCTAAACTGCTTCGAAAGCGCTTGGTTCACCATCGCTTATGCCCGTTACACAGAATTTTTCAGGCTTTAATAAAGGAACCACTCGACCATTAGGTATCCTTCCTAAGTTGCCAATAACTTTTAGAAGGAAAACCGTTCACTTGAATGTGATAGTAGTCTAAGGACCATTAGATTACAATCTACTCCTTGGACGTGACTATGTTTATAGCATGGAAGTTATTGTTTCCACACTCTTTCGAGTGATGTGTTTCCCACATGAAAGAAAAATTGTCCAGCTTATTGTCCAGCTTTCATTTCCGGGCTCAAGCATATCTCCGAGTCGATCATCATCCCTAAATGGTATTTTTGTGTCAAGAGTGTCTCTTTAACCTTCATTCCATCCACCTAATTACTGTGAGTATTTTGATGAATGTAATGAAGCGTAGGGGGCATGCACCCTCATCCATTTGGTGGACGAACCCAGCTGAAAAGATAGGTTTCCCTGTAGGTGATGTGATTGGTCTGAAATACCATTCACTTTCATCTGCACTACAAACGAAGCCAATGAAGTGTTTTGTCTATTCTGTGGACGAAACCATCCAACCATATGAATTTCCCTGTAAGTTAAGTGATTGGTCTGACACACCACTCACCTTTGTCTAATTGGCAGACAAAGCGAAGGAAGTGTTTTTGTCTAACCGCTGAAAAAAAAAATCCTGCTCAACCATAGTGATTCCCATATGGTTACTGGACACTCTCCTTTCCTCGATGCCTGGGGGCATGCAAACCTTTTATGCAAGCAAAAAATGACCAATTTCATTTTTTAGCTTTTTATATTTTTTAGCTTTTTAGTTTTTTAACTCCTGAGGTCAGGTGATTGGTACGACACACCATTCACCTTTGTCTATTCTATGGATGAAGCAAATGAAGGGTTTTGTCTAAACTGCTAATGAAACCATCCTACCTAACCTCAGTAGTTCCTTAGCTTTTTAGTTTTTTTTAGCTTTGTAATTTGGCCGTTTCTAGCCTACATAAAAAGGCTATGAGCAATATTATCATATGGTTCAAGCTCGTTAAAAAATAAACCTACCAATGAGCATATGTTCCCCCAAAGTTTAATCTCATTAAAAAATGAACCCACCTTCAGTAAATAACCATTGTGATCACAATTATATCAGACTTTTGAACCTTGGTTGTGTTCCCTCCATCACCTCCATCCGTTTGGCCGATCATACGCTTCCACTTGATTGTTTACCATTTGAGGAACAGCTACAACGAGTGGTGTTGTTAGCCACCCTCTTCACATCACCATGTTTTGAGAAGTTCCAAGATTACCCAGAACTAGTTGGTACCCCGGATACCACTCGTTCCTCAAAAAATGATTCCACTTTAAATCCTTTTTAGACTCGCTAAATATGAAACGATTGTTGAGAAATTGGCCTCTCCAGCTTGCTAAAGTGATTGGAAGCACCATCCCTCCTGTGTATTTTAAAATTTTCAGACCTGAGGGATTATCTCATGAAAATTTTTGAGTGCTTGTCTTTTTCGGCTCGCTAAAGTGATCAGAAAAGTCATCCCTTTTGTATTATTTTAATATTTTTCGGACCTAAGGGATTATGCTATGAAAAAGAACTACTAGAGTTTTCTTTTCGTCCCTTTTCAAACTCTCTAAAAATGAAAAGGACCAAGTTATCTTTGTCATTAAACTCAATAAAACAATAGTGACAAGCTTGTCCACCCAGACAAGAACAAGTTTCACTGTCGCTAGACTCGCTAAAAACATAGTGACAGGTTTGCTCGAAGGGAAAATTATAGAACAAGCATATGTTATCCTCCTCAAGCTTGACAAAAATAAAGAAGTACTGGTCAGCAATGACTGGGGAAAAAGGGAAGAAAACTTGAAGAATTTTATGGTAGCAGGTCACTCTTGAACATGAAACTTTCACTCCATCACCATGATTAAGTCGGGTTGGGTTATTCTGTTCAGCGGTCATATCACTATTGCTCCTCCATACCATCCATATTTTGGGGTTAACGCTACCAATCCATCTTAGTGTCACCGATATGTTCAAGAGAAGTCATTGAGAGAATTCACCATCCATTTAATGCCTCATCCATTGCAATACCTTCACCCTCCATTTTTCATGACCACCATTCCTGAACCTAATATCATCAGATCGTTTTCAATTCTAGAAAAACATTTGCTTTGTTTCATGTTGTAGATGTGGGATACATTAAGGCCCTCCTATGACAAGTCACTTCTTGTCGACATCAGCTCATTATCCAAGAAGTTGAATTAGAAGCAACCCTTTCAGTGCTTTGAAACTTGCATGCCTCAATGGCAAGTTTCTCACTTTTGGCGACAGGTTTACATTAATGGCCTTTGACCGAAAGATTTTGCGTGGTGTTCGACATCAGATCATATATTCACACCATGTGAATTGTACTGTAGTACCTTGAGGGTCATTATCATTATCAGTGATTCCTCTCACGCCTATTAACAAATTACATTATTGGCTGGTAATCAGGCGATGTCTTTCCATGTTCGACTTCAAGACATCTTTTCGCATGGATCGACTTGTACATCAGGCGAATATTGAACAAATTTGAAGACCCCAGATCTAGTTTCATCCATCCAGGCTGCGATATATTTAGAAATATAAAGACATCAAATGTACACAAACACTGCACAGATAGTCATCTAAGCCAGTGAAGATGACTTTTCATATGAATAATCACCAGTCTGCAACTATAGATGACTATCTTCCTATGTACATGAAAATGAATTTATAAAGTTGAGCATGGGAATGCATGCCTCAGCTAGATCATGAAAATAATATGATGACGATGTATTGTATTGTATCTTATACAGGTCACCTTCCAGTTCAAAAACCTTGGATCCTCATGATAAAGCATTTCACCCGACATCAAAAGATTTACGACTCCATGCTTTAGGGGGCAAATGTTATAGACATATTTTGGCACTGCAATCCCAATATTATATGTCAATAAACCAAGGGCTCTTTAACCCCTAAAGGTGTTGTTTCATACCCTAAAGAATCATGGTCAACTGATTACATCATTCCCCAAAAGTTCCACCTAAAAAGCACTCAGAACTGGCCAAACCTGGACCATACTGATTGCTCCACTGTCAGGGTGTGATGCATATTGACTTCTACACTAGCCAGGTGCGATGCATACTAAAGAGGGCTTTTGTGGGGTGAGATGAGCGAGGATGGACAAATGTCTGAGATAGTTTGCTAAGTGGATTCTCATGGAATCTTCCAAAAACTTCTCCTATGACACTTGCCTCTCTGAATTCACTGAGGGATGAGCAAGAGATCCAATAAATCTACAAGTGGAACCAAGAACAACAGGTGGAATGACACTAATCAAAAACCCAGAGATGACTCACACCCTTGTAGACATCTATAAATGGATCCCTCATCTAATAGATCTAGAGGCTGGAATTTTGTAATTTGTAAGGAAGTGTTGATAGTTTGTCTTTGAGAAAAGGCATTGTATTGTTGGGTGATCTTGCTTTTCATGAGGTGAAGAGGGCTTTGATGCTGGGAGTATGATGCTGGATCAGACAGTTGGGTTGTAATTCTCCCTTCTATTATTAATAAAGTTCTTTGATTTTTCCCCATACAATCATGTATTTGTGAATGTTGTTATTTGTGAATGCCATTGTATGTTCAATGTATTTCTGATTCTATCTTGTTTATGATATAATAGATTGAGATGCTTTGATGGTGTTTTGTTACTTTGTCTCTACATGTATTCACTGAGCGGGATAAGTAGGAGAAGAGACACAAGCTCTATCAAGGGAGAGAGAAATCAAGCATGGAGTCAAGTGGAAGATCTAGGTTGGTCCCTTTGCTTCTCTCTTATCTATCATACATAAAAGAAATCACAAATTGCTTTGATTGTTTGTTTCTGGGATAGCTACCAATCCTAGTGGGACTAGCAGATCAAAAAGACATTAGTTTTCCCAGAAACACACATCTGAGGGTATTTGGATGTGATGCATATGTACATGTTCCAAAAGAGAAAATAACAAAGTTGGATAGTAAATCTGAAAAGTGCATCTTTATTTGGTATAAGGATGGTTTAAAAGGTTATAATATTGGGAACTCAGAAATAAGGAAGGTTGTGTATAGCTGAGATGTGGTGTTTAGAGAGGTGAAAGATGTTATTAAACATGAATTCATACCAAAGGAGCCTAACAAGATAGAGTTTTAGCTAAATGAGGAAGAATCAGACTCTACAATAGAAGAGGAATCAAAAGATGAAGAGCCACAAACTCTGGCTGTGAGAAGGTCAGTTCGAGAAAGAAGGCAGCCAAAAAGGTATAGTCCATCTACTTTCTGTTCAAATTTTTCTTTATCTATTACTGATGATGATCCTATAAATGCAAGGGAATCAATAGATTTGAATCAGTAGATTCAGAGGATGGAAAACTCTAGAAAGAGGCCATGGTTGATGAAATGACATCTTTTCACAAAAATGAGGCTTGGGATCTGGTGGAGTTTCCGACTGGAAGGAAACCCATTGGCAGCAAATGGTTGTTCAAGAAGAAGATGAGTGTAGAAGGAAAGGTGGAGAAATACAAAGCTTGGTTGGTAGAAAAAGGTTATTCCCAAGTGTTGAGAATTGATTTTGGTGATATTTTTTCTCCTGTTGCAAAGGTAGCTTCTATTAGATTACTTTTATCTGTTGATGCTACTTTTTATTTTGGGGTAGAGGAAATGGATGTGAAGACAACATTTCTTCATGGGGATCTAGAATAATATATCTACATGAAGCAACCTAAAGGCTTTGTGGTGAAGGGTAACAAAGGACTGGTATGCAAGTTAAAAAAGTCTCTCTATGGGTTAAAACAATCACCAAGGATGTGGTATCAAAAATTTGATACATTTATACGGAGACTTGGCTTCACT
Organism: Pinus tabuliformis; assembly: GCA_031772625.1. Taxonomy (NCBI): domain Eukaryota; kingdom Viridiplantae; phylum Streptophyta; class Pinopsida; order Pinales; family Pinaceae; genus Pinus; species Pinus tabuliformis. Next base: position 856,366,552 of record CM062805.1, on the reverse strand, counting down.
AGAAGAAAAGTAGATCACTGTGTGTATTTTAAATTAGTTGGTGATTGTGTTATTTATCTGGTCTTGTATGTGTATGATATGTTGCTAGTTCGAAATGACAAAGAAATTATCTAGGATTTGAAGACACAATTGTCCTCCAAATTCGACATGAAATTTCTTGGTGCTGCAAACTATATTTTTGGCAAGGAAATTAAATGAGATCGAGAACAGAGGAAGCTCTGGTTAAACAAGAGGAAGTATGTTGAGACAATACTGCAAAGGTTTAATGCAGGATAGTAAATTAGTGAAGTTTCCTATTCCTGTAGGTTTAAAGTTATCTACTGAGCAATGTCCCAAGACACAATAAGTGGAAGTGGACATGTCCCATGTTCCATATGCAAGTGTATTTGGTAGCCTGATGTATGAAATGGTCTATACTAGACTAGACATTGCACATGCATTGGGAGTATTGAGCAAGTTTATGTCAAAACCGGGGAAGGAGCATTGGACAATGGTGAAGCAAGCTTTCAAGTATTTGTGTGGCACTAGTGATTATGGTTTATTCTACCAAGGAAGACCATGAATGGATAGAGTTCTGGACATCTGTGTATTTGTTGATGCATACTAGGTTGGATCAGAGAAGATCTACAAGTGGGTATGTGTTTAACCTATCTAGAGGTGCAATCAGTTAGATGAGTAAGAGACAGTCTCTAATGTCACTTTCAACTATAGAGGCAGAATACATGGTAGCCACTCATGCAAGCAAGGAAGAAATTTGGTTGCAAATATTGTGTTCAAGTATGGGGTTAGTACAATGAGCTATAGGATAGACTGTGGCAGCCAAAGTCCAATTTTCTTAGCAAATAACCTTGCTTATCATTGAAATAGAAAGAAAATTAATGTTCAGTATCACTTTCTGAGGAATATGGTTGAGGACAAAAAGGTGTTGCTGGTAAAGGTGGACACTTTGAAGAATATTGCAGATGCATTGACAAAGTTTGTGAGCATTAAAAATTTCTCTTGGTGTAGAGAAACAATGGATGTTATAGGGATGGATCAATGAGTAATCTCTCCTGTGGAAAGAAAACAACAAGTGGGAGAATGTTGGGTTGTTTTAAATTCTTTCTACGACTACCCCATGTGCGGGGAGACATGCAGGGGGGTAGTAGCCCCCCTGCATGTGGTCCGAGGCAACACCCTGGGAAAATATTTTTGGACCCTATATTAGGTGGGCAGACCTACCTATGGTTTTGTTCATGGATTTCACACATGGTTTTGGGCATGATGGTTTTCTGTCCATGGTATTTGGTAGATCCGGCCAAGGGAACTACAGTTATGTTTTAATCCAAGGTTAATGGATGGGGGTTTATGTATGCTTCAACATGTATATATATGTTTGTAACATTGAAAGGAACATAATGAAAAATCAATCCAGTAGTCCCAGTTTTGTGATCCAGGGGAGAATCTATATGTATATATGTTTTATGTTTTATGCTCTCACCATTGTTTATTTTCTATTTTTAGAATTCGTATGCAGGTAATTTCTATACGGGGTTAAAACCTACATTAAGGATGAATACATATATAAATTAACTATTAATCTATCTATCCTGAGAAATCTTATTCTATATATGTGATCTAAATAGAATTACACAAACAATAAGACAATATACATTATCAAATGATCACGAAGTTAAAACATATGAGTGATAGCTAAAATTTAATTAAATAGTTAATTAAATTTTGTTGATAAAGCTTGTCACATATATATGATTTTGTTGTTTATACACACAGTATATGATATCAAGCGTACATGACAATAGCAAAACATGTAAGATCGCTTTTATTCATGCATGTAGTAAACATGAATTGAATAACTATTTAACTCAGAAAACACATGAAAATAAATAGATAATAGTACCTGATCTATTATGACTCTGTGCATGAGAAAAATAGTATTGGTCCAACATTCTATTAAGATTACTTGAGCTACAGTAGTGTAAACAAAATATTTCTCCACAAAATTCAGAATCCCTTCTCCATTCAAACGAAGGGGATTTATAGTTTTCAATCAAAATGCAAATATAGAAAAGCAGAATAAAAGTCTGAAGCGGTTTTAACAAACACCACTTAAAATAAAAATATAAGACAATTTTAGATGTTGTTGCAACAATTCAGCTAAGACTTGGAAGAGGATTGTTCTCCCATACGATGTCGTAGTTCATAGATATTTGTCATAGGCTTCAATTCAGGTGGAGCCCATGGTTGAATGTGCATCTAACCAATGAATACCACATCCTTGAGTGTTGGAAACATATGAGTAGTCGTGTTGGATAAACACCTCAACATTAACCATTGACTATGAGGTTTAACTAAGAAATGCCAATGGCATTCTAAGTTAACCTTTGACAACTTTTCAATGTTCTCGACCTTCTTCTTTGATAACTCTTGCCATGTCTTGGTTAATAATTTAATATCAGGCAGAGTTCCCTCTGGGCAGTCTTGAATAAGGTTGGCCTGCAGTAAATTGTCATTGATAGATTAAGTGAGGTCATTAGAAATATCCTAGGCACTGAATATTGTTGTCTCTGCATCTTTCAGTCTGACTTCCCAATATCAGAAGACTATTTCCTTTTGTAACTCTTCAATTGTAGGGAGATTGATTTATCTATCTTTAGCACTTTCTTGCCATGTTGTAAAGTTTGAGTTTTTTCCTCAATCTTCAAAGTATGTCTTCATATCGGACAACTAGTTCACCAATGTATTGGTTCCTTGACATAAATCATGGATTATGGCTAATTTTTTACAGAAAGTAATATGTTTTTGAACAAGGAGAGTATTTAATTCTCCTGCTTCCTTTTTGAATTCAGTCAGTTCAGGATTAACCCTCAATTGTTAAATACTTTGTTGTAACTCTTGGATTTAAGAATCTTAACTTCTCAAATCAGACTCATGTTAGAGATTCAAGGCATAAAATTTTTTTGGAAGTTCGACAAGATGTGCTTGCCACTGTTGAGAAATAATTTGCTTCTTGTTTTCCATACCCTATTCCAACTACATGATTCTTTGATCCTTTTCTCTCAGAAGTTGCTATATTTTGGTGGCTTTATTTATGGTTGTAGAAGCATATACTCCTGGAAATGGTGAGAGCCTCCAGAGATCCTCTGTAGGAGTAGATTGAGAGGCTTTCCACCCCACTTGAAATGAAGTATCTTCAAGGACTAAGGCTTTAGTTTGATCAACCCTTCTTATTTTTCTTTGTATTTTCACAACAACTTTATGTTGTGGACTGTAAAATATGTCAAGAGGAGGAATCCTTTGACCCTCAAAATGACCTTGGAGGTCAGGAAAGTCGGGATGATTTCTATGTCATAAGTGCCCAAAGGCATATTCGAGGTCCCAATAATAAGTTGGGATTTTTTCCATACTTTCAGAAGTATGTGAAAAATTCTCTTATAATGGAGTCTTCAAAATTTGAGGCTTTGTTTCTTGAATGACTTGATTGAACTATTGCCATATTGTATCCAATTTTTTGTTTGTCAGAGTTTATTCCACCTAAGAAGAGGAGGAAGTACCTGTTTCTTTTTCTGAGGAATATTAGGAACCTGTGATGAAATAGCAAAACCTTTATTCTGTTCTGTGTTCTGTTGAAGTAGCTTCAATAAATCCATAGGAAAGTCAGAAATCCTTTTATCTTTGTACCAATTAAATTGAGATATCTCCTCTAGAGTTAACTGTGTTGTTACTAATTTCACAACCATCGGATAGGTAGAGACTGATTCAAATAATTCATCAAATTTATCTGGTTCAAGCATAAATTGTATGATACTTGACCATGTAGTAAGGTTCTTGGCAATTCCCTTAGGATCATATTGCCTATTCAAAATAGTTGGGAAGTTGAATCTCTTCAATCTCAATAACAACATCTTTATAACTATCTAGAGTATACACTCCACATTGAATAGGAAAAGTAGGCCACATTGTCCTTTTAGCATGATTTAGGTCCTTTGAAAGACCATGTCCTACGGTTTGGTAAGCTATTTCACGGGCCAGAAGTTTATCATGGATGTAAAGGGGAAAAACATGGGGTTATGCAAGAATACCAAAGATCTGGACATAAGTGAATGATTCTTATCCAAAATAGTTACAAATTGATAGTAAATCATTGTTATATTCAGGTGAAATCCTTAGGGATTTCTTATCAAAGACACTTTGGTCGATGGGAAGCATTACTCCATGGAAAATCCTATAGAAATGAGGGTGAAATTTTGATTCCCAGAGTATGTAATGATAAATATGGATAGGATTAGGGTCATCTATAGTTCATTTATATCCAATAGAAGTAAAATTAGAGGTGAAATAAATGGCATCCATTATATATAAACTCATATAAAAAGGGGGAACTACGTCATATGAAAAGTTATGTTTTCTCCTATAATTCATTATTTAAGTGGCTATACTACCAGACAATATGTTTCCCCAATCCATAATATATCCATCAGAGGAAACATCAATGAGTGGTACCCACTGGTCAGAGAATTCTTGTGTATTAGGGTAACCATAGATGCTACACATCATAGCAACTATTTGATAGTATGGACCAACAAGGGAGGTGATAGAATGCACACCCTTATCTTCACGCTTATGTTTGTTAGGATTTCTTCTCCAATTTTTTATTAGCTCAGATTGATGCTCATTCTGCTTCATGAACTTCTGTATAAAATTCCTGTCATATTTTTCTAAGGTTGTGGTAGATGATACATTTTTCTCAAATCACTGCTAGTAAATGACCCAATGATTCTCTGCTTCTAAGTCATGAAATTACTCTTTTCAATATTCATATGATCAATAGCCCATTTAACCATATTTGTATAAGGTAGGATGTTGGTTCGGGTTGCAATCCTATGCATGAATGATGGAGATGTCACTATAGGTAATTTCAGAGACTAGAGTAGAATCATCGGCCGTAACTATTTTCTCTGTTACCCTAGGTCCTTCATCTTCAAAATGCTTATAAATAGATTCCCAAGAGGAGCTTCTAGCATAAGGCGTACAAGTTGTATCCAAGAATAATGCAGGCATTTCAGTAGCTTCAGGTGGAGGAGTGACTAATTGTTGTTGAACAATGGGTTTCTTCATGGCTTTAGCCACCTTAGAAAACTATAATGAATTTTGCATGTCGGGACTAGCCTGTAATGGAAAACACAAGAATAAGCGGAAATTACTTACCGAGAGAATTCTCTTAGAGAAAATAAATACTTTCCATGATGATATATGTCTTTATGAGAAAATCTTGAAGACATCAAGATGCAATGATTAAATCATTTAAAAGTTTGAAAAATCATAAATTCACTAATTTTGGCCATTAAATGATAAACGTGCATTCACATGGTCTCTGCACATGTAAGCATACCAGAGCATTTTTATTGGAAAAATACTAGGAACACACATTTAAAACTTGTTGTATCCTTACCTTCCAATAGGTGTTATTCAAAGATATAATAGCTATGAGTTGTGAGAGGGAAGAGGCATTAGAAGATTTGTATTGGGGATGCAATATCAAATATTTTAAAAAAGTGCCTCCCGATAGAAAAGTTCTGACATATGGAAAGGAGGTGAATATATGAGGATGGGGGATATTGAAATATCTATGTATCAGGATATTGGAGGTTCGGAGGATCGGAGGATATCAGAGGTATTATATATCAGAGTATCAGTACATCAGAGGGTCGAAAGATCAAATGTTTTAAAGTGGCATCTATCCTTAAAGTTTTGATATATGGAAACTCCTATATAGCACGTGGCAGCGTTGTGGGTCCAGGATTTTCTTTATTTTATCATAAATTCATGCTTGTATCATTTTGGACTTAAAGTATCGGAAAGTTTTAATTGGGGAAAATTTTATCATGAATTTACTATAAGTAATGTTGTGATATTTAAATGTTCTGATAGAACATTTCCGATAATACATTTAAAAAAAATCATATCAAGTTTTATACTTATGAGGCTAATTTCCGATATGAAAATTGGGATAAGGGAGATTTTTCTTATTTAAAGGTTTTTCTGGGACAAAAACTAAAAATTGCCTTATTTTATTAGAACCAGAGAACTTTATCAAAATTCAAAAGGGTCCCCATTGTTTAGTAGTTCAACTATCATAAAAATTAATGGGGAGTTGTTGACTACTACAACAGGGTTACATGTCATGAATTCAATACCCCATTTCATAAATAGTCTGACAATGACAACTAGATGCAATTGAGCGGGAAGATCACAGGTCTTATGATCATAAATTTGGCATGCATGGCACTTTTGGATAGTGAGAATTTAGTCTACAAAATTGGTAGGCCAAAAGTAACTAGTGCGTAAGATATTTTACGTGGTAGCATGGCTAGGTAAAGGACCACCACATGCCCCTGAGTGGCATTCATTAAGGACTTTCTCAGCCTCCTCATGAGTGAGGAACCTTCATAAAATCATATCAACACTGCATCAATAAAGGGTGTCACAAATTATGATGTAATTATTGGCTTGGTATCTAATACGTTGACGCTCGAAGCGAGAGGTATCAAACCGGAAAGTCTAGGTCTAGAGATAAATCGTAATGTATCCATACCATGGGTTAGCTGAAAAAATAAGAAACAACGACTTGTTAGGAAAAGAATTGACAGATGCCGATTCAAAATCAAGGGAAGGAAGGTCACACAAAAGCTTTGCGAAAACCAAGGATTTATTTGACTTGGATTTGATGAATTCCAGGTCAAACTCTTGCAAAATTATGATTCGTTTAAATTATTTCTCCCCCAACAATTGACATGAAGAAATGTATTCCATAGGGTTGAAATCTGAAGCTGGCATTTTTTTTTAGAGCAAGAAGTAATGGCAGAACCCTTAAATGGCTTGAACAGTCGCTAAAGAAAATTTTCTACATGGGTATACCTAATCTCGGTATCATTGAGATTCGAACTCAGATAATATATGGGGTGTTATATCCCTACATCGTCTTCTTGGACCAATACCATTGTTATAGTAGAAATGACACCAACGAGATACAAGAAATAGTCACACTAGTAATCATGGGGATATAATAGATATTCCCAAACCATAACATCTTTCAGGGCATCAAACGCTTTCTGAGTTGCATTATCCTAATGGAAGGGAACCCCTTTCTTAAGTAGGCGATTGAATCCTTTGGTCAACTCAACATAATTTGTGACAAACCATTGCAAGAAGTTAGCTTTCCCTTGAAGTCGTTGTAACTAAACAAGTGAAGAATGTGATGAGCATCAGTATTGCAGCAAGGATGCTACAACTCCCAGGGCTACCAAATTTACTTCATAACCCTCGTTTCGTACAAACTTGGAGGTGGCACTGTTGCACACACAAATAGATGTAATTGATCTACACTTTTTCACTGATACGTTGGGGCAATAGACCACTAGGGTTTCTCAAACTAGCCTTCTATTGACTAGAAGAATTCTGATTACCAACTTGGAGAAGGGAAATTTACCCCAATTGGAAGAAAAGAAATGATGTCTATTGCATGAAGGAAAGACTGGAAGAAATGCTTGAAAAATAACATGAAATCCTCTATCTATTTTCTAACATACTTTGCTTTCAAAAGAACCCTACTCTAACACCTGTGAGGTTTTAACTATTCTAAGCATGAAATCTGATCTAGAAAGTACTATTTGTTATGTGCGTGAATAAATATAAAAGAACATTTTCTTTTTATCTTTTTTCTTGAAACATGGAAATGCTAATTTTGCTCGGTTCTTTGGCACGGGAGACAGGTATGAAGGAAAAGGACTACAATGGTTCAGATGGCTTGGAGGGCAAGTAGGGACCTAATCCTCGCTTTTAGTAATGATTTTTCTCAATCCAAGCTCAAAATAGGCTACTACAGGTTTTCCTATAGGATTTCTACAGGAAGTACTAGTTCACGTACATGATCCCCTGTTTTACTACAGGAACAAGCCAAAATCTTAGGGAGTGGTATAGAATGTGGGACATAGCTTCGAAAAGGTGAATAAGGAGGGAATAACGTATAGGAGTGGTAGGCACTTACTTAGAACTCAAGCCAAAGCTTTGAGATGGTTGGATTTTCTCAATGGAGATGGCAAGTTTCCCTCATAAGACAAGAATTCGAATTGAGACCTTAGTGACTTGTGGAAATCATAGGTTGATATGGCTTGCCTAAGGCTAATGAGATGAGGTCTACTTATAATTTATAAACTCTTGAAACAACAAACATCATTCTTGGCATTCATACATAAATTCATCGAAGACAAGAAGGGTTTATTCAAATAGAGGAAGAAAACATATTTGTCACCATTTACTTGCTAAGTTCATGTATGGAAGTGCTTGAAACCAATATGAAAGTGAGATGATATCAGTGCAAAACCTAAAAGATCAGAAAATATCAATTGCAACTTATCTATGAAACTGAAAGATAATGACCTAATTAGCAAGAAAACCCTAGATTACAGAAAAATAAAAAATTATATCTTTTTGGAATGTATGAGAAGTGTTCCTCAAATGATGATCCCTGCAAGGGAGAAATGACGTGAAAACCACTTGTTGTTGACCTTTTTGGAATATCCTCTTATCACTACAATGCTACTATTAGAACTATCCACAAATGGAAGCAAACTAATTAAATCTACCAATACTTGCAAATTAACAACACCAAAATCAATTTAACTTTAACTATGAAGATAACCTAAGCATACATATACAACAAGAGGAACCTTTGTTTCTAGGGTTGGGCCCTAAACCAATAGCTTCAGCCCTCTGAGTCAACTTAGCACTGGATCAAGAGTATGATGCTCATTTTCATTAAAGAAATTAGAAATATATAAGAGTACTTGGTTACAATTCTTCAACTCAAAAACTTCTTAGCTATCTTGAACAAAAACCTGAATCCTAATGAGGCCCTTCTTATGAAACTAGCTCACAGAAAGATAGAAAAGATATATCAATGACTTAGAAATCATCCTCTTCGAGGGGGAAACATCCTTTACATTACACAAATGAACAATTCTTGGATGATACAAATGATAAGACCTCCTTTCTATATATAGGAGTTTAAGGAGTCATAATATAATCAAAGTTGACATAACAATAACAATGTAAGGGTACAACAATAACAATAGGGTACTACATGGGCACAACAATATAATAATGGTTGCACTAATAACAAAAAGGGGTTACACTACTTGTATAGGGATCTAACATTCCCCTCCCCTTCAAAAAGTGTTATCCTCAACACTTGAGCAGTTCTGGATGCTTTTGTATAAAATTATCATCCTTCCATGTGTAATCTTCAGCGGGTAAGTTCTTCCACTTGATGGGATACTCTGAAATTGATCAATTTCGTAGCTATTGATTTCTCGGTTCTGTGACTGCTTCAGGTTCCAATATGATTTTTCCTTCCTTGTCAAGTTCTGGAAATAATTTTTGAACTGAGATTTTCTGCAACTTTTGAATGAATTCCCACCCTACTTCATCATTCTTCCATTCATCCCTTGCTTCATTTATTTAATTTGGCTGGATAATTATACCAACCTCTAGCATTTCTACAACCATACGTTCAATTTCACTCCTTTGGGAATATGGATATCTGTAAGGCTTGATGTTTGGAGGAACACTTCTAGGAATCAAAAGAATAGCATGATCATGATCACGAATAGGTGGGAGGCCTTTTGGATTCTCCAATACCTTGGAATGATTTTCCAAGACTTTTTTGAGATTTAGAGAAATAGATGATTTCGATGTGGGAACCTCTAGCAAACATAATTGTGAAATTACACCTCAAATTTTTTTTTCTATAGAAGCTTTGTCATTCCATTAGATTTGATTATCTTTCTTGGTTTCCCTGTGATACCCCTTAATTCAACTTCCTTTCCTTCCGAAGAAAATTGCATGAAAATTGCTTGAAAGTTAAATTCTATTGTAAACAAGGATTGTAGCCATTGGACTCCTAGTACAACATAAGAACCACCCATTGGAATGGAAAGAATTGGGATATTCAATACATATTCTCCCATGGATAGCTTGATATTATGGCACTTTCTAGAGCAATTTATGGTTCCTCCACTTGCAACCATCAATTGACACTCTGGTGTTGCCTTAATCAATCAACACTATTGTTTTTTTCTTCTTGATATGTCTTTCTATCTTGATAGTTTGAGAAGTGGTAATTCTAGCCAATGCATTACAAAGTATGGTTGGATTCATTTCTTCTTTCTCTAGGGTTTGTTCCTGGTGTATATCCTCTTCTTTTGACATTTCTTGTTCTTTTATTCCTTCTCCTAAAAATCTATGTAATTTAATTTCTTCTCAGCACACTTATGACCTTTATTATATTTACTATCACAATTGTAACAAATCCCTTTCTCTCTTTTTTCTTCCAATGGTTGTGGTGTCAACCTTGTAGGTTGTGGAAGGCTAGGAGCAACAACACTTCTATCTTTATAGTTGTGAGTGGTAGGCTTCCTTGTTTCCATAATTTTGCTTTCCATTTTTCTTGCCAACGTGAATGCCTTCTCCAATGAATCAGGTTCCCAAAGGCTAACGTCATGTTTGATGTTATCCTTTAAAGTCCCTATGAACACATCAATCCTATGTTCATCTGGAATATCTTTTACCCTTATATTCAATTTTTGGAAGTCCTCAATGTGCTCCATCATTGAACCCTTTTGTTTGAGATTTATCAGTTGGCTAAAAAAATGTTGCTCTTTGTATCCTCATAATGTGCTATCATTTCTTCTGTAAAAATTGCCCAAGTGACAATTTGTTTACGAGAGAAAAGCCCTCAATACCATGCAAACTGATTTGGTTCCAAATATAAAGTTGCAATGCGTACCTTTTGTGTGTTTTTCACATTATGGAGATCGAAATATTGCTCCATTTGTATTATACATGTTACGGGATCCTTGCCATCAAACTTCCTCATATCGATCGTTGGAATGTTGTGGGCCTTCAATCCACCGTTAGAGTCTATGAAATCATGATTAACATTTATTTTGTTCTCATCATGAGTTTTCTCTACTACCTTTTCATTATTAGGAAGCCTTTCTTGTAGCAACTTTGTCAAGCCTTCCTTCAAACCTTCCACGTCTTTTTTCAGATCTTCAATGTTTTCATTCTTCAAATCATGATTAACATTTACTTTTATTCTCATTTTAGGTTCGTTGTACTACCCTTTCACCCTTAGGAAACATTTCTTATAACAACTTTGTCAAACCTTCCTTCCAACCTTCCATGTCCTTCTTCCAATCTTCAATGTTGTCTTTCGTACCATCCATCTTATCTTCCACATATTTCTTTAAACCATCCATCTTAGCTTCTGTTACTTTTTGTGAGATTGAAATTTGTTGCACTTGGTCTCAAAATTTTGATATATCATGTTGCATTTCTTCCTCTTCTTCATGAGTCATGCTAGAGCTTTCAGGTTTCTTACTATGTGATACCATTTTATTTCTTTAGGGCATCAATTAATGATAATTATTATTCACTATGCCCTTTTAATTCCTTCAAACTAATTTTTCAAACCAAACTTATGCAATATTTAAAAAAAAACTACACACCATTTTTCACTTTGTAGGAGCTCGATATTGAATATGAGGTATCTCTGAAATGTCAAATCTCCAAGGTTTGAAATTATGAATTATGGTATCCCTTTGAGTCCTTCCAATGCCACCAGTCTGATCAAAATTGGATTCTCCAAGAAAGTGTTATGCCCAATCTCCTAAGATGACATGATTATACACTTTTTTAGTAGAATTAATTTTTACGAAGTGCCATGTGTCCCTATTTCAACCTTTGGACCTGAAAACGCTGCACAAAAAACTACAGCCTATCCTCTTTCTCTAACTTCTTATGAATTTCAATCTGATACTCAGAGAGAAAGTTATGGCAATTTTCCCAAGGTCACCTATTTGGGATGTAATTCGGGAGCCTGCAAAAACCCTAACTTCCTTGGATCATATCTCTGAAACTATAGCAAGGCAAGATTTGAAATTTAGAGCCGAGCTTCAACAAGATTGCGGCTCATTTTTTTTTAATTTCAGAGTCTGAACCTTTGTAGAAAAAAATTTATAGCGAACATGCCATGATGACCTGTTTGAGATGGAATTCTGGAGCTTTCAAAAACCCTAAATTCCTCAGATCATATCTCCAAATATATAGTGAGACAAGATTTGAAATTCAGATCTGAGGTTCAAAACCATTTTGGCTCAAATGGGTTTTTGTTTAGCTTCTGAAATGTCATAGAAAATAGTTATAGAGAAAATGCCACACTGACCTATTTTGGAGTAGCGAAACCCTAGAATCGAAAGCTTTGATACCAAATGTTATGAAACCAGCTCACAAAAAGATAGAAAAGACATATCAACACCCTCGAAATTAGCCTCTTCAAGGGGGAAACCTCCTTTACATTACACAAATGAACAATTCTTGCATGATACAAATGACGAGACCTCCTTTCTATATATAGGAGCCTAAGGCGTCATAATATAAATGAGCCGGCATAACAATAATAATGTAAGGGCACAAAAATAACAATATGGTACTACATGGGCATAACAATTTAATAAGGGGGTTACACTAATAACAATAAGGGGTTACACTAGTAGTATAGGGACTTAACAACCCTAGGCCTCTTGATTTATACAACTAAAGCTACCAGCAACTTCCTTAAATTTAGGGAGGCTTGGCTCCAATCTTGAGATCAACCGGTCTGCAACTATCACTGACTTGGCTGCCAATGAACTTCATGACTCGACTGCTTGCAACTTCGAGCTAATGAGATTTTATTGACGAATATTCGAGTGAGTGAGGAGTTAAGGAGGGAGATCTTGCCTCCTATAATCCCTCTTTCTTGTCTCCATTCGAGTTCTTTCACTTTAATTAGCCAAAATTTGCTCCAAAACCTGCAATCAATGCACATTAGACCACTAGACATGACATCTCATCTTTACTCTTCTCATTAAGCAAAAAATAATTAAAACATGTAAAGAATGATGACAAAAGTTTATTTTAGTAAGCTAGAGGTGCATTAAGGTCCATATAAGCTACCCATTGATGATCCTCATCATCACCACCTACTGAAAATGTTGCTTATCCTCTAAGCAACTTAATATATGTCCATGTCTTTCATTGCTTTGGTGGCCTGCCCGATATCCTAGGCTTCTGCTATAGTCTCATCTTCTTGTGGATAAAATCCTTCATTCCTCTCTATTTCTTCCCACTTCTTTCTTTCTTCTTCTTCCTTTCTCCCCTCTAACATACCTAAAAGAAATGGTGGGCTAAGTTTCAATCCAATCCAGTTGGCTTTGAGTCTTTATAATGTTTTCTTATACATTGGGACTCTCTCTAGTGCATCCTACATTCTATTAGGAGAATGATATTCTTTTATTTTTAGGTTGTAGGGTAAGATGTTGCATATCCTTTGGCAGGATTTCTGGCTCTCATCTCCCAACAATCTTAGCATGTCTTCAAAATGAGTGATTGCTTGTTCTTGTACAGCCAAGTATCATGGTGAAATTTTAGGATGATTTGCAATGAGGTTGTGAGTTTTGATGACATCCATTGGGTTATACTGGTCTTCTCTAATGAAAAGGGGTTATGCCTATTCTTTTGCTAATACCCTTTTCATTTATGTAGCTCTAGCTTCCTTATGACTCATCTAGGATGACAAGTCCATTAGTTGTAGGTCCCCTAGCTTTGCATTTGGGTCGCACACATTTAAATATGTCAAAGCTAAATTGTGTAGGTATAACTCATATATCTTTTCTCTATCCTCCAGGGTGCTTTTATCACAGAGGTCAATGAATTTCCTGTAGTCTTGGAAAGGCATAATTCCTCTTTGTGCTAGGGTTTTTAGCTGAAATTGAAACCATTGTTCTTTCAGGTATAAGGCATATGACTTTTCTAGAAATGCTACATTGAATTGCCTTTGTGGATAAACTTTCCATAGTTGCCAATTGGCCTTCCTTTTCCTATATTTTCTTTCTTAGCCATGTGTTCTCAGCCTCTAATTGAGATTTCATCATTGATTCCCTGTCTCTTATGCTACTTAATTCTCTACCCATTTCTTGCAGCTTCTCTTCCATGTGGCCTACATCCTCCACCCCTTTTGATTTAGCAATTTTCATCCACCTATGTGTTTTTTCTCTCTCTTTTTAAAGTTTAAAGAATATAGGAATGGCAAATTTTTGTGATATCACCCTACTGTTATGTGGAATTTTGCATCTACGGATAAACTAAATTTCCCTAGGTGGGTAGCTACACCTAGAACATCAAATTTAAAGGGTTTAACCTTTTCCTATATAATATAAATAAGACAACATACATACTTGTTATATTTCTCTTTCCTTTGTCTCCTTTGAATAGCTCTCGTCGCTCCTTATCGAACTGAATCCACTTGATAAGTACCTGAAATCATAAACAGAGGACAAAAACCAATCAAAGCAAGAGATCTATCTACTATAAGAAAACGAAATCGAAAGTATTTACACATATAATCATCATACATAAAAACAAGAATATGGGAAAAGGTGTAAACATCTTTATTAAGTAGAAGGAAGAGTTACAACTAAATAAGTCTGATTCCATGTCACTCATCCAGCATGATTTCCATCCTTCATCACACCGAAATCAAAAAAATCTGGCAACATAAAAATACTTTCTTACAATCTCAAACCTCACACCAATAGTATCTCCTTACAAATTCTCAAAGTTTAGCCCCTGATCACTATGATGAGTGCTCAATTTATAGGGAAATGGAAGTGGTTTTGTCATAAATTGGTCATTGAATGGCTTTCCAATTTGGGAGTTAGCTTCCATGGAGGAAGGAATGAGAGGGCAGGAGGTTATTTGATTCATTCCCTATCTAATTTCAAGCTCATAGGAGAGGATAAGAGGTGGGAATCTTCTAGAAGGGTATAGAAGAGGAATATTCCCAGAACCCTATGAAGATTTTGCTCAATCTCACCCATCGTAGATCAAAGTGGACCTAGGTGATTTGCAGAGTAGGCTTGAATGGGCCTAAGTTCTCTGCATCGCACTTACCCCTAACCAAGGTTGCGTTGGTCCCTCAAGGAGTCATTTCAGGATGTCTTCAGGCCAAGAAACTCTCAGGAATGATGGCATTCAATGTGATGACTTTCTTAGGGCATGTAGCAACTAAATTAGGGTTTGATGATCCCTAAAAGTATTGATCTGAATGATGGGAGTGGTGTTCCCAAATATACCTGTAACAATTGCCCCCTAAAGCATGAAGTCAAAAATGGTAATGTCGAGTGATATGCTTTACGATGTGATGAGGAGGTTCTGAAGTGGATGGTAACCTACATCAATTACAATACATAATATCATGATATTTTGCATTTTTCATGAATCACTGAGGGAAGGCATACCCATGCTTAGCATATAAACTTTTCATTACATCTACATAAATATTTTTCTACAGATATAGACCCATGATGGGAAGACCATCAGTGTAAATCCATCGTACAAATTATTTACTATTATCCTGAAAACGCAGCCCGGATGGATGAAACTAGATTCGGGGTCTTATATCTCGTTCAATTGTTCACTCAAGTATGATTCTAACCATGTGAATATGTGATCTAAAGTCGAACATGGGAAGGCACCATCTGATTACAAGCCAATAATGTGAGCTATTAATAGATGTGAGAGAAATCACCAATAATGATAATGATTCTCAAGGTATTGCAGTACATTCTGCAGGGTGTGAATGGATGTTTTTATGTCAAACACCATACAAATTCTTTCGGTTGAAGGCCAATGATGTCAACCTGTTGCCGAAAGTGAGAAACTTGCCATTGATGTATGCAATCCCCAAGGTACTGAAAGGGTGTTTCTAAGTCAACTTCTTGGATAATGTGCTGATGTCGATAAGAAGCGACTTTTTGCAGGAGGGCCTTGATGTGTCCCACATCAACAGATGAAATGAGTGTAATGATTTTTGGAGACCGAATGTAACTGATGATACGAGGTTTAGGAATGGAGGTCATGGAAATGAAGGTTTATGAGTATTGCAAAGGATGAATTTAACTGAGTGACTTCTCTTGAACATGTCGGCGACATTGAATGAATTGGAAGAATTGACCCAAAATCAAAGTAATGGATGGTATGATAGACCATAGGTATGATAACTATCAAGAAGATAACCCAACCCAAGTAGTCACAAAGATGAAGTGAAAGTGTCATGTTCAAGAGCGACCTGCTGCCATAAACTAGTTTACCTCTTTTCCCATTTTCCCTAGTCATTACTGACCGGTACCTCTTTATTTTTTATCAAGCTTAAGGAGGATAGCATATTCTTGTTGTATAATTCCACCCTTCGGGTGAATCCATCGCTATGTGATGTTTTAATGATTCTAGCGAAGGTGAAACATGGTCTTGTCATGATGGACAAGTTTGTTGCAATTTGATGTTTTAGCAAGTTTAACAACAATGATAACTCAGTCCTTTTCATGTTTAAAGAGTTTGAAAAGGGATAGAAAGAAAACTCCACAAGTTCTTTTTGTAGATTTGTCTCTCAAGTCTGAAAAAGTGTAAAATAATACGAGAGAGAACCTATTGACCATGTTCGATCAACACATTCCTTTTTCTTAAATAATCTATCTCAGTCCGGAAAAGGGTTAAACTTATACTAAGTAGATGTCATTTCCAATTTGTTAACAAGCTGAAAAGGACAAGTGCTCGGCAATATTTTCATATTTCGAGACTCTAAAAAGATCTTAAAGAGGACTCCAAGGGGGTTCCTTTTTCGATGTTTAACAAAGCTCGAAAAAGAGATAAAAGTATGCTTTGTGGTCAAAGTACAATTCACGATCGTGCACATAAAATTCACTAAATCAGCTGTAAATCTATTCAAACCAACACCAAATGGATCAAACATACATGTTTCATTCGTAAAAATAGGTAAAGACTAAAGTTTATGCACTTAATTATCATGGAATAAACATAAAACAAGAATTTACCATGTTATTTTCACCATTTTATATTTACCATTCAGTTTGTGCTCTGAACCCGTTTTTTACCTCGAACTTCAGCAGCTGGTTGTGAGAGATTTTTTGTATCATTTCTTGTGTCATCCAAACTAGGTAGAAGATCTACCCCTTCTCTTTCTTTTCATGTCATTATTTTACAGTTTCAGGCAATTTTTTTGGGTTTTTAGGGCCCTTGGGGTTAGTATATTTTTCCTTGGGATCAACGCAACCTTCTACATCAAAGACTGCATTGCAAATCACCCAAATAGAAGGGTACCTACTCTATAGCACATTGTCTCCTTGCCAGGGCTATGCTGGGCGAGTTTCACAAATTCGTTTCACCTGTTTGACCCAAAATTTCTCTAGTTTTTTTCATTAAATGGATCCTAGGTAAGCCTGTGGTTTGATTTCAAGCTTTCATAAAATGAAAATGTCTATTATGTGGCAAGAAAGAGAGCATGAAGAATAATACACGGTTTCCCTAAATGATTTGGGTACTGTTGAGGCCCAGAGAAACTATGGGTTGCTCAAATAATTTAGGTTTTTCGGGATGAGGCAACAATTAGAACTATTGCAGTTCTTAGTTCATGTATTGGATCCAATAGATTAGGCTTTTCACATAAGGGACAAAGTGGTCCCTATTATGATCGATGGTTTTTACTTTCTTACTGGGTTTTTGAGACATGGTGCCCCCATTTCTGTTTCAGGATTTTCCCGTGGAGGTGAATCGGTGAGGGACTATATTCGACAGTTTTGTCGGCTAGGTACATAGCCTAGAAAGGATGGGAAAATAAAAATCAGGGATGTACGTGATTTTACTTTGAGAAAAATCCTTTTCACTGTCACAAATTTGGCAGGTAGTGTGACACTTCATCTGGTGAATAAATCATACATGCAATACGCGCTTGAGTATCTAGAGACAACTGTATTCAACTGGTGTGAGGTCGTACTTTCTTCATTGAAAGAGTAGCTGACAAAGGTAAAGAGTGGTAAGACAAATAATTTTAGCTATGGATCGCTCTTAATCTCTTTTACCTTAGAGAGAATTCCATTGATGCAACCTCAGCATGTAACAGTAGGTGTAGCTGGTCCTAGAGATCCACGGATGCAGAGGTGGATCGAATTGAAGGCTAGACATGCTGGTCAGTCATAAATCACATTTTCTACTGCATTCTTTAGTTTTCTCGATTGAAAACACATTTTCATCGAGGAGAATCCACACATAGGGATGGATTTTCATGGAGTTCCAGACTTGAGTTTACCAGTGGGCGCTCAATGGGGTGCTATAGGTAAATTGTTTTTTACCAAATGTTTTTTATTTTTAAGTTTATACATGTTTTTTTGTTTTTTGTGTTTCCAAGACTAAACTAAAATCATTCCCATGAATACATATGTAGGTATTGTTTGACCTATGGGACATCAATAGGAGTCAGGTGGACCAGTGCGGAGAAATGTTGGGAGAGTAGTTCTCCAGGAATTGGATTTGACTGAGACACTGGCAAAGTTGTAGGATCATGTAGAGGGGTTAACCCTCAATATTCTAGATGTCTGGATCGAGGGGTTACCTATGAGGTTGTAGTGCCATACTATTGGTGTTCCCAGCCATTGGATGAGGCTATTGTGCATGATAGCTCAAGCTCTGACCTATTATCAAGAGCATCACTAGGTCTACATTGGATGATTTTTGTATGCATTTTGAGTTTTTAGGTCACATGACCAAACTTGTCTTGGACACAAATTTTGTAAAAACTTTAAAACATATATCTATTTTTACTTTCAGAGTTTTTATATATAGTGCTATGTGCAGTCTGATTCAACTAATGATGTGAATTGAAAATTTACTTTTACATGTGCCACAAATGTTTGTTTAACACATAGTTCGCTAATGAATTAGTTAATGTGTTAAAGTTTCTGGAAATATGTTGATATTTAATGTACTCAAAATGTCTTTCCAAAATAAAAAGTCTAAGGAACATACAAAGAATAGTTCGCTTTCAGACAGTATAAACATTTGTTAGTTGTAGTACAATGAGTTGTGAGTCTAGCCTAATGAAGATTTGGTGAATTCCAAGTGAAATGGCATCAGAGAGGAGTTTGATCAATGCACTATACTCAGTGATATTGTTCGTAGAATAACTGATACAAATCGCTTGAAAACTCACTAACTCGCCACTTGGAGTGAAAATGGCCCATGTTGTAGAAGATGGGTTCTAGGTACTACAACTAGCACCATCGACATAACCAACAAATGTTTCCAAAGATTCCAACATCTGCAACAAATGAAAAATGGATTACTTAACCACATAAAAACTCTAAAAGACACACTGACACACACACATGCAGTTAAATCATATATATAGTGATTTTACTACACCCGATTTAGCATAGTAACGTTTGAGATACAACCCGTTTCAGGGTTGCGACAATGGAATTCCATCATAATCCTTCAGGGCTGTGACAATGGAATTCCATCATAATCCACCAATTCATAGGCACCTTTTTCCAAAATACGCTTGACAATGTTAGGGCCCATCCATAGAGGTTCAAATTTTCATGCTCCTAGTTTATCAGCTTCCTGATCATAAAGCAAGACCAGGTCTCCTTCTGAGAAAATGCGACGCTTGACATTTCGGTCATGTTATGCCTTGATTCATTTATTATGTTCTTTATTAGCCAATGTGGCTTCACGATGGGTTTCATCTAGATGGATGAGTTCTAAGAAACATGCTTCTTCGTCAGAAGTGTCGGGTAACAGGTCAATTGCGAGTTTAAGAGATGAAATCTCACATTATATCGGCAAGGTCACCTCCATACCATATACCAATTGAAAAGGTGTGAATCTATTTGCATTTCTTACCGAGGTTTGGTATGCCTACAAAGTAGAGTACAGGATTAAATGTCAATTTCGTTTATGAACCCCTATCATTCTTTGAACCATTCACTTTAGGACTTTGTTGATAGCCTCATCTTGTCCATTAGCTTGCGGATAATAAGGAGTAGAACTATCATGTGAAAGCCCTAACTTGGCAGTTAACTCATTCATCATGTGATTGCAAAAATGCATCCCATGATCTATAACTATAGCCTATGGTACACCAAACCGGACAACCATGTGGTTGAAAAAGAAAAGTGCAGCCGTCTCACCACTGGTGTTTCATGTAGGCATTTCCTCGGCCCATTTTGTGAAATAGTCAAGGACGACTATAACATACCCATGCCCCTTGGCTGAGTGAGGGTTACATGTCATGAAGTCAATGCCCCATTTGGAAAATGGTCCAACAGCAATGACGAGATGCAGTGGTGTAGGTGGTAATCTATCTTTACAGTCATAGATCTGGCATGCATAACAACTTCTGACAATCTTTAAATATAGTTGGCCAGAAGTAACCAGCACGAAGAATTCTTTATGTGGTAGCGTAACCAGATAAGTTTCCACCACAAGCACTTGAATAGAAATCATTCAAAACTTTCTCGACTTACTCATGTGTGAAGCACCTCCATAAAATCGTGTCGATACCACGACAGTAAAGAGTTTCGCCAATGATTAGATAATATTTGGCTTGGTATTGAATATTTCGTTGTTGCGAGCGAGAGGTATTGAGTTGGAAAGTTTGGGTTTGGAGATAAACCAGTATATCTCCATACCATAGGTCAGATGTGGAAATCAGGAACATATACTCATCTGGAATTGATGGTCCCGATGTTGAATCAATGGTATTCGAGGGAAGGTCGCAAAGAAGTTCGATGAAAACTAGAGATTTTTGTGATTTGGATTTGATGAATTCCAAATCAAACTCATGCAAAATGACAATCCATTTTGAGTATTTACCCCCTAGAAATTGACGTGACAAAAATATATGTCATAGGGTTGCAACACGAAATGACAGTGGTCTTTCGGAGCAGGATATAGTGGCAAAATTTCTGTACAGCTTGAACAACTGCCAAAGCTAGTTTTTTGACATAAGAGTACTTAACTTCTGTATCATTGAGATTGTGACTCAAATAATATATCTAATTTCCAATCCCATCCTCTTCTTGGACTAAGACCATTCCAATGGTTATATCTGCAATGGCGAGATATAGGAAGTAATAGTTTTGATAATTCATGGAATACATTAATGACGCTCTAATCAAGGTAGCTTTAAGAGAATCAAAGGAAGCTTGCACGACCTGATCCCAATGGAAGGGTATCCACTTTTTCGAAAGATGAGTAAATCCTTTAGACATTTCAGCATAATTGGGAATGAACCTCCTCAGAAAGTTATCCTTCCCTTGGAGTCTCTGTAACTATAATAAATTGGAAGGTGGAGGCATGTCAATAATTACCTGAACCTTAAGAGGGTCGAGTCGAATTCCTTCCTAGACACTACGAAACCAAGAAAATGACCAAAACCAACACAAAATGCACATTTATGTGGATTGAATTGTATTTTGTAGTGTCGGCACCGTAAGCACATAGCTCTCAAATGTTGCGGGTGATCAATCTGCTTTCGTGAATGAGCAAGTAAATTATCAAGGTATGGTTGAACAATATGTTTAATGTCATGGAAGGCATAGTTCATAGCCCTATGAAAAGTTTCCCATGCATTCTTCAAACCAAAATGGAGTTTCCTATAATTGAATGTGCCCCATGGACAAATAAAAACAGTTTTAGATTGGTCCTTTGGGTGGATATTGATCTGATTATAACCAGAAAAGCCATCCATAAATGAAAATATTTTGCATCTGGTACATTCATCAATAATCTAGTCGATAAAGGGAGTGTTACAAGGAAAAGCGTCTACATAGAACTGCTTATCCCACTAAGGTGTGGTAGCTACCTTAGAAACAAACAAAGTAAGTCTACTTTCGTTTTTCCTTTATGAAATATAGATGAGAGAAGAACAAAGGAGACCAACCTCTGTCTTGCGCTTATCTCCTAGTTCGATTCCTCTCTCTCTTGATAGTCCTTTGTTACTTGCTTCCTTGTACGCCCAACTTCACAGAGCACCTGTAGGATCAAAGTAGCATAACACTATACAAAACATGGATCTATAATCATAAACAATCTAGGATCATATGTAAATTGACCATACAAATGCATAAAACATAAATGACACAAGAGTATGGAGGAAAACTTGAATAGCTTTTATTGATAATCAAGAAAGAGCCAAGAGAGTTACAACCAGTTGTTCTGACCCAGCATCATCCTCTCAGCAAGTAAGCCCTTCTTCACCTCACACAAAGATTAGATCACCCAACACTATGATGTTGTCTCAAGAAATCAGCAGCAATTCCTTACAAGATGCAAAATTCCAGCCTCTGGATCTCTGGGATGAGGGATCCATATATAGATATATGTAAGGGAGATGAGTCAGCTTGTGATTTGATTAGTGTCTTCCCCCTGATAGTTCTTGCTTCCACTTGGAGATTGATGATCTCTTGCTCATCCTTGGTCGAATTCAGAGAGGCAAGTGTCATAGGAGAAGTTTCTGGAAGATTCCATGCCTCTCCACCTCGCGGATTGACACTGCCATTTGTCACTTCTCGCCCATCACACCCCATAGAAGGGATTTTTGAAATGAAACACACCCACGGAGTGTACTTAGGTGAGATGCAATGCAATTTACCTATGGAGCAGCTAAAATGATCATGTTTTGACCAGTTCTGAGAAGTTTTTCATGGAGAACTTCTGGGAGAAGCTGTAATCAGTTGACCTTGTTCCTTTAGGGGTTAGAACAACACTTTTAGGGACTTAGGAGCCCTTGGTTTATGGACATTTTATGCTTGGGGTTGTAGTGCCCAAAAATGTCTATAACAGTTGCCCCCTAAAGCATGAGGTCGTTAATCTTTTGATGTCGGGTGAAATGCTTTATTATGAGGATCCGAAGTTCTTTCAAGATGGGAGGAGACCTGTAATAAGATACAATACAATACATTATCTTCATAATATTTTCATGATCTAGCTGAGGCGGGCATTCCCATGCTCAGCTTTATAAATTCATTTTCATGTACATAGGACAGACAATCGTCTAAGTGTAGACTGATGATTCTGGTAGAGCCATCATCCCTTTGATTGGATGATTATCTGTGCAGCAATGATGTACATTTGATGTTTTATTTCCCTGAATATATATCGCAGCCTGGATGGATGAAACTAGATCTAGGGTCTTCAATCTCGTTCGATCTTCACTCGAAGTACAAGTCTATCCATGTGAGAGATGTCCTGGAGTCGAACATGGAAAGACATCGCCTGATTACCAGCCAATGACGTAAGTTGTTAACAGGCGCGAGAGGAATCACCGATAATGATAATGACCCTCAAGGTACTGCAGTACAATTCACGTGGTGTGAATAAAGGACTTGGTGTCGAACACCACGCAAAATCTTTCGGTCGAAGGTCATTGATGTAAACCTGTCGCTGCAAGTGAGAAACTTGCCATTGAGGCATGCAAGCTTCAAAGTATTGAACGGGGTGTTCCTAGATCGACTTCTTGGATAATGAGCTGATGTCGACAAGATGCGATCCGTCATAGGAGGGCCTTAATGAATCCCACATCAATGACACGGAACAGAGCAAGTGATTTTAATGGAGGTGAAAACGATCTGGTAATATAAGGTTCAGGGTGGTGGTCATGAAAGAATGGAGTGTAAATGTATTGTAGCGGGTGAGACATAGGTGAATTCTCTGAATGACTTCTCTTGAACATATCGGCGACACTGACGTGATGGATTGGTAGCATTAACCCCAAATGTGGATGGTGTGATGGGACCATGGTGATGTGACTGGTGAATGAAACAACCCAACCCGACTTGGATGCGGAGTGAAAGTGTCATGTTCAAGAGCGACTTGCTACCAACAAAGTTTCTTCAAGTTTTCTTCCCAATTTTTCCCCAGTCATTGCTGACCAGTACCTCTTTATTTTTTTCAAGCTTGAGGAGGATAACATATGCTTGTTCTATAATTTTCCCTTCGGGCAAACCCATCACTATGTTTTAACGAGTCTAGCGATAGTGAAACTCGTTCTTGTCTGCTATGGACAAGTTTGTCGCTATTAGGTTTTAACGAGTTTAACGACAAAGATAACTCGGTCCTTTTCAATTTTAGAGAGTCTGAAAAGGGACGTAAAGGAAACTCCAAAATTCCTTTTTCGTCATCTAATCCCTTAAGTCTGAAAAAGTATAAAACAATACAGAAGGGATGAATTTTTGATACTTTTAACGAGCCGAACAAAACAAGTGCTCGATCTTTTTGCGTAATAATCCCTCTGGTCCAAAAAGATTAAAATCTAAATGAGGGATAGCACTTCCGGTCCCTTTAATGAGCTGGAGAGGCCAATGGCTCGGAAACCTTTTCATATTTTACAAGTCAGTTGAAAAGAGCTTAAAGAAGACTCGTTTTTTGAGGAACAAGTGATAAAATTGGGTAGCAGCTGATTCCAGGTAAGGTTTGGAATTTTCCAATCACAGCAGTGTTACAAGGATGGATAGCGGGATCACTCTTCGCAGATGTTCCTCAAAAGGGGTAAACAATCAAATGGAGGTGAATGATCGGCCAATAGAGAGTGGAGGTGATGATGAGAACACAACCAAGGCTTTAAAGGCTGAAGTACTACATTCACGATGGTTATTTACCGAGAAATAGTTCATTTTTTAATTAGCTTAAACGCGGGGAGAAACATTTTCTCATTACTTATGTTTATTTTTTAACGAGCTTGAACTATGTGCTAAAACTGCTCGATTAATCCAGTCGTATAATAAGAATGTCTCATATAAAATCGGCAATTTTTCAAAACTTTGCCCCACATCCTTTCTTTATGCAAGTTAGGAAACGACCAATCCAAAAAACAGATAAATGATCGCTCTTCGCTTGCACGCCAAAAGGTTTTCATGCCCCCAGGTATAAAATAAAGCTTCAAGGTCACCTTTCATTCTACCAACAAAACATTTGTTTTATCAGGAAAGGTCTACCTCTTTCAGGTTACCAAAGATTGTTCTATTCACAACGGAAACAAAACACTTCTTTGGCGATGTCTACCGAAATAGACAAAGGTGAGACAATCCACTCACATAACTTTGACGAGGGAATGTTATTCCAGTCTAACCCCCTTTTCCAATCACGGACGGGAGTGCAGACTAGTCATATATCTCTCGTGGAAACCTACCCTATACCCAAAGTTTTCTTGCCGAAGCAGACCAGGGTGCATGCCCCCTAGGTTTCAGTCATGTCCCCCGAATCACTCGCGCTCATCAGGTGGACAGACTGGAGATTGATGAGACATTCCTTGTGTGAAAAGACCATTTAGGGATGGTATATGACTATTTTCTATGCGTGATCCAGGAAATGAAAGCTGGTCTATGAGCTTGACCACTCTTCCTTCATGCGGAAAACACATTACTCTAAAGAGTGATGAGACAATGGCTCCCATGCAATAAATATAGTCTCCTCCAAGGAGTAGGTTATAATCCAGGGGTCCTTGGACTACCATTACATTCATATGAATGGTTTTCCCTCTCAATGTTATGGGCACATTAGGAAGGATCCCTAATGGTCGACTGGTTCCTTTGTCAAAGCCTGTTAGATTTCTCATCTCAGGCAAAAGCGATGGTGAACCAAGCACTTTCCAAGCAGTCGAGGAAAGGATATTCACAGAAGCCCCTTCATCTATGATGGTACCATCCATAACCATTCTATATATTTTAACAATAATTCAGAGTGGTACACTAGCCGGTAAACGGGGTCTGCCTAGTTGATTCCAGTCAAAGGAAACAACTAGGTTGCTTGGAGGTGGGACCGAATAGATGGCCGGGTACGACTTTGACGAACTTCCTTCCTGTGGTAAAGGAATGGGTAAATTGCCCCCATGTTCATTAGAATCTGTGCTTACGAAAAGAATTTGGACAGTGTCATCCTTGTTCTCTTCAGTGACTATATCATCGGAAGATAGAACCTCTAAAGGCAAGACCGGGTCAACTGCCACCTCGACCTTTTGACTTTCGTCTGGTATGGGTTCAGATGGTTCGTCTTCAATGATAGATGCTTCGGCCGACCACCTGGGCAGGTTAGCTGGATTTTCAACTAGTGACAGACTCGACAGGAGTTTTTTATATCCAGGAGGAAGTCGTAACGGTGAAACCGGACGATCATCCAAAACTATTTTAGCCTCGTCTAAGAAGGGACAATGGTGGACGACATGATCGCCTTCGCATAGTTTACAAGGAAATCTATATTTTCCTTTTTGTCCTGGGGCTTCACTTTCACTAGTCGACGGTGTGTTTTCAACATGATCATCAGAAGTTGACGACACCAGGTTGTGCAAATGAGGAGACCAGTCCCTTAAGATCTGAGGGATGCAAGGAAAATCTCTATGATAGTTCTCTCCTTTGCAAATGACACATGGTGATTTAGGCCTGGTCGGTGTAGTGTGTGGATTTTCGCTAGACGATGCTTGGTTGCCCCCTTTCGCTTTTGGCTCCTTCTTCTTCTTCTCTTTCTTCTTCTTTTCCTTCTTCTTCTCAGATACTTGATTTTTGGCTTTACCAGCCCCATCAAGTGAAGAGGAAGGAGGAGAGGAAGAATTGGAGGAAGTGGAGGGTTGGGGGGTAACTCTGGATTCATCCAGTTGCTGACTCGATTGTTCAGGAATTGCGGTGTTTTGAACGACAGAGGTTGAAAAGAGCCATACGGGCAAGCCGATTGTCAATCCTGGAAGTGACAAAGTGGCCATATGGGGTGCACCAACATCTCTCCAAGAGGAGAAGGGACTAGTATTTCCTCCACGGGGGATTCCTTGGTTGGTGGGTTCCATTTTCTCAACCTAAGATCAACGTAGGAAAGGGTGATGATTATTCCGTTTAAAATGAATTTTAGACACTTTGACACAACTTGTTTTTTCAATTTTAAAGAGTCGAGAAAAAACAAAAGATGACTCTAGTCACCTTCGATTTTTAATGAGCCTGAAGTGACAAGTGCTCAGATGGACCTTTTCCATTAAGGAGTCTGAAAAGGAATGAAAGGGACTGCTCTGGAAATCTAGGTACAAGGATTACCAAACCAATCGCAAAACTACAGAATACTTTTTATGGTACGGCAGTCAATCTTCCTGAATGTTGTGTTCAGTGCATTATGATCGATAGGGCAGCAGACACGGCTTCCTATGGATAAAGGATTAAGCCTATTGTGGTCTCCCAAAATATACTCGACGGTACGTGGGAGCACAAGTCCGTACTGGCACTTATCGTCTCAAAGTGGAGGAATCACCCAACCATTAGTGAGAACAACAGTTACCAGGCTTTACGACGCTAGAATACGTCTCTAGCCTAGACTTCTAGAGGTTGTGCGTTAGGTTCCAAAGCGTTGTTAGATTCATTAAATATATTTTATAGTTGATCTTGCTTAAGAAATTTGCCTTTCAGGTTCACCGCGAGATGTAGATGTACAATTCCTAAAATGCAATCTAAGATGATAAATAGTCTTTTATCTTCTTTGTGCAATGAAAATCCTAGCTACTAAGGAAAGAGAGACAATATTCTTTCACAAAGAGCAAAGAGCACACACTAAATGCACTATCCTAAATCAAACCAATCAAACAGTCTAAATGAAAATGCACATGCATGTATTTTTTTCGGCTTTCTTAGTATGTGAATGATAAAAAGAAAGCTAATGCGCAAATCTGAATTACTTTTCAAGCGACAATTACTAACAAGTTTCTTTTCAAAATCAAAAATGGAGACAGTCACAACACTTTACGATTCGGAAATGAATACTTGCTTTCGACACTAGAAAAACTACAAATTCAGACCAAATACAATAGTAACAGGGTAATCGACTATCAAGAGCAACCAAACTCTCTCCTATGACTGAAAACGACACTTGCAACACTTTCAAATCAAGAAACGATAGTACAATTACGTTACTTTTTGCAAAGGAGAACTGAAAATGACTCAACAAATACACAAAAACATTTACAGTTCTTTTGCACAATGGAGGCGGAATATCAGCAAGGAAAGGGGTTTCAAACAGAGATATACTGATTACAAACAACAAAACTCATGAATAGAACTAAAAAGAATCAACACAAAAACCAAAACTGAGGAACAATGCCTAGTCTGATCAGCGCACGTGTAACACAGTGAACTTGAAATGCAGTGCACCTACTACACTCGGGAAGTGCGCTGAATTTCAGATTCATAGAACAGAGCTTGCGCTAGGCCAAAGACGAGACTTGGCTTGGGTTCTGGGTCACAGTTTGCAGTTCAGTTCAGGGGTTTTGACCGAGCAAATGGTAATCAGTAAATCAACAATCAGGGGTAGATCTAAGGAGGTTACTAGAGCTACCACAGGGGCAATTAGAGAGTTTCTAAATCAGTTGTTTAATTCATAAACAAATCTCAGAGATTGACTGAAGTGGCATTTATCTACTTTGAATTTGCATAGAAAATGCAGTTTGAAAGCTACCTGGCTCAACTTTAGGCTCCGTCTGTAAGTTTATAAAATAAACACCAAAGAAGATAAATAAACAACCTAGTTGTTCCCCAGTGGAGTTGCCATTTTGTTACAGGGAAAAGTGTCTACACATAACTGCTTACCACACTAAGGTGTGGTAGCTACCTTAGAAACAAACAAAGTAAAGCTACTTTCTTTTTTCCTTTATGAAATATAGATGAGAGAAGAACAAAGGAGACCAACCTCTGTCTTGTGCTTATCTCCTAGTTCGATTCCTCTCTCTCTTGATAGTCCTTCGCTACTTGCTTCCTTGTATGCCCAGCTTAACAGAGCACCTGTAGGATCAAAGTAGCATAACACTATACAAGAACACGGATCTATAATCATAAACAATCTAGGATCAGATGTAAATTGACCATACAAATGCATAAAACATAAATGACACAAGAGTATGGAGGAAAACTTGAATAGATTTTATTGATAATCAAGAAAGAGCCAAGAGAGTTACAACCAGTTGTTTTGACCCAGCATCATCCTCTCAGCAAGTAAGCCCTTCTTCACCTCATACAAAGATTAGATCACCCAACACTATGATGTTGTCTCAAGAAACCAACAGCAATTCCTTACAAGATGAAAAATTCCAGCCTCTGGATCTCTGGGATGAGGGATCCATATATAGATATCTGTAAGGGAGATGAGTCAGCTTGTGATTTGGTTAGTGTCTTCCCCCTGATAGTTCTTGCTTCCACTTTGAGATTGATGATCTCTTACTCATCCTTGGTCGAATTCAGAGAGGCAAGTGTCACAAGAGAAGTTTCTGGAAGATTCCATGCCTCTCCACCTCGCGGATTGACACTGCCATTTGTAACGTCTCGCCCATCGCACCCCATAGAAGGGCTTTTTGAAATGCAACGCACCCACAGAGTGTACTTAGGTGAGATGCAACACACTTTGCCTATGGAGCAGCTGAAATGATCCTGTTTTGACCAGTTCTGAGCAGTTTTTCATAGAGAACTTCGGGGAGAAGCTGTAATCAGTTAACCTTGTTCCTTTAGGGGTTAGAACAACACTTTTAGGGACTTAGGAACCCTTCGTTTATGGACATTTTATGCTTGGGGTTGTAGTGCCCAAAAATGTCTATAACAGGGAGTAGGACAACTGTCTTTTGGACAAGCCTAATTAACATCCCCATAATCGATGCACACTTGTATTTTCCCTTGTTTCTTCATGACGGGAACAAAATTGGAAACCCAATTAGTAAGAGGAACATGGTATATGAAACCAACATGCAAAAAAATTTCAACTTATGTTTTAATGGCAACAACCTTCTTTGGATGAATAGGACGGAGGTGTTGTCGCACTGGTTTGACATCAGGATACATTTTAATTTCATGTTCAACTATACTAGAGTC
Source organism: Pinus tabuliformis (assembly GCA_031772625.1). Lineage (NCBI taxonomy): Eukaryota > Viridiplantae > Streptophyta > Pinopsida > Pinales > Pinaceae > Pinus > Pinus tabuliformis. The sequence continues at coordinate 856,336,712 of CM062805.1, read as the reverse complement.
AATTCCTAGAATCTCCTCATATGACCATGCAAATATATCTCAGAATTCATGAAAGAGAGCATAGTAAATATGAAGTTCTGATGGAGAACAATATTTGCCAACATCAATATTTTCTACAACTTTAGGTTTGGTTGAAATATTGATAGAAATAGTTTCTTTGATATTTGACAAGTTTCACTCGGAATCTATTGTATCTATAAAAAAATAATTCGAAATAAAATCAAAAACTGAAGGGTGATTGAGTTCATTTGAAAATCTTCTATGTGATCTGGAAGATGTGAATGATGATGATAATCTTCCCATGGTTCTTCTTCTGTCATCAATGATTGGATGATTCCTTCATCAATAGAAAATATACGTGAAAAAGGATCAGAAGAAGTACCATATTCTAATTAACAATCTACCCATACAATTGGTGAGGATGGACTTGGGTTCGACGTGCAAGCCAAAAATATTGATTGTTATGCAACCTCAATGGGACTTAGTGGCATGATTTCATTACTACTATTCGTTGTGTTGATTGCGCAGTGGGGGGGTCATAGGAGGCAGCAGTCCCCCCTGTTTGGGGGGTTTGAAGGGGGTGGTTAGCCCCCTCTACGTGGTCTGGGGCAGTGCTCGGAAATTTTTTTTTGGACCCTATATTAGGTTGGGTAGACCTACCTATGGTTTTGTGCATGATTTTCGCACATGGTTTTGGATGCGATGGTTTTTGGTCCATGGTTATGGACGCGATGGTTTTTCGGTCCATGGTATTGGATGCTTCAGCATGTATAAATATGTATTATAACATTGAAAGGAACATAATGAAAAATCAAGCTAGTAGTCCTGGTTTTGGGATCCAGGGGAAAATCTCTGTATATATGTGTTTTATGTGTTATGCTCTCGCGTTGTTTATTTTCTGTGTTTTAGAATTCGTATGCAGGTAATTTCTAACGGGGTTAAAACCTACATTTGGTATCGGTGTTGTTTTGGCTTCAATGGGATGCCTTTATTACTGAGGGGTTTTGCTTAGGCCTGTGGTAGACTGTGTTCAGTGGGAGATCTGCGGGATCTATTCTGGTGGTGAAAGAAGATGGCGAGCAGTAGAAATATAGAGATCGATAAATTTAATGGTCAGAGTTTTGAGTTGTGGAAACTCAAGATGGAGGATCTTTTGGTGGATGAAGATTAGTGGATCATGGTAGATTTGGGTACTAAACCAACGGGAGTGTCTGATGAAGAATGGAAGAAGTTGGATCAAAAGGCAAAGAGCACAATATGATTGTGTGTCTTAGATTCAATATTTTTGAATGTATCAGGGGAAGCTACAGCTAAGGCTTTGTGGGACAGGTCAGGGAATTTGTACCAATCTAAGTCTCTGGTGAATAAATTGTTCCTATGGAAAAAGTTGTATAAACTGAGGATGAAAGATGGAGACCCGATGACAGAGCATCTGAATGCACTTAATACTGTGGTAATTCAGTTATTATCTATTGATATTAAAATTTCAAATGAAGATAAGTGCATCATTTTGTTGTGTTCTCTACCAGATTCATGGGGTAGTCTGGTTATTGCAATAGGTAGCAATGAAACTGCCTTGCAGTTTGATGAAATAGTCTCATCCTTGCTGATGGAGGAGATGAGATAGAAAAATATGGAGAGCCGGAATGGTGATGCCTTATCTGTACGAGGACGATCCGAGAACATAAAAAAATATAAGTCATCGAGTGCGAGATCTAAGTCTAGAGGGAGACCTAAATATAGAGGGAGATCTAAATCTCTAGGAAAACCTGTAAAGGTGGTTTGCTGGAAATGCGGAAAGGAAGGGCACTACAAAAGGGACTATAAATCTAAAGCTCCTAAAAAAGGAAATGGATCTAATGATGCTCCTTCTGAAGAGGCAAAAACCACCTCCGATGAAGGTGGGGATGTGTACTTGGCTTCTTCAAGTACACAGGTAGATCATGAGGCATGGTTGATTGACTCAAGTGCATCCTTTCACTTCACTCCCCATATAGAGTGGTTCTGCGAGTATGAGAAATACAATGGTGGTGATGTCTTCGTAGGGCATGATAGGAAGGCTAGAATCGTTGGTCGCGGAAAAGTAAAGTTGAAGTTACAAGATGGATGGGTTAGAACAATTCCAGGTGTTCTGCATATTTCTACATTGGCCAGAAATCGGATTTCTATAAGCAAGATGGATGATGTAGGTGTAAAAATAGTGTTTGAGAGGGATACCTACAAGATGGTTCGAGGAGCACTAGAATTGAGGTGGGGAGTTCGAAATGGAACTCTGTACAAGCTGCAAGGTAGCACTGTTGTTGATGGGTGCAACAATTTTGTGGTTCCTGAAAGTGGAGCAGAAAATCTAGTGGTCTCTAGAGAGAAGGCCATGTTGTGGCATCAAAGGCTTGGACATATTGGAGAGAAGGGCCTTCGAATACTTCATGGTAAAGGTATAGTAGAAGGTATGAGTAATAGCTCTCTAGATATTGATTTCTGTGAAAATTGTGTGTATGGGAAGTATAATCAGGTAATTTTCCCCTCTGGCGGTAAGAGGGCAAAACAGATATTAGAGCTTGTGCATAGTGATGTGTTTAGACCCGTGAAGGTTCCATCATTGGGTAAGTTTGTGTACTATGTATCATTTATAGATGACTTCTCAAGGAAGACATGGATATATTTCCTTAAGAAGAAAACTGAAGTCTTTGACAGGTTTAAAGAATTTAAGGCTCTGGTGGAAAAGCAGATAGAGAAGAAGATAAAGGTGTTGTGGACAGATAATGATGGAGAGTTTTGCAGTAGGGAATTTGAAGAATTCTCTAAGAAGTGTGGTATAGCACGACAGAAGACTACTCCATACACACCTCAGCAAAATGGAGTTGTAGAGAGGATGAACAAGACTTTGATGGAAAGGGCAAGAAGCATGCTCAGTGGTGCTGGGTTCGGACAAGAATTCTGGGCAGATGCAGTGGAGACAACATGTTACCTGGTCAACAGATCACCTTCATCAGCGTTCGAGGATAAGACTCCACAAGAGGTATGGACTGGTAAGAAAACATCTTTCACATCTGAGGGTATTTGGATGTGATGCATATGTACATGTTCCAAAGGAGAAACGAAGCAAGTTGGATAGTAAATATGAAAAGTGCATCTTTATTGGGTACAAGGAAGGTTTAAAGGGTTATAAGCTTGGAACCCAGTAACAAGGAAGGTTATGTAAAGCCAAGATGTGGTGTTCAGAGAGGTAATAGATGTTATTAAACATGAATTCCAACCAAAGGAACCTAAGAAGATAGAGTTTGAGCTTAAGGAGGAAGAATCAGACTCTACAATAGAGGAGGAATCAGAAGATGAAGAGCCACAAACTCTGGGTGTGAGAAGATCAGTTCGAGAAAGAGGGAAACCAGTAAGGTATAGTCCATTTTCTTTCTATTTAAATTTTTCTTTATCTATTACTAACGATGAACCAAGAACTATGAAGGAAGTAGTATATTCAGAGGATGGAAAACTTTGGAAAGAGGCCATGTTTGATGAAATGGAATCTTTGCACAAAAATGAGGCATGGGATCTAGTGGAGTTGTCGGCTGGAAGGAAACCCATTGGCAAAAAATGGGTGTTCAAGAAGAAGACAAATGCAGAAGAAAGGGTGGAGAAATACAAAGCTCAGTTGGTAGAAAAACGTTATTCCCAGGTGCCAGGAAATGATTTTGGTGATATTTTTTTCTCCTGTTTCCAAGGTAGCTTCTATTAAGTTACTTTTATCTATTGTTGCTGCTTTTAATTTTGAGGTAGAATAGATGGATGTGAAGATAACATTTCTTCATGGGGATCTGGAAGAGGAGACCTACATGAAGCAACCTGAAGGCTTTGCAGTGAAGGGTAAGAAAGAATTGGTATGCAAGTTAAAGAAGTCTTTGTATGGGTTAAAACAGTCACCAAGGATGTGGTATTAGAAATTTTATACATTTATACGGGGACTTGGTTTCACCAGAAGCGAAGAAGATCGCAGTGTGTATTTTAAATTAATTGGTGACCGTGTTATTTATCTAGTCTTGTATGTGGATGATATGTTGCTGGTTGGAAATGACAAAGAAATTATCCAGGATTTGAAGACCCAATTATCATCCAAATTCGACATGAAAGATATTGGTGCTACAAACTATATTTTGGGCATGGAAATTAAAAGAGATTGGGAAAATAGGAAGCTCTGGTTAAACCAAAGGAAGTATGTTGAGACAATATTGCAAAGGTTTAATATGCAGGATAGTAAACTAGTGAAAACTCCTATTCCTATAGGTGTAAAGTTATCTGCCGAAAAGTGTCCCAAGACACAAGAAGAGGAAGAGGACATGTCATGCGTTCCATATGCTAGTGCAGTTGGTAGTCTGATGTATGCAATGGTCTGTACTAGACCTGACATTGCACATGCAGTGGGAGTATTGAGCAGGTTTATGTCAAAACCAGGGAAGGAGCACTAGACAACAGTGAAGCGAGTTTTCAAGTATTTGCATGGCACTAGTGATTATGGTTTTTTCTACCAAGGAAGACCAGGATTGGACAGAGTTTTGGATATTCGTGGCTTTATTGATGCAGACTAGGCTGGAGATTTGGATCAGAGAAGATCTACAAGTGGGTATGTGTTTAACCTATTTGGAGGTGCAATGAATTGGATTAGTAAGAAACCATCTGTAGTGGCACTATCAACTACAAAGGAAGAATACATGGCAGGCACTCATGCAAGCAAGGAAGTAGTTTGGTTGCAGAGATTGTGTTCAAGTATGGGGTTAGTACAGGGAGCTATAAGGATAGACTGTGACAGCCAAAGTGCAATTTTCTTGGAAAGAACCCTGCTTACCATTCAAAGACAAAGCACATCGATGTTCAGTATCACTTTGTGAGGGATATGATAGAAGACAAAAAGGTGTTGCTGGTAAAGGTGGACACTTTGAAGAATACTGCAGATGCATTGACAAAATCTGTGAGCTCTGAGAAGTTCTATTGGTGTAGAGAAATAATGGGCATTGCAAAGCTGGATAAATGACTAAGCTCTCTTGTGTCCCCCTGTGGAAAGAAAACAACAAGTGGGAGAATGTTTTGTTGTGTTATTATTTCCACGACTAACCCACTTTGGGTGGACCTACCTATAATATTGTGCATGATTTTTGCACATGGTTTTGGATGCGATAGTTTTCGATCCATGGTTTTGGAAATGATGGTTTTTTGGTCCATGGTATTGGATGCTTCGGCGTGTATAAATATGTATTGTAACATTGAAAGGAACATAATAAAAAATCAAGCTAGTAGTCCCGGTTTTGGGATCCAGGGGAAAATCTCTGTGTATATGTGTTTTATGTGTTATGCTCTTGCATTGTTTATCTTTTGTGTTTTAGAATTCGAATGCAGGTAATTTCTGTATGGGGTTAAAACCTACACTATCAACTTCAAAACTATTGGTTATCTTCCTTAAATTAGATGAAGTGGAAGAAATCATGTTGCAAGTCTCAACTTTTCCCACTTCCGCCATGTTTGATGGTGACGGTAGTGAAAAAGTACCCATTAGGGAAGAATCCTTGAAGGGACCTACACCAATGGTTTGAAGAGATAACAGGGGTCAGTGAACTAAAGGAATGCTTCGAGTACCCTGTGAACTAGAGGCGAAGAAAGTGATTTGATCGATAACTATGATTCTGCCTTTATGAGGGAATGCAATCATACGAAAGTATGTCAAAACCACAACATCCATAACATGAACCCATAGTCCTCCTAGCAAAATTTTGTAGTCAAGGATCTGTCAACAAGCTCAACTTCAATAGTTACTATTTTTCCCCCTATTTCAATTTGCATATTACTCAAAATTCCACAAGGCATATATGTGCGACCGTCAAAAGCTTTTAACGTTGTTGGTGAACGTGACAAAGGTGGTGAGCCAAGTGTTTTCCAGCAATTCATTGACATAATCCAAGTAGATTCCCCGTCGTCAATAATGGTTCAGTGAATAATTTTATTCAAGGAATTTACTTGAATCAGGAATGTTAATTATGCTGGTAACTGTGGCGTATAACCTGCATGGTTGAAAACCACAAGATTGGAATTCGTTGGATCGATTCCAACAAATTGCTGACAACAAAGCCTGCTTTTGGGAGGGACAATTTTGAAGCACCTCAAGTGTCAACATAGCAAAAGGTGATTGAGCCAAATATTCTACTATGTTATAGTTCTGTGCTTCTCGAGCTCGAGGGTTAAGTGTTGATTTATGTACAACCCCCTTAGGTGGTTTTACTGTTAACTCTGGTGCAATAGGTGGTGGAACAGGATATGACTAATTCAAATTTGAAGGATTAGGTTGATCAGTGGCCTAGTTATTCAATGACAATGGTTGATTTCTGTAATATTTACTTCGTTTTGACACCAAAAAATCAATTTTAGGCTTAGAGGCGCAAACATAAGCACTTGGGAAGTGGATGCATGGTCTATAGCAACCATATGTGTCTATGGGTTCAAAAAAGGATCAGTCAACGCTACAGATGTACTAGAGGTCTTAAGAAGCTTTGAGATTTTAGAGCGATGAGGAAAATCTCGTGTAAAGTGCTCATCGTTACAGATTAAGCATGGGTAATGAGATTTCCTAGCCAAAGGAGAGGAATCAGATGATTTCTCTTTAGGGGTGTTATTTTGTTTCTTCTTATTTTCCCCTTTTTCTTGCTTCATGGTTGCTTTTCATTCTTTCCTTTGTCAAATGACACGACATTGATTTCGAAAGCAAGAGTGTTATTAGATGAATTTTAAGTTTGATTGGAAATGGCAAGTGTTTCACCAGATGTGTAGAAATTTTGAATAATTTAACACATATTAAACAGAGATTATCCTGATCATGTACTATTGTGGAATACATAAAAAATACATAAGCTCCTCTACATTGATCATCAATATAGCAGCATCAATAACAATAAAACATCAAGAGCATTCACACATTAACACAGTATGTAACCCGGGGAAAGCATCTCGCTAAAAACCCCACACTATCTGTATATCAATGATTGAGACCATGTAACATTACAAAGTACAATGCTTATCACAAGAAATCCAGTACCAACTCCACCTGTTACACACAATACAGCTAAGATCTGATCTCCAAATCTATTCCACTGCTTGCCTGCCTCCACTGCTCAATACCTGCTCAAGAATGAATGAGAATGGTCTACCAAACTCGTATTTCACCTCCAAAGAATCACTCACAATGTGTAAGACATGAGCAGAAGCTAAAAACTGGGCAAATACATGAGAAAACTCATTGGCATACTCAATCCCTTGATTGTGCAAGATCTGATGCACAACTATAGTCACAACTGATAGCAATCTGATTCTCTAACACCTGTCCCTACTGAACTGAACATGCACTGACATGCAACTGAGTTAACTGATGTATTCCATAGTTGTATTATGAGTTAATAATTAGTTTAACAACTCATCATTAGTCTATCTGCAGTTAGACTAACTACAACTAGTTTAACCAAGTCAAACTGAACACAACTCCATCAACTCTACAATCAACTCCACCAAACTCAACTGATTGAGTTCTAACTGAAGTCATGCATGCAACAACTCAACTGACTCATAAGAAAAGAATACTTCCTTCTGACAGCTGCATGGGCCACATCTGTAGCTCAAATTGAAGTGCTCCAAGAGAATAAGATCAATTTTATAGTCCAAATATTATTATGAGACAATAATATTTGACTTTTCTATTTTTGACAGCCAGTCTAAAAATAGACTTTGATCACCCACACTGTGGTCACCCACACTGTGGTCACCCACACTTTGGTCACCCACATTGTGATCACTCACACTTTGGTCACCCACATTGTGATCACTCACACTGTGATCACTCACACTGTGATCATCCACACTATGATCATCCACACTGTGATCAAAAATAGAACTTGCGCCATAATTTGCCTGCGGGCCCACTTAGTGAAGGCTACTCTTTTCACTAAGCTCCATCATCTTGTTGCAATCTCAACACTCGCTCTTGACAAGATATGGATTATCAGCAACCCCTATCCTGCCTCGGTGGTACTCGAATTTGCTCCTGGTGAGAGCCTTCGTCAGAATATCAGCATCCTGATCCTCCGTTGGAATGTATGAAAGCAACATGATCCTCTGCTGCACACAATCTCTGATATGATGGTACCTGATGTCAATATGCTTAGATATATCATGAAATACAGGATTAGCCGAGAGTTTAATGCAACTGTGGTTATCAGAGTAAATCACAATAGGATCCAAATGAGAACTGAACAAACCAACCAGGATCTTCCTCATCCATATAGCCTCGCATGCAGCCAAACTTGCTGCCATATACTCAGCCTCCGCTGAACTGAGTGCCACGTATCTCTGCTTCTTGCTGTACCAAGAAACTGTTGTCGATCCAATACTGAAGACCCCTCCTGATGTGCTCCTTCTGTCCGTTGGGCTCCCTACCCAATCTGCATCCATGAAGCCACATAGCTTCACCTCATCCTCTTGTCTGTACCACAAACCATATCCCGATGTGCCTCTCAAGTAGCGCAATACATGCTTGCCCACCTTCCAGAAGCGCTTGGTAGGCTTAACCATAGCTTGTGAAAGTTGGTTAACTGCATAGCATATATCAAGTCATGTATTGACCAAATACATCAGTGACCCCACCAACTGTTGATAAACAGTGGCATCCACTTCTTCTCCCGAAGTGGCATCCTCCTTCCTCCAACCTCCAGGAAGAGGAGTATCAACAGGCTTGCAGCCATGCATGTTGAACTTCTCCAGTATCTCCCGAGCATACTTGCCCTGAGAAACAAACAGTCCACCACTGCGCTGCCATATTTCCAATCCTAGGAAATAGTGAAGGAGGCCCAAGTCCTTCATCTCAAACTCTGTAGCAAGATCCTTTTTGCATGACAGTATCAACAGCTCATCGCCCGTTAGAATCAAATCATCAACATACAGTACAATGATAAACAACTTACCCTCCACCACAATCTGGTATAGGTTAGGATCCGCCTTGCTCTTGGAGAATCCAAGTCCTGTGAAATAGTTGTCTATCCGTGTGTACCAAGCACGTGGTGCTTGCTTCAACCCATACAGCGCTCTCTTGAGCCTGCACACATGTGACTCGCTGTTGAAGACCTCAAAGCCTTCGGGCTGCTCAATGTACACCTCCTCCTCAATGACTCCATTAAGGAACGCAGTCTTCACATCCATCTGATGAATGTGCCATCCCATCTGCGCTGAGAGAGCAAGAATCGTTCGTATGGAAGAATACCTTGCGACAGGTGCAAAGGTCTCCTCATAATCGATCCCCTCTATCTGTGAAAAGCCTCGGGCAACAAATCTTGCCTTGTACTTCTCCACACTCCCGTCAGCTGCCTGCTTGACCTTGTAGATCCATCTCGAACCCACCACTGATTTCCCTTCCGGTCTAGGAACAATCTCCGATGCACTGTTTCTGACAATAGAATCATACTCTTCCACCATGGCGTCTACCCATGCGGGATCCTCCACAGCTTCCTCGAAAGATGATGGCTCAGTCACAACACACTTTCTCATCAGAGCCATGTATCCAGTGTACCGATCAGGTGACTGTCTCTGCCTACATTGGGCTGTAGGTGGTCCTACAACTTTCTCTGCATCTTGAGCCAGTCGCTCAGCCTATGTCAAGTGCTTTCGCCCTCTGATGGTTGGAGCTGCATGAGTGGTCTCTTCCACTCCATGAACCTCGTCCTGTGGCTGATCCACGTCCTGAAGCTCATTCTTAGGAACTAATAGCTCCTCATCTGCATGCAAGTGTAGCTCCCTCTCAAACGAACACTTCATGGCTTTCTCCTCCTGAAATTTTATATCCCGTCGCACAATAGTTTTACCACTGTCTGGAAAATACACACGATAGTTATGGGGCGTATCAGTGTACCCCACAAATATCCCAACCTCTGCAGTTGGCTCCAACTTCTTCCTGGCATCCTTTGTCACATGCATGTAAATGTTAGCACCAAAAATCCTCAAATGAGAAAGATCAGGCTTCTTACCAGAATAAGTCTCGTCAGGTGTACTCATGCCAAGTATCCTATGAGGACAATGGTTCTGCACATAAACTGCTGTATTGCATGCTTCCACCCACAAGTGAAGGGGTAGACCCTGATCATGCAACATTGCCCGTGCAGCACCCACAATCGTTATGTTCTTCCGCTCAGCTACCCCATCCTGCTGTGGGTTATGGGGAGCTATGAGCTCTCTACGAATCCCTTCTGCCTTGCAGAAATACTTGAACTCATCTGAGATGTATTCACCACCATTATCGCTCCTAAGAGCCTTCACCTTCTTCCCCGACTCCTTCTCGACCAGTGCTTTGAATTCACAGAACTTTGAATATGTCTCACTCTTCTTCTGCATAAAGAAGATCCAGCACTTACGAGAGAAATCATCAATAAAAATCACATAATACTTGTGTTTTGCTGTCGAAGCAACTGAGAAAGGTCCACACACGTCTGTGTGAATTCTCTCAAGGATCTTCGTGGCGTAACTATCCTTCTCGTGAAAATTGGCTTTCACAAGCTTCCCCAAAGTACACCCCTTGCACTGATCTGACTGCGCAAGTGTGCCTTTAGGAAGCCCTGTAGTGATCTGCTGCAATATCTTCAAGGCTCCATGGTGAAGGTGACCCAATCTCCTGTGCCACAACTCGCCATCATCCCGACTCACCAATCCTTCTGCCTTGCCCACCATTGTTGTGCATCCATCTTCATGCAACTGATAAAGGTTCCTCACTCGAACCCCTATCTTCTGGGTCTCACCAGTTGTCTTGCTGCGCAGGAAAGCCTTTCCCTCACTGAAAACAACATCATACCCCTTGTCTTCTAACATCACCACTGAGATGAGATTCTTCGTCAATCCTGGAACATGCATGACTTCCTTCAATACGAAGGGTTTACCAGACTCCATCTCAAAGGAAATGGTATCGATACCGGTCGCACTCTATCTACCATCATCGCCCATCTCGATGTGCACTCCAAGATCTTTGTCCTCCAGATCAGAGAACAAATATCTATCTCCTGTCATGTGAAAAGACGCACCACTGTCCAAGAACCACACTGATCCCATCACACTTGAAACCAGGCATGCGATCAATGAAAAATCAAGCTCAAACTGTGAGGCTAGAGCCTCTCCTGCTGAAGATCCAGCAGCCTGCTTGTTCTTCTTCTTCTGCGGCCAATTAGTGGCATAGTGTCCATGCTGGTGACAGTGAAAATACTTCACCTTGGACATATCCTGCTTCTTGCCTTTCGCACCAGACTAAGAAGCTTTCTCGTTCTTCCCCTTCTTTGCTTTGGTAGCCAAAGCGCAATTCTCTTCATCAGATACCTTTGATGAAGATCCATTCTCACCTTTATTGTTACTGAGTTTATCCTTGAGCGCCAGGTCACTCTTGCTTTGGAATAACATTCATAATCCATTGAAAGACATTTCAACAACACTGCTGCAAATTCAAATTCCACCAGCTCCAAACTCAACCGCCTCGGATCTAAGATTCGTGAGAACACAATATTTCTCGTACAGATATTGACTGTATGGGCATTCACCGGATATCTCACCTTCCAAAGGAAGGATGAATCCAGAGGCTACCTGGCCCGATTACAGACTCAGCCTGAAGAAATAGAATGTAAACACTTCCTGAATAGTAGATCTGATGATCAAACCTCGCTTGATATCCTGTAAAAATCTCTTCTACAAATCAAGCAGCTCTGATACCATGTAGAAATTTTGAATAATTTAACACATATTCAATAGAGATTATCGTGATCATGTACTATTGCGGAATACATACACAATACATAAGCTCCTCTACGTTGATCATCAATATAGCAGCATCAATAACAATAAAACATCAAGAACATTCACACATTAACACAGTATATAACCCGGGGAAAGCATCTCGCTAAAAACCCCACACTATCTGTATATTAATGATTGAGACCATGTAACATTACAAAGTACAATGCTTATCACAAGCAATCCAGTACCAGCTCCACCTGTTACACACAATACAACTAAGATTTGATCTCCAAATCTATTCCACTGCTTGCTTGCCCCCACTGTTCAATACCTGCTCAAGAATGAATGAGAATGGTCTACCAAACTCGTATTTCACCTCCAAAGAATCACTCACAATGTGTAAGACGTGAGCAGAAGCTACAAACTGGGCAAATACATGAGCAAACTCATTGGCATACTCAATCCCTTGATTGTGCAAGATCTGATGCACAACTATAGTCACAACTGATAGCAATCTGATTCTCTAACACCTGTCCCTGCTGAACTGAACATGCAACTGAGTTAACTGATGTATTCCATAGTTGTATTATGAGTTAATAATTAGTTTAAAAACTCATCATTAGTCTATCTGGAGTTAGACTAACTACAACTAGTTTAACCAAGTCAAAATGAACACAACTCCATCAACTCCACAATCAACTCCACCAAACTCAACTGACTGAGTTCTAACTGAAGTCATGCATGCAACAACTCAACTGACTCATAAGAAAAGCATACTTCCTTCTGACAGCTGCATGGGCCACATCTGTAGCTCAAACTGAAGTGCTCCAAGAGAATAAGATCAAGTTTATAGTCCAAATATTATTATGAGACAATAATATTTGACTTTTCTATTTTTGACAGCCAATCTAAAAATAGACTTTGATCACCCACACTATGGTCACCCACACTTTGGTCACCCACATTGTGATCAATCACACTTTGGTCACCCACATTGTGATCACTCACATTGTGATCACTCACACTGTGATCATCCACACTGTGATAATCCACACTGTGATCAAAAATAGAACTTGCGCCATAATTTGCCTGCGGGCCCACTTAGTGAAGGCGACTCTTTTCACTAAGCTCCATCATCTTATTGCAATCTCAACAAGATGGTATACCTGCCATTTGTGTGCTTGAAGAACCAATCACACCATCACCAAAATGAGAGTCTTTACTCGATGGTGGTGGAGGAATGGTGAAAGCTGGTCTGGGTGCATTCAAGATCTTGTCATAGAGCATGCCAGACTATGCACAAATCAAGTCCAAATATTGGGCACGAGCAATTACTTGCTCTTCAGTGACAACTCCACCTTTCGCCACATCCTTGGTGGTGGATGGAAACAAGGATTTTATAAACCACTCAGCTAAAATATGATCAGGAACATAAGTTTTGACCATTCGACAATGACGATGCCCCTCATGAATATGATCAGAGATATGAGTAGCAGTAGTTTGTTTAAAGTTGGTCAATAGTTTCGTTCTAGTTTCATATCATATGGGCAACTAGAAGTGGGTTAAAAATGTGGTAGCTAAAGATGTAAAGTTATCAAAAGAAGCTTGTGGTAACTCAATGTACCACTTCATAGCCAGACCAGTAAGCGTTCTCTGGAAAAGAAATACTCTAACTGAATCATCATTCAAGGAGTTTAATGAATACCATAAATGAAAAGTCATGACATGGTTGGATGGATCTTCTCCAAGGTTTCCATTAAATTTCAGAATATCGGAAGGTAATTTATGAGGAATCACCGGCCACCAAGGTGCATAAAGAATTGGGTCATTGGTGAGCCGATTTAGATCTAGTAATTCAAGTGTTGCAACAAAAGGAAACTGTCTATTGAGGTCAGGTTGAGCATATCTAGGGTAAGATGGAATTTCCTGGGCAATAGGCCTTTGCATACCAGCATAAGGCATCTTCTGCTGGTAACCTTGATATGGGTAAGTATGTTGAGAAAATCTGGTATAAGGTGGTTGTTGAGCACCAGGATACATTTGTTGTTGTCCAAACACAATAGAGGCTTGTTGACTAGGACCTCGGTACGCTTGTTGTTGAACAAACCCAACATTGGCTTGTTGACTAAGTCTAGGATGAGATTGGTATTGCTGGAATTGATACTGTTGATATTGGGGTTGCCAAGGCTGTTGAAGCAACTATTTTTGTTGTTGATAAAACAGTTTTTTATTTAACAGTTATTTCCCACCAATGTAAGCTTGACCAGGTTGTGAATTCACTGAACTAGTGTAAGTCTGAGTCATTCCAGTAAAAGGTAGATTGGCCTGAGGTTGTTGGACTCCAGGCACAAGTGGTTGTTGTAAAACTGTATGAGAAGGCTGAATCTGTAAACCCAAAACTTGGGGGTCTGAGGTTGAAGGACCATCTTGCACAGCTTGAGATACAACAATCTGAGCTTGTGACTGCGGTAAAGTTGTAACAATAGGCGTAGTAGGTATGGATGAGACGGATTGCAGAGGTTGTGATGGATACACAAACCTAGGTTGAACAGGCATTGTTGGCTGCCATTGATAGATATTCATTCCATGCTGACCTAAAGATGGTGGCATACCAACATATGGTTTCCCCCCAGAAAATGGAGGATAAGTAGATTGTGCGTATTTTTCTCCGTATGGGGGTAGTCCAGTGTACATCAGATGCATAGGATGGTAAACAGATGAACTCGCTAGATATTGACTTGATGGGTCTAGCTGTTCAGTATCTGCTAATGAAGAACCAGATAAAATTCCTGTAGAGGACATAGGTGAATACCAAGGGCTAGAAACAAAACTTGATTGGGTTCCAGATAAAGATTGGTAACCTGATGGGATGGATGAAACACCATACAAACGTGACTCAGGTGTCATAGTAAACATTGAAGAGGTTGCGATAGAAGATTTTATTGTAGCTATAACAGATGGTACAGTCTGGGATGTTGACTCTACCATAGTCAAATGTCCAAATAAATTTCCTAATGAATCAATGGGTTTCTAAAAGTAATCAAGATAAAAAGGAGCAGTAAAATGAGTATGAGGATAAATATAAAGTCCAGTTCCAAAATGGAATGGAGTTTTGGGTGTTTTGGAATGAATTATCGTACGTCTCATAAAATATGTTTTAGCTACTTCTGTTTATTGCTATAATTTTCTGGGTTTAGGATTGGTTTTTGGTTACTGTTACTATATTCTAGTTACAACATTAAGATAATTGATTGTTTGATTCAGTTTTGTTTGGTGCAAAGGAGATTGGTTGATGTAGATACATTTGATGCTTGATTGATGTTATTGATGGATCCAGTATGAAAATTTATGAAACGTGGTCCCTGGAAGAAAAGAGAAGGTTGTAGCCTTCTGTAGGTCAACACCTACATACTAGTACATCAGCTACTATAAGAGCTAAGGGGGTTGTAGCTCCCTTCCAGGAGAAGCTAGAGAATGAGAGAAGGTTGTAGCCTTATGCAGGTAGAAGCCTGTGTACTAGTATAAGACTACACCAGTACAGAAATATTGTAAAAAGAAGTTTCTTATTAAAAAGAACATAGAGACGAATTGCAGCAGGTGTTTTTCACCCACATTGGGTTTCCACCTTATATCGTGTTTTCATGTGTGTGATTTCCTGTACTGTTTACTGCACTTGATTATTGTTTTATGGTTCTGATACACATATTAAGACCAACTAACTAAATTAGAAGTCTGCAAGATATATGCAAGTTTAATTAATAGAAGTAGCATATATCAATTTGTTTATAGAAATGAAAAATTTTTAAATTGCTAATATTGATTCATGCCACCCCCTCTTAGTATTATTTCCAACAATTGGTATCAGAGCAGGTCCTTCAGAAGAAGCTTGATCGCTTGAAGGAAGATCTATCATCATGAGAAACTACAAAAAGGAGGCATCCATCAGGCCACCAATATTTGATGGGAGCAACTTCATCTATTGGAAGGTAATAACCATAGCCTATCTTCAATCTCTTGGTATAGAAGTTTGGGATATCGTGGAAGGAGGATACACATTTCCATCAGCAACTCCTACAGATACGTCTTGTAAAAATTAGTATGAAACAAATGCAAAGGCTATTAATACTCTATTGGGGAGTCTATCTCAATCAGTATTCATCAAGGTTATGCAGCTCAAAACCACCAAAGAAATATGGGACAAGATCATTCTAAGCTATGAAGGAGACGATCAGGTAAAATGTGCAAAACTACAATCTCTCAAAATTCAATATGAAACTCTCAGAATGCATAATGATGAAAGTGTGGCTAATTATTTCTTACGTATATATGAGATTGTTAATCGCATGAAAAATTTGGGTGAAGAGATAAAAGAGGTTACCTTAGTTGAAAGGGTTCTAAGATCCTTGTCTTCTAAGTTTGAATCAAAAGTTTCTGCCATAGAAGAAAAGCAGAATCTTCAAAGTATTACTATGTCACAGCTGCACGGAATCCTAACTGCTTTCGAAATGAGAAAAGGGGGTCCATCAGACATGAGAGAAGCCACATTCAAAGCTTCAGGAAAAGGAGAATACAATGAGTCAAGGCATATGTCAGAAGGAGAGGAAGAATCAAACTTTGTCAAGAACATTCAACAGGGTTCTGGAAGATTCAAAAGTAAGCTACCTTTCAAATGCTTTGCTTGTGGAAGAGTCAGTCACTATGCAGCCAAATGTCCTCATAAAGATAAGCTTGATAAAGGTAAGGAACCGGTTAAATGGAACAGAAAACAGAACGTAAGTAAGAAGAGTTATTATACACATGAAGACAATGATGGACTTTCAAATAGTGATAAAGATGAACATGGTAATGATTATAGACTTTTGATGGATTTTGAAGATGATGATGTCTTGGATGCTATAGATGAAGATGATCTCTATGAAGAAATTTCTAAACTTAAAATCTGTTTAGAAGAAAAGAGTATGATCATAGATACTCTGAAATTCCAACTTACTGAAAGGGAAAAACAAAATGAAAAGTTAGAATGTGAAATTGTGGGACTTAAAAAAGATATTGAGAAAACAAAAGCTCTTAATCTTAGATTTGCTAAAGGATCTAAAACTTTAGATGAGATTATCAAAGTGAAGTGTTCTCCTCTAATCAAGACAGGACTTGGATATACTAAAGAAGCATCTCAAGCTCAGAAGCAATCCACCTCGAAAAGTTATCTTGATGCAGCAAGGATAATTGAACAGGTTGACAATCATCAACAAATGCATAAAGCAGATCACCAGGTAAATTGGGGTCAATCTACTTCAAGGATGAAAATAAGCTACAACCAACCACAGGTAAATCATTCTCAATTGGCCTCAAGAATGACTGTCAATGGAAACTACAATCACTGGACCGATAGATTTGATAATCACAAGAATTTATTTAATGGCCAATGTTTCTCATGTCATAACTTTGGACACAAAGTTGCTCAATGTGTTGCCTACAAGACCATCATGACTAGAGAAGCACGAAATCAAAGGAGTGTGATTGGGATCATGAATAGAACCTACAATAAATTTTCTGCTCTTGAAAATGAAATAGAATGCTCTATTGGTAACAACTTCGGTCATGAAGATTCTGGCTATAGAAGTAAGTTTAGGCAAACATCTCAGAAGGAGCAAGCTTCATTGGGTCCCAAAACATGGAGAAAGAAAGAACCACAACCAGAAAGATGTGGTATAGCCTTATATGCAGAAGGATAGGAAAATCAGTGTTACATCGATAGTGGATGATCGAAACATATGATAGGTGATAAAGAAAAACTTCAGTCATATAGTGCCTTAGAAAAGGAAAGGAAGGTATCATTTGGAAATGACACTCCTGCACTCATAAAAGGTAAAGGCTCTATTCTTTTGAAAGAAAAGGTCAAAGCTAGAAATGTTATGTATGTTGATGGTTTAAATCATATTCTATTGAATGTTAGTCAAATGTGTGATCAAGGAAATGAGGTAGTATTTCGATCAAATGGATGTATTGTTTGTGAGCTTGATACAAGAGAAATAGTGATCAAAGGCATAAGAACTCCAAATAATTTATACAAACTCAAAGGAGGAAAACAACAATTCTATCTAAGCAAGAATGATGAACACTAGCTATGGCACAGAAGATTGGGGCATCTAAGCTTCCCTCAGATAAGGAAAGCATGCAAATATCAGGCTGTTCACGATCTTCTTGACATCAAAATTCTAGACAATACAATATGAAAATCATGTCAGTTTGGTAAGCAAACCAGAACACATTTCCCTGAGAAGGAAGGATCAGCTAGTAAGCCACTTGAACTTGTCCATACTAATTTATGTGGTCCATCAAGGAAAAAGTCACCTCGTAGAGAAGAATAATTTATATTGTTCATTGATGACTTTTCTAGGATGTGTTGGATAGGACTTCTGAAGCATAAAGACGAAGATTTCGAAAATTTCAAAGCTTTCAGAACCTTGGTTGAAAATGAATCAGATCGCAGAATCAAATGCCTCAGGTCTGATCGAGGAGGGGAATTTACCTCAGATGAATATTTTGATTTTTGTGAAGAACATGGAATAAGAAGGGAATTCATTACTGCAAGGACTCCTCAGCAAAATGGAGTAGTGGAAAGGATGAATAGAATGGTTCAACAAATGGCTTGTGCTATGCTTGATGAGTCTGGAACTCCTGCAACCTTCTGGGGTGAAGTTACATTTGCTGCCGTTACTATTCTCAACAAAACAAACGTCTGGGTAAACACCACTCAAACTCCTCATGAACTTTGGTATGGTAAGACTCCTACGGTAAAATACTTCAAATTTTTTGGAAGCAAATGTTACATCAAAAGGACGGATGAAAAACTTGGCAACTTTGAACCTAGAGCAGATGAAGGCATTCTCCTTGGTTACTCTTCCCGAAGTAAAGGATATAAGTGTTACAATAAAATAGTTGGAAAATTTGTTGAAAGTATCGATGTGGTGGTTGATGAAGTAGGCGACAATCCAAAGTAGATAAAAACCGAAGATTTTGAAGATGAAGAGGACTATCCTTCAATTTCAAATTAGACTAATGATGAAGAAGAAACCTATGAGGCACCAAAAGAACAGACAAGGGTAGAAAATACTCCATCTAGGTATGTACAGAAGAATCATCCAGAGACTCAAATTTTGGGCAGAAAGAGGCAGGTGTTCAAACAAGAAGAACTATTACAAAAGCTTCAAGCTATCTAGCATTTCTCTCCTCTGTCAAACCATGAAATGTAAGAGAAGCATGCAAACATGAATGTTGGGTAAAGGCCATGAATGAAGAACTTGAGCAGATTGAAAAGAATAACACTTGGGATTTGGTTCCTAGACCTAATGATAAGAATGTCATAGGAACCAAATGGATATTCAAAAACAAGCTGAATGAAAATGGAGATGTTATTAGAAATAAGGCCAGACTTGATTGTAAAGGGTATGCTCAACAAGAAGGTATAGACTTTGAAGAAACTTTTGCACTGGTTACTAGACTTGAAGCCATAAGAATGTTCCTTGCTCTTTCTAGCTTTCAGAAGTTCAAAGTATATCAAATGGATGTGAAATCGGCCTTTCTAAATGGAGACATAGAAGAAGAAGTTTATATTGAGCAACCAGATGGATTCATCCTTGGAAATGATCCAAAACTTGTATGCAGACTTAGAAAGGCTCTCTATGGTCTTAAACAGGCTCCAAGGGCTTGGTATATCGTCTGGACAAATACCTCCATCAACAAGGTTTTTCAAAAGGATCAGCAGATAGCAATCTATGTATAAACATAGACAATAATAAATTGCTAATACTTGTTGTGTATGTTGATGATGTCATCTTTAGTAGCAATGAAGAAGCCATGAGTCAAAACTTTGCCTTGGTGATGCAGAAAGAATTTTAAAGGTCTCTACTTGGTGAGCTCACATATTTTCTTGGTTTACAAGTCCAACAAAACAAAGACGATATCTTTGTATCACAAACCAAGTACCTCAAGCAGATATTGAAGAAATATGGCATGGAAGATTCGAAAACAGTATGTACCCCTATGGTAATAAGATGCAACCTCGGCACAAATGATGAATCAACAGTAATATATCAACCAACCTATAGATCCATGATTGGTAGTCTGCTCTATCTGATAGGTACCTGACCAGACATCATGCATGCAGTGGGAATAGTTGGAAGATTCTAGGCTAATCCAAAAGAAGCACACCTTCAGGCAGTTAAAAGGATTTTCAAATATCTTCAAGGAACAAAAAACTATGGCTTATGGTATCCTAGACATATAGATCTCACACTTCATGCATACATAGATGCAGATTGGGCAAGAAGCGTGGATGACTAAAAAAGCACTAGTGGTGGTGCATTCTTTATGGGTTCCAGATTAGTATCTTGGTTCAGCAAGAAACAAAGTTCAATTGCATTATCTATAGCTAAAGCAGAATATGTGGCTGTTGCATCTTGCTGCACACAACTCCTTTGGATGATGCAAACACTGCAAGACATACAAATCACTTGTACTCCACCCATCTCCATCCTATGTGATAATACAAGTGCAATCAGCGTTTCAAAGAATCTTGTCATGCATTCCATGACCAAGCACATACCTATCAAATATCATTTTCTCTGGGAACAAGTGCTTGAACAAAAAATAAAATTGGAGTATGTCCCCTCCAAGGAACAGGTTGCTGATATATTCACCAAACCATTGCCCAAAGAGATATTTGAATACCTCAGACAGAAGTTGGGAGTAATTGATGCATCATCTTGCTATTGACACTTATCTAGTTCAGAGAACAGTAGTTGTACACAAATTTCATGAAGCGTATCCACGTACATATGCCAGCTTATGTGGATACAGTCGCGTATATGTTGGTTTGAAGACAAACAGTGTGCCAGACTTAGGATGAAAATATTCTGATATGGGTCTGACAGAAACCATCTAGCATAGGTTTAGGGGGATCATATACTGCTGATAATGCATTGTTGGCATTATCTTAGAAGATCTTGGTGGAACAGTTGCAGAGGGAGATCATGGTTGCTGGTCCAGATGATGATTGACAGATACTGCTGATGATAGTTGCCGATGACTATCATAGTCTTGTCTTAGATATTTAGCCTCTATGTCATGTATTTATTTTATTATCAAGGTCATGTAACGACCTATTTTGGTTTCCCTACTATGCCTGGGATGGATGATGTAATGTTCTTGTTTTATCATGTGTAAACTTTTGGTGTATCCCCACTTGGTTGGGTGGATGGGTCAATATTGGTATATCCCCACTTGGTTGGGAGATGAACGTATGTATGAGGCTTTGATGATAGGAAGGTCATTTATGATGTATAGATTCATGTTCTTCTTGTAGAAAATCTTTTTACAGACCTTGCCTACAGTCAGAGAGAGCATGGACAGCATAGCAGAGCAGAGATTTCAGCATGTACTGAGGGGGAGAATAACCCTTTACTCTTAATGACAAAGGGAGAGAATGACTTTGAGTGACTTGGGGTTGCCATCAAGTCCAAAGGGGGAGATTTTTGGATTTATGACACAGGTTTGGCACTATGACACAGGTGTTGTGCTTGATGGCAACTCACTTAGATGATAGATAACAGTTTAGTCTCTTAGAATGAAGGAAAAAGAGATATACGCAGGTTCCACTTAACAAAGCCGCGTATACACACGGGATCGCCGATCAAAAGTTGCATATGCATATGCATGTAATTTCATGCAAGGAAAAGTGTGCACATGTGGGAAAACTTGTTTTTAGTCCATGGTATATAGTCCTTGGTATTTGGACCTATGGTTTTGGACCATGGTATCTCGTCCAAAGTGTTGAACCCAGGTATTGGGTACCAAGTATTGGTTCTAAGTGGTTTTGGACCGTGGTATTGAGTAAGGCCTAAGACTTTAAAAGGGGAAGGAGATCATTAGGCAAAGGCACTCAAGGATTGAATATCTTATGAAGAGCAAGATCTAGAATACTGGTCATTGGGTTATGGTGCATAGCTGGATCTGACTCAAGGAGTAACTTGCGCTCTAGAAGAAGGATAATTTATATTGATGGGTCAAGATCTTAAGGCTTGAAGAGAAGTATCTTTGTGTGATTTTGATCTATTATATTTGGCCCATGACTTGATCTATAAATCTGATGGTCTAGTTATAACTGATGTCTGAATAATTAAAAAGGGTAAATTATCTTTTATAGATCTATACGTAGGTTCAGCATAGCAAAGGCGCGTATACACGCTGGTTCATAAATTCAAAACAGCATATACACAAGTTTGTCTCAATACAGAAGCATATGCATGCAAAACTACATATTGAAGTAGCATACGTTTCATAAAATATGTTTTAGCTACTTTTGTTTATTGCTGCAGTGTTCTGGGTTCAGGATCGGTTTCTAGTTACTGTTACTGTATGCTGGTTACAACATTCAGAGAAGTGATTGTTTGATTTAGTTTTGTTTGGTGCAAAGGAGATTGGTTGATGCAGATACATTTGATGTTTGATTGATGTTATTGATGGATCCAGTATGAAAATTTATGAAACATGGTCCCTGGAAGAAAAGAGAAGGTTGTAGCCTTCTATAGGTCAGCACCTACATACTAGTACATCAACTAGTACAAGAGCTAAGGGGGTTGTAGCTCCCTTCCAGGAGAAGCTGGAGAACGAGAGAAGGTTGTAGCATTCTGCAGGTAGAAGCCTGCATACTAGTATAAGACTGCACCAGTACAGAAATATTGTAAAAAGAAGTTTCTTATTAAAAAGAAGATAGAGACGAATTGCAACAGGTGGTTTTCACCCACATTTGGTTTCCACCTTATATCTTGTGTTCATGTGTATGATTTCCTGTACTGTTTACTACACTTGATTAATTTTTTATGGTTTTGATACACAAATTAATACCAACTAACTAAATTAGAAGTCTGCAAGATATACGCGGTTTTCTCTAGACACAGTTGCGTATATACGCATGTTTAATTAGCAAAAGTATTGTATATCAATTTTTTTATGGAAATGAAAAATTGTTAAATTGCTAATACTGATTCACCCCCCCCCCCCCCTCTCAGTGTTATTTCCAACATGAAGAACCAAAACTTTGTGAAGTACTGGATTCAATCAAATGAGACTGATTTGACCAGATAGGTGTAACCTCAGGTGGTAAAGGCAGTTTACTCATTGTCCTCCACGAATGACGGGTTAAGGGTTGATGTTCCTCCACAATTGTTGATTGATTTTATTACAAAAAAGAAAAAAAAAAATGGGTAAGCTAGGAAAAAGGTTTACCAAGCAATTATGAACTACAGAATACCTCCCGGTGAACCGAGAAGTACGGGCAGGAAATCTCCTTGAATGTTGTGTTCGGTGTATCACAGTGTATAAGGTGTCCAACTCAGTTACCTAAGGATGGATAGAAACCTAGTGTTTTCCTCCCATATATACCCAAAAGTACATGGAGGCCCAATCCGTGTTAGTGCCATCTAATGCGAAACTACACAGTGAGAGCATTCCTTTATAATTTACGTATTATAAAACCACCCTATATACCCAAAGGTACATGGACAAGCTACGATATACTCATGTACGTGGAATGAGGTATCACACTCGGAATGTATCGCAGACAGGCTAGCAACAACTTCTATGTTTTACAACGCTGGAACATGTCTCTAGTCTAGAACCTCTAAATGTTTTGCGTTAGGTGACAACGCCCCATTAGGTTAATTGAGATTAATTTTAAGTTGATCTTGATTAAGAATTTTCCTTTCAAGGTTCATGACATGATGTCTTTGAAATTCCTAGAATGCAACTAATATGATAAGCATTATTTTCATTCAATTTGAACAATGAAAACCGTAGCTAATAGGGATAGAGAAATCAGATTCTTTTAATCAAAGAACAAAGAGCACATCTAACGCAATTTCCCAAAACTATTCCTGTGAGAACACAAAAACTTTTTCAATGCACGATGCAAGTTTTTCTTTTCAATTCCATTGATGTTAAGATGAACAAAAGCAAAATAATGCACATACAATCAATCAATCTTTTTGCAAGAACGAAAATTTTACGACAGTTCCTTTTCGAAAGAAATGAAGACTTTTACGACACTTTCTTTTGAACAAAGATTAATTGACTATAATCTAACTTTGACAATGAATTGAGAATGATAAAGAAATCATTTAAGAAACACTAAACAATCAAGGCCAAAGTAGATCTAGAAATAGAAATAAAATTTGATTTCAGAGACACAAGAATCATTGATCTTTCAACAAGCAAAAACAGAAGGATATTCGGAAAAATTAAATCAAAGGTGGGATTTTTGACCCAAGGAGGATTAGCACAGCCCTGAATGGGAGACAGTGTGCTTCAGAGCACTGTCCTCAAGACAAGGGTGCTCTACAACACTCTATCTCCTGACCAAGCTTGCGCTGGTGCCAAAGAGGCCATCCTAGGGGCTTTCAAGCACAATTTTAAACCCAAAAACATTTCAAAAAGGCTGAAATAAGATCAATGGAGGCAAGTAAAGTCTTCTAGGGTGTACTAGGATGAAGGTAAACTACCCAAAAATATGATCATTCCCTAGTGGAATCGCCAATTTTTTATGTGGAATTTTGCATCTATGGATAAACACAATTTCCCTACGTGGGCAGCTACACCTAAAACAACATATTTAAAGAGTTTAACCTATTTCTGTAGATGATAAATAAGACAAGGGACCTACTTGTTATCTTTCACTTCCCTTTGTCTCCTTTGAATAGCTCCCGTCACTCCTTGTCAAAATGAATCTGTTCAATAAGTACCTGTAATCATAGCAGAGGACAAAAACCAAGAGATCTATCTGATATAAGCAAATGGAATCGAAAAAATTTACACATATAATCATCATACATAAAAACAAGAATATGGGAAAATGTGTAAACAAATTTGTTAAGTAGAAGGAAGAGTTACATCCAAAGAAGTCTGATCCCATGTCACTCATCCAGCTTTAGTTCCATCCTTCATCACACCAAAATCACAACACTCTGATAGCATAACAATACTTTCTTACAATCTAAAACCTCACACCAATAGTATCTCCTTACAAATTCTCAAAGTCCAGCCCCTGATCACTATAATGAGTGCTCAATTTATAGGGAAATGGAGGTGGTTTTGTCATAAATTGGGCATTGAATGGCATTCTTATTTGGGAGTTAGTTTCCATGGAGGAAGGGATGAGAGGATAGGAGGTTATTTGATTCATTCCCTATCCAATTTTGAGCTCAAGGGAGAGGATAAGAGGTGGGAGTCTTCTAGAATGGTCTAGAATGGAGGAATATTCATAGAACCCTATGAATATTTCGCTCAATCTTGCCCAGCGTAGGTCAAAGTGGGTCTAGGTGCTTTGCGGAGTAGGGTTGAATGGGCCTAAGTGCTCTACAACACACTTACCCCTGATAAAGGTTGCGTTGGTCCCTCAAGGAGTCATTTCAAGATGTCTTCAGGCCAGGAAACTCACAGGAATGATGGCATTCAATGTGATGGATTTCTTAGGGCATGTAGCAACTAAATTAGGGTTCGATGAGCCCTAAAAGTATTGATCTGAATGATGGGAGTGATGTGCACAAATAGACTTGTAACACCTACCTCCTTCAATGAATTTGTAGTAGGATCTGAGGTTTGTTTGTGGGATAGGCTCCTTTAGCTCCTAGGCCTCTTCCTCTAGTTTTCCTTGAGTAATTCCTTCCTCTTTTCCTTCCACTTTCCTTTTCAACCTTTCCTTATCTTTTTTATGTGTTTCCTGTAGCTGTGATAGGGTTTCTTGTAGGATCATTTCTGCTTCCTGTAGGTCTGACTGTGTTTCTTGTAGGATACCTTTTCCTTTTGTTGAGGTTGACCTTGTGATAGGTCTCCTAACATAGGTGATTGGTGACTTGGGAGAAGCTTGTTTTGATGTTCCTTCTCCTTCCTTCTTCCCTAGAGGGACTACTTTATCTTGTTGTTTTGGTGAGTCCTCTATGACAATTGGAGTTTTGGTAGGGGTTTGAGGTCTCCCTTGTTTAATCGGGTGCTCTTCCTTGTCCTAAAGTAAAGTGGAGTGTTCCTCTCTCCCTCTTTACCTTTGATTTGACAAGTGTAATTAGGGCAGTTAGAGCAATTGCTACCTCCTTCTCTTTAGGATCTAGAGACACCCTTGGTGATTCTTCTTCTTCCCTGCTCTGTTTTTCAGAATTTTGTTCATCCTCCTGTACTTCATCCTCTTTTTCATCCTCTTTTTCATATTCTTCTTCATCCTCTTTTTCTTCTTCTTTCTCATCCTCTGTTTCTTCTTCTTTTTCATCCTCTATTTCTTCTTCTTCCTTTGTAGAAGTAGGGCTTCTGTGATACTCAATAGCTCGAATTTCTCCTTCTTCCTACACGTATGCAAATGTTGACCATGCAATAGGGATTCTTAAATTGTGTAGAGTATATTCTAGGACGAGTTTGATCAACCCATGTTGTGCTAACTACTGATGTTTTCCTTCTTGTACCTTGATGATCATGTCTATTATTGATTATAATAGAAAATAAGGTACACTATGTCTGTTATGAGGAGGTGTCTCTTCTCCAAATCTTAGCTGATGGAGGAGTCTAAAGTGGTGCCCATACATTACACTATGTCTATCTTCATAGGAAATGTACTTCATGATGTGATAACTTACCTCATTCCAAGGATATGGAATTCTTTCCCTTCTAATCCCATTTTTGTCTTCAATTGTTTCTTCTCCTTCCAAGGAAAAAAATAAAAATTGTAATAGTGTTGTTAACCTTGTCCTCTTTTCTCCATTACAACCCTAGGGGGAGTGTATTTATCCTGCTAATACTATCAGGAGTAATTTCTACTGAAAAAACCCTTTACTACAGTGGTGGAACTGGCTCTAGTCAGAGGTATGAGTGACATTGCAAATTTTCTAGGCACATCATCATTGTATCCCCTCAGTAGCTCAAATAACCTCATCCATTGATGCCTTGTAAACATTTCTACCACAGGATGATGCTGGTGTATTCTGGTTGTGTTGGTGGGCTCTCTTTTATTGAAACCTCTTGTCATATTTTTTTAGCAATTCTTGTTTCATGAGGTTTGGGTGGCTATAGTTTAAGAACTCTGATAGGTGATGAGGTTTTGGAATTTATCCTTCATCAACGTTCAAAAAAATTTCTCTACCTTTATGCGTATAGAAAATACTTCAAAATAAAGGAGGATTTCTTCTTTTCAGATGAAAAACATGAAAGGTATGGCACCTACCACCATTTTCTACACTCTAGTGATGAGAAATCTTGAATTGATTGCCCTTGGTGTCCACTTGCAACTCTGTGTGGTAATTCTCCCTGTATCTTGTAGTTTTCCTGTAGGTTCTCTTGTTTTCTATAGGTGCTGACTGTTCCCTATAGGCTGCCACTGTAGGGATGCTGAGAGTAACTTTTTCTTTCAATGACTCCTCAAAGTTGCTTCTGCCTTCATATTTTCGAAATAAGTAATACTTCGCATGGGAGTCAGTGACTATTTCTATTTCTGGATGATTTTGTTGGGTGATGTGCTAGCTGGATGAGTACGAATACCTTCCTTTGGACCGTTGTTCCTAATACAAGTTCATCATATCACCCTTCCTCATAATCATCTCCCACTTTTATTCTCTATAGCTTAACCACTTTTTTTATTCATTACCCTCTTTTTTGAGGTGACCTTTCCACCTATGGAGTTGACTAACCCTTTCTCTTCTCTTTATCTGATCAAGGGTGACCAAGTTAACTGGCCACTTTCGCTTATAAAATAAACTTACTGCCTCATTCCTACAATTTAATCATATTCATACCTATTAGGGAGTATTGGTGAGATGACATACCTGTTGGTCCTTTTCTTTGTTGATGCATGCTGGAGAGTGTTGTTAATTCATTGTTCTTTGACCTGGCTACATATTCTTTAACTGTGTTTTTTTCTTCTTCTTTTGTTGATGAGTTGCTCCCTTGATGATGTACAGGTGCTGGCTTTTGTTGTTGTTGAGCTCTGGAGGAGCTTCCTCATCACTGTAATCCTTGTGCTAAAGGTGGATTGGAGTTGTTGTGGTCTTTTTTGTGGAATAGGCTGCTACAGGAATTCCTACAGGATGTCCTGTAGTTGCCTTTTTCTTGAACTTTTGCATCTCTTCTCTACTTCTGAAGTTGAATGGGTACCTTTATGTGTATAGAAAATACTTCAAAATAAAATAGGATTTCTTCTTTTTAGATGAAAAAAATAGAAGGTATGGAACCTACCTCCCTTTTCTACACTCTGGTGATGAGAACTCTTGAATTGATTTCCCTCAGTGTCCACTTGCAACTCTGTGTGGTAATTCTCCCTGTATCCTATAGATTTCCTGTAGGTGCTCTTGTTTGCTACAGGTGTTGACTGTTTCTTGTAGGTTGCCATTGTAGGGATGCTAAGAGTAAATTTTTCTTTCAATGACTCTTCGAAGCTGCCTCTACCTTCAAATTTTCAAAATAAGTAATACTTCGCATGGGAGTCATTTGTGGATGATTTCATCAGGTGATGTATTATCTGGCTGAGTACGAATACATTCTTTTGGACCATTGGTACCAATACAAGTTCATCATATCTACCTTCCTCATAATCATCTCCCACTTTTATTCTCCGTAGCTTAACCACTTTTTTTATTCATTCCCCTCTTTTTTGATGTGACCTTGCCACGTGTGGAGTTGAATAACCATATCTCTTCTCGTTATCTGATAGAGGGTGGCCAAGTTAATTGACCACCTTCACTTAAAAAATAAACTTCCTGCCTCATTCCTACAGTTTAATCATATTCATATCTATGAGGGAGTATCGGTGAGATGACATACTTGTTGGTCCTTTATTTCTAGATGCATGATGGATAACATTGTCAATTCATTGTTCTTTGACCTAGTTGTGTATTCTTTAACTGTGTTTTTTTCTTCTTCTTTTGTTGATGAGTTTCTCCCTTGATGATGTACAGGTACTGGATTTTTTTGATGTTGAGCTCTGCAGGAGCTTCCTCATCACTATAATCCTTGTGCTGAAGGTGAGTGGAGTTGATGTGATCTTTTTTTGTGGAATAGGCTGTTATAGGAATTCCTACAGGATGTCCTGTAGCTGCCTTTTTCTTGAAGTTTTGCATCTATTCTCTTATTTTGAAGTTGAATGGGTATTGGAATGAGTGGAGGATGTGGTTATGGAGTGGAAAATGAGGTATGTTGTTGTGGCATGTATCTTTTTTACGTTGTTTTCCTTTTTTTTCTATTTTCTAACTTGATTTCTTTGATGGATACAGTGGTGACATAGTCATGGAGAGTGTTGGATGAGATATGGTGTGGTAAATGGTTTTTTCATAACCCAAAATAGTTTTTTGTCAACATTTTTCCACTAGACTTCTGTTCCTGTACTTTTTCAAGGCCCCCTGTAATACCTACAGGAAACTCCTGTAGTATTATAGGGAATTCTGTAGAAAACACAGAATTGCATGGAATCGGAATCTGGAGTTAAGTATGGATGGAAGAACATGGGGAGTATGGAGGAGATGAGATGGATGAAGGAAAAAATGGTTTGCAGTAGGGACTGATGTCCTCTGTAGCCTATGAACATCATCTTCTTACAAACTTGCAAAAACATAATTGTTATTTTTGTATGTCTTTCTCCTTTTTCATTTTTTTTTTTTTTGAAAAGACAACTTGGCTTCCTCGAAGGAGGGTTTCATCCTTGTTTCCTGCCTTGGGCACCTCACAAGAGGTTTTCACCCAGCGATATTTTATTTTTTCTCTTTTTCTTTTAATACTCTTGGACTACCTCAAGATGTTTTCAACCAAAAAGTTGGACTTAGGTGCCTCTTGGAGGTTTTCACCTAGGTCCCTTTATTTTATTTTTTATTTTCATTTTTCTAAGAACTTGGTGAGGTGGAAGCTGAGACTTCTCCAATTATTATCACTCCCTTGCTGATGCTACTGATGAATTCCTACTTTGATAAGGGCTTCTTTTAGACCTTTAACCTATACCCATTGACAAGTAAATGGATACCTTATGCATCGATGGTTCTTATCTAAACAATGCCATTGTCATGTCACTTTTCTATCACAAATATCCAAACCATCTGGTCATTAACTTTCCTTTGAAATATTTGTATCGAGAGTCATATATCAAGGCCCAATCACTTTCTTGAAACAATTTGTCCTTGTTATTTCTATCATGCCATATTTTCCTTTGTACTTGAGTCACTTCTATGTGTAGGAGGGTCTGCATCCTAACTTTATCTAACCCATTCAGCTAGAGAAACCTTTCTTGTTGTGCCCTTGTGACATCTAGATCCAGTTGTGTTGCCATTCTTAAGGTTTTGTATTCAAATTCAATGGACAACAACGCTTCCTTCCCATAGGCCAACTCATAAGGAGTGAATCGAATGGTGGTTTTCCAAGTAGTATTGTAGGCCCAGGTGGCCTCCACCAATCTATCTTCCCAATCCTTTCTATTGTTGTTAATCACCTTGGCCAGAATGCTTTCCAATGCTCAATTTGTTACTTCCACTTGCCCATTAGACTGTGGGTGGTAAGGAGTGGATTTTTTGTGCTTGATCTTATGCTAGATTAACATATTTTCAATCATGTGAGATGTAAATTAAATTCCTTGATCAGTGACCAACTCTCTAAGGTATCCAAACTTATAAAACACATTCTCCTTCAAGAATTCAGCCACCTTTTCTTCCGTTGCTATCTTGATAGCTTTGGCTTCAAGCCATTTTGTTAAGTAGCCGGTGCACAAAATGATGTACTTCTTCTGTCTAGATGGAGGGTCAATGGGCCCAATGAAATCCATGCCCCACTTATCAAATGGATCGAAAGTCATGTGAGCTTGTAGGGGAATTTCATCCCTGGGACTAGGCTTCCCCATCCTTTGGCACCGATCACACTGGTTGGTATACCCTTTTACATCTTAGTGAAGAGTGGGCTAGTAATAGCCAACTTGTAGTACCTTGAATGTTGTTATTTTGGCTGCAAAGTGACCTCCACAAGGCCCATCATGACAGGCCATAAAGATGTCAAAGACTTCCTCCTCCCCAACACATCTTCTCATAATTTGATCTGGACCTAGCTTGAAGATATTTCCCCCAATCCATGTGAATGGGACAATTTTTCTTATGATTCTACTCTTTTCCTTGGATGAAAATTTGGAGGGAACTATGCATATACCAAGTAGTTTTCTATATCAATGAACCATGGAGAGAGAGCTGAAATGGAAAATAAATGTTCATCTAGTAGCTTATCATCAACCATTCCTTCCTCCCATGCAGGCAAGGTCAATCTGGATAAAAAATTCGTGACTACATTCCCCTTTCAGGCTTATCAATAATAGTTAGATCAAATTGTTGCAATAAAAGTAACCATCTAATAATCCACACATTTACATCAGGTTCGTTCATCAGGTATTTAGTTGCAGCATGGTTAGTATGTACAAATGTCTGGTAACCAGTAATGTAATGTCTAAATTTATTCAATGAATGTACAATAGTTAGGAGCTCTTTTTCAGTTACTGTGTAGTTTAACTCGGCTTTCAACAAATTCTTACTGATGAAGTAAATGGCATAATGTAGCTTGTCATATATCTGGCCTAGAGATGCTCCTATAGCTTTGTGAGAGGTATCAGCATGAATGTGAAAAGGAAGAGCCCAATTTGGGCCTCGGAGAATAGGTGCAGTAATCAACTTGTCCTTTAGGTTTTCCAGGGCCTCTTGGCAACTTTATGACCATAAAAAATCGGAGTCCTTGGCCAATAAACCAAATAAGGGAGAAGCTAATTGGCTGAAATATTTTATAAATCTCCTATAGTATCTGGCTAACCCTAAGAAAATTTTGACATCCCTCTACCTCTGTGGAGTCGGGACCCTTTTGATGATGGCTATATTATTTGGCTCTACTTGCAGTCTTTCCTGGGATATTGACTAACCTAGAATAGTTCCTAGGGTCCTCAAGAACTCACATTTTTTGGGACTAAGGGATAAGTTCATTTCAATGCATTTGTTTAACACCTTTCCCAGGTTAGATAGAGCCTCCTGGAAATCACACCCATAGGGTGTGAAATCATCCATATAAATTTCTACTGCATCATGGACTAGCTCTGCAAAGATACTCAGGACTGCTCTCTAGAAAGTGGAAGGCATATTGCATAAATCAAAAGTAAGGACCCTATAAGTACCCCAAGGATAGGCAAAGGTGATTTTATCCTGTCCCTCTGGGTTAATATGGATTTGATTGTACCCGCTAAATCCATTCAGGAAAGAGAAGAAATTCGTTCCTACCAAACCATCTAATACTTGGTCAATGAAAGGTAGAGGAAAATGGTCCTTCTTTGTGACTTTGTTTAGCTCTCGATAATCCACACAAATCCTCTACTTCCATTTTTATTTGGATCCAGCACCAAAGGAGACACCCACTCACTGTCTGAGATAGGGTAAATGAATCTTGGATCCAACAACTTCTGTAGTTCTTCTTTGACTACATCCTTGAGAGATGGATTCATTCTCCTTTGTGGTTGGTGGACTAGTTTGTAACTTTCCTTGATGTAAATGTGGTTAGTATATACCAAGGGGTGCACTCCCTTCATTTCTTTGTAATTCCAAGAAAAAGCATCCAAATGATCTCTTAGCATGTTACATAACTCTTCTTCTTAGTGTACAGAGAGAGGGGTTGATTTTCATTGCTCTTTCAGGACTGAATTCTATTATCTTGACACGAGTAGGGTTTGAGTTAGCTAAGCATAAATCAATCTTATGGTTTTCCTTTGTTTCCTTAACTACTTCCTCTAGAGACATGGTGTCGGGAGTTTGATTTTGGAGGATCTATTAAATCAAATCGTCTTCATTAGGTTTTCCTCCTAATATGGAAGTTTCTAGGGTATAGATTTGGGAGGAGTAGAATTCATCTTCTTCCTCCTCTTCTAGCCATAAAGGTAAGTCATTTCCTAGGGATGGCTGAGCAGGAGGGTGCAAGACCAATTGTTTGGATAGATGCCCATTTTTTATAGTCATATTTCTAACCCTGCAACTTATGTAGGCATCGGTAGTGGCTAACCAAGGCCTCCCAAGGATGAGAGGATAACCATTGAA
Source organism: Pinus tabuliformis (assembly GCA_031772625.1). Lineage (NCBI taxonomy): Eukaryota > Viridiplantae > Streptophyta > Pinopsida > Pinales > Pinaceae > Pinus > Pinus tabuliformis. The sequence continues at coordinate 856,303,806 of CM062805.1, read as the reverse complement.
TTTGGTCTTAGGCTAGAGAACTAAGAAGTCCGTAGGGTATTCCTAGGAATCAATGGAGACCATCACATCCTCAAAAATCCCTTTAGGGGCTACTATGGATCGATTTGCAAGTTGCAAGATTGTCGTTGTCTTCCTTAATGATCCCTAGAGATTCAAATTGAGCATAGTTTCCTTAATTACATTGATGGCACCCCAAGATCAATTAAGGTATGGGAGACAATGATGCCATTAATGTGTACATCTGCTAAAGGGCTCCCAAGATCTAAATACTTCGGGAAAATTACCCGCCCCAACATTAAGTCGAATAGTTGTCCAATGATATTAATGGTAGGGGTGTCTCTCTTTTTCCTCCCTGGATGTTTGAAAACACTTCCCTTTAATCATCTTGTTGTAAATGGGGACATCTTTGATAGCTTGGAGAAGCGGGATTTTAACACACATATTTTTCAACTCACCCAGAAGTTTAATATCTTCTGGGGTGTGGTGGACTGGATGGGTTAACCTTTCTAGAAAGGGGGGTGGATTCATTCTTGGCACACTTTCCTCTCTTTCCTCCTCACTCTCCCAAGGTGGAGATGGAGGTTGGTTATCTCGGAGCACTCTCCCATACCTAAGGTTAATTTCATGAATTTTCACAACATAGACAGGGTAAGATGCTTCTCCACTATAAACCTATTGTGCATGTCTATTGTTCGGGTTCAAGCTTGGTTGGGCCAGAATCTGAGGTTGTTTAAGTGGAGTAGGGTGTAGGAGTTGCGGTTGAGATGGAGGTGAAGGAAATAAAGTAGGAGATTGGGGTTGTATGGGGGCCTCCACCCCTAGGGGGTGCATTCCAATGAGGTTGTGGAGGAGTATATGGCTGAAATGGTTGGTTGGCCGATTGGTAATGGTATTGAGGTGCAAAAAAACAGGGAGAAGGTTTAGACCAGGAAGGATGAGCTGGGGGGGAACCAAGGGGGAATGGATTTGTTGTTATTAGGGTTGTAATATGAATAGGATTACCCTTGCATACCCTACTGGTATGGTTGAGGTCCATGAGACCTCCTTTGATTAATGTAGCAGAGTTGTTCAATCACCCCTTCGGTTCCCTCATACACATCTTTTAATCCAAGCAAAGAAGGGAACTTATTTGTCGAGTGGTTTTCCTCATAGACTGAGTAGATTTCTATACTATTTAATGGACATTCATTCCTAGGGTGCATCCTTGTGCATCTAGGGCAGATGATGGCCAATACTCTCTCTTCTTTCTCCTGCTTCCATTTGATTTGCATACAAATGGTTTACAAAATTTCACACTTAAAGTCTTCCAACATGTTCCCAATTTCACTTTTTATGGATGTATTGGAAGAGGATGAACTCACAACTGCTTGACTAGCCCTACCCTTCTTTCTAGCTACCCTAGAGTGATTCTTAAAAATTGTCTTGATATCATCATAGGGTAACTGGTAGATGTAACCTCCTGACAGTAGGCTTAGGGTTTCTAGAAGGTCTTCCCTAATCCCCCTGAGAAGGACTAACTTAAGTGACTTAGGATCAAGTGTGCACCTGGCCCTTTTATAACTGAGCTAGAATATTTCCTCATAATCCTCTAAGGACTCATCATGTCCCAAGGCCATTCTAAAAATTTCCTCTTTGGTATCTTTGGAACTGTAGTAGTCCCTATACTTATTGTTGAAAGCTTGTCGCATCTGAGCCCAAGTGGTGATATTATCCACAGGTAAACCCATGAACCAGCGCATGGTTGCATCCTTGAGAGTGGATGAGAATAATTTCAACTTTTGATCATCAGAGGTGTAATCATAAGTTCTACATATGACAACAAATTCAAACAAAAAAGTATCTCGATCTTCTAAGGTTAGGCCATAGAAGTGAGGAAGAGTAGAGGGGCTTGTGTTTTTCATCTTGGCATCCCCATTAGTTTCTCTGATGGGGAAAGCACCCTGAATTCTTTTGTTGTCTCCCCTTTCATTTCTAATTTCAGCCATTGTTTCAGTTGGAATGGTTTCTTCTTCTTCCCCTATAGGCTCTTCAAAAATATCTGGTTGTTCGCCTAAGGGGTCATCTAGCTCATAGCCACCGAAGAACAAGGAAGTTTAGTTGTTTGAAGTGGTGGGGGTATTCGGAAAACTTTTTCCTATGTTATCCCTATTTCTACGAGGCATGAAAGGAGTGTTTTTTTCTTTTTAACTTTCAAACTACTTTCAGAATTGAAAGAAAAGAAAACTGAATTGAAAATATTTACTTAATGGAACTAATTGCAGAATGAAAGAGATAAGAAAAGGAAGAAAGAAAGAGGAAGTCACATCTACTCAGACACCTCCCCGACAACGATGCCAAAAAGTGAGGAGCGCCAGTATTGCAGCAAGGATGTTTCAACTCTTGGGGCTACCAACTTTACTTCATCAACCTGCGGTTCGTACAAACTTGGAGGTGACAGTGTTGTATACACAAATATATGTAATTGGTATACTCTTTTTCACTGCTGAGATGGGGTGATAGACCACTAGGGTTTCTCAAATCAACCTTCTATTGACTAGAAGAAGTCTGCTTACCACCTTGGAGAAGGGAAATTTTACCTAATTGGAAGAAAAGAAATGATGTCTATTGCATGAAGGAAAGACTGAAAGAAATTCTTGAAAAATAACATGAAATCCTCCATCTACTTGCTAAAACCACTTTCAGAATTTTTGGAATATCCTCTTATCACTACAACGCTACTATTAGGACTATCCACAAATGGAAGCAAACTAATTAAATCTACCAATACTTGGAAATTAACAACACCAAAACCAATTTAAATCTAACTATGAAGATAACCTAAGCGTGCATATACAAGAAGAGGAACCTCTTCTACTAGGGTTGGGCCCTAACCCAAGAGCTTCAGCCCTCTAAGTCAACTCAGTGCTGGATCAAGGGAATGCTGCTTATTTTCATTAAAGAAACCAAAAATACATAGGAGTGCTTCGTTACAATGATTCAACTCGAAAACTACTTAGTTATATTTAACAAAAAATCTGAATCCTAATGAGGTCCTAGGCCTCTTGATTTATACAACTAAATTTACCAACAACTTCCTTAAATTTATGGATGCTTGGCTCCAATCTCAAGATCAACTGGTCTTGAACTATCACTGACTTGGCTACCAATGAACTTCATGACTCAACTGCTTGCAACTCCAAGCTGATGAGATTTGATTGAGGAATCTTCGAGTGAGTGAGAAGTTAAGGAGGAAGGTCCTGTCTCCTAGAAACCCTCTTGCTTGTCTCCATTCACATTCTTGCATTTTAATTAGCCAAAATTTGCTTCAAAACCTGTGACCAATGCACATTAGACCACTAGACATTACATCTCATCTTTACTCTCCTCATTAAGAAAACATAATTAAAACATGTAAAGAATGATGAGAAAAGTTTATTTTAGTAAGCTAGAGGTGCATTAAGGTCCATATAATGTACCCATTGATGAGGCTTATCAAAAGGTGCAAGAAAATCGATGATTTTTTGTACTTTCATAGGATCGATACGAATTCCTTGTTTCAAAATTGCAAAACTGAGAAGTCGACTAGAACTAATGTATAACACACATTTTTATGGATTCAATTGAATATTATAGTGTCTACACCATAAGAAAACAGCCCTAAGGTGCATCGGGTGATCAATCCAATACTTGGAATGAGTAAGGAGATCATCCAAATAGGGTTTCATGATATGTTTAATATCATAAAATGCATAATCCATTTCCTGTTGAAATGTGGCCCCAACATTCTTCAGACCAAATGGGGATTTATGGTTGGAAAATGTACCCCAAGGACAAATAGATGTAGTATTAGGTTGATTCATTGGGAGTATTTGATTTTATTATATATAGAAACCATCCATGAATGACTAGATTTCACAACTGACACAATCATCAACAATCTTGTCGATGAATGGGGTCAAGTAATTGTAATTTGGACAAGCACAATTCACATCTCGATTATCAACGCATACATGGATTGTCCCCTATTCTTCATGACAGTGAAAATATTTGATACCCAATTGGTGAGAGGAATAGGGTAGATGAAATCAACACAAAGGATTTTTTTAACTTCACTCTTTATCATGAAAACCTTCTTTGGATGGACCCGATGAAGGCGCTATCATACTAGTTTAGCATCCGGATACATTTTAATCTCATGCACTATGATATTTGGATCAATACCTGTAATTTCCTCCTAATTCAATTCAAAGACATCAAGAAAATCTTGAAATAGGGCTTTACAAGTCTCAATCTCGGATGGAGAGCAAGATGCACCAATGTGTAGAATTTCGACAATACCCAATTTAACATAGATATCAAGAGGTATCGTCTCTTCGATATTCGAGAGACTCATCTTGAAATTGACTCCATGGATAGAAATGGAACTCGTAAAATATTCGATAAAATTGGGTAGATACCCATCACGAATATTATCCTTAATAAAATATGGTAAGGAGGAATTATGGTGATGATTATCCCATGATGCATTGTTTAGCATCATGATCTCCATGATGCTCTCATCGGTAGAGAATACGAAAGAGTATGGATTAGAAGATGTGCAATAATACAATGATCAACCAATGCAATTGATTGAAGAGAGGGCATGTGCCACACAAGCCGAATAGATAGCTTTGTAATCAAGTTCAATAGGGCTAAGCAACATTCAGTCACCAAAAATATGCATTCTAGTTTCATTTGGTACAATCCATGGATCGGTCTAGAAAGTAGAAGATGATATCATATTGATATAAGAAACCGAATATGAGATGTCGGGAAGAGGAGGAGGAGGAAGTGAAAATTTTTCCATGAGTGAGGAATCCTTCAACAATCAAACTCTGACATGCTGATAAGAATGTAGATTTTCCCATACAAGCTAGACACTTCTAGTAACTTGATAATTAGAGGCGAAAAAGATGAGTTGGTCAATGGACACAATTCAACCCTTATGAGGAAAGGTGAGCATACAGAAATAATTCAAAACAACTGTGGCCATGGCATAAACCCATGTACGACCCAATAGAATATTATAATCAAGAGGTACGTCAATAACTTCCACTTCTATGGATACAAATTTTCCTCCTAATTCTACTTGTAAGAAATTCAGAATACCACAAGACTTATATGTCCCCCCATCAAAAGCCTTCGATGTGGTAGGTTATTGAATTAGTTGAGGTAAACCAATTGCTTTCTAGTAGGAAATAGACATGATGCAGGTTGAGGATCCTTCGCCCGCAATAGAGCGATGAATGTTCTTACCACAGAAGATGACCTGAACAATAAAGGCCAATTGAGCTAGAAGGTGAGGGGTATAGCTTTTATGACCAAAAATAACTAGGTTGGAATCCAAAGGATCCACACATATGATAGCTAAAAGCAAAGCCTTTTTCTGGCTTGGGAAATTTTGCAACACCTCGAGGGTTGAGATAGATCATGGATACTAAGCCAAGTCCTCAACTAAGTTATAATTTTGATCAGCCCTAGCATGAGGGTTGAAAGACGACGTATGAGCAAGGCCATTTGGAGGCTTAATAGTTAACTCCATAAGGATTGTGGGTGGAGGAGGATCATATGGAGGTGATGTCGAACTGGCAGGTTGACTAGTATTCTAACTGTTAAATGGATTCACATTACCATAGTCCTTGTTTTGAGTAGCCACCATAACATCATATTTATGCTTCATGGAGGAGAGAATTAAAACCATGTTAGAGGAAGATGGGTCCTGAGCAACCATATGGGTCTCCTGATTGGGAAACGGGTTGGTCAACACAGTGGGAGAAGTGGAATATTTCAGAAATTGATTCACTTCTGCGTGGTGAGGACAATCATGAGTAAAGTGCTCCTCATTGCAAATAAAACATGGGTAGCGAGGCTTTCATTTCTCATTAGAGGACTGATTTGTTTGTTTATCCTGTGGTGAAGAATATTTCTTCTTTTTTCCTTTTCCTTTCTTCTTTATTCCTGGTTGTTATTGATATTTTCCTTTATCAGATGAAATGGATATTTATCTCAAAAGAAGAATCCATGGGAGGAATGGAGGAAAATTTTTGGGAAAAAGTAGTGAAAGCAGGACTAGATGGTTTGCTCACTATTTGTGAACTAGCAGAACCAATGATGCCATCAACAACATGAGATTCTTTACCAAGAGTGGGAGGAACAACATTTGAAGGTCTCAGAGCATCTGGTATATTTTCATAGAGCATGCCAGATTGGGTATAGATGAGGTCCAAATACTAAGCATGAGAAATTAATTTCTCTTCAGTCACAACTCTACCTTTAGCTACATCCTTTATGATAGATGGAAACAGGGATTTAATAAACCATTACGCTAATAATTGATCTGGAACATAGGTCTTAACCAACCATTGATGATGTTGTTGCTCATGAATGTGATCTGAAATGTGAGTCACTTTAGTTGGTTTTTATTTGGTTAGAAGTTCAATTCTAGTTTCATATAGGATGGTTAACTGGAAGTGTGTAAGGAATGTGATAGATAAGGAATTGAAATCATGAAATGAAGCTCTAGGTAACTCGATGTACCATTTAGCTACGATACCTATAAGAGTACGTTGGAAAAGATGTAATCATATGGAATCATCATTAAGGGAGTTCGAAGAAAATCATAGATGATATGTCATGACATGGGTTGACAGGTATTCTCCAAGATTCCCATTGAATTTTGGGATATCAGATGGAAATTTGGTGGGAATTATTAGCTGCTAAGGAAAATGAGTGATGGGATCATTGGTAATCCAAGTCAAATATGGAAATTCGAGAGTTTCCAGAAAAGGTAATTGTTGGTTAAAATCTGGTGAAGGATAGCCTAAGAAACAGATACTTGCATTCCCATATCAGGAGGGTTTTAATAAAGAGGAACATAGGCACCATAATAAGGAGGATTCTGGTAACCAACATATGTGTAACCTTATTAACCAGCTACAGGATAACCCTGCAAAGGCTAGAATGGTTGGATTTGGATATGTTGGCCTTCAAAAGGCACTTGAGGAACACCCTAATAAGTTCTATATTGTTTCCCTATGGGATTTTGCATCATCCTAACATAAGGTAGGTTCGATTGGGTTTGTGCCATACTTACACATTATGTCCTATCAAAATTTGAGTACCTTGTCCAAGTGGTTGAGACTGTAAGGTACCTTGTAAAGGCTGGGTAAGTGGAACCTGAGGGGTACTAGATACCGATGGAATAGGTTGAGATGCAATTACAACCTATGAAGGTTTAATCACGTTTATTTGAAATTGTTGAGGTATAGATGGATGGGTAGGAATTTGAGATGAATACGACATGGTTTGAGGATTCAAAAATTAGTTCCAAAATGAATCAGGATGGATGACAAAAGTAGTTTGCCAAAAACTGGAAGCCATCCTAGGATAAGGAGGATTATAATAAGGTTGATTACCAACTTGAGTTATACAAACAACAGGTATCCCCCCTTCTATAGGAGGAGGGGATGTTGGACGAAACTACAATCTAGATGGAGGGCACCCAACAGAAGGAGAGTTAGGTTGTTGAAGATAACCTTGCCCACTAACATAAGGGCCAACCTATTTTTCAATCATAGGTGTAGGCAGAGGAGAAGGAGTAGGTTGTGTAACATTCATAAGAGAAGTACCAGATGGAATTCCTGAAATGGATGACATGGGAGAGGTCCAAGGACTGGAAGTTGCACTAGAGAAGGTACCAAATAAATAGTGATAACTAGGTGGGATAGATGAGCCACCACATAGATGTGCCTCTAGTGATGTTTCAAACATGGATGAAGCAACATTTGATGTCTCAACCATAGTGGTAGACACAACTTGGGAGGTCAAATCGAATCTAGTCATTATTAATAATCCCAATGAAGATTTCCTCAAGAAATCCACGGGTAAGTCAAAAGAATTAGGTAAAGGAGAATTTTTCGAAGTTTGAAGAGTAGGAAGAGGATTAGCCAAATAAAAATGGATTCCAATCCAATGAATAGGAGTAGACAGATGAGGCTCTTCTTGTGGAATCTCTTCAATAAACATAAGTCTGTATGGAAGAGGTTCACCATTGGGTCCAACATATATAGTTGGAGGTTCTTTCTAAGGAAAAGGAAGAGAAGGGGAAGGAACTAAAGTAAGAGGTGATGGTTTCTGAGGTTTCTCAAGTTCAACAACCTCTAGAAGTAAAGTATCTAACTCATGAAACTCAGGCTCAATGACCTCAAGAAATAAGGTTTTATGGGCTTCTATTTCGATTGTGTAAGATTCACCAACAAGATTAGAAGTGATATTGGTCTCAATACTCAAAGGGAAAGATGATTCTGGTTGATCAAATTCAATAGGAGGACCAGAAATAGTTATCGAATTTCCCGATTCCATAATTCTTGTCTTCTTATGATTTTGAAAACAACTAGGAGTAACCTCTAGTGAAGTGGAGGCTTATTTTTCATTCTACACGAATGATGGAGGGGGGATTTTTCTTCCACGTTGGATAATAAATTTTAGAAATTAACATGAAAATAAAAAAAAAAACAGGGTAATATAGGCATAAAGGATTACCAAGCAACCATGAACTGCAATATACACCTTGGAAACCTAAGGACTTAACGTAGATGCAAGAAATCTTCCCAGATGTTGTGTTTGGTGTATCACGGTATACAAGGCGACAGACTCGGCTACCTATGGCCAGGATAGTAACCTATAGGGGACTTCCAAAAGATATTTTATGGTAAGTGGAAGTGCAATCAATAGTAGTGTTTTCTAATTCGTAACCATTCGATGCGAGTGTTCCCATATATTTTATGTGTGTGTAGCATCATCCAATATACCTAATGATACATGGAGAATGATCTTATACACTCATGTACGTGGAACAACACTTCACCCTTGGGATAAAATTCTCGTAAATAAATATAACTCATACATTTAACAACACTAGAGCATGTCTCTAACCTAGACCTCTAAATGTTTGCATTAATGTTACAAATTCTCCTTAGGTTGATTTAATAAATTTTACTGTTTATCTTCAATTAAGTTTCAATTTTTGGGTTCACCACAAAAGTCACTTGAATATCCTAAAATGGAAACTATCATGAGGAAATGGAATCTTTCTCATTCAATGAAAATATATTTACGGAAGGGAAGAGACAAAGAGTATGCAAAAAAAAATATACAAAATGAAATTCCCTTTTCAATGCAGTTGTTCCATTTTCAATCCACACAGAAAACCATCAAATTCCAATGCAAATATTTTTCTTTTCAAGTCACTTAATTTTCAAAAATAAAGAAAACTAAGATGCTGAGTATAATCATTGATTCAAACAAGCGTTTTAGAATGATGACTAGAACATCAATTCATCTAAACACTCAATGATTAAACAAAATCAGTTTGAAAACAACCTAATGATCAAAACAAGGGGAAATATGCAAACAAATCCTTACCAAAGGTATCAAAACAAAATAAAACCAAATGGAGGCTTCATAGGGACCACAAGACACTCAGAAACTCAACGAAGAGCAGTTGAAATCAAGGATGGATCGGAGAGAAAATCAAGGAAAAGACAAACTTGTGAATGAACAAGGGCGAATTCTAGTGCAAATAAGGAACTAGTGTTATGCAATGCAGCCACAAAGAAGGCTCAATTGGGGTACAACACTATGTTAGAAGACCAGAGGGTGCATAGGTCTATGGATTCAAAGTTCTAGCACAAGGATTGCAATTGAGACACAATGAAAGGTATTCCTAGGTCTTTTATTGACTAGATAAGATAATAAAGGTCTAGAAAAGATGTAAGACAAGCACAATGGACAAAGAAACCACTAAGGGAATACATTGTTCCTTAATGTGGTTGCCAATTTGTTATGCATAATCTAAAACTGTGGGCACAATTATCTTCCCTAGGCTTGGTGGACTGACCTAGAAGAATAGAAAGATAAAGGGACTAATGCTTTCCTTAAATTAAATAGATAATGGGATGAAGCCTACCTATAATCTATCATATTATTTTCTCCTTCCTTAGCTTGAATGCTCCAATCCTATCTCCGGTCACTATTATTAAAACTTGCACTATCAGATAACACAAGCCAATGTTCCAAGGAATCTATGCAACATCATCTAATCACTTTATTCAATAGATCAACATGGTATTGAAATATATGAATCCATAACATCATATATAGGAAAACAAAGAACCATTTTGATTAATATAAATGGAGTGAGCTACAACCAAAAATAGTTGTTGATCCCATAAAAAAGCTCCTCCAAATTGACTTGCCCTTTCTTTGTCACAAAATACACCTATAATCACCCTAATGCATGGAAATACATCTCACACATCAATAGCATAAGGATAGAATCACTCTACAAAATCCAACCCCTTGCCTATGGATGGTAGTAGTAAATATATAGGTGAAGGAGGTAGTTCATGAATTCTTATCCTTTTACCAATTAGGGCTTGAGATCCACTCTTGATGGGAGGATAAGATAAAGGGATAAAGGATGAAAAATTCCAAGGTAGGATAGGATATGATTCGGTATTTTTATCTGAGGTAAATAGTTACAACAGATCCTAGAAGCTCTTGGAAAAAGAGGCTTCAATATTTTGTCTCTTTTTCCTAAATTTATATAACCAACATAGGTGCATAGTAGAGAAACCTATAGGTAATCAACGCAGATCACAATGGAGCAACCTCGTAGTAAATGTTTTCTAGTAGGAGGCCAAGGAGTGTTGGTCCTTAAAATGACTGAAATAGGGTATTTTTAGGAAGAAACTTATGGATGATAATGATTCATTCTTAGGGATTTGTGCAAGGATGATGAAAAGGAGGTAAAAATATGTTGAATGATCCATTTGAAGGCCTATTGACTAGATGTCACAAAATGACCTATAACACTTCACATAAATATTTGGAACCCACAAAATAATAAATATAATATCATATTGTGGGGACTGCAAAACTCCATACTGTGCTCTCTGTAATTTTAAGTTGAATACAAAAAGATGAGAAGACTATGTTGTTGGATAGCCTTGAGTGTGAAATCAGATCGGAGAGGATATTACAACTAAGGTCTAACCTCTTGCCTCTAAGTACAAAGCATGGAATACATAAATAACACAAGAACTAAAGGTTGAGGTTCCACATTTGGCCATCATAATATTAGTGGCATTAGAAATTTTTGTCATTATACTAATTTCATGTAAATCATAAATGAATTAGTAGTATAATTTGAAATGAAAAGTCAGATATGAGATGAAAATTCACAAGGGAAGATGAAAGGTCGTGGGAGGTGAATATTCACCCCATTTTGTATAAGTATACCCTAATGGCTAGTGAGAAAGGACTTTAGTTTTTGGAACCTTTGAGCACTTTGTAGAGAAAAGTGAGTATATCCTTTTAAGAGAGAGTGATAGTTTGGTATTTCCACTATTGGAGCTCATGAATGCTTAGTTCAATGTTGTATTTAATATTTTAGCTAATTTTGATAAGCTCTTTGAGCCAAGAAAATCAAGTGCACTCATGTATTGTTGAGCATCATAAGACTTATCTTGTGGTGATTGAATGGTATGTAAATGTTATCCATGTGTCAAAAATTAATGGACTCTTTCATTGATTTTAGACTCACATCTTTGTTGGGATTGTTTGTTTATTTATGCTTTCATGGTCATTGTTAGTTGAGAACTAATTTACAAATTATAACATGTAATTCCTTTCTATTCATGCATCTTAATTAAATATTTATTACAAGATTTCTTTAATATTCATGTCCTTTTACTTTAGTTGTTGATATATTCTTTATATATTGTTTTTAAATTATTTCATTAAATTGTTGTAATGTGTTTTATGTCAGGAGTTTTATCAATTCCCTTTACTCTTTCTCTTCTTGTGCAAAACCATTTTCGAACAAACATGGTGGCATTTGGGACCACATACCAGATGAGAATCCTATCCCAAACAGTTGTAAGGTCTAATTGGATTTTTCACTGGGGAGATCCATTTAACATTGGTGGTACATTAGTGGTTCATCAACAATTTTTGCACTAGAAGGATGGTCGCTATTGTATGGCTGGAATATTGTCTCACTCTCATCCTGAAATATCTGAGAAGGTATAAATCAACCAGGTTCCCCTCCACCAAACCATCTAGTGTTTGAAAATATTTATTTTGAAGCCCCCTTCCAATAGTCTCGAGCAGTTGTATGAGGTTACTCAATAATAGTTAAGAACTCTCTGACCTTTTTCCCATGAAAACACTAGGAAGATTTGAATTCTTCCAGTTACCCCCATTATTCCCTCATAGCATACAAGCTGAGGAAAAGCAATTCATTGTGGAGGAGATTTATTTGGTTAACATTTCTTTGATCGATTTGGAAAAATATGTGGAAAATATATTATAATTAAGTAAATGAAGGACCATAAACTCGAGAAAATATGGAAGGTGAAAACTTGGAAGAATTAATAACTAGTGAAAAATTGGAAGCATTGAGAACTGTGTGAGAGTATAGAAATTGAGAATGAAGGTATTAAATCAAAAAGTTATGAAGAAGATTTAAAAATGATATGTCTAAAAATCAACAACTAGCATGGATGGACCAAGTGGAACTAAATATCTTGTGTTTCTACAACCCTTGCCCCTCCATCCAAAGAATTTTCTTACAAAGTTTGATCTGGATAACCCCACTACTGCAGAAGACCCGTCAAAAATGTTTATTAACATTGAGATTGATGGAAGTTAATTACGAAGACGTGGCTTGTAGACTATGAAAATATAGCCACAACTTGGTACCATAGTATTTTGGCAAGATCCATTACCAATTGGGAAGATTTTAAGAAGGCTTTCTCAAATAAATTTTCTACAGAGAAAAATTCGGCGATGTTTCTAAATGAATTAAGTGCTTTGAAGATGGGTAACAAAGAAAAGGTAAAATATTTCAACCAATGTTTTAGTACAATTTTGAATATGTTTCTTTCTGAGGTACTACCCATGATTCAATAAAAAAGTATTATTATATTTCTTCCCTGCCTTCTAATATTGCAATATTTGTTAAAATGGGCCATAAAACTACATTAGCAGAAAAATTCACTGAAGCCTTAGCGGTTGAAAAGGATATGATCTATATCGGAGTATGTAACATGCATGACGATTCTTTGGAAAGTAGTAAGAATCCTTAGACATCAGTGAATAAGCCCGCTGAAAAGAAGGCTATTGATTTTGAGAGTGTAGTTAAATCACTAAAGAAATTGACAAATGAAGTGTTGGATCGGAAGAGGAACACTAGTGATAGTTCTTCAAGAAACAAATGTTTTCAAGACATGATTTTAAGCAGAACAATAATACACTACCCAAGTCCACTCAAAGTTCAAATGTCAATCTCAATGTTGAAGAACTTGGAATGGACAACTTTTGCATGTTCCACCAAGCAAGCCATTCTGAGAAGACTTGCCCTCAATGGATAAATGGAGCGACTTTGATGATTAATAAGTTGTTGGATGATCAATCAATTGAAGAAAACACTAAAAATTAAAACGAATAAGAATAAGCTACCCCATAATAATATGATTCCAATATTGGGTCACCCCATGTTAAAGGTGGAAGTGGTGCGATGTAGTAAGACTCAATCAGTCGGAGAAGTTTCAGTTAGAGAACCTCAACCTACCAACCCCCATAAGTCTTAAAATCTGAGGAGAAAAGGGCTAGTGGCCGAACCTAGCCTTGAGAAGAATAGTAAAGCCTTTTTAACATTAATCCCCCTCTTGAATACTAATAATTAGAATCCAACCTCTTAGTCCACAACTAATCAAAACTTTCAAAGGTGTTTTGGGAAATACCAAACAAAATTTTAGGATACCAAAAATCATCCAATAAGTCTTCTCAATCAAAATATTCAACTCATTTGACTAAGGACAAGATTTTGTGGGGTTCTATGGAGTATAGTATTGTTTAAGGCTTAAATAAATCACGAAAAAATATAAGCTCTCAAAGATAGGCTAGATACATGAGAAAATAGATTTAATTATAAAATAAATTTGTTGATCCGGATTTAAACAGGAACGCAACAAATTACAGAGATAACCATATACACAAAGATGCAGCAGGAAATAATACTTCATTCATTAATGGAAAATACTGAAATATGCTTACAAACAGAAATGGCAATAAACTAGCTAGGGCGATGGTAGCTTATCTCTGAGAAGAGATGTGATGGCTACAAATGCCTCCTGAACTGTGTTTACAATGAGGCTCGAAGGCCTATTTATTGTTGAGAAACAATGGACAACCCTTAACATTCCAAAACCTAACCCTAGGAGATGAAAACGCCAAACTGTGGGCCCCGTTTGGGTAAATTGGTACATCAACTTCCCGGGGTCGTAACTTTGGCATACGATCTCTGTTTGACGCGTACAATTGCTCGTTAGAAAGATCTATCCGAGCACTACCACTTTGGGAAGGGCAACATTGGTCCATGGACCCATGTTGCCCCCAGATTTCCCAAAAAACGTCGTTTTAGGGCCTCAAAACGGCTCCGGAAGTTCAGGACCGAAAAAAACTGCTAAAAAATAGTAAGTTGTGCTACAATTAAGGAAACTGAAAATGCTGAGAAAGACAATGGTGGGGGTCCAGGTGGACTTGGCAGGTGGCCACCAATATCCACCTGGATCATTCCTTCCCCCTTAGGAAGCAATGGTCCCCATTGCGTTGAGCTCCTCCATGAGATGAGAAAACTTCTGCTGAACTTGTTCCCTGGTGAGCCACTTGCCCTGCTGGAAGGAGTTGGGCCCGCTTTGACAACTCGATACAGTTGGATATTCTGTTGGCGATGTGTTCTTGATCTGTGTGTCCATGATCCGATCAGTTGCAGCTTGTTCCATGCAATCTGGATTTAATTCTGTGGGTTTGAGCTGTTCTGCAATGTCGGATGTGTCTAACAATGGTTGGAAAGTATGGCCGAAGGCGGTCCACATTAAATACTGGGTGCAGGCCAAGGAATGGGGGAATGCTGATGGAGCTCAAATGCATTGTCTCCCATAGCCTTAGTAATGGTGTAAGGACCATATCGGAGTGGTCTCAATTTTCGATAGGCTCCAGTAAGGCGTTCCTTTTGCAAATGCAACCAGACTTTGTCGCCCACCTGAAACTTGTGTGGCACCCGATGTTGATCATGTCGCTGCTTGTACTTGGCATTTGATTTTCTCAAGAATGTCATGGACCTGCTGCGCGAATATGTTGGATTCGCTCAATGAAGCTGGTGGCCTTATCTGTTTCGGACTGGACATGAGCTGAATTCATGTGAGTAGCTGCAAGTGGCATGGCCACATCAATGGGGCATAGTGGCTGGAATCCCAAACCCACCTGAAAAGGGCTATGGCCAGTGGAGCTGTGAAGAGCTCGGTTGTAGCTGTGCTGAACGTAGGGGAGGCTCTCGTCCCATGTGCGTGGATGCTTTGAGTTATACATGCGCAGAATGTGCACAATCTCCTATTGACAACCTCCGTCTGGCCATCAGTTTGAGGATGGAAGGCTGTGGACTTCGTGAGTTTGGTGTCCAGCATTGACCAGAGACTGGACCAAAAGGGTGCTGAGGAACCGACTGTCCCGATCTGAGATGATAGACTGTGGGATCCCAAAGTGCACCCACACTCGTTCAAAGAAGAGTTTAGCAGTGGCTTCTGCTGTGATTATTCTTCTTGCAGGCCATCATAATGGCCATCTTTGAGAACCTGTCGACGACCACAAAAACACAGTTTTTCCATGCTTAGTGGAAGGAAGGCCTGGACATGTAATCCATGGAGATGGATTCCCAAGGTCGACTAGGGGTAGGCAACGGGGTAGAGAGGCCTTGCTCTTAATGGTCGGTTTGGCAATGGCACATGCAGTACATGATCGGATGTACTTCCCCAACATCCTGTCTGTGAAGATTCGGCCAATAGAGAAATAGTTTTGCAGTACTGCCACTGTTTTCTCGACCCCGAAATGCCCAGCAGCCCCCCGACTGTAGTGTGCTTCCCAAATCATCTTGCACGCTCGCTTTGAAGGAACACAGAGGTGACGAGGTGAGGTGGCATATGGGGCATCCTGGAGGTGAAAAATCTGCAAACTTGCCGACCCTCCAAGAGTGTCTGGTATGTGTGGCCGAATTCTGGGGTCGCTTTTGTAGAGAAGTGGCCAATCAGAAGTCTCGTGCCCGCAAGAGTTGAGGCACGGTGGTTAGCGCCATTGATCGGTGGTCGACTGAGGCAATCTGCAACATTATTGGTGCTGCCCTTTTTATACTTGATATTCAAGTGAAAACTGTTGCAGGTATGTAGACCACTTTGATGGCGATCATTCTGCAATTTTCCCTTGGGTCTGTTTGATGACTGCAGAGGTCGGTGGTCTGTGTGTGGATGACCGTTTCCTTCCCCAAAATGTAATGCTTCCATTGTCGACAGGCCTGTACAATGGAATTCATCTCTTTATCATAAGTGGGGGTACTTCGGACTGTGTCTGAAAGTGTTTTCACTGTGATATGCCACTGGATGTCCATGTTGAGTAAGGACTGCCCCAACACACATAGTCAGAGGCATCTGTCTCGACTCAAATGGTTGTTGTAAATCTGGTAACGCGAGCACTGGTGCCGTGCAGCAGAGGCGATCATTCAACTCCCTGAATGACTTCTGTTGAGATTCAGACCAAAAGAATTTTGCTTTCGCCCCGCCCTTGGTGACTTGACTCAAGGGCCAAGAATCTATATGTAAAAATCCCAACACAAACCTGCGGTAGAGAGTGGCAAGACTAGAAAGCTGCGGAGCTTGTTAGATGTGGTGGGAGAGGGCCAATCCCGAATGACTTGGACCTTGGCTGGATCGACATGCACCCCCTGTTCATCAATGATGTATCCCAGATACTGAACCTCGGTCATGCCAAAAGTGCATTTCTCAAATTGGCACATAGCTGTGTGTTGCCGCAGTGTTTGGAGAACCTGTCGGATGTGGTGGAGGTGCTCTTCCCAACTCTGGCTGAAGATCAGAATGTCATCCAAGTATACTACTACAAAGGAGTTGGTGAATGGCCGCAAGATGTCATCCATTAGCCTCATAAAGGTTGCAGGAGCATTCGTCAATCCGAAAGGCATGACAAAACCATTCGAAGAGGCCCTCCTTGGATTTGAAGGCAGTCTTCCACACTTCTGAGGGTTCAATTGGTACCTGGTGATATCCTGACTTCAGATCGATCTTGCTGAAATATTTCGCCCCCCTTTAGTTGGTCTAGGAGGTCATCAATCCGGGATCGGATCGGGTACCTATTACGGACAGTGATCTTGTTCAGTGCCCGATAGTCAATACAGAGTCTCCACGTCCCATCCTTCTTCTGTACCAACACTAACGGGCTACCACAGGGCGAAGAACTCGGACGGATGTAGACCTTTCTGCAGGAGCTCCTGAATCTGTCTCTTGATTTCATTGTTCTCCAGAACGGAGCGCCGATAAATTGGTCCATGTGGGTAGCGGCGCACCTGGGGTCAGATCGATGGAGTGTGCTTGACTTGACAGTGCAGAGGGAACCCCTGCCGGGGGAGGTGAAAAATGTCTTCGTACTCCTCCACAATCTTGTCCATCTGTAGATGCGTGCAGAGGAACCCCGTTGGAGGCCGTGGCCACTGTCTTCTTCTTCCCTTGAGGGGCGTAATCATCAGGAAAACAAATTTCCTGGTTTGGGAAATGATCTTACTGCATTGTTTTGCAGTAATCAAAGAGATGGCGGCAGGTGGTGCTACTCTGGTATCCTGAACAAACTTATTCCCAATGTAATAATAAAAGCACGGGGCCTTGAATTCATACACAGCATGTCGCTTCCACAAGTATGGTGGTTGTCCTAGTAATACATCACAAACTTCAAGGGGAGCAATTGTCACACAATACCTCATCCGTGAAGGGCTTGATGTTGTATGGAAGGCGACACTGCTGGCTCACGCGAAGATCTCGCCCTTGGTGAAGCCACCCAATGGTGTATGGGTTGTGGATGTGCTGTGGTAGTAAGCCCAACCGCTTCACGACCTCTGCCGAAAAATGAGGTTCTTTTGACTCCAGCTATCAACAATGAACTGTATCGGGGAGCCCTTTACCACATCTGGGAGTGGGAAGAGACGCTCCTCCTCCTCTGGATCTTCGGGTTCATTTTTCTGGATCTTTGCGGGGTAGCAACAGTGGCGCTGGGATCCGCATATCAATGATATTGCTTCCCTTTTTCATAACCTTATCGGGTTCTGACTCAGAGTCGGAACATGCATCTGATTCTGAAACCTTTAGCTCAGCCACCAGTGACTGCTTGGCCCGACACTCACTTGTGTTGTGAGTGGAGCTCTTATGGAACTCGCACCATTTCCAGTGTCCTTTCTCGCTTCGCGGCGTTGCTCTTGCTTGCAGCTTCGGCTGGTTGTCTTGGCTGTCCCGCCTTGGCTTTGTCCTTTTTCTGTGGTTTAGGGGCACCTTTCCCCTGCTTTGGATTCGCAGATCCAAAGTTCGCTTCTTTTGTTTAAACTTCTGCTCGACCCTTGACGGCATACCAATAAGGTATGTGCGCCGAGCGAGGGGATGTTTAAGAACTGTATTTCTTCCTGGATGTACTTGTGCAGGCAAGCCACGGTATTTGAGTATCAAATGTTGCTCCGAATCCTTGATACCAACTTTGTGCGAAGGGTATGGAAAAGATTGGTGAACTCCGGCACGTCTTTGGTCCCTTCCCTGCCGCAGCGTGGTCCACTTTATGTATTCATCCTCATAGCTTCCGACAGGGTAGTACTGCTCCTTGATGGCATCCCGGAACGAATCCAAGGTGGGTGCGGCTGAAAACAGTGAGCCAGTAGTACTTTCATCCTTCTGCTCGCAGTAGGTTTCCCACCAGTCCTTGACGTGGGGGGCTGCTTTGAGAAGAGCAAAAAAACAATCTTTTCCCGACTCGAAAATTCATGAACAGAAAAATAACCCTCTAGCAGATTTAACCATTTATCTACGGCATCGGCGTCTATTGACCCTCGAATATTGGGGATTTCAAATTAACTTGTACCTTAAAGGGTGTGTGGTGTTTCCAGAGGAGCTACTGGAAGCCGATGCGCCGCTTCTGGGGTAGCCGCTGAAGGATATGCGCAAAGCTGTCCATCATCGCGTTCCGTTGTCGCTCGAGCGCTTCTTCGAGCAAGATTTTGAATGGGATCTCCTGCCCCCTCGTCTTTCTTCTCGTCCGCCATGGGAGGCCGTCGGATTTGCGAGGTGGTCTTGCAAAGGTTCAACCAGTTCAAGCCCTAACTCCCTTATATCCCGACCTTGTTGGGGACATGCAAAGAAAAACAGAGAAAAAGCAGACCGCTCTGATACCACTGATCCGGATATTTAAAACAGGAACGCAACAAATTACAGAGATAACCATATTACCAAAGATGCAGCGGAAATAATACTTCATTTCATTAATGGAAAATACTGAAATATGCTTACAAACAGAAAAGAAATGGCAATAAACTAGCTAGGGCGAATGGTAGCTTATCTCTGAGAGAGAAGATGTGATGGCTACAGCCTCATGCCTCTGAAATGTGTACAATGAGGCTCGAAGGCCTATTTATTGTGAGAAAAATGGACAACCCTTAACATTCCAAAACCTAACCTAGGAGATGGAAACGCCAAACTGTGGGCCCCGTTTGGGTAAATTGGTACATCAACTTCCCGGGGGTCGTAACTTTGGCATACGATCTCTGTTTGACGCGTACATAGCTCGTTAGAAAGATCTATCCGAGCACTACCACTTTGGGAAGGGCAACATCGGTCCATGGACCCATTGTTGCCCCCAGATTTCCAAAAAAACGTCGTTTAGGGCCTCAAAACGGCCTCCGGAAGTTCAGGACCCGGAAAAACTGCTAAAAATAGTAAGTTGTGCTACAATTAGGAAACTGAAAATGCTGAGAAAGACAATGGTGGGGGGTCCAGGTGGACTTGGCAGGTGGCCACCAATATCCACCTGGATCATATGTCCAATTGCTTCAACAAGAAAATCTACTTCCACACCTTCCAAGTCTTCTTTCGTCACTCAACCCAAATCTACATGAATGGTGATTCTTATTGTATATACATCTAATGTTTGGAGTTATTTCTTGATCTCAGACAATGTCATTCTTACCTATTTATAAAAAATTTAATTATAATGTACATAATTTCTTGGTGATTTTGTTGCCTCTACGAACATAATGTCTTTGTCAGTATGTAGGAATATTAATGCAAATCAATAATTAGTTGATTTTAAGTTAATTTGCTAGATAAAATATGTATTGAAAGTGGTCG